>VDFB02379711.1:33095448-33218769 GCA_007258455.2 Sequoia sempervirens | reverse complement strand
TAGAGCATAAAGCATAAAAATAATTTGAGAACATTGAAGTGATGAAAATAAAAGACCAAAGACACAAAACACATATATTGAAACAAAAAGAATTGGCTTAAGGAATTGGAGTCAAGGATCATATAAACATTGCAACTTGCATGACCAAGATGACTTGAGAACATTTAAAAGGATTTATAGTCATTTAAGTGCAATGACATGGTTAGAAACCTTCAAAACAAATGTGTGTTAAGACATAATTTAAAGAATAATCTATCATATATAACTATTATTCCTTGGCACCATATAGCTTGAGTTTTGATGTATACATGTGTTAGTCTCTAGAAAACCTGATGTTTAGTGAAAGCCAATGCAATGTAGATTGGATAGGGGATATTGATCACCAAATATTGATATTGTATACATCAATATAATTAGCTTAATGGGACTTTAGAAAAATCTTAAGCTAATTAGATGTTGCAATGTAGATTGGATAGGGGATATTGATCACCAAATATCAACATTAGAATGCTACTTCATTGTACATGAAAGTGTAGTTTCATGAATAATTAAGAAAAAATAATGGTTTCTTTCAAAGTGAAAAGTTAGAATATATAGGAATTTTCAAAGCCATAAAATAATTAATGTGGTTGAAAAAATTATGAAAATCAAAGTGGCATAGTGAGGGACACAAAATTTAAGGTTTCATTGGAGAACTTAGCATGTATTGAAGTACACTATCATTTTCTTCATGAACAAAGTAAAGAGAAAATTCTATAGATGCAATACTCAACAATGATAATGTGATGACAAAAACATTAAACAAAGGTATTGGTAAAAGATAAGTGTAAGGTTTGTAGGGAAGGATTTAATGTACAATATTTTAGTTTAAGAGTACATTTTAAGTTGGGGTATTGTAAGTTGAAAAATGGTCATACATTAAACATTTCTAATTTTAATAAGAAAGCCAATGCAAAATGTATGCACATACAAATTTATGTTTAGGTGTACTAACCAAATTATTGGGTGGAGTAATGCACAAATTATGGATTCCATCCCATCAAATGAATACTCATGTTTTTTCAAAGTAAAAGTCCTAAACACACACTTGACAGTGAGAGAGAGAAGAAACAAGCATGTACCTTGTTTCTTTCTATGATAATTTTCCAAGTTTTGTTCACGCCTCTTATATTCTTCTTCTTTTGACAATTTTCGTTGAGATGCATGTTTTCTTTTTCTTTGTTGTCCCATTTTCTTCTTCAACTTAAAGATGACTCAAAACAAGTCCTCTACCAACTTAGCTAAATTATCCTCCAAATTTTTCCTTGATTGCTAAAAATGAAAAGTTGTCGAGCTCCAATATTTGCCTCCTTGATAAATGTGCAAAAATTTCTTCTCCAAAATCTGCGCTCCAAGTGATATAAATGAGAATTAATCTTGCAATTTGATATCCAGAATAATGAAAAATAAGCTTCTATTTATATGCATATCCAGGATGGGAAAAAAATTATTCTAGTGTACATGGAATAACTAGATCCTAGTTTAAATGAATCAAGTAGTAAACAAACAAGTTATTTCATTCTGGAGTTTGTTGTTATTTAATTCATAGGTATGTACAACATATCTAGTAATTTTAGAATTTTTTTAAAGTGTCAAAAAAGTATATTAGAGGTATAATTTGAATTGAATTTTCTTAATTATAGTTGAATTTAATTTCAAGTTACTTGTCAAAAATGTTTACAGAGGTATAATTTGAATTAAATTTTCTTCATTATATTTGAATTGAATTTCAAGTTACTTTGTCAAAAAACGATAATAGAGGTAGTATAATTTGAATTGAATTTTCTTAATTATATTTGAATTGAATTTCAAGTTACTTGTCAAAAAAGATTATATCTTGTTCTCAATCCTCCGAATGGTTCATGTTGCTTAAGTCATTTTAAAAAAAAAAAATTATTGTGATCAACATGAATGAACTTTAATTATAAAGTGGCATTGATTTCAAAATTCTACTAGAGATCAAATGTATATTGAATATAAGGAAATGTAAGTTGTAAGAGATCATAAAATAAGAAAAACATGTATGTATATTGAATATTTAAAAGCAAATGCATACATATATATTATGTGTGTAAACATGTTTTAAACCATAAGCAAACACATGTACATACATGTAAAGGGATTCAATACATATAAACATAACAAATATTATAAGCAAAGAGGCAAATGTATGTATATATCATATAAGAAAATATATGTACATATCATGCAAGCAAAATGTAAATTAAAGATCATCAAATGTCAAATACTAAATATCAACAAATAAGCAAATGTATGTATATCATATAAGCAAATGTAAGTTAGAGATCATCAAATCTCAAATACTAAAGATCATCATGTATAAGCAAATGCATGTGGTAAAGATCAAAAATCTAGTGTGCATGGCCTAATATGAATGTCTACTCCTAGTCGAATGGCCATCTGAATGAGAATGGTCCTACTCTGATGGATGTGTTGAGCCTTGCAAATAAAATTGTGTATAGGATGTGTTAAATACATATAATTTATATTAAATAAATTTTATGAAAGTTATTTTTAAATGAACTTGTATTTTTAAATATCAACCTAGATCTATGCATACATAAATATTGCATGTACATATACACGTGTGATTATATAAAAATGTAAAACTCACATGTCCACTGGCAGCAGATTCATCCACAAAGTCACATCGATCATGCACACAATCTGGACCAAGGCTAGGAGTGATATGAGGTATGTCCACCTATAACAATATATATACATATATATATCAACTTACATGAATATCTAGTTAAAAAAAAAATTAAAAATAATGAAAAAAGAATTGAAACACGCACATGCACACATACATGAATATCATCTGATATCGGATGACCTAAGTCCTCTGAAACAGTCACCTCCACCATATCCACCAAATAGTCAAGCGACGAATCAACATCTGCATCCATCCGATCTATCCCATGTCGTGCCAGAAATGATGAATGTAAAGGACTATGAAGGTGAGATGGCATCGGCAATGATGAACCAGAACCAATCAACATATCAGTAAAACCCATAGTCTTTGCAACTGTCGAATGAATTGTAGGTGGATCCTGATGCGCACTAGTGCTCGGATGAGAGTAATGGGATCCTAGAACTGAACGACCTCTGCGTCTCAAATGATCTCTAACATGCTCTATACCGATCCCATCGTCTGATGCAATGTTGGTATATGCCTCCAACAGTCCTTAGCCAAACAATGAGTCATGCATGACATATCTCCCGAAGTGCATCAAGTTGTAGGAGTAGGGATGTCGAATTAATCGTAAAGGATCCATGGTGGTCCATCAGGTCAAAATGGCTGACTGAATGTCCGACATCAAATACTAACCTAATACTGTCAATCATTATTAGATATCCTAGTGGTGGCACCGCGAATGTCACTTCCATTAATGTCACTGCTTCCTTTGGGGAAGCAAACGCCACCCTATCCGCCATGGGGTTAGAGTCAAGTGAGAGCAGGAGATCCTCTCACCAACCAATACCCTAAACATCAGTGGCCTTTATCCGGCTTGACGATAGATGGGCCTATCAACAACTACCACTGACCAAAGATATGGTGGAATGTCCAGGTAGTTAACTTTGAGGCCCAAATGGACCCCAACATACAACTGTTGAACAAAATACAATGGAATCTAGCCATTGTTTGGGTATAGACCATGTGCTGCGAGAAATCGTGGGTAGATCAATGAGGCCATAGCATGATCGACACATCTAGTGACCTGGTATCCCCTAACCTTACACACATTTTGATAAAATGGAAAACAAGTGGTTTTTATCATTTCTTTGGTGACACTATCCTGTATTTGTTTAAGGGGAATATCACCATGTACTTCTTCTCGCATGCGGTAAAGAATAGCAGTCACTCTATCTTAGGAATATGCACTAGTCCTCCCTAAGTTCATCTTTTAGTTTCTAGACTATGCAATATTAACTCTTGCATGGTCTTCACTATATATCCCCCTGAAAGTTTGCACCTCGCGGCTAATGAATCTCTCAATTTTTAATCTCACATCGGGTATTTGCAAAACAAAGAATCAAGAAGTGGAACATGATCCCATTTTCCATGTTATATATATATATATATATACAATACACCTAAAAGAGCAATGAGACTTTGGTAAATAATATATCTAGATAAAGGGAATACAAATCTAAAATAGAACTTGTAATAATTCATCTACTCATCAATAATATTTTCATACCATTAACAATTTAAAAGAATTGGAAGACAACTATAATCTATAACATAGCATCCTTAAATGGTTCAAATTTTAAAATGAAACCATGAAAGAAAGAATAAGAATACAAAGATTAGTATAAAATTATTTTGAAAATAATTAAGGATAAAAATATTTAATCTAATAGTTGTTAACATAAATGAACTTCAAATAGGATTATGTAAGTGAAAAGAAATTTCTATTGCCTTGTTGGAACCTAAATTTATCTAGTTAAGATATGTCTAAAATTAAGAATTCACTAGAATATCAATATTCCAAGAATTCCCATAAGAGGATGAATTTAATGGAAGATAAGCAATATAAAATCCTCCTATATGAGGATGAATTTTATCATTACAATATGAGTGAATCATCTCAATTATATAGCCAAGAACATCAAAAAATTATAGATTGGAAAGCAAAATAATCAGACATTTATCATATTTTTATATGTATAAATTTTAGATACCATCAAACTATTTAAACTTATAGATTGCATAAAGCTATAAATTGAATCGCTAAAACTAATTTATTAAGAATCAAATCTAATAAAGTTTGACTTCATATTGCATGTACTTGTTATAAATATCTCACTAATCCAACCATACATTTTATATATGTTAAAAAAAATATATAATTGTTATGCCCATAATTTTCATCATATCTTGATGTGGATCTCCTTCAACTAGATCAATTAAAAATTATTTGTAATGTTGGAGGAAATGGATTTAATATCATTAGAGTTGTCATGGAACTACCTCTCTTGATCAACGATAGATATTATCCACTCTTGAGAATGTAAATATGTTCAAGATAACTAAAAAATAATTTGTATCCCTTATATCCTTTCATCCAATGTAGCCTATCTCTTAATTGAGATCCTCTACCACAATTAAGTTCAAATCTTCTAAGTTTTATTTCAACGGAAGCAACCACTCATTGTATAAAAGTTATTAGTAAGTGCTAAAGCCAAAACAAGTTTTTTTTTTTTTTCTATTTGGATCCATTTTTTTTTCCATTTTAGATCTCTTTCTAGCCATATTCTTATTGTAAGATCATAGTAAGGTAGTGCAATAGATTTAATCTCATCATTCCACAATTGTATCCACTTACCATTTTGATGAGGTCTAGGAACATCAACAAAGGGATATTAGGGAAGCAAGGTGATCAATTTGATTGAGGTGGGAAGTGTTGAGCTTGAAGGATAGATTATTAGGTATGAGGAATAAGAAGTTTGAAAAGCTTTAAAGAATTGGGAGGTGATATGAGATAGGTTTAATAGAATCTACTTAAATAAGGGTGTTTTGTGGAGAGGGGACAATGGAAAGAGAAATAACTAAGTTTTAATCTATCAATACAACTAAGTTTCCCTTAGTTCACCATCTCTTTAGTTGGTCCAAGTGAACTAGTGATCAGTATAAGAATATTTTTTGTCTAAAATGGGATCTAAACCCCTCATGGTATTTCTAGTTAGGATGTAGGAATTCAATTATTTTTTAGAGAGTTTATGAGAACTAAACCAGCTTGTATCTTGGTTTTTTCCACCATATCATATTCACCTCCTTGTAGCCATTTAGTCATAGGGAGGGCATAAAAATCCATTCCCACAATTTAACTTGAGATGAGGAGTCATTAGGCATACAATAAAGAAAAAATGAATAGGTATTCCTTGGATTAGTAGTAAGCACTAAGCACAATTGTTGTTTGGATCCACTCCTCAATAGATGATAAACTTAGCCAAGTATTGGGAAAGGTGGGTCAACCTTGCATCCTAATATTTTGATTTATTATTTTGTCCTCATATTAGGAAATGAGGCATCTCACTTTGTGTTGGTAGTTATTTGTCATTTGTTGAATGCTTCAAGGGAGGTGTCTAAGATGTTCCTAAATGCATATAATATTATTATAGCTTTATAAGATGAAACCCTCTTATGAAATTTAAGAGCATGACTATAGAATATTTACAGTAAAGTATTGACCAACATTATGAAAAATCATAAGAAATCTTTTAAGAAATAGCAACTGTGTCAAGGAAAAAGATGTGGACATTTATAAGAACTTTTTTTTTAAGAAAAAGTGGGAGACCACTTATAATTTTATTTATATATAATATTTTGCATATAGTTGGTTTAGGCAGACATATTGGTGGGAAAGAACCAGCAAGAAAACCCCCAGTTGCAGTCTGAGTAACAAATTTTACAAAATATCAAAAAGACCAGTGAGGTCCTAGTACAAATGACCAATTGTCTGATTACAATGTTACAAAAGCACATCAATTGGTTGAATACATCAGTACATATGCACATTCTCTTATGCACCCAAAATACCCAAAAGAAGACATCATACTAGATATACTCGTGACCCGAATACATAACACAGTGGAGATTACAAAACCTTACTAAACATAAGATTGATAAGCTAGGAAGCCACTTTCAAAAAGATGCAGATTTTCCACCAACATGTTGAAAGCCATTAACCAAGCTTTCTTTTGTTTCCACTCGTTTACCTTTGTGTTGGCGATCATGCTCAAATGAAGGTTTTGATTTGTTAATATCAGGCACATAACCATAACAAAATTTCGTTTTGGATGAAGATGGAAGTTGCAAATCATGAATGCAAACATGACTTCTCAAGAAAGAAATGGCATGATATTTTCTTTTTAAATCATCAATCTCCTCCATGGAAATGGTAGATCTGTATTTGTTTAGAACTTGGTAGAGATGTGAAGAAGTTTCATGCATTGTGGATAATAACATTCCTTGTAATATGTGAACATAGGTCTTTTCTTATGAAACAAAACCTTCTTTGAATAATTAACATTAGAAATTAATACAGTTTGGCGAGCATATTGTATAATCACACTAGAAACCAACAATGGAAGATTGAGAGTCTCAAAGTGACTAAGAATTACACCTTATAGATAACATTAATACTATAAGCCAACAACTAAAGACCAAATTTCATAAATAAAGTTCATGTGTTATATATCATTCCTTTGAGGGGTCCACAAGTACCTTGAGCCTTTTGAAATCCTTCTCCATCTAAATGCATCCATTCCAAGACCATTGGGATGTGGGTATACAATATGAGCCAAGTATTAATTTCTAATGTTAATTATTGAAAGAAGGTATATAAATTATTCGAGCATCTTAATTCTCATACAGAGTTACATCTTAGTCAATTTCTCAATGGATGAGTTCCATATATTTGTAATTTTTTCTTAATATAAAAACATATTTTATTTCATTAAAATTAACCTATCTATATTCCATGTTACAAAGGATGCTCTTATTTTAAATTATAAGTATATAATTCAAAATTAATTAGTAATTTTCAAGATAGAGTACACACAATTTCTTTAGTTAAAATAAAATAATATTCTTATTTCTTTCATATATACTAAATTTTATCATTACATGAGTGAATCATCTCAATTATATATCCAAGCACATCAAAAATTTATAGAGTGGAAAGAAAAATAATCACACATTTATCATATTTTTGTAAGGTGTTCGAAAAGACTAAAAGTTTCCCTAGAAAGACCTAATTAAGGAATAAAAAAAATGGAAAGTGTCTACCTCATTGTATGTTGACCTTTCCCATATAAAAAGATCATGGAAATGCTAAATGAGTTGATATAAGAATTTTTAAGAATGAAGGCACAAAATTCATAACACTAATCCTAAAAGCAACAAGAAAGGCAATGAATAAAATCTTCCTAGTTATTTTGAAAGAAACTTTAAAAGGTTCTAAATCCCCTTCACACCCCTTTCTAAATGAAGATAAAATAAATAAGTTACCAAATATTTCTTAGAGTTTAAGGTGGTGATTTTAATATGATTTGAGAATAAATAAGATAAATTAGATGAAATCAAGTTTTGTTGTAAAGGTGATGAATTTTGGGGGAATAAGATGAAAATAATTTTGAACCTAGTTGACTCATTAAATGGCAATAAGATAGATTTTAAAGGGGCTTTATTTAAAATATGTAATAGTTAGATATGTACTAATACATTATATTCTCTATTAGATAGTTATTTCTTCCATAAACATTTCTTACAATCTTATAATTTATTAATAATAGTGATGTGTGCATCCCTAGACACTCTTTGATAACCACACTATTAATGTTTCTATTTTTACTAGAGGATACTCTAATTGAAAAGCATGTAAAGAGGAAGGGTTAGTTAACCTTGATATTAATGCAATGAAAGGTGGGATTATCTTGATGGTATCAAAGTTATCTTAAAGATATATTGAAGGTTTTTCTTCTATGCCTGAACACATTTAGTGAAATATAATGAATATGTGTTATCCTAGAAAAATATGTATAGCATTAAGGATAAAATTTAGACTTTAAGTTGAAAGAAAATGTCAAATATTTAGAATAAAAATGGTGGGGATGGAATACAAGCTTCAAGAATCTCCTTGTAATAATTAATTGCAATAATAAATGATTAAAACTAAACATGAATGGATATGTCACTAATAATTTTTAGATAAAAGGACTAAAATTAGAGCCAAGATATCTTAGTTCAAGTATCAGGATAAAGGTATCAAATTCTTATTCAATGTAAACATAGCTGAGTTTGATAGATAAAAAGTTGGCCCCATTAATACTAGGGGAGCATTGTCTAATGAGATTAAGTTGACACTATTCAATTTTTAGAAGTTAGAACCCTAACATTTATATGAGGCTTGTAAAATAGAACCTTATTAGGAAGAGTAGGAGAGGAGAAATGAACCCATAATAATTATACTTATACAAATAAAAATAATAATAATGTTTAACCATTTCAAAATGTTAAATTTGTTTCACTATGGTGATCAATATCTAATTTGTACAAGGAGGCCACAATTTATAGGGAAATGAAGACTACATAAGAGGAGAATTTATTAACATAGTAGCTTGGTTGTAGTTGTTTCTTTAGCATTAACTATTTTTTCTTTTTTCTTTTTTTGTTGAATATTTTTTTAATGTCTTAAAACTTATCAATGGTACTTGATCTTCATAATGATTATTTTCTTCTTTTTCAATTATTATCATCTTAAAAGGAATACCATTTGAATTTAGAGCAAGGAGAAATGTATTTTTCTTTTAAAGTATTTAAAATATTATATTTGTTTGATGGTTCCTTTTTAACCTCTTCCACTCCTTGGAAAAAATTATCCAACCACTTGAATCTCCTTATATTAATCAATTTACTTCTATTATTTATGTATGTGTTTTTAGTGATTTACTCTTTATCCTTTCAATTTATTCATGATATACTTTAATATAGTTATAACAAGTATATAATAGTTTTTCATAATTGGATATGCCTTAAGAAACTCTTTAAACGTGAAATTATTTGATGAGGGAAGATATAAATTAAGGTTATTCTTTCTTACTTACCTCATGCTCATCCATATTTTTGTCCATAAATATCTCAAATCAAATTGGATTTTGCAAAGAGGATAGCTATATTTTAAATATTCACTCTTAGTCAAAGTCATTTATTTCTTTGTACAAATTTAAAATTGATTTATGTAATTTAATTTTTAATAGTTTTAACATGGATATATGAAGAATAGTTTTAAATATATATATATAGTAAAGTGGACATATTTTTATATTTTCCTAATACTAGAAAATGTAATAATACCTTCATTCCTTCTAATCCTAATAGAATTATTTTATTATATATTTCATTCAAACAATCTAGTTTCTTTCCTCTAAATTTATTCTTCGATTCATACATTTAGTTCACCAAAGTAATGTCATAAGACTCAAAGGCAAAATATGAAGAATTTTATCCAAGTTTCCATTGTATGCACCCTAAACTTTATATCATGAACTGTTTGATATAATTTCTCAAATAAATTTGTTAATGAACTGTTTGATATGATGCCTCAAATAAATTTCCAATAGTGTTTTTGACGGAGTATGATAGAAATAGTGTTTTTGATATAATGCCTCAAATAAATTTCCAATAGTGTTTTTGATATAATGTCTCAAATAAATTTGTTAATGAACTATTTGATATAGGGTGCATACAATGGAAACACTATTTCTATCATACTCCATCAAAAATTACCATGAACTATTTGATAGAATGCCTCAAATAAATTTGTTAATGAATTGTTTGATATAGGGTGCATACAATGGAAACACCATTTCTATCATACTCCATCAAAAATTACCATGAACTGTTTGATATAATGCCTCAAATAAATTGGAGGTGCCCTGGTAGAAATGTATGCAAAATGGGGAAGCATAGACAGGGCATGTTAATTTTTTGACAAAGTAGAAATGTATCATATAAATAGTGTATGTTGAAAAGTCTTTAGAAACTTTCAAACAAATGCAGTTTCAATTCAACAAATTTGAAAAAAAATGCATTTAGGGTTTCAAAATTTAATAAACAAATGCATTTTGAACTCTATGAAATTCAAATTTGACAAACCTGGTGCTCGATATGCAAGTTGGGTTGATGAACTTTGGAGAGATGAAGTTGACTTTTTGTTCGCCGGAGAGATGAAGTCGAGTTTGTTCGCCATTTGCAGATCATGTTTGTTGTTTTCCACATGCACAGAGCACAGGGAAAGCAAGAAAAAAGCGAAAATGACAGTGACAAGTTCATTTTTTTTGGTCTTATTTGAGGGGGTTCAGTCGAACCAATGTTCTATTAATTTTTTCGTTTATGTTTGGGGGGTTTGGTCGAACCAATGGTTCGGCCAAACATATATGTTCGGTCAAACATATAAGGTGGTTCGACCGAACCATTGAGTTCGACCGAACCCGTTGAGTTTAGGGAAAGGAAGAAAAATGAAATTTCCTTCCTCATAAAATTTGTAAACCACTATTGTGGTTTGACCCTATAATAAGCTTTTATAAAGCATCTCCATCATAATTTCCAAAATAATCAACCTACAGGAATATGTAACTAATAATAAAAATAAACAAGTCACTAAGGTGACTTTATTATGTAAACCTTAATATTTCAACACCCCTCTTAATATTTACATTCCACACAACTAGCCATGTTGATCTGATGCGGAAGGGATCTATGACAAATGTTGCTAAAGTGAATGTGTGTAAAAGTGGAACAAATATTTAATGCCTTAAGCTTAACTAAAAATACATTAAATAAAGGAGCAACAAGAACAATAAAGGAAGAGAAATATAACACAGTATAGAGAGAGAGAGAGAGTTGATAACGAAGTTCACCAAACTCTGGCTACGTCTTTGGATTCGTTTGAACACGAATAGTTCTATTCCTTCTACTGCAAGATGTTGGGACCTTCTCACAAATGTTTACAAAAAGAACTACCTTATCCTTAACCAAGGATTCAAGAAGGCAACTCACACACTAATGACCTTACTCCAGACATCAAAAGGACGAACTCATTACAATGCAGACTTTACAAAGCTCATCTCAAAACTACATCAAAGCTTTGAGACTCGAACTAAGCCTACAACTCTCCTCTCCCAAGTCTTCCTCTCACTCGAAAGCTTGAGAATGGGATGATGATGGAATGCCTCCTAGCACTCCTTTTTATACATGAAATTTGTCATTTATGGTGTAAAACCATAAGATTTAAAAATCAAATAATATCCCCCCATTTACAAATAAATCTTGGGAAATCCCCTTAATAAAAATCCTCTTCTTGAAAAAGAGGGGCCCTTATAATTTGGGCTTACAAATCAAAATAATGCTAACCCCTTAAATTTTACTTAAATCCTTATAATTATCCCTTAGATAATCCTTTAAATATCTTTTGAATATTACTTGAATTTATTTTAAGCCCTTAGTAGTTTCATTTATGGGGCTAAAAAAGATTTACTTTAAATCTCACAAAGTTAGGAGAATTTTTTTTTTTAATCATATAGGTTTTCCTTTTATCATGGAGAAAGGTAAGGCAAGGGGATTTAAAGGCATGGGTTAAGGGATCATATCCCACTAAACCCTCCTTTTTTTTTAAACCATACATTTTTTTCCTTTAATAATTATGGTTTAATCCATATTTATGCCACGCCATCTAGGTAATGCCATGTCACCATGCTGATGTCACCACCTGTCACGTCACCACTACCATGCCACATGTTGACATCATCATTTTGACTAGTCAACCCTTTTGACTAAAACTTTGACTTGACGTAACTTTGGCATACTGACTCCATTTTCAACAAAACGAATGGCATCGGAATCGTCTTGATGAGCCCTTAATTTTGACACCACTTTCGCTTGATTGTGAAATGGTAAAAATTTTCACCTTGTGTCAACTTGTGCCCTGGTTTGACCATAACTTTGACCAGTGATATCTTGAGCATACAGACTCCTTTTTCGTCTGTTCAAGTTGTGTTGGAATCAGGATTCTGAGCTCTTTCTGATGGCACTGATTCTGAGGTCATCTGAAGTAGTTCAACTTTTAGGGTTCTAAGATCCACCTGGATCAAACCTCCCTACTGAAGAGTTTTTGGTCCTCCAAAAGTTGTCTTGTAGAACCTTTAACTTCCTTGGCTTGGATCAACTTTGTTGTCACCCTCGAAGCTTCACTGCATTTCTACTGCTAGCTCCACCTTTGACAACTGATTCTGGTTCTCGTCTTGGTTCCACCATGCTTCAGAACTTACATTTGGCTTCCATAGGTCTTACACTTCGGCTACATTAGGCCTTCAAAGGATGCAGTTCAAAATGGAACTTGACATACCAAAAAGCAAGAAGGAAACTGAGCATGATAAACCTATCTCTCGGTGCTTCTCATAGTAGTGGTTCTCATTTTGCATACCAGCCTAGCCAATTTCTTGGGGATGATTATAATGCTCCTCCTCGTTTGCAAACTGCATGAACAATGGCAACTATGCCTCAGCCTGAAACATTCCTTCTCAACTTGTACTTCAGAATAGCTGATTACGAGCTTCACCATACAACTTTGTCTATGTTTTCCTAAGCAACAAGTTCATAGAAAATACCTTTAGGAGCCTCAGTCATCAACTGACTGATTCAGACTAAGTCTTAAAGATGAGAACATACAGGAAAATTCTCGGTCATTCTCTGCAACTCTGAGTCCCAATATGGAGTGATCATCCAGATCTATCCACCTTTCACTAAATTTCATCAAGTGCTTATTTTCCTTAAATAGGAACAACAGACATCTTCTTGCCTCAAGAATTTTCATCAACTGAGCACTCTTCAGTTTCAAAAATTCGCTATCCTACAAAAAGAAGTCTTCAAGGATTTCCTTTTCTAATTACATGAGATAAGGTTTTAAATAACCTTGTCTACTTGTCTACTTGTATCACCTAGATCATAATCACAATGTGATATTTATTAATGCGCTATTAACAAAAAAAAATTGATACAACTATTTAGATGACAAGTTTTCCCAACTCTTACGAAGCTGGTCAAAAACACTTTCCTTTGTCAGCTGCTTCTTTGTCAGTTGAGGTTGCTCTGCCTCAAGGATCGTAGCCTCAGGTGCCACCTTCACCTCTGCCTCAGGGATAGTGGCTTCAGGTACTGCTTTCACCTTTTACTTAGCAACCTTCTGTTGGTTAGGTCTCTTGATGGACCTTTGGTGAACGAAAAATCTCTAGATGAAGCTTCCATTACTTCTTGATTCAATGCCCACTTATCTTGCAGTGGGTGTAGTAGTTTCGGACTTTGTCCTACCTCTTCGCTTTCTTCTTTGGAGAAGAATTGGCTTCACTTCCACTACCGTAGTCTGAAGTGTGTGCCCGAGGATATTCCTTTTTAAAGGCTTTGGAGGATTCACCAGTCCCTCCATATCCTAATCCTTGATTATGAGGTCCTTGCTTAACCTCTACAGGATTGATCATGCCTTGTTTGCTAATCCCAAGGCCTTTACCCTTGGTGGGCCTTTCAAAGCCTTCAAGAACAGAGTTTTGATCACTTCTCACCTCCTGATCCATAATTCTTTGAACTTGAGCCATAATTAGCCCAATTCCCATGACCACAAGCAAATCCTGACTATGGAGTCTTTGTAGTGGACTTTGCTACAGATGATGCATCCAAGCTATCACATAGAGTGAGTGGAGATTATGAGGAAGTATCCTTCGAATGTGGGAAAAAAGCACATATGCCAACATTCCTTGATGTAGGAGGACTCCTCTTGTGTTGCTCCTCCATGAGCTTCTGCAACTTCGCATGCAACTCCTGATTCTCCTTGTTTTCCTTTTCAAGAAAAAATTTGAGCTCAGCGTTCTTAGATTGAATGTATTGGTTGGCTTCCTCTTGCTCTTGAAGTATGTCAGTCTTGTCTCGGTGCTCTCGGTAGAGTTTTTCAACCATTCTCTTCATGGCAAAGGTATCATCCACCATGGATGCAGATAGAGACGATGTCACCCTAAATGATTCTCCTTTATTTGGTGCCATCTCTGCTTCAGAACTCCGAATGTTCACCTGTCAACTAGCACACTGACACTGAAAACCAGCAAACCATCAAACCGACAAACCAATTAAACTAGCAAGCTAACTAATAATCACTTCTACAAAACCAGCCAAACTGAGCTTTGATACCACTTTATCTAATGCGGAAGGGATCTATGACAAATGTTGCTAAAGTAAATGTGCGTAACTTAGGTGAAAAAATATTTAATGCCTTAAGCTTAGCTAAAAAGACATTAAATAAAGGAGCAACAGGAGAAATAAAGGAAGAGAAATATAACACAGTATAGAGAGAGAGAGAGAGTTGATAACGGAGTTCACCAGACTCTGGCTACGTCTCCAGATTCGTTTGAACATGAATTGTTCTATTCCTTCTACTACAAGATGTTGGGACCTTCTCACAAGTGTTTACAAAAATAAATACCTTCTCCTTAACCAAGGATTCAAGAAGGCAACTCACACTAATGACCTTACTCCAGACATTAGAAGGACGAACTCATTACAATGCAAACTTTACAAAGCTCATCTCAAAACTACAACAAAGCTTTGAGACTCAAACTAAACCTACAACTCTCCTCTCCCAAGTCTTCCTCTCACTTGGAAGCTTGAGAATGGGATGATGATGGAATGCCTCCTAGCACTCCTTTTTATACATGAAATTTTTCATTTATGGTGTAAAACCATAAGATTTGAAAATCAAATAATATCCCCCCATTTACAAATAAATCTTGGAAAATCCCCTTAATTAAAATCCTCTTCTTGAAAAATAGGGGCCCTTATAATTTGGGGTAACAAGTCAAAATAATGCTAACCCCTTAAATTTTACTTAAATCCTTATAATTATCCCTTAGATAATCCTTTAAATATCTTTTGAATATTACTTGAATTTATTTTAAGCCCTTAGTACTTTCATTTATGGGGCTAAAAAAGATTTACTTTAAATCTCAAAAAGTTAGGAGATTATTTTTTTTAATCATACGGGTTTTCCTTTTATCATGGAGAAAGGTAAGGCAAGAGGATTTAAAGTCATGGGTTAAGGGATCATATCCCACTAAATCCTCCTTTTTGTTTTAAACCATTTTTTTTTTCCTTTAATAATTATGGTTTAATCCATATTTATGCCACATCATCTAGGTAATGCCATGTCACCATGCTGATGTCACCACCTGCCACATCACCATTGTCATGTCACATGCTGACATCATCATTTTGACTGGTCAACCCTTTTGACTAAAACTTTGACTTGGCGTAGCTTTGGCATACTAACTCCATTTTTGATGAAACGAACGGCATCAAAATTGTCTCGACGAGCCCTTCATTTTGAGACCACTTTTGCTTGATTTTGAAATGGTCAAATTTTTCACCTTGTGCTGACTTGTGCCCTGGTTTGACCATAACTTTGATAGGCAATATCTCGGGCATACAAACTCCTTTTTCATCCATTCGAGTTGTGTTGGAATCAGGATTCTAAGCTCTTTCTGATGGCACTAAGTTTGAGGTCATCTAAAGCAGTTCAATTTTAGGGTTCTAAGATCCACTTGGATCACATGCTAATTCAAACAAACAAATACATAATCTTTAGAAGTTTTTTATTTGAAAAAATAAATCTTGAACCAAGTGCAACTCCATCAAGCTATGTCATAACCCTTAGAAATGTGTATCTCTTGAGTTGAATTATAGGTTCCTATATTACCACCTCTGTAAACTATTGAATCATAGATCCATGAATTATTGGACAACAAACCATTGCTACATCAAATTGTCTCACGACACTCAAAAGAACATAATTACCCAAATCCATAGATTCCAAAACTATCTAGAAAGAAATCCATATTGACTTCACCAAATCCCTTCCTGTCTTCAAAAAAACTTCACAATATATGTATTCTTCAATTTTGTTAGCATAAAATAAAAGGAAAGAAAAAATAGCATATGCTTCTCATTGAAATCACAATATCTAAGTGAGAAGCAAGTTTGAGGTGATGAAAATCCTCCAACCTCCTATGATGAAGGCTCAAAATAAGTATCCATTCCTAGTAGTATCTTCAAAACAATAATCTTCAAGAAAAGCATCATCTGGGGATTCCTCATCCTCAACATAGTCCTCAAAACAAGCTAAGTTAATATCTTTTATTTTTTCTTTGAATTTTACCTTAAAAACATCACTAAC
Organism: Sequoia sempervirens; assembly: GCA_007258455.2. Classification (NCBI taxonomy): domain Eukaryota; kingdom Viridiplantae; phylum Streptophyta; class Pinopsida; order Cupressales; family Cupressaceae; genus Sequoia; species Sequoia sempervirens. The sequence continues at coordinate 33,201,928 of VDFB02379711.1, read as the reverse complement.
TCAAGTAGTACAAGTCCTAACTATGTGACCATTTTTCTTATAGTAATAACATTCAATTTCCTTGGAACAATCCATTGTGCAACACACCCTCAGAGAGGGGAACAAAGCAGTTGATGTTGCTTCTAATGAAGGCTTATCCTATTCACAGTGGACGAGTTGGAGTTTTGAGAACCTCCCACAACAAATGAAGGAAAAATATTTTGAAGATAAATTTAAAATTGGCAATTCAAAGTTCCACTGCCCAATGAGTAGTAATGACAATGGCTAGGCAGAATTGGAAGGCTCGGGCTTATGCTACCTTTCCTAGTGGGGCTAACTTTTGGAGCTCTTATTTAAATTTTGAAATTTTTCTTTCGAAGTCTATGAGTGAAAGGATGTATGATAAGGAAATATGTAAAAGTGGTCCTCACCAAAATCTTGGGAGTCAGTTAATTGGCCATGTGGCCTTTCTCCTTCTCATATGGTTGGATTTTCAAAATTTGGAGATGGAAAGGGAGTATAAAATTGAATCCACCTTCACCCTTTTCAATAATTATGTCACGGTAGGGAATATAAATGAAAGGGATAGCATTGGCATGCCAATGGGGATAAAGAATAATTTAATCAGAAATTACTTTCATCCCACATATTTTAAAGTTGGAAAGGGCATTGATTTGAAAAACACAAATATTGATGATGAGTTAAAAGGTACTTTTGGCCTCATCGACTATAGGTGGAATTATTGAGAGGACACCCACAATATTTTAATGAAAGAAACTAATAGATGGAACTCTCTGGATACCCGTAATGGTAATTATAAAATTAATCACCTATTTAATTAGTTTGAAGGGAGGTAGGCTCACACGAGCTACATGTCTTATCTCAATATCAACCCACACTGGCTTAAGATTCAGTTAATCTTGGGTATGGATACACAAATTATGAAGGGTAAAATTTTCTAGATGAAGGACGAGGGTTTATTTCCTTTCTCCTTTCTTATCGAAGATAGAAGTGTTAGTATTGTTTTTGTCTTTTTTAGAAATAATGAGAACTGCTCTATCCATTGGTGAAATTGAATAGGATAGAATGGGTTTGGGGTTGTGACCACTAATTTTTAGGAGAAAAGTTGCAAAATAGATATGGGGGGTCCAAGAAAGTGATCAGAGAATCATAAATGCATCCCATTAAGGAAGAACGTGGACCTATTGAAACTGTTTGAGGATGTTGGTATGGCCCCTTTCTTCCTAGCGATGAAGGGCTATAATGATGACTTAACTTCTAAATTTTATAACTCCTGGAGGGAGAGAAAGGTAAAAAATTGAAGTGTAAGCTTTTTTGTGACTCCTAAACTCATCATAGAAGCCATTGGGCTTGATTTTCGGGGTCTCAAAGTGCCAAAGGTTAGCAATGGAAATTACTATAGATTCATCGACAGTTTCCTGGGAAGGGATGAAAAGCTTATGTGGTGCCAGAATGGCTATGAAAAAGAAAAACTCCCTGCACCTTTCAGCCTTGTAAGCATACATCTAATGAAATATTTTACTATTGAAGGTCACTATACCACTATGCATGGTTATCATTTTCCATTCTTGGACCACATTAGAAGGAATGAAAGGATTAACATTCCTTATTTCTTGCTTACATTTCTACAAAATCTAAAGTGAAAGGGGCTTCCCTGCCCATGCACCAGGGTTTGATCCAAATATTATACAATTATGTATTTGCTTTGACCCCCTTGTCTGACCTAGACAATTCTATGAAACCTCTCTTGGTTAAGCCATTGAATAACCAACCTGGTTTGTTGGATGCTAACCCTAGCTCCAACAAAAAATAAAATCTAGAACCCCTAACTCTAGTGTAGTGATTAAGGAGATATCCTCCCATCCCATCCCTAATTCTGGTGTTGTGATTAATAAGGTTTCCTCTATTCTGGCCCCCCTCTTGATAGACTTGATATCATAAAACAACCATCATCCCCTAAATAGTAGGTGAGCCCTAAGGCTAAACCCTCAGCCTCCAAAAAAATAATTGTTGTTAAGGACCTTCCTAGCCATACCACCATTCAAAAGAAACCCCTAAATAAATCCTCTAGTACTAAATGTAATAATATCACCTCGGAGGAAGCTAGAGTAGCTAAAAAAGTTACTATTGGCATTCAAGATGAATGGGAGGAAGGGAATGTTGAGGATTCAAGCAGTGGGAAGAGGGAGAGAAGATCTTCTTAGTTGGCCAATGTTAATGCAAAAGGGAAACTACTTTCTTATGAGGAAGAGGAGGAAGACCTCTTAGATGAGGAATTATTTCCAACCCAAGAAGAGCCTTTGGATTTGAGCATAACTAATTTGGATGTAGTGCTTCCAGTGTCGCTAAGGAAGAGCACATATCAAATTATAAATATGAGGAAGTGGATTGTGGTACTAAATAGGGTGAGGTTAAGGACTCATAAGAAGACGACGAAATTGTTGTGGACAAGGAAATGGAGTAGGATGTTGTTAATATTCTGGTGTTATAAAATATGGAGGAGGAAGGGGAGATGATGACATAAAATCCCAAAAATGATGAGATATTAGCTCTATAAGATAAAATCAACATGTTGGATGAGGCCTTTAGAAGGCTAATTGTTGTAACCTATGGAATTATGGAGAAGGCTATCTTCGAAACTATGAATGGAAAAGAAAAGACTAGGAAAGGAAAGCACAGATTGGCTCCTTCTAAAGAAGAAGATAAGCAGGTAGATGAAGTGGTTGAGGATGGCAAAGACCCATGGACTAAAGAGATGGAAACACTCACAAAAGAATGGGAGTTGATTAATAGCCAAAAGGATTAGTTTGTTGTTTCCTATTTTTTGGTTTATGTAACATTGTTGTTTCCTATTTTGTGTCCTATGTTCTAATACTATACTTGGCATGTGTGCCACCTTATCTTAGCTCTTATATCTTTTTGTGTTTCTATTATTATCTTGTTGTGTCTTGTCTACTCTTGGTCTTGTTGGCTAATCTGGCCTATTGGCCTTTTTTGTGTTGTTGTGTTGTGCTTGGACTTTCTGGCTAGAATTTTGATGCTTTCCTTAGTATCAAGGCCCTTACACCTACTTTTTTAATAAAAAACATTCAATTTCCTTTCTTTTATTATTATCTTGTGAGTATATTATATTTTCATATTAAGAATCAACTTTTGAATCTTTTGCATTTTTTCTTTTTTCTTCTACTAAAAAGGTTGAAATCATATCTTCTAGTATTTGAGAAGTAATTTGACTAAGTATAAAAGTATCGTTATTGTATTTTGAAGGAAAAATATTTAATAAAATAACATTAGCATCCTCGTCATCTCCTAGAGCCTTGACTTCTCCTAGCTATCTAGTGAGAGACCTCAAATGGCTTATGTAATTTGACAGTGTAACAATCTTCTATTTTGAATCTAAATAGTTAAATTTTTAGGGAAAACTTTGCATTAACTACTTTTACTCCCAAAAAATATTCAAATTATCCCAATATTTTGAAAATGATTTGTCTAGATATACATATGGTAGTTCAATGTTGGAAAGGGCTAGACCAATAATAGATTTGGCTTTATCATCTCTTTTATGCCATTCCAATAGCATATTTATATATGTAGTCCCATTCACTATTCTCTATAATTTTTTGTTCATTAATTGTATTTGAATTTTAGTTTTCCAAGCATGAAAGTTGAACCCAGGATATTTTTCTAAAGGAATCTCCATCTTAGAAAACAATTTTAAAAATTACAAATTGAAAAATATTTTAGAAATCTAATATCAACCTTATCACTCCAAAAATCAAAATTCATATAGTTTTTTAATAATTTGCAAATCTTAAAAAATATTGTAAATCTTCTCATTATGTTGCATTCCCTTCTCCCTTTTTTTGACCATTTTTCTTATGCTCTTTGTGGTCTTGGTCTTTGCTAACCACTTGTCTACACTCCCAATTGTGCATTGTTGGGTAGTTACCACATTCTTATTTACATTATTTGCATTTCTATGCAACCACAATTTGCAATTTGTGAAACCCTTAAGCCCTTCAATATATCATTGATAATTGATTTCCTCTATTTGTCCACATGCCTAGTATACAAATGTTATTTGTTCACTTTCAATACCTAATTTTTATTTTTATACAACAGTAAGACCTCCTAGGTGCTTTGATATTGTAGTGTATAAAAATGTACTACTTTACATTTTCACATTATGTTTGCATCCCCTTAATTAAGCCTTTAATTGGCCCAATTATGCATTCACAAGCCTAATTAATTTTTTTTTCCGAGATGGAAACCCACATTTAATCAATGCATACACTTAATTACACATCTTGGAAAATGTATATGTCCTAGGTTTAGGGCCTAGGACCCATTCACCCGAGGGTGAATGGGTCCCCCTTAAGTCTTGGGACCCAATTTTTAATATTTTTTTGGTGGAATTTTAATGATCTAAATTCAAATTTCAAAGGTGGGATTTTGGTGTTTAATTGTCGATTAATTAGGGAGATACCTATAAATACATAGTTTTTTTTATTAATTCAACATTAAGAATCAAGAGGCAACTTTCACATGAGAAAATATTATTGTCAAGAGAATTGGAGAGAAAATTTATCAGTCATCTACAACAGCATTCAAGATCATATCATGATGTCAATATTTATATGTGTTCATGCATGTTTTTGGAGCTAACATTGTGATGTAGGTTTCAAGTTTCAAGCAAGCATTCAAGCATCAAGATCTATCAAGAAATCAAGTCATTTCATGAAAGATCCAATCCTTAGAGATATGTGTTAGATTTTAGTCCTCTAAAGGAAACCATTAAATGGTTTGGTGAGGTCCAACAAGCTTTGTTCATTTATCAATTGGTTATGTGCAGGATCATCATGGAAAAAATAGGCCCTTAAGTGGCAAAAAACTCAAAAAAATCAGAGTTAGGCAACTTGACATAAAAATTTGAATAAGTTATCTATATTATTTCAAAAATATGTAATAATAGAATATGTATCAAATTGAATGTAGTTTCTAAGCTACTAGGTTTCTTTGTTTAAAATCTATTTAGTGAAAATTTGAAATTTCAATGCAGTAGTACTTAAATTTGGGAAAAAATAAGAAGTAGGTGTTTGTTTGACCACCTAACCACAATAAAATAATAACATTTTTTTATAAGATTTTAGATATAAGTAGAGGACTCATGTTCCGATGTGATGCATATTTTTTTGTAATTTTTTTCCATGTAAATAATTAATTATGGTTTTTTTTATTATAACTTTTAAAAAATATAAAAACTTGTATGTCTGACCACCTTAACTTGGTCAAAACTTAATGAAATTCATTTATTTTTTAATCCTATAGTATGTGAAGCATATAATTTGATGCATGTTTAGGATTCAAAAAATGTGATACTGTTTGAAAGCTATAGATGTTTTTCAATCAACCTATTAATCAAGACTTTAGTCGTAATTCAAATAGAAAATGAATAATAATTATTTATTAAATTCAAAGTAAAGCATAATTTATATTGGTGGAAATCCAAGAATCTCCTTTAAAAACCCTTTTCATTTCATCAATTTTGGGTTAAAAAAAGTCATCAGCCACATACCCTACACATACCCATCATATCGCCACTTTTTGGCCCATCATGATCTTGCACATACCCAATTCCTTCATTTTATCATTATTTCATTATCAAGGTTTAATTACCAAATTAGGGTTTGACCAAGGTAAACCCCTATTCACCCAAAAACAAAAAAAAATCCCTCTCTTTGTGTATGTGCAAATTTACATGTGCAGAAGGATTGAAGATTGATCAAAAGTGCAATTTTGCAAAGTTGTCAAAGTTGTCAACATTGTCGTTAAGCCACAGAAACTCAGATCCAAAATTTATTTTTGGCTTTCCAACAATGAAACCTGGGGAAAATAGAAGCTCAGATCCATCTCCAGAGGACCCCAAAATTTGAGCAAAAAATACCTACAAGGACTCATTCGCCCAGTGGCCCAAGTGTCCAGTTTTGGTGAAAGTGTCCTATAGTTCTCGGGACAAGCTTTTTTGGGTTAGTAGATATCATCCTACAACCCCCAAATCTGTTTTCAAATGGTTGTTCCTATTAGTATTATGTTTTAAATCTAAATTTCAATTTTTATATTGCACAATTGAGCTCATTAAGCATTTTTATTTTATCTCCCCAAAGTGCATTTCAGTCATATTTTACCATTTTCTATCATAAGAAAAATTGTAGATCTTCTAATAGGGTTGACTCACTTAAGCGTTGAAAGTCAATCCTAACTTTTGGGATCTCTTTTCCTAATGAAAATAGAGAAAGTGTAGGTCCATCATACATCCATTTAGCATTTCCATTTTGGATCACCCACTTACCTTTTTCTATATTTCATTTTGGTGAACCTAACATTGTACATCTAAAATTTTGAAATTGGAGGTCATTCAAACCCTAGATCTAATATTTGCATTAGGTTGCATTGCATTTCATTAGTTTTCATTTCATCTAGGTTTGTCAAAATTGCATTAGTTTGCATTTCATCTAGGCTTTTAAAGTTGCATTTAGCATTGTTTAAAATTTTAAAAATCTAAAAATTACATACATTACATTGATTTTGTATAGTACTTACATATTAGTGTACTTTCAGTCATTTACATTAGAAAATTTAGTCAAAATTGAATTCATCTTTGTTCACTTTTTTTCCTTTATTAGACTTTCATTTAGACACCAAAATCTAGAAAAATTTATCATAGAAACCATGGTTTGCAACCTGAAACATGGAACATAAACAATAACTTGAAAACTCATATTTTAATTTTTGAAACCTCTGTACAAGGAATCATTTGCCCTTGGGTGAATCTATCCCTATACAAGTGTCCTACCAAGTTTCTAGGTGCATTTTTGTGTCTATTTTTTCATTATTATTCTATTGTTAAAACTGCACTTTGAAATTCTGAAAAATAGTTATTGTATGTGCAAGAAAAGTATCATTTTTCTTCATTTATTGTAAGTTTATGGAAAAATTGTTGTATTTCAGTATTGAAAATCATCAGATTTGTAGGGAAATTATGTTCATTTTCTAAAGCATTGCATGATTTGGATAGATTATTTCTCATAACAGCATGTTTCATTTTCAAACATTTAGTGTTCATAGAGTATCACATGGCTTGTATGATTCTATTTTCCCTACTCATGAGCATAATCTAGGGGAAAAAATAAACCCTTTGACAAGTATGTTAGTTACCCTCCTAATATCTATCAGATTTGTAAGAATGTCATAAGACAAGAGGTTGCAAGCATAGACAATCATGACAATCATAGTTGTTCTTCTCCCAATACCTCTCCTACTTGTGACAAAGGTATTTTGGTGAAAGGAGATACAATCATTGAGTGTCATGAGAATATTTTTTGTCCCTCTCCCCCTACCCCACCCACTTTGGAGGACATTGTGTCATAAGAGAATGAGATCATTGACACATTTCTTAACATCATCTCTCCCACTGGTGAGAATACTTTAAAGTGCAAGAGAGTGCAATAAAGGATAATCATGATAATCATAGTTATTCTTCTCCTAATACCTCTCCTACTTGTGATGAAGTTATCTTGGTGAAAGGAGCTACAATAATTAAGAATCATGAGAATCTTGTTTGTCCCTCTCCTAATTCTTCTCCCTTTTGGGAAGATATTGTGTCAAATGAAGATGATATCATAGATACATTTCTTTCGAAATATGGTATAGATGAAGAGGCTAATTCAACCTTTTATCCACCCTCATTAGAAATCCATCAACAAGAAGTCACATCTATTGGGGTTATGAACGCACAAGTGCCCATCAGGTCTCCTTTGATTATAGGACCTCTAAACACTCTTTTTGGACCTCCTAAGAGTTCTTCAACCATTAGACAACCTAAGATTCCTTTTGAACCCCATAAGATTCCTCTAATTATTGGACCTCCCAATTCATCTCCCAAGCCACTTCTTATCATAGGACCACCACAACACCAACCAAAACCTCCTGGACATATCTTAAATTTTGTAAGACAACTCACTAGTAACAATTTTTTGCAACAACTGAGTTATAATACTATTTCTCACACATATAATACAAGGACCAATAGTTAGTCACAAACCATACCTACTTCATTACCATTACCTCAACCTATTTTTCCTAGTGCTCCTTGTTTTCCTTCACATGGTGGAAAGAAGTACGATCTTGTGGAACAACTTAGAAACACTCGTACTAAGATTTCTTTATGGGATCTTATTCAAGCTTCACCTAATTATCATAGCATGCTTCAAAGTGCTTTACAACAAGTAGTGGTCCCTCCTAGTGTACAACCAAATGATGTAGAAACCCTAATTCAAGGTATGAACTCAGTCAACTTAGAAATTACCTTTCATCAAGATGAGTTAGCTCCATTGGAGATACAAAAGAAAAATGAGGCATTGATGATAGTGGTTGTCATTAATAGATGTGGAATAAAAAGAAATCTTATTGACAATGGTTCAACCTTTAATGTTTTTAGTGTAAAAATTCTAGATAAGATTGGAGTGGACAAGAGAAAAATTCACTAGACTCTTTATCTATCTGAGGATTCAACAATGTGGGAAATAACCACTTGGTGTGATAGCATTACCTGTCAGAGTGGGTAAGGTTACATTACAAACTCTTATTCATGTCATTCCTCAAGATATTTTATATTATAATCTTGCCTTAGTTAGACCTAGGATTCATGAAATGCATGCGATGCCTTCAACGTTACATTGTCTAGTGAAGTACATTTACAACAACAAGGTTTACACAATCAAATCTGACCTACAATCAAAAAATTATTTGCAAACTAAAACAAGAATGAAAAATCATCTTACAAAATTGACACCAACTACAAAAGTGGAACCGATACAAGAAGAATAAGAGAAATCAATCACGAAACTATTGGATGATGATTTGGGTTCATTGGATTTTACACCTACATTCATGGGAGAATACAAGATTACACACAAATCAAGAAAAGAGAAAGAATCTGACATAATATCAACATAAGTTGAGTCATAAAAATCATGTGAGCCCACAACTTTTAGCAAAGAAGAGGAAAACACAATTTATACATCCACATATGATGAGTGTGATTATGGGAAACCACTAAATCCAAAAGAAATCAAAAAACTTTATGGAAGAGGTTACAAACTTTTGAAACAACTTGTCTATAATGGAAAAGGATATGACATTAAATAACAAGGTATTCATGTCCCTATAGAGCCTACCCCACAAAAATAAAAACAAGGTCTTGGTTATTGTCCTTCAAAAGAAATGAAAGAATTAAAGAAACCTTCGCTTAATATCAATGTCATCATGCAAAACACTCCTAGGAAAAATATAGATCATGGCCATGATATTTTCAACTTCAAACAAATTTCTTAGCAATAATTGGGGTTCATTAGATCTTACACCCTTCTTTAAAGGAGAGTACAAAATCTCACAATCTAAACCTAGAGAGTCTTGTGTATGTATGACACCTTTTTGTAAGCAAGAAATATCTCTGTCACGAAAGAAAGGAACATATTTTTCCATTGATCAAGAGAGTACCTTTTTGAGGCTTCTCCAAGCCCACTTGATATCTCTCCCTCCAAAAACACGAAAGAAGTTTTACAACAAATTTCATTTTGTGCATATCATAGAGTGCATGGTCATTCAACCAATGAATATAAGGCTTTGAGTAATAAAATCAAATATCTTAAGGGTTGTGGTGCTCTTCCTTATGTTGATGCACCTATTTCCTCTAATTGATACTAATTTTCATCCTATCATGTTGCTTAACACTATGTGGCATTGGTAGCTTTATGTTTTTTTTCTCATTGCCATTCATGGTGGTACAATCTCAAGTGCAACCATATTTATCTTGGCAGCAACATGATAGTCCTTGGTGGTTGTCTTTGTCTATATGCTTCAGGGACAAGGATAACAAGTTTTTGGAGGTGTTTATTATTTTCAAGGATGCCCTCGTCCTCTCTTTCTACTTAAAATACCAACATAGCAAGTATGTTGACATTTTAATTGGGGGGCATATTGTCCCTCGTTCATTGTTTGCACGATCCCTTCTTAGTGATCATAGCATACATGTCTCCTAGGAAGTGCGACCATTACATTGGCATCATTGGAATTATTTCATTTTGGTATTATTTATTTTCACCCCTTAAGGTGAGTTTTATTTTTTACCCCTGAGGTGAGTTTTGTTTTACACACCCCCTGAGGTGAGTTTTGTTGACATCTTCCTTCACTTTGTTCATAGAAGTTGAATTTAGTGTACCATTAGCATAGCATATTGATCATGTTGTGGCACCTTATCAAAGTTATCAGAGAGTATAAATTTTGATATGGTTGATGTATGGGAGCTTGTATACCTGGAATGACTTTCCCATCGCCACTTGTTTTGTGGGATAAAACCTTGTAGACCTAGTGTGTGTTTCTCATATTTGTCTTGGGGGCTCACCTAGTGTATATCAGACTGCACAAGCCCTTGTGAGTGTATTTTTCATGGCCACCAAGCATAACATGCAACATGCTTGCCTATGAAGCCATGTGTTTCATAAGTGATTTACATCCTTATGAGTGTATTTAATGGACATAGCATAATACAACTTGCTAGTTAATATCTTTTGCATTCAATTTTGACATTGTATGTTTGTGTATCTTGTCTTGTTGCTTCATATCATACATTCATGAATGTTTGTTTGTGTTCGTGTTTATTTTCCATGGGATCTTGATCCTGGGGGCTTGCACAACCTCCTTGATCTTTTTCGTCCTATCCCATCAACATTTGTGCACTTGGACCCCTCTTGACATATATTTTTCTACTTTAGTTTGAGTCTGAGCATAAGTTCATAATCTCACTAAAGTAGGGGCTAAATGTAGTGTAGAAAAATGTACTCCTTTACATTTTCACACTATGTTTGCATCCCATTAATTAATTGGACTTAATTAAGCCTTTAATTGTCCCAATTATGCATTCACAAGATTAATTAATTTTTTTTTCTGGAGGGGAAGCCAACATTTAATCAATGCATACACTTAATTACACATCTTGGAAAATGTGTGTCCTAGGTTTAGGGGCTAGGACCCATTTTCCCAAGGGCGAATGGGTCCCACTTAAGTCTCAAGACCTAATTTTTAATATGTTTTTGGTGGAATTTTAATGATCTAAATTCAAATTCAAAATTTGACTTGCGGTGTTTAATTATCTGGTAATTAAGGAAATACCTATAAATACATAGTTATTTCATCAATTCAACATTAAGAATTAAGAGGAAACTTACACATGAGAAAATATTATTGTCAAGAACATTGGAGAGAAAATTTATCAATCATCTACAATAGTATTCAATATCTTATCATGATGTCAAGATTTATGTACATGTTCATGCATGTTTTTGGAGCTAAAATTGTGATGTAGGTTTCACATTTCAAGAAAACATTCAAGCATTAAGATCTATGAAGAAATCAAGAAATTTCATGCAAGATCTAATCCTTAGAGAGATTTGTTAGACTTCAGTCCTCTAAGGGCAACCATTAAAGGGTTTGGTGAGATGCAACAAACTTTGTTCATTCATCAATTCCTTCATTTTCTCATTATTTCATTATCAATGTTTAATTACCAAATTGGGGTTTGATTGAGGAAAACCCCTATTCACCTAAAAAAAAACATTTTTCCCTCTCTTTGTGTATGTACAAATTTGCAGGTGAAGAAGGATTAAAGATTGATCAAAAGTGCAATTTTTGCAAAGTTGTCAAATTTTTCAACATTGTCATTAAGCCACAGAAACTCAATTCTGAATTCATTTTTGGCTTTCAAATAGTGAAACCTGGGGAAAATAGAAGCTCAGATCCATTTCTAGAGGACCTCGAAAGTTAAACAGAAAATCCCTACAAGGACTCACTCGCATAGTGGCCCAAGTGTCCAGTTTTGGCGAAAGTGTCCTATAGTTTTGAAGACAAGCTTTTCTGGGTTAGTAGATATCATCCTATGATCCCTAAATCTGCCTATAAATTATTGTTTTTGTTAGTATTATATTTTAAAACTGCATTTAAAATTTTATATTTCACAATTGAGCTCATTAAGCATTTTTAGTTTATCTCCCCAAAGTGCATTTTAGTCATATTTTACCATTTTTTTGTCATAAGGAAAATAGTAGATCTTCAATAAGGTTGACTCACCTAAGGGTTGAAAGTCAATCCTACCTTTGGGTATCTCTTTTCCTAATGAAAATAGAGAAATTTAAGGTGCATCATACATCCATTTAACCATTCCATTTTAGATTACCCACTTACCTTTTGTATGTTTCAGATACCATATTGGAAAAATAAACAAGCATTTACATTTGTATAGTAGAAAATAGGAATAATGGTTATATTATTGAGAGAGTTAATTTTTAGTGTATTAAAATATGGTTTTTATAAAGCCTCTCCATCATAAGTTCTTGAACAACCAACCTATGGGAATATTGAACTAATTATTAAATAATAAAAATAAGCAACTCGCTAAGGTGACTTTATGATCTAAACCTTAATATTCCAACAATGGAGGTAACAATTTTAAAACTTTATGCATTTTGCAAGGTTCATGTTGGGTCCAACATTAAGTCTCCTCTTAAGTAATGAATCTTGCAACAAATATCCAATACTGCAAAATATACCCCTTGTGAATTGTTATGTGATTATTAGCTTAAAATGTAATCAAATAACTGTTATATCTATTATCTGATAGTTTTGAAAGAATTACCTAAGATTGCACTAACTATAGGATCCACTCATGATTTAAAGCATGCATTGATTCATCTATTGGATTATTTTCTCCATTTCCTTGACTACCTGCATCAATCATAGCATTCTTGAGCTAGAAGTATTTTGCACTCAATTTTTATGCTCATAAAGTATACCAAAAGATGTGTAGTTCTTTAAGCTTCCTTTCTATGGATGTTTCCATATGTGCATCATGTAGGAGATTTTCATAGGTTAACTATTCATGGCACCAACTACAACCTTCACTTTTTTCAATTAGATAATATTGAATCCCCACACCATGTAATAAATGCTTAGTCCTTTCAAAAATTTGTGTAGTGTACTTTGAGGATGTACATACACTTTCTATCTTGGATCATAGCTTTGGAACTCGTCTATGGTATTATTATACCCCTACACAAGACATATCTATTGATGAAGAGAGGAATTCATACACTCTCAAAATACCCTCTAAAATCCTCACAACAATTGCTAAAACAAAAATAAGAACTTGCAAACTAAACTCCACAAATTGTTTGCAAATGAAAACATTAAATTGCTCAGTTTAAGAAATCTAATTACACATGAATTTTAGTCATCTATGGACTGATATACAACAATTAAAACCCTTAAAAACATAAAATATGAAAATTAAATACCATTAAAACACAATCTATGCTCAACTATGTGAGCTCCTGCAAACCATTCACCTTCTAGCACCTCAACTCCACTTGCAACTCCTCCAGCTTATCCTCATGTCTTCAAAATTTCTCAACTTCACCCATCTTCTAAAATATTATTTTTATCTTCATTATTCAGCCCTCATGGCTACCTTTAACACCTAAAAAATCCCTCTTCTCTTCTCCTATTCCTCTTCTCTTCACAAGCTAATTTTGTGCACTCTTTCTTGTGCAACTCTCAGGAGCAACCAGCAAATCCTTTCTCCAAACTTGCTGCTATTTATTGCTGCTTCTTGACTCCATTAAAGGCTCCATTTTATATAGATTAAAACCTTTTTAAGATACCAAAATTGGCACCCCAAATCTGCTCTTTCATTTTCCTCCAATTGTCTTTTGAAATTCTTCTGTTTGTGCTTAAAATTCATCATTAAATGCTTCCAAATATGGCACACAAAGTTGCTGCACCATATTCCACAACTTTCTGCTATAAATGCTTCATAAAAATCAATAAAATCATGAACTAATTTTTTCTCATTCACCTTAAATTGAAAACTGAAGCCATTTATTGTTTTTTTCCCAAATATCACTAGCTTTTTCCTCCATTCTAGGCACACAAATTGAAAATATGGAACACCAAATGCCACTTTCCACATTAAACTTCTCTAAGCATCCAAATTTAGAAAATTAATTAATTTTTAATTTATAATATGCCAATGGACCCATTCAACCCTTGAAACATTTAAATTGTGCAATATAATAATTTTAAAATCACAATAAACACCTTGTTTTCCTTTGATTTTGAATGAAAGCCAAGTCTTGATAAAATAAATATTTCATCCTTCCAAACTCCAAAAGATTCTCTTGAAGCTCCAACCTACATCAAAAATGCAAAAAATAAACAAGAAAATAAAAGGTATAGGGACTATATTCAAGGTTTAGGGTATTTAGGTTGAGGGTATAGGGTATAGGGATGAGGGTTGAGGGATTAGGGCTTAAGTATTGGGTTGAGGGTATAGGGTATAGGTTTTAGGGATTGAGGGTATAAGGCATAGGGTGAAGGGTTGAGTGTATGGTTTAGGGTTTAAGTATATTGTTGATGGACAATGTTCAAGGTTTATTGTATAAGTTTGAGGGTATAGGGTATAGGGATGAGGGTTGAGGTTCTAGGTTTTAGGGTTTAAGGTAGAGGGTAGAGGGATTAAGGTTTAAGTATTGAGTTGAGGGTATAGGGAATAGGGTTGAAGGTTGAGGGTTTAGGGTTTACAGTTGAGGGATAATGCTCAGGGTTGAGTGTATAAGATTATGTGTGTAGGGTATAAGGATTAGGGTTTATGATATTGGGTATAGTGTTTAGGGTATGGGTTGAGGGTATAAGGCATAAGGTTAAGGGTTGAGAGTGTATGGATTATGGTTTAGGTTTTAGGATTGAGGGTGTAAGGTTGAGAGTATAGGGTATAGGGATGAGGATTGAGGGTGTATGGTTTAGGGTTTAAGGTTTAAGGTATAGGGTTGAGGGTTGAGGGTTGAGGTATTAGGGCTTAAGTATAGGATTGAGGGTATAGGGTATAGGGTTAAGGGTTGAGGGTTTGTGGTAGAGGGATAATGTTCAACCCGTTTAGTGTATAAGATTAAGTGTTTAGGGTATAATGCATAAGGTTAAGGATTGAGAGAGTAGGATTTAGGGTTTAATTATAGGGTTGAGGGTTGAGGGTTGAGGGACAATGTTCAAGGTTTAAGGTATAAGGTTGAGGGTATATGGTATAGGGATGAGGGTTGAGGGTGTAGGTTTTAGGGTTTAAGGTACAGGGTTGACAATTGAGGGTATAGGGTTTAGGTTTTAAGGTATAGGGTTGAGGATTGAGGGTATAGGGTATAGGGTATAGGGTATAGGGTTGAGGGTTTATATTTGAGGGATAATTTTCAAGGTTGATTGTATAAGGTTAAGTGTATAGGGTATAGCGATTAGGGTTTAAGATATTAGGTATAAGGTTTAGAGAATGGATTGAGGGTGTAATACATAGGGTGAAGGGTTGAGAGTGTATAGTTTAGGTTTTAAGTATAGGGTTGAGGGACAATATTCAAGGTTTAGGGTATAATGTTGAGGATATAGGGTATAGGGATGAGGGTTGAGGTTGTAGGGTTTAGGGTTTGAGGTATAGGGTTGAGGGTTGAGGGATCGGTGCTTAAGTAGTGGGTTGAGGGTATAGGGTTGAGGGATTGAGGTTATAAGGCATAGGGTGAAGGGTTTAGATTGTATGGTTTAGGTTTTAAGTATAGTGTTGAGGGATAATGTTCAAGGTTGAGGGTATAGGGTATAGGGATTAGGGTTTAAGATATTAGGTTAGGGTATGTGGTTTAGGGTTTAGGGTATAAGATATAGGATTAAGGATTGAGAGTGTAGGGTTTAGGGTTTAAGTATAGGGTTGATGGTTTATGGTTGAGGGATAATCTTCAAGGTTTAGGGTATAAGGTTGAGGGTATAGGGTATAGTGATGAGGGTTGAGGGTGTAGGGTTTAGGGTTTAAGGTATAGGGTTGAGGGTTGGAGGATTAGGGATTAAGTATAGGATTGAGGGTATAGCCTATATAGGGTTGAGGATTGAGGGTTTATAATTAAGGGATAATTCTAATGGTTGAGCATTGAAGGTATAGAGTTAAGGTTGAGAGTGTATGATTTATGTTTTAAGGTATAGGGTTGAGGGTTGAGGGATTAGGGATTAAGTATTGGATTGGGGGTATAGGGTATAGGGTTTAGGGTTTACAGTTGAGGGATAATGTTCAAGATTGAGTGTCTAAGGTTAAGTGTATAGGGTAGAGGGATTAGGGTTTAAGATATTGGATATAGGGTTGAGGGTATAAGGCATAGGGTTAAGGGTTGAGAGTTTAGGGTTTAAGGTATAAGGTTGAGGGTTGAGGGTTGAAGGATAATGTTCAAGGTTTAGGGTATAAGGTTGATGGTATAGGGATGAGGGATGAGGGTTGAGGGTGTAGGGTTTAGGGTTTAAGGTATAGGGTTGAGGGTTGAGGGATTAGAGCTTAAGTATAGGGTCGATGGTACAGGGTATAGGGTTGAGGATTGAGGGTAGATGGTTTATAGTTAAGGGATAATTTTTAGGGTTGAGTGTCTAAGGTATAGTGTCAAGGGTTGAGAGTGTAGGGTTTATGGTTTAAGGTATAAGGTTGAGGTTCAAGAGATTAGGGCTTAAGTATTAGGTTGAGGGTATAGCATATAGTGATTAGGGTTTAAGATATTGGGTATAGGGTTTAGGGTATGGGTTGATGGTATAAGGCATAAGGTTAAGGGTTGAGAGTGTACGGTTTAGGGTTTAAGTATAGGATTTAGGGTTTAGGGACAATGTTGAAGGTTTAGGGTACAAGATTGAGGATATAGGGTGTAGGGACGAGGTTTGAGAGTGTAGGGTTTAGGGTTTAAGTTATAGGGTTGAGGGCTTAGGGCTTAGGGCTTAAGTATAGGGTTGAGGGTATAGGATTGAGGGTTGGGGGTTTACAATTGAGGGATAATGTTAATGGTTGAGTGTCTAAGGTATAGGGTTAAGGGTTAAGAGTGTAGGGTTTAAGGTATATGGTTGAGGGTTGAGGGATTAGGGTTTAGGGTTTAAGGTATAGGGTATATGGATGATAGTTGAGGTTTTAGGGTTTAGGGTTTAAGGTATAGGGTTAAGGGTTGAGATATTAGGGCTTAAGTATTGGGTTGATGGTTGAGGGTTGAGGGTGTAGGTTTTATGGTTTAAGGTATAGGGTATAGGGTTGAGGGTATAGGGATGTTTCATTGAATGGAACCACACACACACACAAAGTGGCATGTCATGTACAATGATACATATGACATACCAAGAGAATTATGGTGCAATTTCATATCACACAAAAAACACGACATAGACAGAATTTACAAGATTTCATCATTGCTTCAAGAAAGGTCTCATAGATATACCTCAACCCAACCCCCTACACACGCATGACACTCACAAAACCTTTAAAAAATCATCAAATGAAAAAATGTGAGCACACTTTGAAAAGGTTGAAATTTGGTACCATTTAGAGCAAGCCAAAGCGTGCTCGCACTTTGTGCAAGTGAAAGAACGCACATATTATAACACAAGCGTGTTTTGGAGACATCTAAAAAGGGTAAAAAAGGCAGGAAACCCATGATCCAGGCCCACATGCTCTGTTAGTCTCCTGCTTCTACATGTTATTTGATAGAAAATGCTTTTTCATGTTGTTGGGAAAGCACATGCATTTTAGACATTCCACCACCTTTGCACCACCTTTTTTTTGTTTCTCAACTTAGGAAGGGGGAAATAACAATTTTTTAACATGAAAATTGATTATATGAACTCAAATTTTCATGTTTACATAGTGTTGCAATGTTAATTATGATTTTTTTGTTATAATTTCACATTATAGATTGGTTATTTCTATAGTTTTTAGTAATTCTATTAGAGATATATAGAATTGAACATTGGAAATGAAGCAACTTCATGAAAAGCTCTAATTCTTGAGGATTTTGATGCAAGAATAAAAACAAACTACACATAATTGGGTATTTTCTCAAATCAAATCTCAAATTTTAAGTTATGTTGTCTTTATACATATGCTTTATATTTTCCTTCATTTTTTGATGTTTATTTATCACTTCTTATCATACATGCTTAATATAATGCTTTGATTTTGTTATCATGTTTATTTTGGGATTAGATATTGCTAAGTATTCAAAATTATGAGTGGTAAAATTGAATATTAATTTAGAATAGAACAATTTTGTTAAGTTAAATAGTTGGATCAACTACATCATAATCATCATATTTAGTTTCTTCTTGCATGAAATCATAATCAAATGCATCATATTAATCATCCTTATCTTTATAGTACTCAACATACCCTTCCTTAGAAGATAAATTTTCATCCTTGTTTATTGAGAGGGAATTTTCACATTCAAATGAAACAAATTTAAACAAAAGAAACTCAATGTGTATTATATTTTATTGTATTTTAACTCTATATAACTCATTGAGAAAATTATAATGTTGGAAAATAATGGATACTTCTAGATATTGATATTCCATAAAATTATATTATAAAAACACATCAAATAATCTATCCCTATCTCTTTTACCAATAGGTATATCACTCCTTTGTATCTCATAACCAATCCTTTACACTTTATTAACTATTTTAGTTATACCATCAACTAAATCGTTAGAAGTATACAAGTATCAATTTATTACATCTATATCATGGTCATAAGTAGTTATATATATAGCTACGACCATGGGATTAGATATTGCCAATTTTTTATTTTTAGAGTGCAATTTAATTTTCTCAAAGGCCAATCTATGTAAAAGGCTTTATTTTTTAGCTAATCATGCTCATAATAGGTTATTCATCTTCACAAGGATGTTAATGAGTTGCACAACCATTTCCATCCTTCGTAAACTAGTTTTAGAGTGCATATTTTTTACCAACCCAAGTGCATAGTTGTAGGATTGTGCTTGTTCCATTTACCCATGCCCATGTGCATAAATTCCCTTCACTGCCCTTTGTTTATCCTTCCCATTCATCTCTACCCTTTTTTCCCTTTTTTTTTCATGCTTATCATGTGTGCAAAGGGAATTAATTCATTTTGATGTATTTATATACATTAAAGTATTTCTAGATAGAGTGTTGTAAACGCTCTTATGAGTTATACAACCTGATCTCTTTCTTCAAGTCAAAATCTAGACCTTCCACAACACCCATTCAAAATAATATATATGGTTGATGCTATTTATAATGTTTTAGTAGCTAAACCTCAATATCTTGAGTTTCTTAAGGAATGACACACATTATCCAAAAAATATTTTCTTATACCTCCATCTATAAAAACATATTAGATTCTCATTCTAATGTTATTGTCACACAAATTTATATGTTGATGCTAGAATGTATCATGCACATGGTGACTACTACAACCATGGGAATGGTAGCTTCTTCTAGTGGTTTATCTTCTAATTTCTATGGAAGATCCTTTGGCATATCTTATCCCTTAGGATCCGTCTGATTTCACATCAGATCCACTACTTATATTCATACTATTTATCCCATGCTTAACCAACTAATGCATAATGTTGGAAAACTACATATCAAACTCACCACCTTAACTATCACTTCATCTCAATTACTTATTGCTACTTATTATAAACACAATCCCTTATCATTGCATTTTTTTTTTGTGTCCTTACTTGTTGGATTTGAGGTGCCTAGGTTTGAGAATTATAATGGGAAAGGTGACCCTAAGACATACATATTTTCTTTCACTACTCTTTACAGTGATTTCTTATTTGAAGATGCTTTGCTAGAAAAAAAATTCCCATGGTCATTGAAAGACACCATGTTGGCCTACATTTTCTCACTTCCTAATCTTTCAATTAGGACATTTGAGCAATTACTAAACCAATTCCTTCAATGTTTCTAGGTTAATATTAGACCATATATCACCTTTATTGAGAATAAATAGAAAAAATTTATTGAGAGTCGTTGAAAGGTGTCAAAGAATTGAGGACACAAATCAAAGCAACTAGAAATTAGAAATACAATAGTAAGTAATCAAAGCAAGAAATCTCGTATCATTAGAAAGACAATTAAAATATTGAGAATGAATAGAAAAACTTTGAGTTGTTGGAAAGTGCCAAAGAATTGAGGACACAAATGACAATAAATTATGGACATTCTCCGGTAGACTACCACAAAAATATAAACCAATTGTTGAAGCATTGAGATCCCTAATTGAAGAATTTTGGAAGAATAACACCAGGGTATCTTCCAGTCAAAGAGATGTGGTAAGAATGAGAATTGGTAGATGAAACCATGAGCCACATCCAAAGCATTTTTTAGATATGACTCAAACACATTTCTTTGCTAAATTTCTAGAGATGTCTCCTTAAGTTAAAATTTGTCAAATATTTTTTGAAATGCTAAAGCCTTTAAATGTCAAAATAAATCACACACACACACACTACTTGTTGTTGTAGAGTACATATTAATTTTTCTAACCATTTTGATGTTTATCGATGTATATGTTTAGATTTTCATACTAACAATGTTTTGTAGGACTAACACACCTGCGCTACCTACATCTTCAAGAGATTTCATATCAAAAAAATTATGTGAAAGAGCGGATGGTCATTTATTCTACAAGAAATTATGATTGGATAGAATATGTAAGCATTGTGGTGGCTTGCAACATATGCCAATTTTTGAACATATGGAAAGTACACATGTAGTTGGAAATGAACTAGTACAATTTGGTAAGTATAAGACAATGACCTACAATACAAAATATGGCAAAGAAGCAAAAAGCTGTGATTTGGTTATTGAAAAGATTCTAGTGTATTTATTTATGTCCATATTTCAATAGACTATAGTGTATGAGTATGCAAGGCATACCCATAGAGCTCAATGGTTGGATTTGCAATTCAAGTTATGCAAGGACACATTTTTGCTTGATAGCATTGTTTCAGTCATTGACTTTGCAAAGAAATACAGTCTACAACCACAATGTGAGGTGCAATCGCAGTATTACAACTCCATACAAGCTACTATATTTGTGCACATAACATTATTTCATGCCATTGATAGTATAGAGGATGATAAAAAGATCATAAGGGAGTGTCATTTTTATATTAGTGATGATCACATGCATTCTATAAATTTTGTGCAAGGTTTCTTTTAGGTGTTCTACCATAATTTTGCTAGAAGGGGCATATCATTCAGTTAGCATATCATATGGTCAGATAATTGTGCATGAAAATTCAAGAGCTCATGGATGTTCTATTGGTTGAACAAAATGCATAATATTATAGGTTTTCAACATATGTGGAACTTTTGTGAGGTCGGGCTTGGAAAGGGGGAGCATGATGATGTAGGAGCATGTATCAAAAGATCCATAATACGAGAAGAGTTAAAATATAAAGACAATGCAAAGTTAACAGATGTGAAATCGATCATCGAGTGGTGTAATGCTACAATGGGTCTAGGTAATGAAGGTAATTCTTCAGTTTATAGATTTTTTTGGTTGATAGATGATACTAACATTGCAAAATATGAGGATTACTATACATTGATAGGAACAAGTGAGCTACACTCTTTTAGAAGCTGTAATGCAGGTTCATGGAGTATTCATACATGGAATATGGTATGATTATTCTTCTTGTACATATCAAGCTTGGAATGAGTTTGAATCAAAGGAGTGGGTTGATGAATGGTGGTTATGAAGTCTAAGCCCACTTGACAAATATCGAATCTCCACTGCATTATAAATCACACAGATGGAACCATCAGTTGACTTTGATCACATATCAGATCTAGTTGAACCAGGTAATATATCTACTTGCATTGTTTATGAAATTCCTAATTTTATATTACTTTGTAGTGTTTTTTTAATGTTGGCTAAATTCATCTAATTTGATGCATATATCAATGCATGGCATGTTTATGCAGTTATTGCAGATGAAGATAATGAAAAGGGAACAAATTATTACTTGTGTCACTATGTTGAGGCCAAAAATAAATTGGAGGCCCTAGTTATAGATGGAGAAAACATAGAATATCGTATAGGTTTGGTGGTTGTTACTAGGACATGGCTTAGAAGGTGCCCAATTAAGAAGTCTGATGTTTGGTTGTTTGAGGAATTTGACACACATCAGAAGATTATTCATTACTCAAACCTTGTCATGGAATCCAATGCGCATTTGATCAACTATGGGGTTAGACATTCAACAAGAACTTGTGGAAGGTGTGTGAGTCTAACCATGAGGCAATACTTGGCACAATAGAGAGTAGAGTAAACCTAGATGGTTCGTAGGATTGATTTGTAAGTATGTACATTAAATTTGTAAAGTCGTGTTATTGATCACTTTATTTTAGTTGTTAAAATATGTATCATTATATTGTTTTCTAACTACTATGGAAATGAGAAAAGCACATATATTATAAAGTTCAATTTTTTAAATGATGTTCTTTCATAGATTTATAACTCTTCTTCATTCTAACTCATATATTGTATTTTATAGTTAGAGTATATTAGTGGTTGAAAGCGTATTAGTGTTTCCTTCTTTCTTCAATCACATTAGAGTATATTATTGTATCCTTCTCAACACATAACTATCCATTATATGCATATTACTATGCATAAGAAATAGCACAACCTTCACTTGGCCATGCTTTATCTGCCCTTTGAATGTTGTCCTACTTTCACCAATGTGATTCCATTGATTTCGTTCTCCCTGCCACCTATCATCTTCCTTGTTGCCCCTCCTTGTCTCATGGCCACTAATGCTTAGACATTTTTCTTACTGATAATATTGTTATCCTCTTTTTTTATTGTTACGTGTATGTAGGTGATGTGTTGTCATGATTGTTGTGCATGATCATATTCATTAAAGGGGAATCAATCTCATGATAGCCATGAGGTTTTAAGAACAAGATTTATAAGGGCATACTTCAAGGTGTTTCAAGATCATGTCAAACTTGTGTGCTAGTATTTATTACTATAATCCCAAAAAACTAGTCCCTATGCAATAACCATATTATTTTCTATCTTAATTTCATTCTTGATATTTTAAGATTCTTCTCTAAGATAGGGTTATCCTATGCTTCTATTTCTTCAGTCTCAGTTGTAAAGTGTGCATTCTCCATCACACAAACATTTTCTTCCATCATAATTGAATTGTTCATATTTGTGTTATGGCCATGTTGATTAGCATTAGCAACACCTAGCACTTGGGCATGACTCTGTTCTCCTTCTTGTGTAATGACACACCCCTTTTTGTTGCCCCTTAAGAAACTCTAAGTAATCATGACCCCTTTTTACCACCCCTTAAGAAACTTTGAGTAATTTTTTGAGGGTTTACGTAAAAATGCATGAGATGATGAGATCTATGATGATAGCACTTACTATTTAGGACCATCCTTTTGATTTTTTACATATTTACATGTTTAGTAAAAAATTGTACCGACAATCTCTGAAGAGCTCTAAGTGTGAAAAAGAGGCAAGCTTTGATGAGATTTTTGTTGAAAAATGTGACACTTGCAACCATTCTGTCTAAAGCTACAAGATCACATAAGGTCCCTCTACAATAACCTCTCTCACTTTTTCATTTCTCCAATCCATTGGGTTGTGGTGATAAGTTTTTGCACATTGAAAAAAGCATCTAATGCATGTAGTGTAAAGTTGCAAGGTGGCATAATTTTTGTTCTATTCCTCATGTGACCAAATCAAAATTTTAGGTGGGCAGGTTTATACTATTCAAGGTCTATTTTTTCACCATAGCATGTCAAATCATTCTAGACTATATTGTACCGACGATCTCTTAAGAGCCCTAAGTGAAAAAAGTGGCAAACTTTGATGAGCTCTTTCTCGAAAATCATGACACCTACAAGAATTTCTTCTAAAGGTACAAGGTCATATAGGGTCCCTCTACAATAACCTCTCTCAGTTTTTATATCTCCAATCTATTTGGTCGTGGTGGGAATATTTCAGATGTTGTAAAAAGTGGCAGTTGCATTCAAAAGAATGTTGCGAGGTAGCCTAATTTTTATTTATTCATCATGTGACTAAATTGATAGTTCCAAAATTTCTAAGTGGGTGGGTTTATGCTAGGAAAGGTCTTTTTTCATACCCCAACATGTCGGATTGTTCTAGGCTACATTGTACCAGTGCTTTCTCTTAAGAGACCTAAGTGCGAAAAAGTGGCAAATTTTGATTAGCTATTTCTTAGAAATTGTGGCACTTAGAAACATTTTTTCTAAAGGTACAGGGTCTTTTAGGATCCCTCACCAATAACTTCTCTCATTTTTTATATATCCAATCCATTTGGTCATGGTGACAAGTTTTTGCATGTTAAAAAAATTATCAAATGCATTGAAGAGAAAGTTGTAAAGTGGCATAATTTTTGTTTTGTTCATTGTGCAGCCAAATCAACAATTCCAATACATCTGAGTGGGTGCTTTTATTCTAGGAAATCTCCTATTTTTCACCCCAACACGTCAGATTGTTCTAGGGTACATTGTACCAACACTTTCTCTTAAAGAGACCTAAGTGCCAAAAAGTGATGAATTTTGATGAGCTATTTCTCAGAAACCGTGGCAGTTAGAATTTCATCTAAAGGTACAGGGTCTTGTAGGGTCCCTCTCCAATAGCCTCTCTTAGTTTTTTATATCTCCAATCCATTTGGACATGGTGAAAAGTTTTCACACGTTGAAAAAATTGTCAAATGTGTTGAAGAGAAAGTTGTCAAGAGGCATAATTTTTGTTCTATTTGTTGTACAACCAAACTAACAGTTCCAACATGTCTAAGTGGGTGTTTTTATGCTAGGTAAGGTCCTATTTCACACCCTAACATGTTGAATTGATCCAAGCTACATTGTACCAATGCTTTCTCTTAAGAGCCCTAAGTACCAAAAGTGGCAAACTTTGATGAGCTATTTCTTGGAAATCATGGAACTTACAAATATTTCATCTAAAGGTATAGGTTCACGTAGGGTTGCTCTATAATAACCTCTCTCAGTTTCTCATATATACAAGTTGTTCCACGATGGTGACAATGTTTCAGATGTTGTGAAAAGTGGCAGTTACATTCAAAAGAAAGTTGCAAGGTAGCCTAATTTTTGTTTTATTCATTTTGTGGAAAAACCTAGAGTTCCAACACATCTAAGTGGGTGGGTTTATGCTAGGTAAGGTCATGTTTCGCACCCTAGCACATCAGATCATTCTAGGCTACATTGTACCAACGCTTTCTCTTAAGAGCCCTAAGTATCAAAAAGTGGTGAACTTTGACAAGTTGTTTCTCAAAAATCGTGGCACTTAGAAACATTTCATTTGAAGGTATAGGGTCATGTAGGGTCCCTCTACAATAATGCCTCTCAATTTTTCATATATCCAAGCCATTTCACTGTGGCATCAATGTTTCAAATGTTGCAAAAAGTGTTAGTTGCATTCAAAATAAAGTTGCAAGGTAGCCTAATTTTTTTGTTTATTGTGTGGCCAAACCAAAATTTCCAACACATCCGTGTGGGTGGTTTTATGCTAGGAAAGATCTTGTTTCATACCCCAGCATGCCAGATCATTGCAGGCTACATTGTACCTACACTTTCTCTTAAGAGCCCTAAGTGCCAAAAAGTAGAAAACTTTGATGAGTTATTTCTCAGAAACCATCACACTTAGAAACATTTTGTCTAAATTTATAGGGTCACATAAGGGCCCCTCTACAATAACCTCTCTCGATTTTTCATATATCCAAGTCATTCCATCGCGGTGATAATATTTTAGATGTTCCAAAAAGTATTAGTTGTATTTAGTAAAAAGTTATTGAGAGGCATTATTTGCATTCTTCATCTTGGGGGTAAACTAACAATTCCAACATGTTGGGGTGGCTACAAAATAGGTCCATTTTATGATTTTTTGTCAATGTAGGTGTCTTTATACTCTTATGACTAAATGATCTACACCAAAGAACTAGTCTCCTCCATGGATTGAATTCAATGCAGTCATAAAAAATTTGGTCGATATATGAATACACTTTTTTGAGATGAAAGAAAGTGTGGGCATGAAGAATAGCTCTATAAATGTGAAGTAATGATTAGTCAACTAGAGGATGGGTACTTGAATGTACTTGAATAAAATTATTGGAAACATAGTGTAAATTGTTTGTACTTTGTCTTGAATAAAACTTGATTCCATAACTATATGCCACTGATATGGCATCCAAGACCACAAAAACATAGCAGTGTATGAAATATAATAATTAACCAACAAATATAAGTAATAAATAGGTGCTAAATATCAAGAATGAAAAGATATGATGCCTTGATGTAAGGATAAATAATGCAATGTAAGCTCAATATTTGAGATGAAAGGCATGATACCAAAAATGTAAGGATAAAAAATGCAATGTAAGCTCAATATACAAGATGAAAGGCATGATACCCCAAATGTAAGGATAGATTCTAATGGTGTGACAAGAGGAGTGCAAATGACATAAAAGGTATGCTCTAGAAGCATGATATAGTAATGTAGAATCAAAATGAAAGCTTTAGGAGTGTAGTAGGGTAATGTAGGCTCAATAAGTAACTTTATAAATAATATATCTCAATATAAGATCCAATAAGCATGATGTGGCAATAAAATATCAATAGGTAACAAACAATAGTCAAATGCTAAGGAATGGGCATAGATATAAGAGTATGATAGGAAGTAAAAAGTTAACATATGTAAGCAAGATGATAAAAAGAATAAAGGAATAATAGGAAAATGGTAAAATATAGAAAAGAAAGATATGTAGGAAAGCCAAGTGGGAAAAAAAGGCTGGGGAAAATAGAAGTAAAGCATAGGCATAAAAAAGATGTAAATAGAAAAGGAAAAAAGGGAAACCAAAAATACCCCCTACCTAAGGAAGAGAGTTATGAAATCAAATATAGTTGAAATGAGTGTGAAGATCACCATAAAAAAGTTAACAAAAAAATACCAAACATAAAATACCAATGGGAAACTCAAAAAGGTAAAGTTACATAATGATAAAAATCATCACATCCTCATTGTATTCATTTTATCAACACACCAAAATAATAGGAATGAATCCCATATAAAAGCATAGTATTCAATAAAGTGTGTTAATGCTTAAAAAAAAAGACAAATGTAAAATAAATTATGAAGCATGAAATACACTTGGATTTTAAATATTTGAAGTAAGCCATCTACAAATATCCATTAAAGCATGTCGTTGTATAATGGAGGCAACATATTATTATCAAAAACATGAAATCTAAAAATATAATTCTTAATTAGCTCTGTTTCATTGTGTTTTGATTACATGCTTGAGAGATAAACATCTTAGCATGTTTTGAAGAACTTTTTTATTGTAAGGAAATAATATAGAAAAAAAATTGTAAGAACGGATTGCAATAACATTAATCCTTTAAGCCTATCATAGCATCAAGTTGGCTAGAGACTTGGGGATCTCTAAACTCTAGATAGAAGGGGATTCTTTAAACATTGTTAATTTCCTTAAAAAAGGATCTCCCCCATCTTGGTCTATTAAAAATCTAATTTCGGATGCCATTTATTTAAGTGGTGATTTTGATGATATTTATATATCTCATGCCTATAGAGAGGTGAATTCTATCGCTGATTGGTTGGAAAATTATGGAGTGACATCGACAAGGTTGTGGGATGTGAATGACGTCCTACCTATCGATGTAAGCACCCTTATTCATAATGATTTATGTTAGCTTGTTGGTTTTTCCCACCTCCTTGGATTTTTTAATGTGTGGGTATCATGAAGTTTTCTATTTGATTAGACTACTCGCACAGTTGATGCTCATTGGAATTTGTGGTCTTCCTCAACTGAGTTGTTTAACTATCCTCTTCATTATAACTATCAGTATTTCCCTTGATAGCTTCACATGCTTTCTGGGTGTTTATCTTCCTCTTTCTCTTTGCTTGATTCGTCTATGGTTTATTTCTGCAAGTGATTCGATGATGGGTGGGGATAGGTGCAGAACGAAGCCTCTGTCTTGTGATGATATTAAAGCCAATGCCGACATCTAGTCGATTCTATAGAGAGGTGGTGTCACTCCCTTCATGGAGAGGTTGAATGGCTTTAAGGCCAATGTGTCTAAGGAATTTGTTAATGCATGCAATGGACATGTGCTAAGTATGTTTGGTAGGGATACTACCATCAATGAAGAATTTATTGTTGAAGTCACGGGTATGCCAATGGAAGGTAGGAAATTCTACAGGGATAAGAATATTTCACAGTCGGCTAGAAAAAAATTTCTTCGTGATAGAGAAAGGGCTAAAATGGTCAAATTGGACTATGGGGGTTATGAAAAGACTAAGATAAAACCCATTTGGTAGGATGTTGCAGTGGCGTTGATGCGGTACTTGACCCTTGATGGCGGATACACGATGTTGTATAGCCACCATTTCATGTTGTTGAATCATTTTTGACATGGTAAGCTTGTGTCCTTCCTGTTTTACCTTTTGATGTCTTTGGAAGAAGGAACTACAAATTTTAGGAAGAACCCTAGAAACCCCTTTCTGCATGAGGGCTTGGTGTTGCTCATTGTAGATTGTATCAAAGCAAATTGTCTTGTTTGATCTCCTCGGTCCCCTATTTCAAAAAAGAAGGGGAAAGGGAGTGCGAAATGTCAAATTGAAGAAATTATGGAGAGTGATGGTATGGAAATGGATGAGGAGTCAGAGGGTTGGTCCAATGGCTATGATACTGACTTGGATTACACTCCTTCGTCTAGTGGAGTGAAGCCCTCAACTTCTAAGGAAAAATCTCTCCTCCCACGAGCCAAACACAAACTGAAGGAGGCCTTTGTGGATGGTGTTGAGGAGGGACTTTACGGTGGTAAGAAGGCCAAGGATCGTGTAAAGGGCGTGGGTGAAAATTTTTAGGAGGTGGCAGAGAATATCCAGGGTGATGGAATGGGGAATTATGGTGATGGTGGGTCCCCTACGGCTAGTAAGGGGAATTATGTGGTCAAGGTGGATGACTTTACATAGGTGTCAGCTTCCAAGGATAGGGGTAAGGTCAAGATTTTCCCTGAGGGGTTTTAAGAGGAGGATCCTCCGGTTGGTTTGCATCAGGACAGTGGTGTGTTTTGGGGGCTATGGATTTTTTATAGGCATTTGGATTGGTAAAAGAAGGGGCTGATATTTCACTCAATATTCTTATGTGGCTCATGCAAGAGGTGTAGGACCTCCACAACAAGCATGACACCATCACCCGTTGCAACATATCCACACTTCATAGTCTCAAGGAGAAGGATTATATCTTCGAGCTAACCAGGTCTTTAAATTCTAGTGTTGGATGTGTGGTGGATGAGCTTGCTAATTTGAAGAGTGATTATGGATCGAGGATGGATTTTTTGGAAAAATAGAATACGCAGCTTTGAAAGGATGTGGACACGATTATAAACATTAGCAGGGAGAAGTTGGAGGCCTTAGCTAAAGGTATTATCTTCCTCAACCAGAAGGCGAAGGAATGGACTAGCAGAGGATTGTTTGAAGAACATACGACTAAGGAAATGCAGGAGAGTGTTATTATAGACATGCATACCATACATTTGGATGTTGGACTGAGTGTGTGTACTTAGAGTAAAACCAAGAAATCTAAAACGGTCCCTAGTCATGATGTTGAGGAAATCATGGAGATGCATGGCAGGCTGGCGTCTAAGGATTTGGATGCAGCAAAGATGCTTAAAGCACTCCTCTAATGGACATTTGGTGTGTTTTTTTTGTTTTTTGTGTTGGTTGTGACTTTTTGCTAATGGTTTGTTAATCAACTTGTTTTTGTTGGGTTTGGGTGGGCAGTCTATTGTTTCATCTTAACTGCCACTGTCTCTTTTTATTCAGGGTTTTAGGCACCCTTCAAAA
The DNA here is from genome assembly GCA_007258455.2 of Sequoia sempervirens. NCBI lineage: Eukaryota > Viridiplantae > Streptophyta > Pinopsida > Cupressales > Cupressaceae > Sequoia > Sequoia sempervirens. The sequence goes on along the minus strand of VDFB02379711.1, from coordinate 33,172,061 downwards.
CCTATTTATCGTTAATCAAAAACATTAATCATCTATAGTTATGTCAAATCATTATTGATTTATTTAAATAATCATTTATAATACAAATGTAGTATAGAAAAATGTAACCCTTTACATTTTCTCACTTGTTTGGGCCCTCCTATTTTAAATTGGATTTAATATTGCCTTAATTTAGTGTTGTTAAATGTACCTATTTACATTTACACACTTATTTGGGCCCTTTTAATTAAATTGAGCCTAATTATGCCTTAATTATCCCTTTTATTTATTTACAAGCCTAATAAATTGCATTTCCCAAAGGGGAAACCCGACATTAATTAACAATACATAACACTTTTCATTGAGCAATGTGTGTTTCAGGTTTATGGACATGGGAACCATTTACCCATGAGCGAATGGGTCATCCCTAAGACTTGGAACCTATTTTTTAAATCATATTTTGGTGGTATTTTTATGATCCTAAATTCAGATTTCAAAGGTTGGCTTGTAATGTTTTAATTTCGGGAAATTAAGGATAAATGTCTATAAATACAAGGTTATTTTTATCAAATCAAGTCTAAGGAAAAATATAGCAAGAGGTGAACTTAACAAGAGCCAAGATTATTTTCAAGAGCATTCAAGAGAAGAATTATCAAGGATTTATTACAGCATTCAAGATCTCAAACATCATGTCAAATCTATGTTCATTCATGCATGTTTCTAGAACTAACATTGTGATGTAGGTTTCAAGATCTATCCAAGAATTCAAGTCAAAGATCCAAAGAAAGATTCAAGAATCAAGATCCACATCCATTGAAACCATTTCATGCAAGATCAACATCATTATTTCAGTCCTTCAAAGGTTCATCTAAGGGTTTGGTGAGTTGCAACATTGAGTTGTTCATTCATCATTCCTTTCATGCTATTTCATTTCATTTGAAGATTCAATTACCAAAATGGGGTTTGACCAAGGGAAACCCCCATTCACTAAAAAACAAAAAATTTCCCCCTCTCTTTGTGTGTTGCAGATTTACAGGTTGAAGAAAAGTTGAAGATCTCAGAAGTGTAAAATTGTAAAGTTGCATTTGTTGTCACCTTTGTTGTCATCTCACAGAAACTCAAATCCTGAATTTATTTTCGACTACCCAATTGTGAAACCCAAATAATATGGAAGTGAAGACACAAGATCAAAGGATTGAGAAACCAATTTTAGAAAGCTCAACAAAGACCCATTTTCCAATAGCCGAATGAGTCCTTAGATAGCCTTTGAAAACATCACTTTGTAATAGGTGCACAACATTTTCCCTTTATCTGATCTACATGAAATAAAATTTTCTTGTTAGTATTATGTTTTATTTGTGAAATCCACTTTTACATGTCATAAATGAGTGCATTTCATATTTTTAATCTTTCTCCCAAAACCCATGTTTAGTCAATTCTGTTAAAAAGTTATTTCAGGACACTTTGCAACTGTTTTTGAGATAAGTTTTAAGTGTCCACTCATCTATTTTTCATGAAATAAACTATGTATGTTAGCTCTATGTTTAATCTACTCAGATCCGATCTTATATTACAGTTTTGAGTTGATTTTCTATTTTATTTTCATCTCCCAAAAGTGTTGTTTAGTCCACACACACACATAAAGGAAATTGCAAGATTCCTGAAAGAATTCACTCACCTAAGGGTTGAAAGTGGATTTTAACTTGAGGGATCTCATTTCTTGAATGAAATGGAAGAATAGGTGGGTTCATTCACCCCATTTTTTCCTTTCTATTTATAGTAATTTTGGTGAAACATTCCAAATTTACTATAAAACCCTGTGTTTGAACACCAACCCTATTTTTCTTCATTTCATTTTGGTGAGCCCAAGTATTTGAACATTCTAATTTATGATTTGGAGTGCATTTAAACCCTAGATCTAGGATTTGAATTAATTCATTGCATTTAGGGTTTATGAATTTGGCATAAAGTTGCATTACATTTTAGGTGTAAACTTACATTTTGCATTCATTTTAAATCTAAAAATTCAACAAAAATTGCATAATGTTAGATTGATTAGTATTTACATAATAGCATACTTTCAGTCACTTAAATCAAAAAATTGGATCAAAATTACAAATCAAAAAGTGTCATATAGTTCATCATTTGTCATTAATTTCACTTGCATTTAGACATTAAATCCTAGAAAATCCTCTTGCAAAAGTTACAGTATGAGACCTAGAACAAAGAACACATATAATCACTTAGAAATTGCATTCTTCATTTTTAAAAACCTTGAACAAGGACCCATTCACCCATGGGTGAATGAGTCCTTTAGGGCCTCTTAAACCAACTTTTCTGAGCTTTTTGTTGGTTTTTTGCACTTCCTAGATCTCCTGGTAACCTACTATTTCAGTCTAGAAATTTTCAAGAATTTTGTTTTATGCATCTATGTCTAATTATCCATTTAGTGTAGCCATTTTAAAGAAATTCAAAATTATTTCAGCATTGAAAATCATCAGATTTGTAGGAAAATTGTTTACATTTTTGAAGTGCTGCATAAGTTTGATAGCTTACTTTTCATGCTAATATATTTCATTTTAAGAGATGTGGTTTTGACATTGTAAGGGGGAAATCTAGCATAGGAAAACAAAAAGTGAATCAAACTAAATCAATTCAAAAGAAGATTAAATTCCAAACCCATACTCGTGAAATGTGAAATGAAAGCCATGAATTCAACCAAATAAGCAATTAAGAAACTTAAATGAATCCAACACAAACAAATCTCACCATACCATGTCGAAGTTGTATTTGTATTAATGGTGGATTGTGTTTAAATCAATACGAAGCCTTCATTATGTGTTGTAAAAGCTTCAAAGTGTGTTAATGGTGAACTACAATATGATGCCAATGATTCTCAATGTGCTCAAGAATCAGTTGTTCAGTGCTCTCTATGTAAATTCTAGATTATTTGTGAGAAGGTAGAGGATTGTTTTATAGATTTCTTGTTTCGAAATGAACAATCGAGATTTTGTAGTAAAAGATCTTGATTGACAGTTGAGAACTATTGAGAGGAAATAGATTGGCCAGTTAGCTTCTATGATTGATCCAATTAAGGATTTTAATTGCATAATCAGAGGAATTTGATTGCATAATCTATGGGATTGAAGAAATTAAGTTGAGTGGTTAGTGGGATTGAGAAATCAAGTTGATTGGTTAGTGGGATTGAAGAATAGATGAGTTAGTCAACTGATTAGAGTGAAAAATCAGTGGTAATGATTTTCTCAATCACAAAAGGGGTGAGGATAATTAATTAATTGAATAATTAATTAATATTTGGATTTGAACGTACAAGTCATGTTTGACTTTAACAAATAAAGTTGTATTTGTTTGTTGACCATTTTGAATGATTTTGAATAATTCATTTAATTATTCAAGTTTAGAGAGGGGAAATTGATTTAATTAAATTATTAAATGATAGAAATTTAATTGATTTAGATGAATGGGGTATATTAGTGACATAATTAAATAATTTGCATTTATTTAATTAATCAAGAGGAATAAAGTTAGCTTAATGATGAAATAGTGAATTAATTAAATAATTTAAGATTATTCAATTAATATATGAAAATAGGGTTTAATGATGTAAATGATGTGAAATGCAATAAGATTAATGATAATGATGCCGATAGTGAAAAATATCATTCAGGATGTGTGATATGCATTAGGTCATTTTTACATGTCTACATTTTGCCCCTCTTTTTGTTTCAAAGAATTCAATGTTCAAATCAAGATTTGAAAATTTTTATATGCCCCATTGTTCTCTAGCAGTTAATGGAAAGATAATACAACCTTGGGCTACCCTCTTCAGAGGTTGGCCGGAAAAAATACTTTTCGGGTCGGGCTTGCGACAAGTTTCCTCTATAGTTCAAATGTGTAGAGGACAAAAACTAAGCTATAGGGCCTTCATTTATGGTTCCAAATGTTCTCGAGTACTTAAAATTTTAACCTAGGAGGGTTTCCAAGTTAAAAAAATAGGGTTTGGGGGGTAAAAAATATAAATTTAGGGTTCATTTATCCTCATTTGCACTCTGAGCCCTTAGCAAATTCTTGCCTCTGGAGATCCTATTTCGGTGATTGTTGATTTATGATGGCGAGGATTTTGGGTGCTCCACACAAAGCAGAGGAAGTTCGTCAGTTTGGGAGGCCAACTAGCTTAGGCATTGCAGTATGTCTTCTTTCCTTTTTTTCTTTCGTCATTTCTTGTCTTTGGAATTAATGTTCACATTTTATTTTAGCAATAGTAGTAATTTTATGTTTGTGCCGCTATTGACGTGATAATATTGCAGTCGTAGTCTTTAGTTTATTGCTATAGTATAAAGGCATCGCTATCGTTATACATGAATGCTATAGTTAAAACCTCACACAGTCATTAGTAAATAGGACCGCTTATGTGAAAACCATATGCTATCATTTAAAGGTATCACCATAGTAAATAATTACCACTTTTGTTTAATGCTATAGAACAAAGTTGATGCTATTGTAAACCTTTTAGTAATTCAACTGCTAATACATGAAGTTACCACTAACATGGTATAATAGGTTCACTTTCATTCAAATAGATCGCTATCATTATAAATAGGGCTACTATTGTAAAATAGGGCCGCTATGTCATTGAAAAGTCCGCTATTGTTAAATTTTAATGATTTAGCTAATTTATTTACTGTTTTGAGTTCGAGATATGTTTCTCTAGCCAATTTTTATCATTTGTTGGTTGAATGTTTGGAGGTTGTTCTCAAACCACTATATTCTAGAGAATGACGATCATGACTATTTTTTGATTTCATTACTAGATTTCACAAGGTGGAGAGAGACTTTCTTGATGTCATTGTCCTACGATACCTTACATGGATGCTTGAGATTCAGGCCCACAAGGCCATGATGACTGCATTGGTTGAGAGGTGGCATTTTGAGACCTCCTTGTTTCATCTACCTACCAGCGAGGTGATAGTTACACTTGAGGATGTTTAGAGGATTCTGAGGATTCCAATTTACGGAGAGTGAGTCGTGTATGATGTTTAGTTGGGTATAGCTATGATAGAGAGACTCCTTGGTATAGAGCACTTGCAGGTAGTGGATTTAGAGATCAAATTGACTCCCTATGTCTATGACGTTGACCCAATGGCTATGGTCCTAGTAGGCTTTATTATCATTCCATTGATGCCCAATTGTAGAGCGAGAGGATTTCTAGTTAGTCGGGGGATCTACGTAGAGCAGATGATGGAGGGGACTAGATATGTTTGGGACCCCTATGTTCTCGCTCACCTATACCGAGATATGCATGAGGTCATGTATCGGGATGGCAACAACATTTCTGTGGGGATGACTCTCTTGCACATGTGGGCTTGGCAGCATGTTGTCATTACTCATCCTGATGGTGTTGACTAATGGGATCCTCACAATCCCTATTCTTATAGATATTCTATTGATATGCATTATACCTGGCCCAACAGATTGGGCTATTGGAGAGGTGTGTTTGATGATGCTACAAAGTTTATCTAGAGGCCCTATCTAGATTGTGAGGCCTAGGGTGATGATATGGAGCAATTGCCATATTACCGATAGACTTGATGGTTAATAGGTTGTGTAGACCTTATACTTGAGTGATACCTTCATAATAGGGTTCTTAGACATTTCAACAAGCATCAGACTCACCTCGCTAATGATTATCATGCACAATTTGGATGTACAGTCCAAGAGGTCAAGGCTTGGGGACCAAGGGCAGATTTGTATGGTGTCTTTATTGAGTTCAGGACTTTAGCTCCATTTGGGTTGGGATGGTTCGTTGGCCCAGTAGATGTAGGTACCACTAGGGATTATGATCAATGGTTTGCTCATCAACGGCCTCTGAGATTCACATTTCCTATTGGCACTGGGCCAGTGATTGGTTAGGTTCGTAGGGAAGTGAGTATTGTAGGCAGGAAGGGTAATAGGCAGAGGCTCTGCATTGCCCATAAGTAGTTACAGGGTCTACAGGCTCCTCAAGATGGATAGGATGGTCATCATGATGGGTAGCAGTAGCCGCAGTAGGGACTACAAGCTCCTCAGGGTCCTCCCCCACATAGGGATATGGCATCTCAGCTAGCTCAGATGATGAAAAACAGAGATGCACTTAGAGAAGGCCGAGATGTTGAGATTGCACAATGACAAGCCACTGATACACATGTTTTGATCGTGACTACATAAATGGATACACTTAGATCAGATCAGGATACCCTTCGCTAGGAGCTAGCCACAAAGAGGCAGCAGAGATTGCATTGGCTTTCGCAATTCCCATGGCTCAGTATTCTGCCAAGTGGGATCAACTTATGCAGTGGAGCACATATTACCAGAAATTATATGAGGCTTTTGTTCCCAGAGCTCAGAGACATTTTCACTTTGGTGAGTCGAGCACTACTATAGGTGCAGATTCAGGGGGAAGTCGGTTAGATAGCCACAACCATCCCCTCATCAGAGGTAGAAGCCACATGGATCTCCACCACAAGATAGCCACCAGAGTTGAGTTTATACATGATATTATATGATTTTTATTGCTTTAGAGACTTTATATAGACAGGTTATTTTGTATATACATTCATCAGCCCAGCTGAGGCCTCGTATATATGTATTTTTTGTATATTTGGATATCACACATGTTACTTGATGATGTATATGACATTCTCATTTTTGATGATATATGATATATACCATGCTTTAATGCGGCTTATTATGTGTTATGAGATGATTATGGATAATGATTTATACATGCTCATGTTTTTTGTACTTTTTTGGGTGCATTTATATGACATGTATGGATGTATATACCTATGTGATGGATGATAATATATTATGTATGTATGGATTCCTATATGATGTATGATGTTCTTCATTTTATTATGGTCATGACATGTACTAATTAATTTGTCGATGGAGGGTGCATGTGGTACTAATGATATTGTGATGTAGGATGGAGTTGTTTAGAAGAAGTGTTAGTATGATTTAGAGATGGATAGAAAATTGATGTTGTTAGTTTTTGACGAGTTTTATTTTTCTTTCATAGAGGCTTTGTATCTTTAGCAATCCTTATTGATGTAGCAAACAAACATGATGCACCAGGGTATTAGTGACCAAGGTGGCTTTGTATCTATTGCGTGGACTTTGACTTTGCAAATAAAGAATATTTTTGCTCATACCAGACATACGAAAACCCTGTTAGAGTGTATGGATGAGAAGTTTTAAAATATTTCAGACTAGTTACATAGAGAGGTATAAAGTACCTAACATGCAACTGCTACATGAATTTCCTTAAAACAACTTCCACACATAGAACAAAGCAAGTATTCACCATGGTAGTGTCTCAAAAAACATCTAACAAATAGAATAAACAAAACAGACAATCAATATCTCCATTCCTTCCTCTCTAAATCCTTATGGATATCCTTGAGAGATCCTGGGAACGTGATATTTTAAGATAATTCAAAAAGATAAGATCATAAAAAGATAAAACAATACTGCAGTATCACTTGCCATAACTATTTGATGTTTTAGGATGTTATCCATTAGTGATGTCTATTGTAGGAATGTTTTATCTATTAAGACATACGTTGGGATGTTGATGATGAATTATTAATAGGTAGGTAGTTAATACTTTTAGGCATTGTTTCAACTTGATAGTGATCCAGTCGCTTTAATCTTTTTCTTTTATGTTTTAGATTCTAATGTTTATTTTGCTTGCTTTTTGCTTTGTCAAAGGGTGAGCATGATGATTGTTTATTATGGATGGAGAGTTTATTGCAGATAGATGATAATTGGGATAGGACCTTTTTGAGATCTTTTTATTTATTTGATGTTGTTTTTGTTCTTTTCAAAAAATTAAAGACAATTAGGGGGACCTAAAGGGACTGACCTAGTGCCTCAGGGGTTGATTAGAGATTATCCTTGTCTGCGTGATGAACACAAAGACATCGTAGTTCGACTATATTGACTAAAACTATTTTTGGAGATTTCTAACTTTTTATGAATGTTTTTGGATTTTGATATAAGATATTTGAATGTTTTCCTTTTATTTTGGGGGACTAACCTAGGGCCTCGGGGGTTCATCAGTATGTTTGATAAGTATGTTTTTGACTTTTTCTTATTTTTTGAATGTTTTTGGATTTTCAAAGGATGTTTGAATATTTTTGGATTTTTGATTAATTTTAAAGTATCGAGACAGACACCTAAGGGGACTGACCTAGGGCCTTGGGGGTTGATCAAATATTATCCTTGCCTACGTTATACACGTAGAATCCACGTAGTTCGACTATTTGATGAGAGTATGTTTTTGAATTTTCTAATTTTTCAAATGTTTTTGAATTTTTTATTAAGTTTAAAGACCATGACAGACACCTAAGGGGACTGAGCTAGGGCCTCGAGGGCTGATCAAAGATTAGCCTTGCCTACATTATACACATAGAGACTACATAGTTTGACTATTTGATGAGAGAATTTTTTTGAATTTTCTATTTTTTTGAATGTTTTTGAGTTTTTGATTAAGTTTAAATACTATGACGAAAACCTAAGGGGACTAACCTAGGGCATTGGGGGCTGATCAAAGATTAGCCTTGCCTACATTATACATGCAGATAATATGTAGTTTGACTATTTGAATCAAAGCATAAAATGTTTTTGGGATTTTGATGTTTTTGACTTTGTTTTGATTTTCATTTGTTTTCTAGATGTTTTTTTAATTTTTGATAGTTTTTTATCATGATGGCATGTACAAGGATCCAATCTACTATCAATTTTAGGAAGTTTCCCCTAGTTCTAGACAAGATTAAGTTCATTAGGGGAGATGGATTTTGACGGTGTAACAAGGTTCAACAATTGATCAGTCATTGAGCCATGGTTGGTTGCACGTTTTATTATGAGATGGATGGGGTGAATGTTATAGATAGTACTAATAGATAGAGATGCAAGTCTTATTCAAATGTAGCACCTATTTTCCAGGTTTTCACTATGGTACTAGTCCTAGAAGTGCCACAAAGTGGTTTTTACTAAAAAAATGTTTTATTTCTCTTTAATATTTTTCTTGTTTTTTAATCTCTTTCTTGCAATATTCTAATGCGTTAAAGTATAAAACTTTTTGGGATGGTTCCTATTCAGAGGTTTGGCCAAAATGTCTCCTTCAGGAGTAGCCAATTGATATGCTCTATAGCCATAGCTTCCTATTATGATGAAAGGTCCTAACCAATTTGGTTCAAACTTCCCCTTCCCATCTTGATTTAGTTGGATCTTCTAATTCTCTTACAGCACTAGGTCACCAACTTGATTTTTTTTGTTTTTAATCTTTTTGTTGTAGCTTCATTTGAGTTGATTTTGATAAACCTAGAGATGGTTTAATTGTGCTCAAATTCCTTTCATCTAGGATTCCCAACTCATTCAATATGAACACCCGATATTCCTCATTGTTGACCATGCCTTTCAGGGATACTCACAATGAGGGGATCTCGACTTCAATAGGTAGGATCACTTTAGGTTCGTAGACCAAGGAAAAAGGTGTGGCACCTATAGGTGTGTGGATGCTAGTTCAGTAAGCCCATAAGGTTGGGTTTAGTTGCAAATGCCAATCACAGCTGGCGTCATTAACAGTCTTTTTCAATATTTTCATAATGGTTTTATTGGATGCTTTAGCCTAACCATTTCCCTAGGGATAGTATGGGGTCAAGAATCAGTGTTGGATAGAAAACTTTGAACAAAGTTCATGGAAATATTGGTTCTTGAATGGGGTTTTGTTATTTGTTATGATAGTTTTGGGAATTCCATAGCGATAGATCAAATAATTCAAGATGAAATTGGATATTTTCTTTCCTGTGATGTAAGTTAAAGGAATTGCTTCTATCCACTTTGTGAAGTATTTTGTAGCAATGATAATGAACTTGTGCCCATTGGATGAAGTGGGAGATATCTTTCCTATCAAGTCCAATCCCTACTACAAGAAAGGTCACGGTGTTGTTATAGGTCGTAGCTCCTGTGTTGGTGCATGAACAAGATCACTGTGTTGTTGACATTAGCAACATTTCCTTGAGTAATTAATAGATTCTTGCTCCATTGAGGGCCAGTAATACCCTATTCTCAATAAATTTTGTACTAGATTAGGTCCACTAGTGTGAGACCCATAAATACCTTCGTGCACTTCTTATAAAGAATTTTGCACTTCGTCCACATTGAGACATCAAAGTAATGTGTCATCTAGAATTCTTCTATATAGGGTATCTCCTAAGACAGTGAATCAAGAAGTTCTAAAAGAAAAAAAAAATCTTTTGTTTTTTCATTAATTCAAGGGGTATGATACCATGTTGGATATAGGAAAATGGTGAGTTAGGACCAACAACATCATGAAAAAATTCTAATTTCTAGGATATCGAATGTCGGTATAAGTAGTTGCTCCATGAGGAATTCATATTTTGGAATGTTTTGGGGAATGTCGAGGAGTGTGCCTATTTTTTCCATAGCATCAGCTACCCTATTGTTGATTCTAGGAACCTATTCAAAGGTGATGACAACAAAGTACTGCTTGAAACTATCTACCATTCTTTTGTATGGCATTAGCTTGTCATCCTTCATTTGGTATTCATCATTTACCTACCATATTACCAGCTGGGAATCTCCATAGACCTGTAGTTCCTTTATCCTCCATTCTACGGCCATTTTTAGTCCAGTGATGAGCACTTCACATTCAAAAATGTTCTTGGTACATAGAAAGGAAATATTGTAAGCCTTGGGTATACTGTCTCCCTGCAGTGTGAGAAATAAGATACCATCCCCTGAGCCATGTTGAGTGTAGGACCCGTCAAAGTACAAGGTCCAACAGCTTGATTGTTTTATTATAAGTATTCTTTCATCTGGGAATTGTGATACTAGAGGCTGATGATCTTCCATTGGTGTGTCTGCTAGTTGATCTACTATTATTTGTCCCTTTATGGCCTTTCTTTCAATGTACTCTATGTCAAACTCACTAAGTATCATTACTCACTTAGTGATCCTCCCTATTAGAGCTGCCTTTTCTAATAGATACTTTAAGGGATCCACCTTTGATATCAACTTTACTTGCCTATTTCGTATGTACTATCTCAAATTTTATACTACAAAGACAATAGATAGGAATTCTCTATCTATGGGTGTATAGTTTAATGCATAGCCCACCAAGGTTCAGTTGATATAGTATATTCCTCATTCCTTGTTATTGTCATCTAGTTATGCTAATAGAGCTCCTAAAGCTATTGGTGTTGTAGATATATATAGGATCATTTCCTTATCTTGAATTGGAGGCCTTAGCACTAGAGGATGCGAGCAAATAATCCTTGACATTTTGGAAAGCTTGATCACATATGCCATCCCATTTGAATGTTATGTCTTTATGTAACAAATGGGTGAATGGATGGCACTTTTTTGCTAACCGTGTAATAAACCATCTGATGGACTATAGTTTACCTTGTAGACTTCTTAGTTGCTTCAAAGTTTTTGGAGGAGGCTTTTCTAATATATCTTTTACCTTGGCAGGATCTAACTCGATGCCTCTTCTTGATACTATGTGTATAGGCATGAATTTGCACCCCTTACACAAATTCCCATCTTACACTTCCTCACCTTAGAAAACCAAATTTGAAGGTGAAGCTCCACATCAGAAGACTACCTTCATTCCATTTGGCATCTGTCTATTGTGTCGGTAGAAGAATACTTTTCGAAGACACGTGTGCGGCGCACAGACATCTGCATGACACACTTAAGTCCCTAACAGATTCCTGCATTTGAAGTTGGTAGAGGCGTTACACTTCCTATTAGGAATGATTTGTAATATCCCTCTTCGACCAACCGACTTGAAAATGCCTTATTCTCCTCACGTCACCTTCAAAAACATTCATTCTTCTTGTAACTCATCTCTTTTTTCAATCTTCACACATTCTCTTCATCCTCCATAACTTATCAGTATTTCTAGCATTCTAAACACTCCATTGCAGCAACAACACTCCATCAACTACATAAATCAAGTGTGGAACAAGCCATTTCAGCATAGGCTTGAGGTTTTGCAACACCTCCCTTCATCGTAGTTGAGGTTGTGGTGATTGTTCAAGCCCTCTTTCCCCATCATTGGCTAGTGAGCTCTTGATAGAGGTGGTAAAGTTTTCACTCCTCTCCTTTATGATTTGGTTGATTAGTTATTTATTGTTTTGTAGTGTTATTCATGTACTTTCTTTCTTTACTTCTTTATCATACTTTTCTATATCATTGCTATCTTGGTTTTTTGTGGAGGTGGAAACACCGAAATGAGGGTCTGACTAAGGCAGACCCCTATACAGTTCCCAAAATTTTTCCCTCTTTCTTGTGTGTAGGTTGGCATGCGTTTGGAGCTAGCTAGTGAACGAGCATCTTTGTGAGATTATCTTGGTCAACCTAGCCTTCATATATCTACTTTATCATATTCATTTGTATCTTTCCTACTTCCTAATTCTATTTTGTCCCTTTAGGAGTAATTAGGTAGGTCGTCAGCTTATTTTTTGGTAGTTCATACTATGTTCTTGGTCCTCTGGTCGTATGAACGCCAGCGCGCCTGAGAAATGCTAGCGTGTCGTTCCATCATCTCAGAATCATGCTTCCATCCTCGGGTAGAGAGCCACTTGAGGTATAGTGTTGAACCTGAAAACAAGCTCACCTAGCCCGATTTAGATTTCAAATCTGAAGAGTGGTTGTAGGGCCTTATATTCCTCATCATTCTCGTCCCTATTCCCAAAACATCCCTTTAGAGTGAGGTAAGTTAGGCCAACCCTCTGCTTTTGGCTCTTCGTGACATAGAGCCTTGATGTGGTTGGTCCCCCTCTTACATTTTTGGTGAACCTGTGAATGTACGATCTAGACCTGCACAAACATAAAAAAAAAAACACATAATTAGTCCAATATGCGAGTTAGAAACAACATTCCCCATAAGATTCATTTGAAATGCAAAGAACAAGAAATAACGTGAACACAAATAAAAGTTATGAAATCCTATTCAATGCAAACAAACTCTCAATCCCATGGGGGAATTGGTGCCAATTTCATGTGGAAAATGGACCTTTCCCAATTCCTTGCAAGCTTGATGATGATTCAATGGAGTTCCTTGATAAAATTTTCCATAACCTAGCTATGATGGATAGAAAACTATGAACACTTGATGAAATGGATGAAATTAGCTCCAAATATGAAGATACTGACTTTGCAATGAAGTTGTGAATCCAAAGTTAGTAAAAGAGTCTTCTATTTATAAAAGAGAATGATGGAGGAAGAGGCAAAAGGGATGAATGTGGGATCAAACACCAACCAATGACATAATGCCACTTGTCAACATTTGAGTGGAGGAAGGTTATGCACATTTTGATGAATGTGCCCATAAATGATATTAGGTGGAGTTTCAAATTTATGAAATGACAAGTTGGAGGGAGAAAGGAATGAAGTTAATGCCACTTGGCTCAATGCACAAGGACATGTAAGAGGCTTTTAATGCCTTGTTGGAAGGGACAAGTCTTTTTTGAGGGACTTTTCAAATTTGGAGGAATATTCTCATTTAATGCCTTGTTGAGAGAAAATAAGAGATTTAATAAATCAAAAGAAATGATTCATTGTGCAAGTTGCAAAATCTAAAGGATTTGGAATGATTTGATTAATTCAAGTGAAGATTAGGTGATTTGACACTTTGACTTAGATATTAGGATTTAAATAAATCAAAATGAGAAGAAGAATGAATATTAGACTTAATTAAATAAAGTTTAATTTATTTAATTAAAAGGGGTGATGTTAGATTCAAATTAAATAAAAGGTTGATTTATTTAATTTAAAGGAAGGACTTTAGAGATTAATTAAATAAGTTTGATTTATTTAATTAAAGGGGGATTTTAGGACTGATTGATGGTTTAATTAAATAAAATTGATTTATTTAATTAAAGAGGAGAATGTGATCAAACCAAATAAAATGATTTATTTAATAGATAGAATATGATGATTTAATTAGATAAAAAAATTGATTTATTTAATTAAAAGATGAAATGTGATAAATTTAATCAAATAAAGATTATTCATTTAAATGGTTAACAAAGAAGATGATTTAGGATGAATTAGTGTTAGTAAATTAGGATCAACTATATAGGATCAATCGGTACATTTTTTTTGTGTCTACATTTTTCCCCTCTTTCAAGCAATGCACTTGTTGCGTTGATTCAAAGAATAATCATGTCATGATCAAAAGCCAAAAAATTTTGATTTTTTAAAATTGCCCCAATGTTTCCCTAGTGCAAAGAATTATGTTGGTATACTGCCCCCTCGAGAGATCAAACGAAAATTTGGATTTTTGGGTGATCTCGCGAAAAAAGAGGACAAGGTGCCCGACAAGTCCAAAAAGGCTCCATGAAGCCAAAAACATGTCAAAACACAACAAAACAATGCAAAACAAGCCTTGATTGGGAAAAAATAGGATCAGGGGTCCAAAACCCTGGTTGGACGGCTAAACAAGGTCAAAAAACCCTAACTTTCAAGCTTAAATAGGCCTCGAGGGGCCACTTCCAATTCATTTTGCATATTTAGCCTTTAGAGATTTTGCATTTTGAGCTATGACCCTCATGTGAGATGGCGCAAAGACAACTTCCCCAACACATTTCAAAGCGTGTGCGAGTGTACCAGAGGCTTCCCGGCACTAGACCACCAGTATGTCATCTTGTCCCGACTTTGTTTTTCAATTTTTGAGTGCATTAATTAGGGTGCAAAGTCAAACAGAGTCAAGCGACACTATATGGCATCGTTGAAACCTTAGAATCAACGTCACGTGGACTTAAAGTGTGCCGCTATTGAGTCCTACAATGTGGCGTAGTAGTTTAGAAATTAGGGTTTAGCTTCAAAGTGTGCCGCATGTGTGAATAGCGCCACAACAGGCCAGTTAGGATTTTAGGGTTTAGGCTTAAACTGATATGCAATCAAACTGCAACACCACAGTAGAGTTTAGAAGTTTGAGGTCTCCAACAGTGTAGTTTGGAACTTCCAAACAACGTCGTAATCACAAACAATGACGCATTTGATGTTTCGATCACAAAAACTCCAAACATGATCCTAACTTTTTTACGAAACTTGACGTTGTGACTTTACTGATGCAGGAGGACACAAAGATTTTACATTCACACGAGCACAGGTCCTCGATTCTCAATAGACTGACTAGTATGAACGAGCGACTCCAGGAGCACCTAGGGACGATTGGGCTCTAGTATGTTGCATATGCACCACCTATCCAGACACACTTGGGTATGATGACAGCACTAGTAGAGAGATGGCACAGTGAAATGTCATCGTTTCACT
This sequence comes from Sequoia sempervirens, assembly GCA_007258455.2. Classification (NCBI taxonomy): domain Eukaryota; kingdom Viridiplantae; phylum Streptophyta; class Pinopsida; order Cupressales; family Cupressaceae; genus Sequoia; species Sequoia sempervirens. Next base: position 33,156,710 of record VDFB02379711.1, on the reverse strand, counting down.
TTCCTACAGGCAAGGTGACAGTGACTCTGGAGGATTTCTGGTGCATTCTTCAATTGTCAATCCATGGGGAGTAGGTCATCTATGAAACATCCACAGGAATTGATGCTTGTTATGATGTGATGGGCCTAGACCAGATCATTTTTGTTGAGGGTTAGATCGAGTTGGAGCAGTACAAGACTATAGTGTCACCATTCCACTTGGTCATCGTAGCTATTATCTCAGGGCTTGTGGCACCAGATTGGTGCAGCTGATATTTTAGTCTGGGATGGGGTCTTTCCTGGGAGCAGATGATCCGCCAGAGAGAGTACTTTGCGTGGGGACCAGTGATGCTCACCTCACTCTACCGATATTTTCACGAGTTCACATATTGCAGCAGTAGAGCCATCGGTGCCAAGGTTACTCTTTTGCACATCTAGGCCTGGGAGCACATTGCAGTGCTCCACCCACAAGTGACACCAATTGATATGAAGCCAGATGACCCAATTATCTGGAGGTACAGGGGCAGACTTTCCTTCTCCCATACAAGGCAGTATGGCATCCCTCATTGGAGGAGGGTGATCGATGACATGACAATTTTCACATGGAGGCCATATCTTGGGATGCCAGCCTAGTACGATGACACAATAGTTATTCTTTGCTAGACAGGAAAAGCTGATGTAGGGCAGAGAGCACACCATGGTTGAGCATTACTTGCCTGACCGGGTGGCTAGACAGTTTGGAGAGCCTCAGGATAGACCTGATAACCAGTACATGGCCATATTTTCCCATACTACAGGGGAGAACACATGGGCCCAACCCATTCTAGTAGATGATGCATTCAATAGTTTTAGGCAGCTGGTGGCCATGCCATGGCCATACGATTAGGGGTAGGAAGATGTTAGGGTGACACAGGCATATAGAGATTGGTTTTGTCCACCCATCAGATTGTAGCATGGTGGAGACTGAGAGGCAAATCATCAGGGCAGGGGTGGGGCCGAGGAGGCCAAGGAGATGGAGATGGGGACAGAGATGGAGGTAGGGGAGGAGGTGGACCTCCACACTAACCTAATCAACCTAGGGTTCAGCAGGATGCCCCGAGAGATGGGGACCAAGATCAAGGCAGGGGACAGCAGCTGGGATAGAGATATCAGGGGCCACCGCCACCACCACCACCTCAGCCAGACTAGCGAGATGCCTTGATCCAGCAACTCTAGTGGCAGGTTCAGGGTTCACAGGGATAGATTGCCACTTTGATGGCTAAGAGAGATCAAGCCTGCATAGAGTGGGATTATTCCTTACAATAGAGATAGGTTGTCGAGCTGCGGGAACCACAGGAGATGGGTCGATGTCAGCAACTTGAGAGCATGGTTGCATCCTATTCCCAGAGCACAATATCAATGAGGTCTTATAGAGATGCAGTCAGAGAGGCTGAGTACTATCGGCTACACTACCATCAGGAAGTGCCTCGAGCAGCTAGGGTTCCAGATTTTTCAAAGCAGACCAGATACAGGCCCCCAGAGGATCACGGGGAGAGATAGGCTAGCAAGGGGAGCAACCAGCAGGGCTAGCTTAATTTTTATCAAAGAAATCATTCTTTTTGCAATCTGTTGATGGGTGTTTTGTACACTTTCTCAACACAGGCAGTGTGTATGTGTACTACCTCTCTTGAAAGGAAATCTCCAACAACAAGTTGCTGAAAATCTCCCCAAGGTCTCTTAGGTGTTAGGTCCTGACTTGCATGGAACTTCATAGTTGATGTTTGATGTGATTTTTTTGGTAATCATAGGGAAGACTTAAGTAACTAGATGTGGATTTGGTCTTAAAATCTGAAGTTTCTTAGATGGGATTCAAGGTGCATTTGGTTGTAGGTTCGGACAGCAGTCTAAAACATCAATGTTTTCTTCAAGTTATGGCTTTAAAATGTGCAATGAACCTTAGCATAGGTCACTAATTAAAAAAAGGAAAAAAGGGTAGGGAAGAGAGAAGTTTCCTGTATCTGTAACTAACTATGAACAGTAATCATGGAGTTCTTGCCATATACAACTTCCTTCAAACAGAGTTTCACTTAACCAGAAAATTCACAGTCTCATGAAATTTGTGCGATCTTCTAAGGCCTGCAAGTATTTCACCATTCATTCATCATATACATGCATGAACAAATATAAAAGTGTGGAGAAGCTTTGAATTCAAGCCCAGACTAACTTTGCACAACTATTTACCAGCAACAAATAACAAAAAGTATGGGCAAGGAAGGCATCTACACAGCAACAATTTTCACAACTACAAAATAGCATTACCAAAATCTACTCAAGCAATTTAAATCTAACTTAAAACAGCAATGTAAATCTAAATAGATCATCTAACAATGGAGGATGAATCATGAAACATGTGAAGAACTCAGAAAATGCACCAAGTCAATGTATTTTCATTAGAAATTCCAGCAGCATGTCTTTACAACAACTCAACTCTCTTTGGAAATGAGAGGAGACCCACTATTTATAGTGCTCAAAAATTAGAACAAATGGCCAATATTCAATCCCATTGTGTGGCCAAGATTCACTACAAACCAGGGTTCTACCTACCCCCCAAATATATTACAATTTAAAATATAGTTTTGTCCTCATTCTTATTTCGTCATCTAGTGATAGCACTATAGCATTTTGTCTTTTTGTTGATTGCTCTTTCTATTGTAGCTATTCCTTCATAAGCTCTTCACTGACAATAGGGTCACCCTCCTACTTCTTCAAAGCCGCATACTCCATGAATTTAAACATTACCAGTTGGAGCTTGTTGACTTCTATAATCTCATACCGCAGCACTTGATAACTCCATTCCTTGGAGTTGTCTTCAAACCTCTTCCAGTCTTCATCATATTTGGTGGTATGATTTGTGAACAACTCAAACTGGGTGAAGGCGTGAGTGGACAAACTCATGAAATATGTGGTTATCTCCGTTGCCATCCCGCCCTCCATCTTCTTCTAGAAATGAGGCTTTATTTTCTCTGAATCAATTTGTACCACAAGCATGTCATATCATGTCATCAACTTCAGATATCGGGCGCAATTCTCCCTAACTTCTTTGACCCATTCGATATCTGGATCCACTTTATCCATTATCTGCTCTAACCTTTCTCTTCTGTTATCAAAGTCCCACTTCCACACATGCACTAGCCAATGGTTGTCCCTTTTGAATGTGAGCCCATTTTCCCATGTCGTGCTTGGTAGCCAGAGGATAGCCTCGATCTTTGGATAGTTGGACTTGTAACTTGCAGGGAAGTCAGTGCAGAGCCTTCTTGTGTTCTTGAGGTAATGCTCCAAATCCAACAACTTGTTGGATGTTCAAACAATCCGACTGATACCCATGTTCCTGATGTATAGAACCTATCGGAACCAGCTCTCTGTAGTTTTATCCAAGTTCTTCCTCTTTTCTAGTTTGTCAATCTGTTCCTTGGACAAAATTTGGGGTGGAGCAGCAGACATGGTAGGCATGTCTTCAATCGAAGACCATTTTTTAATGTAATCTGTCAAGGTGGCTACTTGTGCTTTAAGCTTGTCCTTCGAGACTTTATCCTATTGTATTAGGTGCACCACTGTAGCTACTGACTCCTCGAGATGCTCCACCTTTTGCTCTCTAGTAGCAGTCCCCAAGTTAATGGTGGAGACATTATAGCTTACTCCCTCCTGGCCTACCATTGGTGTTGCTATTTGTACAGTTCAGGACCCGGAAGCATCCATCGTTACCTTGGATCTAACTTTGGGCTTCTTCTCCTTCTTGGTTGAGATCTGTGCTCAGGCTAGGATAGCCTCTAGCCTCACTCTTGGGTCCTTTGGGGCGGGATTCTTCTTTTCAAGCTACTTCTCTAGCCATTCAGGCATGCTATATTTTTCCTTTGGAAATTCTTGATCACCCTCGCCTTCCTCTATTTAGGTCTCTGTTTTCTCACCCGTGAGAGCCCTTTCTTCCATTCTAGTGTCGTCTCCCTCTTCCTCATTAGAGTCTTAGGTGAACGTGAGGCATTTGATGGGAGGCTTAGTAGGCAATGGCTTATGTGGGCTTTCTTCTATCCCAATTCCTTTCCCTTTCTCTTCCTCAGTTTGTTTGTCCTCATTCCTATGCTCCTCAAGTTTTTCCTCTTCTACATTTCCTTCCTCTCTATAAGGAGGCAGCACAAACTCCAACTATCCCCCTGTAGGGAGTTCTACCATTTTCGATGTCCTACCACCTTCTTTCTCTTCTCTGGGAGGTGACCTTTATGTCTCTTCTTCATCATGCTTCGGTTGTCTGGCTATTTCCTCTTCGAGATCATCGTCGAAGGTTTGTATAATAGTTCTACCACCTTTACCCTCCTCTTCATCTTCGCTCTCAAAGGATCCTGTTCCTTCCTCCTCATAGACCACCCTATCAATTTTTTGGTGTTCATACTTCAGGTGTTCATGGTACTCATCAGCTTCCTCCTCCATTGCCTTCGAGGCTTCTTTCTCAGGCCTCTCCAATTCTTTAGAGATTAACATTGTGGCCTCCATTGCTGGTGGTCCCATTGGAGGTTGCGAATGCATAGCACTGGAGAGGACCCGTGCTACGACAGCTTGAATGTTGGCATCTAGAAAGATCTGAGAAATTTCAGAGGGGACGTTCTGCATGTGCCACAAGAAAGCCTCAGGTAATGCTAGTGTGGGCATTGGCATTATCACTACTACTAGTGGGAGTGATGTAGTAGGCAACATGGTGGCAGAGAAAGGCAAAGTAGTTGCGAAAGAGGAAGAGTCAATCATTATTATGGGCCTCGTCGGGGGAGAGGAGGCGAGATGGACCAAGATGTCCACTACAGGTGGGGATGTAGCGGCCATGGCCTGGGAAATAGGTGCAAGGATGGCGAAGATAGGGAGATCCTGAGGAAGTCTTGACTGATCTATATGCCCTTCCTCACCCTCTTGAAGGGGATCTTCCTGAATTGGTGGCTACTCTACGACGCCTCCCCTCTATTTGGGCCTCTTAGAAGGTGAGTCTCCTAAGTCCTTCCTTGAGTAAACTTTGGGGTCTGGAGACTGTTCCTCTACAATCCCTTTCCTCTTCTTCAATCTTGTGATTGAAGGAGATTTGGATGTCCCGCCTGTTGAAGTTATAGCGGCAACATCTTCTATGACACTAGGCTCACTCTTGAGCCCTTCATATGTTAGGACAACCCCTTGTTTCTTTAAGTGGGCTACTTGTCAATCAATCCATTCTTTGGTTTGAGTCATGATTAGTTTAGTCACAATGTCGATGTCATCGACCTCCTGTTCATCCCAGTCTATCATTTGCAGTGGCAAATTAGCGACTACAGTGTACTTGGGGTACATGACGGTGCCCTCGTCCTCCTCAACCTAGTCTGGTATGGCAAACAGTTGTACCCTTCTTACAAAGTATGCAGTCATCCACATGTAATGCCTTGCACGCACCTCCTTGTCGTCCTGGAAAGATAATCCTTGCTGAGAGTAACTTTTGTACCTCCTTGTAAATTATGGGCTCTAGCAAGGCATTAATAGGACATTGTCATTGGCGAAAGGGCCTAACCTCTGTCTTAAGATGGATGGTGTGCATGATGATGGAGGTGTCATAAGTCTTTAGATCCTTGTAGCTCCATACCACCACATCATGATACCTCTACAATGCATTGATGATTCCCTTCTTTTCTTTGGGCATGCATACTTTGCCAATAAAAACATTTTTGGTCTCTTCGGTTGTCCCGAGGTTATGAGCATCACACTGTTTGCTTATGGCTTCCTTCTTTATGTGTCGATCCTAGTCTCTGATCTAGTCCAAGTCAAATATTCATTCAAACTAAACCATACCTCTAGGAATCATGTTGGTTTTGAGGTTGATAACTCCTTCTATATCCAATTTAGCCTCCTCTAGATCTGCTTCATCAATTATTTGGATCACGAAGACATCAGAACTCGTGATGAAGTCAAGGATGTGCTTATCATCATTAAAGACTTGAAAATGAGTGACATTATCTAGGACAGATGGTGTGGATGTCAACTCAACTGTAAATTTCTTAAGCCCAGACAAGGAGAGGGGTTGCAAAGTGTTGGCTGCCTGAGTCAAGGTGTTGGCTTCCTGAGCCAAGGCATTGGTTGTATGATTCTGAGTATGAGGGATCAGTTGTATATTAAATGCATCTAAACCTTCTAAGAGGTCCTAGACCCTGTGCCTATAGTTTGCAAGTCTTCTATCATGGCAGGAATACAGTTTTCTAACTTGTTTGACTACAAGTTTAGAGTCCCCAAACATTTGTAGCATCTTGACATTTTTCTTTAAGGCCATAAGAAGACCATGCACTAGTGCATCGTACTCTGCTACATTATTAGTGCAATAAAACTACAACCTATGGGAAGCAAGAAAGTTCTTTCCCGTTGGGATGATGAGTTCGAACCTGGCACCAACTCCTTGTTTTGATTTGGATCCATCAAATCGAAGCATCCAAAAGTTGGAAAGCTCTTTGACTCTGGGCTTGACTTGGCTCTTATTTCCTTTTGGCTGGGTGGTTTCCTCTGTGACCTTTGGGGAGTCTTGCATCTTAGTGTGTTTAACAACGGGTGGTTCTGCTAGCACCTCCTTTGGTATTTTCTTCTGACGGACAGCTGATTTTTTGACATGCTCTACTGTTGTTTGGCACAAGCAACAATCAAACTCGGAATGGGTAGCATTGTGAATTTTGCACCAATTTGGTAGCAAGAGATCCTGTAAATCCATTTGGGCACCCAAGCTGAGTTGATCCTTTGCACACTTTTCCATGAATTCTTGGAAACCATTGAGTAGTCCCAAGTTATCATCTTCATTGGGTTTATCATCTGATTCTACCAGCATCTCTGTACTCTGAGGCATTTGAGTGAAGTCAGTTGGAGGACTACATTGCACCAAGAGGACCTCGGCAACACACTCTTCTTAGGGTTCAAATTCACCATGGAAGGCAAAGGGACAGTCATTTCCCAATTTTGTCTCAACAAATAGCACCTCGTTCAGGTTGTTATACTCTGTGATCATGTACTTCATACGGGGCCTGCAATCTATATGGATTTGATTTGGTAGCCCTTTCCATGGCAGCCACATGTGAGAATGATCTGTAGCGGCATATCGATTCAATGTCCTAGTGAAGTCTTTTCCCAAGATGATCCCATATGCATCGGGAATGTCAACCACTTGAATATCAATGACTTGTTGTATTCTTGGATCTACAGCAATTTGCATCATGATTCGATTCATTTCTCCCACAATGTTGATCTATGTTTTGTCCAACTGAGTCACCTTCCTTCTCAAGGGTGTGGGGGTAATCCCAAGAGCCTTTCACATCACAAGGGGCATAACATTAGTAGATGCTCCTGAATTAAGAAGGCAGTTGTGCAAATTCTTCCCAAATATCTGAATGGTGGTAAGGAAAGGGGGAGTTTTAAATTTTCCTTGGAAGAGGCCCATAGGCATGTCTACCTGAGCCACTTGAGCCCTGTCTTTATCGTCAGTTCTATCCTTGGTTTTCCTGGGTGGTTGATCCTTGGAACTATGCCTATTGTTCTGATCGGTATTAGGACATAATAACCTAGCCAAAATAACCCAGGACAGAATAACTTGGCCAAAATAACCCAAGGACAAAATAACCTAGGGTCATAATAACCCATGGACAAAATAACCCGTGATCAAAATAACCCATGGACAAAATAACCCATGGTCATTTTAGATCAAGCTAGTAAACTAGAAATGACATAAAATAAATTATAAATATGATTGTGAGGCATCATAGCCACTATTCGGGGATGTTTTTTCCATTTCTCTCAATGCTTGTGGAGGAAAGCTCAAGAAGAAGGTCTACAAACACGTTACATGCCAATGAAGTATTTGCATATGAGATCAACAAACTTGTTGCATTAGCTTTCATGCCTCAGATAGATGTAATTGATGCATTTGAAACACTTCAACAATCTCCTTATTATATAGAACATGAGGAGACCCTGCAACCCATAATTGATTATTTTGAAGACACATGGATTGGCAGACTAACCAAAAGAGGCAACAAATGATCATCCAAGTTTCCAATCACAATGTGGAATTGCTATTCAGCTACTCAAGATGATATTCCCATAGCCAAAAAAAATATTGAGGGACGGCACAAAGGATTTAGTGAATTGCTTCAAGCATTGCACAACTTAGTCTAGAAATTCATCAAAGTAGTGAAAAAAGAACAAAGTCTCCAAGAGAAAATAATAGAGAAATAAATGGTTGGATACACTGGGCAACCAAGCAAGAAAAAATATTGTGAACTCAAATAAATAATAAAAAGATTGGTTGATGGTTATGACAACCATAAAATTTTAGATTATATAAGAGGCATTGCACATAATTTGACACTTTAATTGAAAATTTGAATAATAAAGTTTTTTTAGCAACATACATGTAATTTATAAAAAAAAAATTCATTTCTCTATATTCTTATGGGGATATTTTGTCCATGGGTTATTCTGACCACGGGTTATTTTGGCTTGGGTTATTATGACCCTAGGTTATTTTGTCCCTGGGTTATTGTGTTTGGGTTATTTTGTCCAGGGTTATTTTGGCTGGGTTATTATGTCCCATAACCATTCTAATATGGTTCCTTTTTTGGTTGCTTACCCGTAGATTGATTTTGGGGAACATCCTTCCTTTTCCCTATGTTGTCATGAACTAGAGGTTCCTACCTAGGTTCTTCAAAGGTGACTCTTTTAGTTGATGCCTCTTGTATCATTTTAGAGGATGGGGTCCCATTAAGTACCCTAAATAAGGCATCCCTTACAGTAGGGACTTTGAGTAGTTCGAAGGAAGATAAACTGATTTTCACTTTCTTGAACTCCTCTACCACGCATTCACCCATTTGTTTGATTTTGGAGTCAAAGGCTTAGCCTATGGTGGAGCTGGAAGATTGGGTTTTCGTTTGGTTTGACTGGTTTTGGGGTTGGCCTAGAGGCTGATTCTATGATTGATTTTGAGTCCTATCCTTGTTAAGATACTGAGTAGGTACATGGGGAATTCTAGGGTTATTGTTGGCATTAGGGTCAGGCGGGGTAGTAAAATTGTTTGATGGAGTAGAAGTTGTAAAGGGTCCACCCGCCTACCTATTTCTAAGGAATTAGGGAGTTGTTCTTTGGTGGAACAAGTGAACTTCATCTATATGCATTTCCCCCTCATCTAATAGACCATTATCTACTGAATTGAAAAGTTGAGCCAATGTTTGTTCGTTACTTACCTCTTGCACTTCCTCGCTCTCAACAGGGGTAGGCTCAACCTTGGGTTGATTGTGGTCACTTCACTGAAATGGTGTTTGGTTCACCATGAGATAGGAAGAGTCATAAGGCTCAGATGGAACGATGTCTCTGTAACAACCACTGTCAACAATATTTTGGACCTCCACTTGAAATATTTCAACGGCTATCTAAAATTTAGGACAATCCAACTCGAAGTGTCTGCTGGTTTTGTGAATCTGGCACCATCCGGACAAGGCTACCTCAGTGAGATATACCCCACTCATCATTTTTTCATTGCTGGTTGGCTGATCAAGAGTAGGGACACCTCCGTTATTGGGATTTGTGTTCCATGTGCGATTCTGCCTCTAACAAGCTCTCATTTCAAAGTTTTGATTTGAATTCTGCCCGGAAGAAGTGCTTGCTTCCCGGTTGTCCCGACCATCCCTGTTGTCTCAGTTTTCCCGATTAAAATTAGCCTGGATGCTACACTGGGATACCTGCAATTAATTATTCTAATTCTTTAGATGTTTCATTTCCATGGAAATTTTCTTTATCATCTTGGTTAGCTCTTCAAGTTTGTCTTTCTCAGCATTACTACTCGGGTGCGGTACTGGATTTTGGAGAAAGACAGGCGGGGCCACCGGCTGATTTTGATGTGCAGGGAGGAATTTTGGTCCTCGCAAGTACAAAGGTGTTGGCGACTACTGAGAGTACGCTTGTTGTTGTTGGGGAGCCTGAGGATAACTTTTTTGTTGTTGAGGCTACTAATAAGAAGGCTCGGGAGGTGCGTAATTCATTGGTTGTCTAGGGTGCAGAATGATGGGTAGCTAGGACACATGGTTCATAAGAGGAGTCTGGTGAGCGAATGCTTGATTAAACCCTTGAACTTGCATCAGGTGAGCTACTGGTCCCAAAGAAGGAAGCAAACTAAAGATGTTTTGTCCCAAATCCACACTGGTGACAACAGCCTCCGTATAAGCAGTTACTAGTGTGGTGAGCGACGGGCGCATCCTTTTTACCAATGGTGACATGAGATTATCCAATGCCACATAGTAGATGGGAAGGGGAGCAGCATCATTGTGTATGTATGGATCCTAAAGTCTCATGAAGGCATGATGAAAATGATCATTAAAGGATCTAATAGGTTCATTAACTTCCCTCTTGATGGACATAAACTATTGGTATAGCTCTGAGGGGCTGATTGAAATCTTATACTTTAGCAGGAAAGCATTCTTCATGAGGTCCCATCAAGTAATGGACCCCCTCGGCAAATTGATGTACCAATAAAGGGACTCCTCGCCCAACAAATGTGGAAAAAGGCAGCATGCAATGTCTTCATGACCAACCTGCATATCTGTAATTGTTGTTTCAAATATCTTAATGTGTTCTTCTGCAGTCCTTTGCGGGTCATGAGGACAAAATTTTGAACATAAATCTTCTAGATTCTTGGGCATATCGTGGTAAGTGCCAAATTGCAATGGTGAGGGATTTTGCGGCAACCAAGCCATGGCGGGAGGTGGAGGTGGTGACAGCTATTGTGGGACAGCAATCTAGAGCTACACCTATTGTAAAACAATAGCCTGGGACTACACCTGGGCTCCGGCTGTTTGGACTGTACCTTGGGCTGACAAGGCCGGGAGAGAGGCAACTTCCTGGCTATCGGAAACAAGAGATGAAAAAGCAGTTTGGTATGGTTGGGTGTAAGATGAACAAGAGATAAATGGAGGTGAGGGTGGAAGGGAAGTGGGTGGGACGGAGGAAGAAGAAGAATATGTGTTTCCTCCCTTAGCTTGTTTTGCCCTTGTTGGGGGGCTGCAACTCTCGAAATTCTCCTTTGTTTGGTGTTGACCGTAAAACTCTTTGAAATTGTTTTGGGGAGAATGATCCAATTTGATCTAGCTTCACAAGGTCCTCCTTCTAGTGCCAGTTCTATTAATGGGTGTTTTGTACACTTTCTCAACATAGGCAATGCGTATGTGCACTACCTCTCTTGAAATGAAATCTCCAACAGCAAGTTGTAGAAAATATCCCCAAGGTCTCTTGAGTGTCAAGTCATGACTTGCATGGAACTCCTTAGTTGATGTTTGATGTAATTTTGTTGGTAATCATAGGGTGGACTTACGTAGCTAGATGAGGAGTTGATCTTAAAATTTGAATTTTCTGAGATGGGATTCAAGGTCCATTTCGCTGTAGGTTCGAACAGCAGTCTAAAACTTCAATGTTTTCTTCAAGTTATGGCTTTACAATGTGCAATGAACCTTAGCATAGGTCACTAATTAAAAAAAGGAAAAAAGGGTAGGGAAGAGAGAAGGTTCCTAGATCTGTAACTAACTATGAACAGTAATCATGGAGTTCCTTCCATGGACAGCTTCCTTCAAATAGAGTTTCACTTAACCAGAAAATTCACAGTCTCATGAAATTTGTGCTATCTTCTAAAGCCTGTAGATATTTCACCATTCATTCATCATATACACGCATGAACAAAGATAAAAGTGTGGAGCATATTTTAATTCAAGTCCAGACTAACTTTGCACAGCTATTTACCAGTAGCAAACAGCAAAAAGTATGGGCAAGGAAGGCATCTACACAGCAGCAATTTTCACAACTGTAGAAAACCATTACCAAAATCTACTCAAGCAATTTAAATCTAACTTAAAACAACAATGTAAATCTAAATAGAGCATCTAACAATGGAGGCTGAATCATGAAACATGTGAAGAAATTAGAAATTGCACCAAGTCAATGTATTTTCATTAGAAATTCCAGCAGCATGTCTTTACAACAACTCAACTCTCTTTGGAAATGCAAGGAGACCCCTATTTATAGTGCTCAAAAAGTAGAACAAATGGCCAAGATTCAATCCCATTGTGTGGCCAAGATTCACTACAAACCAGGGCTCTCCCTACCCCACAAATACATTACAATTTAAAATATAGTTTTTTCCTCATCCCTATTTCGTCATCTAGTGACAGCATTGTAGCATTTTGTCTTTTTGCTGATTGATCTTTCTGTTGTAGCTATTCCTTCATAAGCTCTTCACTGACAATAGGGTCGCCCTCCTGCTTCTTCAAAGCTGCATAATCCATGAATTTCAAGATAACCAGTTGGAGCTTGTCAACTTCTATAATCTCAGACCACAACACTTGATAACTACATTCCTTGGAGTTGTCTTCAAACTTCTTCCATTCTTCATCATATTTGGTGGTGTGATCTCTGAACAACACAGAATAGGCGAAGGTGCGGGACAAAAAACTCATGAAATTTGTGGTTATCTCTGTTGTCATCCCGCCCTCCATCTTCTTCCAGAAATGAGGCTTTATTTTCTCCAGATCAATTTGTACCATGGGCATGTCATATCTCATCATCAGCTTTAGATATCGGGCGCAATCCGCCCTAAGTTCTTTGACCCATTCGAGATCTGGATCCACTTTATCCATTATCTACTCTAACCTTTCTCTTTTGTTATCAAAGTCTCGCTTCCACACATCCACTAGCCAATGGTCGTCCCATTTGAATGCGAGCTCCTTTTTCCATGTCATGCTTGGTAGCTGGAGGATAGCCTCGATCTTTGGATAGGTGGACTCGTAGCTTGTAGGGAAGTCGGTGCAGAGCCTTCTTGTGTTCTCGAGGGACTGTTGTAAATCCAAGAACTTGTTGGTTGTTGGAACAACTTGACTGATACCCATGTTCCCGATGTATAGAACCTGTCAGAACAAGCTCTCTGAAGTTTTATCCAAGTTCTTCCTCTTTTCAAGTTTGTCAATCTGTTCCTTGGACAACAGTTGGGGTGGAGCAGTGGACATGGTAGGCATTTCTTCAACCAAAGACCATTGTTGAATGTAATCTATCAAGGTGGCTACCTATGCTTTAAGCTCATCCTTCGAGACTTTATCCTATTGTATTAGGTGCACCACCGTAGCTACTAACTCCTTGAGATGCTCCACCTTTTTCTCTTTGGTAGCAGTCCCCAAGTTAATGGTGGAGACATTATAGCTTACTCCCTCCTGGCCTTCCACTGGTGTTGTTATTTGTACAGTTTGGGACCTGGAAGCATCCATCGTTACCTTGGATCTAACTTTGGGCTTCTTCTCCTTCTTGGTTGAGATTTGCGCTCAGGCTAGGATAGCCTCTAGCCTCGCTCTTGGGTCCTTCGTGGTTGGAGTCTTCTTTTCAAGCTGCTTCTCTAGCCATTCTGGCATGGTAGATTTTATCTTGGGAAATTCTCTATCACCCTCGCCTTCCTCTATCTGGGTCTCTATTTGCTCACCCATGGGATCCCTTTCTTCCATTCTAGTTTCGTCTCCCTCTTCCTCGTCGGAGTCTTGGGGGAACATGAGGCATTTGACAGGAGGCTTAGTAGGCAATGGCTTCTGTGGGTTTTCTTCTATCCCAATTCCTTTCCCTTTCTCCTCCTTAGTTTGTTTGTCCTTGTGCCTATGCTCCTTAGGTTTTTCCTCTTATGCATTTCCTTCCTCTCTATAAGGAGGCAGCACAACCTCCAGCTGTCCCCCTGTAGGGAGTTCTACCATTTCCATTGTCCTACCACCTTCTTTCTCTTCTCTGGGAGGTGACCTTTATGTCTCTTCTTCATCATGCTTCAATTGTTTGGCTATTTCCTCTTTGAGATCATCGTCGAAGGTCTGTACAATAGTTCCACCACCTATACCCTCCTCTTCATATCTACTCTTGGAGGATCATGTTCCTTCCTCCTTGTAGACCACCCTGTCAATTTTTGGGTGTTCATACTCCAGGTGTTCATGGTACTCATTAGCTTCCTCCTCCATTGCCTTCGAGACTTATTTCACCCACCTCTCCCATTCTTCGGTGATTAACATTGTGGCCTCCATTGTTGATGGTACCGTTGGAGGTTGCGAAGGCGTAGCACTAGCGAGGACCCACGCTACGGCAGCTTGAATACTGGGATCCAGAAAGATCTGAGAAATTTATGAGGGGACGTTCTGCATGTGCCACAAGAAATCCTCTGGTAATGCTAGTGTGGGAATTGGCATTGTCACTACTGCCATTAGGAGTGATGTAGTAGGTGACATGGTGATGGAGGAAGGCGGAGTAGTTGCGGTAGAGGAAGAGTCAATCATTATTATGGGCCCTGTCAGGGGAGAGGAGGCGAGATGGACCAAGATGTCCACTGTAGGTAGGGATGTAGTGACCATGGCCTGGGAAATAGGCGCAAGGGTGGCAGAGACAGGGAGAGCCAGAGGAAGTCTTAGCTGATCTGTCTGCCCTTCCTCACCCTCTTCAAGGGGATCTTCCTTAATTGGTGGCTGCTCCGCGACGCCTCCCATCCATTTAGGCCTCTTAGAAGGTGAGTCTCCTAAGTCCTTCCTTGTGTAAACTTTGGGGTTTGGAGACTGTTTCGCTTCAATCCCTTTCCTCTTCTTCAATCTTGTGATCGGAGGAGATTTGGATGTCCCTCCTGTTGAAGTTGTAGCGGTGACATCTTTTATGGCACTAGGCTCACTCTTGAGCCCTTCATATGTTAGGACAACCCCTTCTTGCTTTAATCGAGCTACTTGTCCATCAATCCATTCTTTGGTTTGAGTCATGATTGGTTTAGTCACAATGTCGCTGTCCTCGACCTCCTGTTCATCCCAGTCTATCATTAGCAGCAGAAAATTAGCGACTGCAGCATACCTGGGGTCCATGATGGTGCCCTCATCCTCCTCAACCTAGTCCAATATGGGAAACAATTGTACCCTTCTTACAAAGTATGCAGTCATCCACATGTAATGCCTTGCACGCACCTCCTTGTCATCCTGGAAATCCGCCCAGAAATCTTTAACGTGATGTAGGTGGGCATACCTTGGTCCTAGTGCCTTTCTTATAAGCCCATATGGGTCCATCCGCGGGCGTGCAGTGTGTTGGCGGAAATGGTACTCTGCCAACTCCTTTTCATAATTCCTAGCACACTGGTAAGTTTACAATTTATACATCCCCTAACCAAAGGCTAAGGGATAAGGGATCCCTACCAAGTGTTTACCACTGAGGACTGAATGTATATGTTGTAGCTGCTAGGAAAGTTCTAACAATATGATCCAGTCATTGGGGTACCGGGGCAGCTTATTCATCCTTTCTGTGAAACCATGGGCATGAATGTATGTGAATTTGGGAAATTTTATGAATAGGAAGGCATCCTGCTTCAGGAATTCCCGTGCATTGTGTGAGACCCTTCTCTCAAAATCTCCTCCTACCAGCCTGATGATGTAGCTGATGAAGGCGTCATTCACCCTGTAGTATTTCTTCTTGATGTTTTTGAACTATAGCCGGGGATATCTGTCATAGGCTTTCAATCTTTGTCTTGGCTCCTCATCGAGTGCCACAAATAATCCACTGTATTGCCTCTGTTGTGCTAGTGAGTAGACCAAATAGGAAGTCATGTAAAATTTAGAGCTATTCTTCACATTCATAAACTACTCGTGGAAGCAGTCGCTTATGATGCCTCCCCAGTAGAATGAGGCTTTTGTGGTGACATCTTCATCCCCACGGAGGATTTTCTCAATAGAATACACCATCCACTCCTGGAAAAATGCAGCAGTGGGGAGGCCCATCACCCTGCTCAACATGGTTACTAGGTCATGGTAGTCTTCAAATAAATAGCTACGAAAGAGCTCTTGAGGAACCTTTGCAGCACTACCTTTTTTCTCCTTGAACCAGTACTGATTTATTAATTTCTTGCAGCCCATCGGGTTTTCATCCCATGTTGCTTTTCCTTCCTCTATTGTGGGCATCTCCATCTCCTCAAAGGTAGGAATGGGGCAAGGTTCTAGTAATTCCCTCAACGGACATATCAGCGAGGATGTTCTCATCCATATCGACGATGGTTCTTGTATGTGGCTAGTAGGCTTGCCGACAAGCCATGACCAATTCAAGGGCTATAAGAGATGGGGGCAAGCCTACGGCTTTTGCAATCGCACTTTATCTGATTGATTTTGCATTATCAGTCTTTGGGTGGACTCTAACCCTTTTCTTGAATTCATCAATATCGACGTGGCCGATATTGGTGTTTGTGATCTCCATCCAGTCGATGATGATTTTTAAATGTAGAGGCTCACCCTGGAACTCATATTTCATTTGGTCATTTTCCTCTCTTCCCTAAGGAGTCTTGCCTACTTTCTTTCCTTTGTCTTTCTCTATAGCTGCCCCCGAGGGTCCTACACCCGATTCCATATATCCTACAAACATAGACGTAATGAGTACAATCAATTACAAAAGCATTATTATTAGTCAATATCCTGTGGAAAAAATCCAATTAGACATCATATGATTAACAAAGTTAAAATTTCTCTTTCAAATTCCGTTAGTCACTTTCTGAATGGCTTTTGAACAATCCGAGCCCAAGGGGCCTGATATCCCTAGCAAAAATGTTGTTTTGGAAAGGGCGAACAGGTTGGGGCAATTCGGGTGGTTTCAATATCTTCACATTTTGATGGTTTGAAAGGCTCGTATTGAAGAGGGTTGAATTTAAGCACGTGGGTTGAGATTGGTTTTCAAATTTGAGGTTATTTTGACCACTTTGGGAGCATCCAGAGGTACAAGGTCGTGAAGTTGTTAGAGTTTCATTGTTTGAAATAGCCAGGAAGAAACGGAGTTTCGAGGACAGAACTCCGAGGTCCAGGACCCAGGAGGTCGAAAGGCGGCCAATGTTCACTTTCTATTTTGAGGCATTTAGACCTGAAGGGGCAGGAAGCTATCAAGGTTTCACTGTTTTGAACGGCAGTCGAGGCACGGAAACCCATTGGGAACAGCCCAACAGACCGGACCCAACTCCAAGCTTGGACGTCAAATTTCCTCTTGAGTTTTTTTTGGTGATTAAGACGATGGATCCTGGAGGTTGGGAAGATGTACAAGCTTTACCCTTGTGAGATGGCGAAGGTGAGATGAAATCTCAGAGGGCAAAGCCCGGCAAGGGCAAGGATGTCAAAGTTCATTGTTGTTTTTTTCTTGCGAAAAATGGAAGGTTGGGACCCGGGAGGCAGAAGCTCACCATCAGATGGTCATTTGAAATGATGAAGTTGTGACGGAAGTCCGTGGACTGGGACCAGGGAAAAAGACAAAACAGTTATTCTTGCGCGTTTAACGCCGGAGGGCGAGAGGCAAGGCGGGCCCCAGAGCTCCGACAGACGGTGTCATTTCGCCATTTGGGAACAGCGGAAGCTTTGTAGTGTTTCAGACATGGAAGTCCAGGGGTTCGGGCCCGGGAAGCAAAAATGCAGGCCAGTCTCAAGTTTGCTAAATTAGTTAAGCTTGATGGTGAACTTCCGACAAAAATCTGGGGTCACGGGCCCAAGAGGCAGTCTCGCCGTTTGGAAAAAGTTTGTCTATTTGATAAGTTTCGCGGCGATGAACTAGCGCAAGCCCAAAGGGAGCGAATGTCATGCACAAAGAACGACAGTAGCGAGGGAGAGTTCCAGACCGATCCTAGGAGATGATTTGGAGGTTTTTTAGAATTCCAAGACATGGGTTTTGTGTGTTTTATCATGTTTTAGCTAATTAAAGCATTCTAGCCCATATTTATTCAATTTTATAAGCGTGAATTCATAAAATACCTCTTGGGAAGGCAGACGACGAACCTACCTCGGGAGTCTGATGAGGGAAGAGGTCAAATCCACTGAGGGAGGCTGAATGATGATCTTGGACGCAAGGGCGGTGGGCGACGGGTGCACTAATCTCCTTTGGCAAGCACTCTAATCTCCTCTAGCAAACCTGACAAATGAAAATGATAGGTTCGCCCCTATATTTATACCCTCATATGCATTTAATGCATGTATTTAATGCTTGTGTGGCTAGCCGGTTGGTTGGTAGATTTCAAATTTATAGACGGCGGTGGGAGGTCAGAGGCCCGGGGTCCGGAAGGATGTGGGTCGACGGATGTCTAAAAATGCACTTTGGAAACCAACAGTGAAGGTAGACCCGGAGTCCGAATAGCAGAGCACTGTCGAAGTTTTGCCGCCGAAAATAGCAAAAACTGAAGGGAATTCTGGGGATGGAAGTCCGTTGGAACAGACCCGGTGCGGACAAAGGCAGTCCGAAACTTGCAAATTTTAAACCAGCAAAAAATAGGGAACCAAGGCCTGGGGTTCGGGAAGGCGAGAGCCTTCCGCCATTTGGGAACGACGAACACCTAGGGGAAATTTGGAAAGGGAGTCCCATTGAGGTGGGCCCGCCAGGCCCCAAGGTTGCTGATAGAAGCAAACTACCAGGGAGAGTCCAGAAGACTCCAGGACTCAACTAAGATGAAGGGGACAAAACACGGTCAACCAAAGATGGAAGCTCGAAGGTACATTGACCATCTGGGACACCAAAAATGGGGGCACGCAAAATGAGGCTGCAAAAAATGACCCGGCAAGGCGAAAGAAAAGAGGGTCCCCGTTCTGAATGGGGCGTGTGTGCTGAGAGCACAACACAATCCACAGGCTCATTTTTTATAGCCCTGTGGGTGATTGTATTGTATTGATACACACATACATTTGATCCTGATTCTTTGTACCATGACAGTTACATTATTTTGATGATATATGATATGAGATGATTTGATCTGATGTATGATGTGTCCTATTTTATCTATGCATGGATGGATGGATGTTATTTACCTTTCTATATGTGATGCGATGTATGATTCTATATTATGTGATGCAATGTATGCATGATCATGCTCATGGATGCATTATCTTTTTCAATATCTTTTCTATGCACTTTTTATGATGATGATGTATGGATTTAATAAATGTATGGATGCAAATGTTTATGATGTGCAGATGTTTATGATATGAAAATGATCTTATCATGCTTAGAATGACAAATCTATATTATGACCTAAGTGATAATGCAAATTTGATAATGTGTCATGATTATGCAATGTAATGGGATGTTATGGTATATTCTTTTTCTTTTTCAATATCTTTTTCATGTATGATATGATGATGCATGGATGGATGGATATTATGATGATGCTTATTATGATATGACGATATGATTATGTTTTTATGGTATGATGATGCCTATATGATTATGCCATGGATTTAAAAGTGTAGTTTATGAGATGCTTAGAATAACCAATCTATATTATGCAATGATGGAAATGCAATGCATGTGAAATGATCAGTGTTTTCCTATATGATATGATATGCATTATGCTGGAAATTTATGGATGCAGGATGGATACATTAGGGATGTTTTTGATTTAACTGTCATGGAACCATGTGAGCATGAAAAGAAGACAAAAGAAAAGAGATGAAGATGAGAGGATCCAACAAGTCCATGATCTGAGAAGACCTTATTGGAGATGATGATGATACATGGATGATGTTCACTTGTCGGGAATTGGGATTTTAAAAGGGACCATTTACCTTGTGTTTGATTACTCACATGGATATGATGCATCAAGGTATAAAGAACCAAGATGGCATTGCACCTAGTGTGATGGACTTTGACTCAACAATCACATAGGAGTACTCCTGTCCACACCTGACATATGGAACCTCATTCATACTGCAGTTAAGATATTTCAAACATATCGAACCAAAACATAAAAGGAAATGCCTTCCTATGTGGTCAACAAGACACCTAAAATACCCTACCTACAAACCAAACAAAGCACACACGACCAAGGTTATATTACAAGAATATCCAACAAGCACATCAGACAAAAGATAATGATCGTTGTGCCATTCCTTTCTCTCTAAATCATTTTGTTTATACATCATCAAGAGGTCATTGGAATGAGCATAATAAGATAAATCAACAAGATAAAATCAAGTAAACAAACAAACTAATGTTCTTCATACCGCTAGCCAAGACTAAACTATGGTAATGCCTGATGTTGATGTCCACTGTAAGAAGGATGCATCCTAGGACATGATGTTATCATATGATGATGAGATTGATTAGATGATAGGCTATTGACATGAAAAGGTGATCAACTTGTTTACTGAATAACCTAGACTTGAGACCTTGACATTTTGAGTTTTCACTTTTGACTGCTAGACTTGTTTCCAATTATTTCACCAAACATTGAGGGTGACAATGATTTATTATGAGTGGATGTTTTTTACGGGTGAAAGCGAGATGAGATGGATGGTTTTTTTAAAATATTTGGATGTTTTTAGTGTTTTTGAAATTTTTTGAGGTTGTTTTTGGTATTTTCGAGATGTTTTGCAAATGTTTTGATTTTCAATTTTCCAAATGTTTTAGGGTTTTCTAAGATTTTGACCAAGAGACTAACCTAAAGACCTATCTGAGGGGCCTCGGGGTTGATCAATAGATTATCCTTTCTACGTTATACATGTAGAGACCACGTAGTTCGACTAACGACTTTGACCAATTTAAAAGATGAAGCTATAAACATGATGAAATGTCAGCTTATTATGACGGACTCCTAGAGGACTGACCTAAGTGTCTTGAGGGATGATCAAAGATCAACCTTGCCTACGTTCAGAGATCAGAGACCCGTAGTTCGACAAGATGACTCTATTTTTTGAATTTTTTGACTGACTTTTTGACCTATTTCTGGATTTTGATATGATTTGGATGTTTTTGGATTTTCTAATTTTATGAATGTTTTTGGATTTTTTGATTTTTCTGATGTTTTTTGGATTTTTATAATTTTAAGATTTCAAGAATGTACACGAATCTAATCCAATGCAGGACATTCCCCCAATGTGATGCGATAGACTACCCCAATATAGGCAGGACAAACTAACCTTTGGAATGGGCTGAGTAGTACTAGGAGGGATCATGATACGAACAAAAAACCAAGCTATGAGGCAGATGCAGATGGGTGACAAAAGGATGCGATGCGATAGAATGGATGAATGATTCCAAACAAGTCGTGAAGACCATGGTGGATGGAGAGTGCTTATTTACTCATGGCACCTATTTTCCAAGTTTTCACCAAGGTACTTTCCCAAAGCGCCACCGAAGTGGTTTTCACTAGAGGAAGATTTTTCTCATTTATGTTTTTCATCCTTTTTTTTAATTTTTTTTTGGATTTTTTATTTTTTGATTTTTTGTATTTTTGAGTTTTATACCCTAAAAGATTAGGCATAAAACTTTTTAATATGGGATTTATTCATGGGCTCCTGCAAAGGTTCTCCTTTGGGTGTTGATAATTGATATGCCCTTGAATTGTAACTTGTTGTGATGATGAAGGGCCCCAACCAATTGGGTTCAAATTTTCCTTTGCTATTTGGATTGGGCACATTTTCCTTTAGCACAAGTTCTTCGACCTGAAATTTCCTGCTCCTAATCTTCTTGTTGTAACTCTGTTTGAGGCGGTTTTGATATACTTATAAATGGTTTAAGGCATCCATACATCACTCGTATAGTAATTCTAGCTCATTCAATCGTGATTCCCAGTATTCTTCATTTGTGATGTGATTTTGCAGTGATATTCTTAGGGACAGGAGCTTGATCTCAATAGGGAGTATGGCTTTTGATCCATAGACCAAGGAGAATGGGTTTCACTTGTTGGTGTGCAAATACTCATTTGGTAGGCCCACAGGGTGGGATTCAATTGCAAGTGTCAGTCACAGCCAGCTTCATTGACCATTTTCTTGAGGATTTTGAGGATGGTCTTATTTGTAGCCTCACCTTGGTTGTTCCCTTGGGGGTAGTATGGAGTGGAAAAGAAATGTTGGATTTTGAATTTGTAGCATAGGTCTTAGACATCCTGATTTTTGAATGTTGTCCCATTATCTAAGATAATGGCTTGGGGGACATCATAGCGGCATATTAGGTAATTTAGGATGAACTTGGATATCTATTTTTTGGTTATGTAAGTCATGGGTATGGCTTCCACCCACTTTGTAAAGAACTCAGTGGTGGTAATGATAAACTTGTGACCACTAAATGAGGTGGGGGTAATTTTTCTAATGAGATTGAGCCCCCACTACGAAAAGGGCCATGGTGTGGTGATGGGATGGAGCTCTTGAGCTGGTGCATGAATGAGATCTCCATGTTGTTGACACTGCAAGCATTTCCTAACATATTCATGGGCTTCTCTTTCCATTGTGGGCCAGTAGAACCCCGTTCTCAGCAAATTCTTAGCCAAGGTCATACCACTTGAATGGGAACCACAAATGCCATTATGCACCTCAATTAAAGTAGTCAAAGCCTCCTCAGTATTCAGACATCATAACAAGGTTCCCTCAATGCTCCTACGGTATAGGGTGTCTCCTAGGATAACGAAGCGGGATACGTTTTTGACAAAGGTATTTTTCAGGTTTGAGGTGATGTTGGCTGGAAGGACTCCTATTCTCAAGTAAGTGTATATGTCGTGATACCAGGGATCATAGGGACCAACGATTTCGCACACAAATTTGGACTTTGGTACCTCGAATGCTAGTATGAGAAGCTACTCTATGAGGAATTCATGCTTTGGGACATTGTGTGGGATATCCAATAGGGATCCAATTGTTGCAATGGCATTTGTTGCTTTGTTGTTATCCCTAGGTATTTGCTCGAACGTGATGTTAATGAAGGACTCTTTGAGGCTTTCTACTAGTTTCTTGTATGGAGTCAACTTTTCATCCTTCATTTTGTATTCATCATTCACTTGGTTGATTATCAGCTATGAATCTCCATATACCTTGAGAGCCATGATATGCCACTGTACTGCTATTTTGAGTCCTAGGGTGAGAGCCTCATATTCTACAATATTGTTTGTGCAAGGAAATGCTAATTTGTATGATCTTGGTATGCAATCTCTTTGTGGCATGATAAAAAATACTCTGGCTCCTGATCCATGCTATGTGTAGGAACCATCAAAGTATAATTTCCAGTGATCTTCTATGCTTAGGTTGAAGATGGATTCATTGGTGAACTCTAATATCAACGGGTTTTCTAAATACATTGGCACTTCTACTAGCTAATTTGTGATCACTTTTCCCTTGATATCCTTCCACTCTACATACTCGATGTCATATTCTGATAGGATCATAACCCACTTTTCCATCTGTCCTATGAACATTTCTTTGGAAAGAAATTATTTGAGTGTGTCGATCTTGGCAATGAGTTTTATCTTATGTGCTAACATGTAGTGTATGAACTTTTGTGAGGCAAACACCACTATTAAGCAAGCCTTTTCAATGAATGAACAGCTCAACTCATGTCCCACCATGGTTTGGCTGATATAGTAGATAGCCCTCTCTATTTCGTTTTCAGCATGCTGAGCTAGGAGAGCACTGAGAGCTGCCACTATTGCTGATATGTATAGGATCAATAGCTTTTCTGGGATCGGCAGCATAAGAACTGGAAGGGTGATTAAATACTCCTTGATCTTGTTGAAGTCCTGATCACATTTCTCATCCCATTTGTATGCTACCCCCTTGTGGAGTAGATGAGAATATGGGATTGACTTATCTGCTAGTTGAGCTATGAACTGGTGGAGGGACTAGAGCCTTCCTTATAGGCCTCTTAACTATTTGAATGTCTTGGGTGCCTCCATCTCAAGAATTTCCTTGACTTTGGCAGGATCTATCTCAATCCCCTTCATGGAGACAATGTATCCTAGCAACTTCCCTAATTGTATGCTGAAGATGCACTTCTTTGGATTGAGTCAGACTTTATATTCCTCAAGTTTGTTGAAGATGGCACTTAATGCTACTATGTGGTCCCTCCTCTTTCTGGATTTTTCCAATATGTCGTCAACATAATTTTCCATAGTCTTATGAATCATATCATGAAAGATTAATGTCATGGCCCTCTGATAGGTTTCTCTAGTGTTCTTTAGGCTGAACAACATCGTGTTCCAACAATATGTCCCCCATGGACAAGTAAAAGCCATTTTATGTTGGTCCTCCTTGGCTATGATGATTTGGTTATACCTAGAGAATCTGTCTACATGCCTTGTTTAGGTCTCTAAAACCAGTGCAGCTATGGATGCCCCCAGTGGGCTTTGAAATAGGTACCAAATTTGACACCCACTCTGGATAGTCAATTGGTTGTATGAACCCTGCATCAAGGAGCTTTTGTAGTTCCATTTTGGCCAACAATGCAATTTGGGGATGCATCTTCCTTAACTTTTTCCTTACGGGCTTTGCTTCGGGGTATACTGCTACATGGTGGACCACAATCTCTAGATCAAGCCCAGGTATGTCAGCATAAGTCCATGCAAATTTGACTTTTCTTTCCCTTAAGAAAGCAACTAGGATCTCTTGTTCCTTTGACATCAATGATTCTGCATAGAATGTGATATGCGGTGTTTCATCTGATCCCAAGTTGACTAGGTTACACTTCTTAGCTAGAACTGTTGGCTTCTCCTAGTTGATGGCACTAAGAAGAAGATTGAATCCCCCATCCTCGAGTGCCTCAAAGAGGTTTTCACTGTTGGATGCATCCTTTATTTTTTACTATTTTCGGGTCAGAGAGTGCCATAGTGTGGTTTTCGCTCAAAGACCTAGAGATTATTCTCAAGTTTTCACTTTTGTGACTGAGGGATTCAATCATCTCCCCATAGTATGTGTGTGTTTCTAGATCAATGTCAAACCCTACTTTGCAATCTCCACATGGTATATTATCCCACAATCCCAAGAATTCTGAGAGCGCCTCAACATTTTTTAACATGTCCAAAATTGGAAGTCATCATTGGTCATAATTGATGAGTTGGGGATAGACTAACCTGAGCTCATTGGTTTGATTTTCTGACTCAAAGGATAGCATGCTAATCATAAAAAGGTCAAAATATTTGAATAACATGGGTAGACTTGACTCATGGGATTCATCACATACATTGGTTATGTCGAAGGTAAAGTTATCTAAAGGAAACCTTGTGGAAACTAGTAGCTGAAGGGCGGCAGCTGATGACTGAGGAGTTGATACTGATACCCGAGGAGGATTTTTGACCTTTCTAATCGGGGAGGCTCTGCCACGTATGGTTACCTTCAGAGGGGTACATCCAAGGCCAAGATTTTTCAAACATTTCTCAACAATGATGGGTTCCAAAAGGCCATTATCATTCTTCCCAATCTTATTATTTTCGTTGTAGCCCATGGTGAGCATCATTTGTAGTCCTTTGTTTCTATCATCCATCAGAAGATTAGATGTTTTTCTATTATCTTGGTATAGGAGGTTTGACGGGTCCTCTTCTATCACTTCCCATCCTAGGTCTCCCCAACACCTAAAGCTGGAGGGGGCCACTGTGAAAGTTTGGGATGAAGTGCTATTTGGTTGTGGTTGTCCACGTGACCTAGGAGATTGTAGTAACTCTCCCACCACAAAAGCATTTTTTGGAATTATGTAATCCCCACACCCATTGTCCCAGATAATGACCTTGATATCAGAGATGGCAGGAATGGTGGGTTTATTTATCCTAGAAGTGGAAGCAAGGGTAGTTAGGTCTATGTATGGAATTGAGGGACCTTCATCATTCTTTGGTACTTGGGGGATTTTGTAGTATTTAGCTTCCAAGATCTTGCAGTAGTAAAATGGTTCAGGATCACCATGGACGGTAACCTCCTAGCCTTGATACGGAAATTTGACACACTGGTGGAAGGTGGAGGCAATAGCTTGCATCCCATGAATCTAGGGACACCCCAGGAGGATATTATAAGGTAATTCCAGGTCGAGAACTTGACATGTTTCCATGATGGTCAGCCCTACTTGAATAGGGAGTTGAATAGTGCCCTAAGACACTCTTTCCTGATCATTGTAGGCTCTGATGGTTATACCTTTTCCTTTTTCAATTTAGCATCTTTGGAGAAGCCCAAACTTTTTATTAGCTTAAGGGTGCATATATTCAACCCTACACCTCCATCCACCAAGACCCTTTTGACTTTGTTTTTATGGATGAAAGCCTCAAAATGGAGCGCGTGATTGTGAGACAGTTGGGTTGGGAGATCTTGCTCTAAAAATGTTAGGAGGTGAGGTGTGGTGAGGTGTGCGACCATAGCTTAGAAATTATCTGCATCAAAATATGTGGGAACAGAAGATGAGGCCAAGGCTTCTTCTAGAATTTTTTTGTGGGCTAGTGAGATCTTCAACAACTCCATGATGGAGATCTGGGTTGGGATTCTCTTTAGCTAGTCTAAGACATTGTAGCCATTAGGAACAGATCTTGGATTGGAAGTGGATTCCCTAGATGGTTGAGATGGTCCAACAATGGTGACTTTTCCACCTCTTGTGGTAACTCCACAATCAGCTTGGGCTCCCTTGATAGTGACAATAGTAGCCCATTCATCTAGGGATGCAACATGATCATACACATGGTTTACGCTTTTAAACTTTCCTTTTCCATTTTCATTATTTCCCTTATTGTGATTGGGCATCGGATTTGTGTAAATCTTTAAATCTTGATTTTCTACCAGTTGTTCCACATTTATGATTTTGTCGTCAATGAGGTCTTGGATTAATTTTTTCAACCCCATGCAATTCTTGGTTGTATGCCCATTGATTTTGTGGAAATCACAAAGGTGATTTTCATTGTACCATGGTAGTTTCACTAGGGGCTCTTGATAGTTTTCATAGGTGGGAATTGTGATGAGTTTTTCCTACACCAGTCTCTTCATGATGGATTTAGCCAATTCCCCAAGGGGTGTGTACTTCCGCTTGGGGGAATTTTTGTTTCATTGGGGTGGTCCCCCTTGATTGTTCATGTTGTTGACTATTTGGTTGTTTGGCTATTGTGTTACAGTGTTGGATTGTTGATTGTTCTAATTGTTGGCTTGTGGTTGTTGAGGTGCTTGTGTGTTTTGTCGAGGAGCATTGATGACAAATTTGGCGTCGACTAGACCATCATTGGTAACATTCCTATTTTTGGCCCATGTACGAGGTTTGTCATTATAATTGATGGAGGGGTGGTTCTCTTGATAAGTAGGAGTTCCCCCTTGTACGATAAGGGATCATTCAATATTGTGCACCTTGGGGATCAACTGGTCGTAGGTGGTGATGCATTGCATCTTGAGATGGAATGACAAGGCTCCCTCGAGATTTGTGATGATGGTACACACTTGTTGTTCCTCAGGCATGGCCCATTTGCTTCTATTGGCTTTTGATTGCCATCGTTGTAAAAAGGATGCAAATGTCTCTCCCTTGGCCTATTTTAGGGTTGATATCTCTTCCAAACTCACATCCATAGCTATGTTGAATGAATAGTGTTGTATGAATGCGTCCATAATTTCTTGGAATTTTTTGATTCCATGAGAGAGACGAGAGAACCAGTCAATGGCAGGACCTTCCAAACTTTGAGGGAATAGTCGCATCAAGTAAGTATCGTCGTACGTGACCTCCATGCAGTGTACTTGGAATTCCCTTATGTGATCTTCAGGGTTTCCTGTCCCATGATACTTGTCAAATTTTAGGATCTCAAATCCTTTTGGGAACGGTTTCATCACAATGCTCATGTCGAATGGATAGGGGCACAAGTTCTTTGGTGTTTTTGTTGTTTTTCCTAATTGAAGGTCCAACACCTGCTCTGAAAGAAACTTGATTTGTATTGTGATATCATCTTGAGGATCAGGAGGTGGGATGAAGGTGTTTTGAGATGGTTCGATTGTTGGAGTGATGAGTTGATTGTTTTGCATGTTGGTGAGGGGTGGTTGCAAGCCTTGTGCTAAGTATGCTTGTAGTTGTTGTTGTACCAACAACGCTTGATGTTGGTCATGTTGTTGTTGCGCCGACAACGCTTGTTGTTGGGCCTGTTGCTATTGTTGTGCCAATAATGCTTGTTGTTGGGCTACTAGTTTGGTTGCTTCTTGTTGCTCTTCATATTGTTGCAATGCCTGCTGGTATGCTTGCTACTGTGCTAGGTATTTTGCTTTCCCTTACACTTGTGCTTGTGCTTGTGCTTGTTGGGCAGCTTGGGTAGCTTGGGCAGCTTGAGTAGCTTGCGTGGCTTGAGTAGCTTGAGTGGCTTGAGTAGCCTGAGCTGCTTGAACGGCTTGAGTAGCCTGAGTGGCCTGTGTTGCTTGTTGTGCTTGTTTTTGTTGCAACAATGCTTGGGCTTGCACCTAGGTGGCTTGTTGCACTTTTTGAGCTTGTGTTGCTTATTGTGCGACTTTCACTAGCTATGCAACTTGAGCGGCTTGAGCAGCCTAAGTGGTCTGTGTTGCTTATTGTGCAGCTTGGTATTGTTGGAGTGCCTGTTGGTAGGTCTATTGAGCTTTTTGCAATGTTATGTTGTATTGGTTTGTCGTGTTTAGATTTGGCAGTAGTGGTGGAGGATTCAGAATTGTGCCAAATGTGGTGATGAGTGGTTGAGATGTGGTTTGAGTGATCATGGTGGTTGATGTGATTGACATGCTAAGTCCTTGGGAGACCATGTTTTGGGGTGTTGGGATTGATGTCGTTGCTTGGATGGATACCACCTATTGTTGCAATATTGGTGGTATATTCAGAGGGTTTGACACATTGATTTGATTGATGGTGTGATTATTGCCTTGGATTAATTGAATTGTGTTAGGTAAAGGGGGGAGCCCTAAACCAAGAAATGATGTTGATGTTGGTAGTGGAGGTAATGGTGGTGGAGGTGGTGGTGGGATTGATGGAATTGGTGGAAGGTTTCCTGGAGTAGATGAAGATGAGGCCCCATAGAGTCCACCTTGTTCAAATAGATCCACTTGTACCAATGGGAGCGAAACTTGTGTGTCAAGAGCATATTTCAGTGTCACATGAAAAAAGGATGGATTGTTGGAGTCATGGAAGGTGAGTGGGACATATGGATGCAAGGGATTTTGAGGGATGGCACCTGATGTACCTGTGATGGTATTGGTGTCCAAATTTTGATTATTGACAAGGGGGTGTTTTTGAAGGGTGTGGAGTAACGAACTCCACTTGTTAACAATGGGTTGTGTGGTGGCAATGGATGATGTGGATTGTGGAAAGGGTTGGATGACACTTTGAGTGGGTGAGGTGAATGGTACAAGTGGCAAAAAAGGCTTCTCCACAATAGTGCTTACATCAAAATCATAAGGGAGTTTAGCTCCTTTTTCCAATTCAAGCATGTATTGGGAAGGGTTTAGTTTTATCATGGATTTGACAATTATGTGGTTGTCAGGGTTTTGAACCATTTCAATGATCTCGTCTTGGGTCATCCCCAGGACATTATTGGTGATGTCTTCCATTTTTCCTTCCTCTTGAGGATCTTGTGTTATGAGAGAAAGATTGGGTAGTGGTTTGCTAGGTCCAACATGATTGATTTCGACTGCGGTTTGACATAAGTCACTCGAAGTTGATGTTTCTTTGTTGTTCTCCATGTTCTTCTTGTGTTGCGATCTCGTTTGAACCATAAAATAGGGATCAATTTTCAAGAACATGGGAGATGAATCTCTTAATTCTTTAGATTGATCTAACTTTAGGCTCAAAAGAGAATCTCTAGGATGATTAAGGATCAAAGTGTGGTGATTAGATAAGTGAAGGATGGGTGATATGGATGATTGAACTCTTAGGAAATCTTGAGGGAGATGCTAAACTTTTGGGACTTTTGGATTTTTTATTCTTGGATTTGGATTTGTTTTTTATTTGAATTTGGATTTTTATTTTGACCTTGATTTGAATTTGGATTTTTATTTTGACCTTGATTTGGATTTGGATTCTTGGATTTTAGATTTTTTTTTATTTGGATTTTGATTTTGATTTGGATAATGAGTAAATAGACCTCAAGATGTTGGATTTTATCTATGGGATAAACTTTCTCACAAGATAATAATTTGACTAAGTGTATGGAGGATGCATCTACACACACCTAGCCAAACAAGATGTTTTGATGTTTGGATTTTGGATTCAAGGATTTGCCAAAAAGTCTAGCATGAAGGATTGTTTCAATATTTCCAAGAGAAGTTGGTGGGATGATTTTGATTTAATGTTTGAAGGATGGATGAAGGTTGATTTTGATCCTATGTGTACCTAAAAAGACTCTTGTTTACAAGACCTTAGTTTTGAAGAACATGCTTTTACTTCCTATACAAGATGCTCAAATTGCCAAAAAAGACCTGGATTTTGTTGACAATAGAATTCATAAAAATTAGGATTATTTCTTGAAGCTCTTTTGTAGAAATTGAAGACCAATCTCTCTCCAAATTCGTAGAGTGTTGAGAGATGCTTTTGATGAGCTTTTGGACTAAGAGATTTGGACTTTGGTTCTGAATTTTGATCTTTTTTTAAATCATCTAATGAAGCACATGTGTGGGGTTCAATTTTCCTTAGCTTTGCTTAATGACTTCTTTTTATCACAAACACACTCTTGATTAGCTTTTGAAACTAGATGTCCAATGTCCTAATTCTCTTTCATCCCACAAAGTTCATTATGTGGAAATATAGAAAATCAAGGAAAAAGTTTCCAAATGTTGACTTTAGCAAGAGCAAATTGAGATGTAAGTCCAAATGCTTAGAAGCCTCTAAGGATAGAATCCCTAGGGAAAGAAATAGCACTTGGATTTTGTCAAAGGGTATTTTCTCCTCCTAAAGGGTTTGAAATTTGATGCTCATGTTGAATGTTTGTTTTTCCAATGTTTTAGATCAAGAAAAGTATTTTGATTCCAAAGTGATGCACAATCCTATGGATGGAAGACAATATTTGTTGGGTTCCCACTTGGATAAATCTAGCTACGCCTACTCTTAGCAGATGATTAGATTCTTGACCACGTTGGCTACCCCCCACAGCACACACTTCTTGGGTCATCCAAGCATCAATACCCATGAAAATCCCATGGAATAATTCTCATCTCTACTAAGAGTCATAAAAACATGGGATGACTTTAGAACGACCGTTCTTGCACCAACAAATAGATAAGGATTTTTGCCTTTATACAAAAGATTCTAGTATGGGAATTTCATTCATGGGGGATCATCCATATGGAAAGAGACCATTGTTTCCCTTCTTGTCAGAACAATCCTCATGATACTTGAACTTTCCTCAAGTACCCACACTTATTCCCTGGTTGGAAGTTGCTTGGCTTTAGCGTGTTCCCGGTTGGATCATTTCCTAGGGTGATTACTTTTTCCCACCAGGAAGGCCCTCTAAGGATAAACAATAGCAAGCAAGCACATCCATAATTTGATAAATCTTTGTTTAGAAACAAAGAGAGAACACACGCGATATACTCCACTCACCCTCGCAAACTTTGTTCAATTTTAAGAATCCAAATTGAAACATGTGGAGGCAATCACTTATACAACTTAACATCACCAAAAGACTTTTTATTCTCAAGATCGCCGTGAGGCGTGAGAGAAGTGCATATGCCTTTTAAATGATATTACTTTGGATAAGAGATTACAAAACATAAAAGGCACACGTTCATTTTAACCTTCAAAGAAAAAAATGGATTATTTTTAAAGCACCAAAATTGAAGTGTGAGATTTGATTGTTCAATTGTTCAACCCAAAAGAAATCTAGTAAGTTGCCTAAGATTCTTTTTAAGCCCTTTGTCTTATTCTTTTTAAACCAAAATTGAAATCTATTGTGTCTTAAATGCTTGAAGAAACAAAGCCTTAGATTTGGAATTATAGTTTTTTTCTAGAAGTGTTTAAAAACACTTGATACAATAAAGAAATCATGTCATAATTCAAACGTTTCCTTGTTCCTTCCTTGCCTCCACCTGCAAAAATTGATTAGTCTGAGGAACATAGAGAAAGAAAATAGGTTAATAGTTCAAAATGATCAAAGGAAAAAAGGCACATGTCAAAATAACTTGAATTTTAATCCCTTACCCCACCCCAGTGGCGCAAACTACATATGCATCAACGTTTAGAAAGGTCAGCGGCGATGTATGGCACTGCTAAGACTAACAGTAGTGGACTATGAAAATCTAGTGAGTGCAAATGCGACGTTGTTTTGGCAAGCGGTGCAGTTTGGAGTTTGGGTGACTGGTTGACCGGAGGATGAGTCAAGCTTCGCAGTTTAAAACTCAAATTTCTGGGTGGGAAGATCTCAACGTCGCAGTTTGGAGTTTGCTAAGAGTGTTATATGGCGCTGCTGGACTGATAGTGGTGCAGTTTCCTGTAGACACAAAAATGTAAAGAAAAACAACAGAATTTTCATAAAAAATGTGTTAATTTCTTCAGATTCGCCCTCCCTCTAGTGCCAAAATGTGAATGGTTGATCTTGACCTACACAAACACAAAGAACAAACACATAATTAGTCCAATATGCAAGTTAGAAACAACATTCCCCATAAGATTCATTTGAAATGATAAGAACAAGAAATAACATGAAGAACACAAATAAAAGTTATGAAATCCTATTCAATGCAAACAAACTCTCAATCCCATGGGGGAATTGGTGCCAATTTCATGTGGAAAATGGCCCTTTTCCCAATTCCTTGCAAGCTTGATGATGATTCAATGGATTTCCTCGATAAAATTTGCCATAACCTACCTATGATGGATAGAAAACTATGAACACTTGATGAAATGAATGAAATTAGCTCCAAATATGAAGATAGTGACTTTACAATGAAGTTGTGAATCTAAAGTTAGTAAAAGAGTCTTTTATTTATAGAAGAGAATGATGGAGGAAGAGGCAAAAGGGATGAATGAGGGATCAAACACCAACCAATGACATAATGCCACTTGTCAACATTTGAGTGGAGGAAGGTTGTGCACATTTTGATCAATGTGCCCATAAATGATATTAGGTGGAATTTCAAATTTATGAAATGACAAGTTGGAGGGAGAAAGGAATGAATTTAATGCCACTTGGTTCAATGCACAAGGACATGTAAGAGGCTTTTAATGCCTTGTTGGAAGGGAAAAGTCTTTTTGGAGGGACTTTTCAAAATTGGAGGAATATTCTCATTTAATGCCTTGTTAAGAGAAAATAAGAGATTTAATAATTCAAAAGAAATGATTTATTGTGCAAGTTGTAAAATCTAGAGGATTTGGATGATTAGGATTAGATTTACTCATGATTTGATTAATTCAAGTGAAGATTAGGTGATTTGACACTTTGACTTAGATTTTAGGATTTAAATAAATCAAAATGAGAAGAAGAATGAATATTAAACTTAATTAAATAAAGTTTAATTTATTTAATTAAAAGGGGTGATGTTAGATTCAAATTAAATAAAAGGTTGATTTATTTAATTTAAAGGAAGGACTTTAGAGATTAATTAAATAAGTTTGATTTATTTAATTAAAGGGGGATTTTAGGACTGATTGATGGTTTAATTAAATAAAATTGATTTATTTAATTAAAGAGGAGAATGTGATCAAACCAAATAAAATGATTTATTTAATAAATAGAATATGATGATTTAATTAGATAAAAAAATTGATTTATTTAATTAAAAGACGAAATGTGATGAATTTAATCAAATAAAGATTATTCGATTAAATGGTTAATGAAGAAGATGATTCAGGATGAACTAGTGTTAGTAAATCAGGATCAAGCATATAGGATCAATCAGTACATTTTTTGTGTCTCCAGAACCTGACGTGAACCATTTTGGTTCCCTTTTGTGATACTAAAAGACCCTTTCCTCATATTCTAGGAGTGTTGTAGGTGTGAGCGTTGTGGGGCTCCGTAGGTGTGAGTGTTGTGGGGCTCCTCGCTTCGCAACCCAACCCGTGACCCCTAGTAGGCATAGTTGGAAGGTTCCAAAAGTGTTGTGCAATGAAACCCTAGTTGGGTCACTATCCTATCTTGCAACCTTTAGGGGGAATTGTGAGAGTGTCATTTAGTGCATGCAATGGCCTCTTTCCTGTATCAACCTATTCCCATTGCGCAACCTGTGAGTAGTGGTACTGGTATAACCTTCACCTCATAGGATCTACCGATGGGCTTTAACATTGAACCCTCTCCTCTCTACATCCCTACACAAATTAACGAAAACACCATAGCAGGTGTTCTTGTTGATCTGACGTCTCAAGTAAGCATCATAACTGAGGAGATCATGCTAATCAACTTTCTGCATAAAAATGGGTACAATGCACCTATGAGCACCATCTGCATGCACGACAGACTTTCTGTACCTCCTATGGGTAGTATTGTCTTTTCGGTTTTGGTTGGACCTAAATCCGTGAAGCTTCTATTTGATATAATCCTCAAATCTAAACTCTTTAGATTAAAGCTGGATTTCCCCTAGTTAGTAGCTATAAATTTTGTACCCTCGGTTGTGCATAAATGTCTAAAATTTATCCACGAGGGTTTTGTGCATGTGATTCATGACACCATTTATAAACCACTGGTTGCTCATGGTAGTTACTCCTTGGATTACTCTTGGCCTATACTTGTTGGTTCTCTTCCACCTAGGAAGGACCTCTTGTACAAAACTTATCAAAATTATAAGAGAGGCACTTAATGCCGAGAGTGAAATACCCTCTATTGCCTTATTTTGTTTCATGTAGGGCTTTCTTAAAAGCTGGCAGTGATGTTGCCAAGGCACATAGGAGGGAAGAAGAGAAGCGGTCCCGAGATCCTCCTTCTTCCTCTTCCACTATTCAGTCTAACACTCCTTCTCACCCCATTGTGGCACCATCAGATTCTTTTCTGTGTCTGCGAAATCCCAAGTGTCCCACATTTGAGCTTCATGTTCTACCCATGGAGCCTAGGCTCATTTGATATGGCAGAAAGAAAGGTCCCCGAAGGGAATTTTCTCCACGGCATCCTACCACTTTTGTTGCCAAAGTAGTAAATGGGTAGAGGCCCACTACTGAGGCACTTAAGCTGACAAACCCTGTTGTTTCCCAACCTGCTCCTCCTGCTCCTATTTAGGAGTATGTTCCTCCATCAGAAATGATTGTAGTGGACACTCCCATAGCTAAGAAGGAGCCTCCTGTTCCTTCACATCCTTCGGCCTCTAGCTCGAAGAGTCATAGGAACCGCCTTGTGCATGAGCACAAGTGTCGGCAAAAGGATCTTGTGGTTGAACAAGTTGCCTTACAGAGGAAGGAAGAGGAGAAAACCACCCCTATATAAAGGCCTCCTATCGCGTCCTCCTCTCACCTCCTCTCTGCTTCCATTCAATCTAGCTCTGTATTACTTTTGGCTTCCGTTGTGAGTATGAATGCACCTAACCCTAAAAAGGTGCAAGTGTTCATTGATCCCTTAGTGGAGCCACCTTTGTTGATGTCCCTTCCGAATGTCCCACCTTTCCCAAAACTTGTAGATATGTCGAACACTTCAGTGGTATCTACTATAGTTTTCTCTTCCTCCTCTTCCTCTGCAACTCTCGCCTTGTCTATGGGGATTTTTCATCCCTCAATGAAGTAAAAGGTAGAGGTTGGCCCCTCCAGTAATGGAGAGGGTAAGAAGAGCCCGCCTTCTCTTAAAGGTGGTCATGTGCTAGCTTGTTCTTTCCTAGTGATAGAACGAGCCTCGGCTTCCCCTGAGTTCGTCACCACTCTCAAATCGTCGGTGAGCCTAGTGGTGAATCTTGGGCATGGTCCTCTCCATCCATTGAGGTAAAATTTGGAACTCCTGTAAAGTGCATGTTTAACTCTCTAGATAAAGTTCCGGCCTTGTCAGCGATCTTTGCAAAGTCATTGAACTTAGCTCCACAAGAGCTTAGTGGAGAGGACCTTGCAAGGCCCTCTTCCTTAGCCCTTATTGTGGGAGGTCTAAAAGCTCCTCCCCTTAATTTCCCACCACTGCAGGCCCGTCCTCCTTCCTCCTAAAATGATCTAGACTGGGAAGCGGATGACCTCTTGGTCGATCAGTATTAGGGGGAGGCCCCTTCTTTATCTTTAGAGTAGATGTGTGTGTGTTGTTATGTGTTCCCTCATGATTGTGCTATGTGTTCCTGAATGACCCTTGTCACCCTTGTTGGTGCTTGGATACAAGCATGGTTTTTGTGTCGTAAACCTTCTTCTATCTATTTCATCATTCTTCCATGTTTGTGACTTGACTTTCGATAAATTGGGAATGATGCAAAGCATTGGGGGAATTTAGGCTTCCCTTCCATGTTGACCCAATTTTTTATTTTTACTTTGTCTTCTCATGCATTCATCACATGGTCTGATATAGTAGGGGGTTGATGACAATTCATTTTATATACTATTATTATACTTATATATATTTATACATATATATATATACATATATATATTTATGAGTAGTTTTGACCTTGAAATATCATATCACCCTTGTGTCCTTTGTTGATGTTCACTTCTCCTTTGCTCTTTTCTTATTTTTCTCTCTTCTTCACTTGATTTTTCCCTCACATGTGTGACAATGCCATTTCTGACACTTCAATTTTCAAAAAATGTATTCATTGCCAATGAATCTTTTCTCAAGAATCTTTACAAACTTTTTCAAAGAATCACATTCTCAACTTGAAACCCTAATGGAATGTGTTTCCTTCATCATGGGTTCGTAAAGAAAGAACTTGAGACCTTTTCTTCAAGGTGGGAGCAACTTTGACCTTCCCCTCGTGTTAGTTATTTTTTAAGAACCAAACTGATCTTCAGAAATACCTATGGATTTTGCCATTTCCAATTATCAGTAATTCCAAAGGGATTGGCCAACAAAAGAATAGAGGTTGCTAAACTTCTATTCCTACTCTTTGGGCTCTGTGAAACCCAGGAGAGTGATCCCGCAATTAATACTTAAGGACTTAGCACAATTATATTCAAATACATTGTCAATAATAGATATCTCTCATGAAACTGTTCAATAATATGTATCAAATAATTTGGCAGCTTATGTATCAATGTTATATGTATTGAATATGAGAGAGTAGAATTTGAACACAAAACAACAATAATAGTATCCCCTTAAGATTCTATGATTTAAAGATTGAGTAGTTAATGAATCAATATTGAAAGTGTAACGCAGATACTTTGTGTGAACCAATGTCTTTATCCCAACCACGGAGTCAATATCTTTCTATATAACCTGATAACAATTTAAATGATAGCACCTATAACCTCTAGAAATATTGCATTACAACATTCCTTTGTGACAATAATACACATACAAGGAGAGACAATAACCATGAAACTGATATTACTCTGTATTATAAATTATGCTATATCACTATCAGTCTTACATGCATAAGTACGAACTTCAAAAGAAACTTAAAACAAAGACTCTAAAACTTGCTTCATCTTATCTTGAAAATCTAACAATATTAAATCAAAAAATTTCAACTCTTGTGCTTTTGATCCTGAATTCCTTCTTATAGAGATGAAGGAGCAAAACAAGCCTCAAACCAGATAGCACACATGTCATGATCCCATTGGACCACTTGCAACAATATTCCTCTTTCAGTTACACTTGAGTATTCAGGTAGAGTAAATAAACATGAGGCAAAATTAACCTCAACTCTTCATAGAAAATAGGTCCCACCTCAAAAAACATCATTAGTTTGTTACAAGATATTTCCCATCTGTTCAAATTCCAACCATGAGAGAATCAAAATAACAAAACTTATGAAGCAAGGCAAGGAAAGCAGAAAAAGGTCAAAATTTGTCAATCCACA
Source organism: Sequoia sempervirens (assembly GCA_007258455.2). Lineage (NCBI taxonomy): Eukaryota > Viridiplantae > Streptophyta > Pinopsida > Cupressales > Cupressaceae > Sequoia > Sequoia sempervirens. Next base: position 33,119,113 of record VDFB02379711.1, on the reverse strand, counting down.
TTAGCACCACGTGCTATTCATCTAAATTCAAGGAGAGAATAATATTTTACCATGTTACACAAAAATCCTAATCTGTACTATATTCGGGCTATGTATTATTCTTCTCTTGTCCATTATTCACCTCATTCATTGATCCTTACATAGAGTTACTCTGTGTATTTCTCCAACCAAGTGTTGTATTCCTCCTTAGTGGGCCATTTAATATTCAATAAATCCTACACCTTAGTAATTTACTGAGAGTACCTTGCATCAACTAAAATCCTAGCCTATTTAACAAAAATATCCATTTTTTATTCAATTTCCACCATTGTGTCAATATTTGAATTGAGCAAGATGTAATCAATGACAAACAAGGTCATCATAGCCGTTCCAAGAATTCCTCCTAAATCTTTATTCTAGGTGTCAAATGGATGCAGTTCACCTTTTAGATCCAATATTTGAGGCATACCACGCTCTTCCATTTCCTTGAATATTTTCAACTTACTCTAGAGTTGTATACCCAACTTTCCATGGAAAATAGTTATCTCATTTATTGAGTCAATAGTTTGTAATATGTTAGGAATATTTGTGGGTGCCTCAGGGTCCTCATTCATTTTTGGCATCATTTCTTTCAAATCATTTACCCTAGCAATCCAATTATTCCATTCATTCCTGAAGGCCTCCTGTACTTACAAATACTTTGTATTTTCCTCATGAATATTCTTATATGTGTCCCAAAAATCATTAGCTTTGTGGACCTGCTTGGTCACTCTATACCTCAACACATCCTCAAAAACTTCATTGGCCACCCTAACTATTTCCAATTTCGCTTGCTTGACATTTTCCTTCTCAGCAGCCAACTTTTCTTTCAAATCATCAATTCTTAGGGCCAAAGTCTCCCTATCTTGTGTAGACATATCAAATGAAGAAGAAGAAGATGGTTGAGCCAATGCCTTCTAAATAGCTTGAATAGTGGCTCTCATTTTTTTTAGCTTATTCAAGGCCTTATTATATTCTTTAACCAAGGATTCATATTTCTTTTGAGAAATATGTGCAGTATCCACACTAAGCATTGCAGCATGTGCAGTTAACTCATCTTCCTGGATAGGAGTTATGTAAGTAGCTCTCTTAACCACTAATGAACCAATAACTTCTTCAATAGGCCTAGCAACCTCATGTTTACTATTATTAGGTGCTATAGATCAAATTGCAAGAGTATGCAACTTTCGACTATATCCAAAACCAAATACTTTATTCTCAAATTTATCCTCAGATATCAAAGCTTGAGGATCTCTCCTAACTGCATCATATGCTATGGCAACAATGATAGTACATCCTAGTAACAACATGATTTCACTATCTTTGACTATCCTTCGAGCCTCAGTGGGAGTAATAGCTGCAATTTCAGCCCTAATTTTCTCTTCCTCTGCTTTCTCAGCTTCCTCCTGATGAGAAGGTTCAACATTAACTCGGGCTAATTCAAGTCTCTCTTTTATTTCCTTACTCCGCTGCTGAATCATAAACTCCTAAAATTATTTGGTCTGCACAAATTTATCATCAGCCAAAAACTCATCACACTCCCTAATCCTAGGATCATCATGCCATTTTCTCTATCATACTACCACTTGATGATCCTGTCAAGAGGAACATCTAAACTATGAGTTTCTTCAATATGAGGAAGGGGAAATTTCTGCTCCACCTCCTTATTTCAGGGCACATGCTCTGCCATTTGTTCTTCCTTGACCTCCTAAACATCTATAGGTTGTTCTGGGATATCCATAGCTTGTTGTTGTCATTGTTGTTCTAAGAGGACTTGGGCTTTGTCTGTAGCCTCCTTTACCTTTACCTTAAACTCACAGGATTGATAATCCTTTATCATAGTAAAGGTTCTCTCCAAGGGATTTGAAATTACATTATATGGACTGATGCAGAAGGCATTCCTTTTCATAATCTTCTCCTCAAGGTTTTCCATAGCTTTCCATTATTTTTTCAAAGCCATGATAGCCTCATCACTTGTCAAATTCCTTAGTACATCATCTCTATATAAAAATTCATGGTGTATGATGCCTAAGTTCTTTTGTCTTCTTCTTTATGCAACAAACCTTTCTAGATCAAAAACTCTAATCTCATTAATAAGCATTCTGAGATTATTTACTAGAATGCCAAGCTTTTCATACCCCTTAAGAGCAATGATCCTGAACTAAGCAAAAGTACATTGGGCATTTATTACAATGCCCTTTTTGTCTATTCTAAGCATTTCACAATCCATGACATCAATTTTCCACATGAGCTCCATGAAAGCCAATCTACCTGAGACATACAAGGGTAGACAATGAGGTGCCACCTTAGCTACATAAGCCCTTATCAAAGTATATTCAGAATGTAGAAACCAGTCAGCCTTATTATGTTTTGCTTTAGAGCCTGGTACATCCTTTGGGTGCATAAGACTTCTGATTTCTAGAGAAAGTTAGAATCTAGGTGCTACACCCAATGACTCTAAGATAACATATCTTACAACATTGGAAAACAAGATGTAATTGGAATTGGAGCAATCTCGATCCAAAATGTATGTCCACATTTGTACAAGGATAGCATTATTTTCATTGTCCTTAATCTTCAGATTTAATTTCCTTTTCCACTCATAATCACCTTCCCATAAGAGCATATGTACCAATAAAGAGTAATGGGGGAAAGACAAAGGGAGCACCTCCTTTTTCAAATTGAGAAAATCCTCATGCATCCTTTCAGCAACAAAGTTAGCATAATCAAAACTAGTGTTTTGATTATAGTTTTGTATATCCTCCACCATTACCAATAAATTAGGAGCTATCCTAACCTCAAAATCCTGAGCTAGTACTTGATTTAAATAGTAATAAGTGTTTTTGAAATAATCTTCAAATTCTTCACACTCAAAATGCTCAGCATCCTTAGCAGTGAAGTTTTCCCTGCTCCTTCTATGTCACACAAGCAGTACTTCTTTGAATGCAATTTCTCTTTTCATACTCAACATACAAGTCAGCATGTCTGAACTTTGAAGTATAATTGGGATTCAACCCAAATACATCTATCATCTTGTCCTTTGTTACCTTCAGAATTATATCACCATTCTCACTTCTGATTGTCCTATCAGTAGGATTATAGTGCCTTTCCAATTCCATCATTAAATCAACTTCTACAAACACATTCAGAACCACCAGCTTTCCAAGGTTCAACCCCCATAAATAGCATGTAGGCTTGCTAGAATTTCGCCTATTGAAAGCATACCAAAGCAATTTCCATCCACTCTACGGTTGGGGTTTTTCACCAATTTCACCAGCTCATTATCAATCAACCTAGTGATCATAGCAACTTGTCCTGTGGGCCTTTTACCAATTTGTGACCCTCCTTCTTTGATACCTCCAAAGGACTATTGCATAAACTTTTTTGTTTCTTTCTTTGCACTCCTAGACCTAGTGGACATTGCAAGAGTGCTTGGTGAAGGTTTAAACATAGTTACTAGTTTAGGCTTAACTTCAGCTGAAACATTCTGAGTTTTAAGTCTTTTAACCCTCTTCTATTTTGGTTTCCTTTCTAGTCTAACACTAGATTCACTAGGCTCTAGGTCACGCATGCTTGTAATACAAATGGAACTAGGGTTTACAATTTCTTACATCCAAATAAAACCCTTCACAATTATGATAGGACAAAACACTACTACTGAACAGGACACCTTACTTCACAATTTATACAGTGCTCAATCACCAAATTGAAACTACCAAAAATGAATGAATTGCTAATTCCCCAAATTTCCAGGGTATTCACCTTACTACTTCAATTAGAAGGAGATGTCAGTTTTGCTTACCCAGGTGAAAGCAGTGTCACTCTGGTTACTCATAACTTATGGGGCTTGCCTCGCAATTTGTTTAACTTCTGGTATTCTTTCCACCAGCCAATGAATTTGTATGTCGAGAGAGCAGTGTGTCACCATTAATACTCGATAGTAAGCTCATGCAAGCGAATTGATAATTAGTTGTTTAGGTTTAAACCTTGGTCATTAATCCTTCAGCTTTAAAACTATATCAATGGTTATTAATCCATCTTGCCACCTTCCCTTTTTCTTTATACAAAATCCTCAAGATTTCACCACGTTGTCGCTTCCTGTAATGGTTGTTGCTCATCACTGATTTACTTCACCCTCGTCCATCTCTATCAGCGATGCAATGGTTTTATGCGAAAAAATCTAAGCCCTTAGATCTATGGCCTGTTTCCCAATCATGTTCATCTCCATCGCTCCTCACCAATTCAACTTTGTACCTTGGCTTTTATTAGCAACGGGGGATAAAAACACCATATTTTGACATGTACACTTGCATAAACAATAAATGGCACAAAAAGATATTGCAAATAAGAAGTATTCAGGTTAGCGAGAGAAACCTTCTTGTAAGGAACCTTATCGCTCATCGCTAATTCTCCTCATAAGGTTTGCAAGTAATTAGCAATGAGAGATTATCCTAATATCATTACATATCACATATGGCTAATCAAGAACTTAGCGCTCAAAAAAAATCCACGAGAAGCGATGCAATTGGAAATTCACATCCTCACTTGTCACTAATTTAAAACAATAAACTCATAACATATTTGTGATAAGCGATGAAAAATATGATCATAAAGCTAGAGGGCATCGCTCATTGCTATTATAATTCTAAGAGGTCATAAATCATTAGCGATAAGCGATCCCTTCATAGTACTAAGAACCTCGCTCATTGCTATTTACAATTTGAAATTCAAGGAGCTATTCATGATGAGCAATATCAAAGAGATGTCACCTCATCACTCATCGCTGATTTAAAACATACATTGCAAAAGTGATCAGTGATGAGTGGTAAAGACAGAAGGCCAATTGAACTTAAGTGAAAACCTTTAGGCACATTCTCATAAGCTTTTTTAATGGAGGGGACTTCCTAGGATAAAACAATAGATAGAAAAATACTTCAAGACCCCAAAACCATTATAACAAAATTTTTTGGACCATGATTAGGGAACCGGATGCCAAACAATAAAAGTAGATGCAAAAAAATTAACAATGACCGGCAACAGGCAATAGGGAGTCAACAACAAAATAGAACATTGAAGTGCTTTTAAAAAGATGAATCCTACACCCTCCTAAATGCAACAAGGGTTTGAGATGGGACATGAAAATTAAGGTTCCATCACCTCGCAAGGGGGCATTTTCTTCCTTTCAAATTCCTTGATGAAGTGAAAATCCTTTGAAAGGATTCCTTGATGATGAATCGATTCGAGAAGGAAACATCTCTTCCGCACTTTCAAACAGCACGTCCCTTGAGTGGACCCCTTTCTTCACACTAAGTTTTGGAGGGACCCCTTTGAAAGCTTTCCAATCTATCGACGGTCTACATGACTGTCCGCTTACTTGCCTGTGTGGTCACTTTCGCTTTGCAGGTGTGTTTATGAAGCCATTTTTTGACTCTACGGAGTCCCCTTCCTTGGGTTTCCTCCATGTGCGAGATCTTGGGGGATACCTCCCTGCAGGTCTATAGGCTTGTAGGGTGCTTCTTCTGAGATTCCTCCATGTGAGAGATCTTGGGGGTCACTCCCCTGCAGGTCTACGGGTTTGTAGGGCACTTTCTTTGGGTTTCCTTCATGTGAGAGATCTTGGAGGACACCTTCCTTGCAAGTCTGCGGGTCTGTAAGGCACTTTTCTAGGTTTCCTTCATGTGAGAGATCTTGGAGGACACCTCCCTTATAGGTCTATGGGTTTGTAAGGAGATTTTCTTGGTATCCTTCATGTGAGAGATCTTGGAGGACACCTTCCTTGCAGGTTTGCGAGTCAGTAAGATGCTTTTCTCAGTTTCCTTCATGTGAGAGATCTTGGGGGTCACCTCCTTGTAGGTCTATGGGCCTGTAATGCACCTACTTTTGGGGTTTCCTTCATGTGAGAGAGATCTTGGGGGTTTCCTCCTTGCAGGTTTGCAGGCCTGTAAGACACTTTCATTTTGTAGCTTCATAGTTATGTGGAGCTATGGAGTCCTTTGGCTACCCTGTGCTTTCAAGCTTGCTAGATTGTGGTCTGCTTCCTCGATGATTCAGGTATAAATTTCTAACCCTATTCACTCTTTGATCTACTTTACTGAGCACTCATCAATATTCATGCTCGCTAAAGTGGGGAAAATTGTATAGGCATGAATTTGCACCCCTTACGCAAATTCCCCCTTTACACTTCTGCACCTTAGAAAACCAAATCCAAAGGAAAAATTCCACATCAACAGGTTGCCTTCATTCCACTTGGAATTTGTCGTTTGTGTCGATAGAAGAATATTTGTCGGAGATGCAAGCACGACATGTAGACATACGCACGACATGCTTATGTCCCTGATAGATTCCTACATCTGAAGTTGGTAGAGGCATTACACTTCCTATTGCGAATGATTTGTAACGTCCCTCTTCGACAAACCGACCCAAAAATGCCTTATTCTCCTCACCTCACCTTCAAAAAAATTCATTCTTCTTGCAACTCATCTCTCTTGCAATCTTCAAGCATTCTCTTCATCCTCCTTCACAGCATCTCAGCATTTCCAACATTCTAAACACTCCATTGTAGCAACAACACTCCATCAACTTTGTAAAGCAAGTGTGGAGCAATCCATTGCAGCATAGGCTTGAGGTTTTGCAACACCTCCCTTCATCGCAGTTGAGGTTGTGGTGATTGTTCAAGCCCTCTTTCCCCATCATTGGCTAGTGAGCTCTTGGTGGAGGTGGTAACGTTTTCACTCCTCTCCTTTATGATTTGGTTGAGTAGCTATATACTATTTTGTAGTGTTATTCGTGTACTTTCTTTCTTTACTTCTTTATCATACTTTTCTCTATCATTGCTATATTGGCTATCCATGGAGGTGGAAACACTGAAATGGGGGTCTAACTGATGCAGACCCCTATACAGCCCCCAATAATTCTCCCTCTTTCTTGTGTAGGTGGGCGTGCGTTTGGAGCTAGCTGGCGAATGAGCGTCTTTGTGAGATTATCTTCGTCACCCTAGCCTTCATATATCTACTTTATCATATTCGTTTGTATATTTCCTACTTCCTAATTTTCTTTTGTCCCTTTGATGCAGAGCAAGAGGATTTCACAATTCAACTTATTAGAACATATTTCACAACAATGGGTTTCAACTCATTCACCCATTCTACAAGGCAACTTTCTTGACAATTTCCTTGATTTCAAAATACCAAAATAGAGTTAAGGCACAACAATTCTTGTAGAATCAGAAAAACATATTCAACAATAGCAAATGACTGATTCAAAACCATTTCCCAAGTTTGACAACTCAAAAATGTGAACTTCTAAAAGTAGATTGTTCAAATCAGCATTTAGGCCCATTTAGACCCCTTCAACAAGCAAATTTACATTTCCCAAGCCATTTCTCTTTGTTACCACTTCATACAAGTATAAATAGGTCTGCACAACCATTAGGAACCTTCACCCAACCTTTTTTCATGTTATTTTAACAAACCTTAGCTTTAAACCACCATTTTCATGCAAAATTCACACAAAATCACTCTTTTCCAGCCTAGGGCCTCCTTGAAACCTTATCAAACATTTACATACACACCTGTAACTTTGGAATCTCAAATAACATGTTAAAATAGACCTACAAATCAGTTTTCAAGAGTTTTCAATGGTGGAAACTTAAGATATGAATTTTTCTTCAAAATTGGAACCTTCATTTCTGAACAGGGCTGCTGGGAAGATTAGACCATTAGACCACTTAAACGACCTTTTAAAAATTTCTGGTAAGAACAAAAAATTTTATAAATTGAATTATATTTCCATAAATATAAGTTTAAGGGCCGTACTAAATAGTACAAGTCTGTACAACTCTCTGGAACAGCAGATTTCACTGAAAAACACAAAAAAATGGAACTTTCATTTGCTTCATTTCACCAAAATCTTCAACTAACCCTGAATTCGACCATACACATTGTTTATAATCCTTGAACATCAAAACCAACCTATCTAACTGACCCAAACCAACCTCCTAACTACTTGACTCCACCATTTGCACTTTTTTTGCATTTTTACAATATAACAATTTTTTACAAAATATGCATTTTTTGCATTTTTGACTCCAAAGATGCTCCAAAAAAATTAAAATGCTATTATATAGTCCCAATGGACCCTAAAACATCTAAATCCCTTGAATCTTATTACAAATTTGACAATTGACTCTCAATGTGCCATTTAACAACATTTGGCATTTTTTTGCAAATTAGACAAATGACTACATAACTTATCCAAATACCTATCAATTGACTCAAATACATTAAAATGGTCTTGAAATACCTTATTTAATGACCCCTAATCATTCTTTAAACATTATTTTATATATTGGCCTCATGGAGGCTTGAATGCAACAAGGTGCTCCTGCACCACCCTTTAGGAGTAATTAGCTAGGTCGTCAACTTGTTTTCTAGCTGTTTGTACTGTGCTCCTGGTCCTTTGGTCATACAGATGCCAACGCACCTAAGAAAATCCATTGCACCACACTGTCATCCTGAAACCGCACTTTTGTACTCAGGCAAAGAGCTACCTGAGGTACAATGTTGAACCTGAAAATCAGCTCACCTAGCCCGATTTATATTTTGAGTCTAAAGAGTGGTTGCAAGGCCTTATAGTCCTCATCATTCTCATCCCTATTCCCAAAACATCTCTTTAGAGTTAGGTAAGTTAGGGTAGCCCTCTGCTCTTGCCTCTCTGTGACCTGGAGCCTTGACATGGTTGGCCCCCTCTCTTGCACTACGTAACCCAATAGTTTTCTAGAAGTCATACTGAATACACACTTCTTTAGGTTGAGATGTAAGTTTTATTCCTCTAGCCTATCAAATACCTTTGCTAGGTTAACCAAATGATCTTCTCTTTTGATGGATTTTTCTAATATTTCATCCACATAATCCTCCATAGTGATATGTAACATATCATGGAAAATGATGGTCATTGCTCGTTTGTAGGTTGCCCCTGAATTCTTCATACCGAATGGCATGATGTTTCAATAGAAGGTTCCCCATGCACAGGTTAAAGCTATTTTATGTTGGTCCTCAAGGGCTATCTTTATTTGATTATATCCAGAGAATTCATCCATTAGTGATATCATTTCATGCCCCACTATTAGGTCCACAATCATGTTGATGCTAGGTAGAGGGAAGTCATCCTTCAAGCATGCCTTTTTGAGATCCCTGAATTTGGTGCAGATTCTTATGCCCCCAGTGGGTTTTGACATTGGTACAAGGTTTGATACTCACTCTAGATAGTTGATGGGCCAAATGAAGCCCACATCTATAATTTTTTGAAGTTCTACCTTGACCAAGAGTGTTATCTATGGGTGCATTTTTCATAGCTTCTATTTGACAGGTTTAGCTCTAGGAAACACTGTTAGGTGATGTACTACCAAAGTTGGATCTAGCCCTAGCATTTCTACATATGTCCATGCAAAGTTGATTTTGGGCTCATTGATAAATGTTGAGAAGATTACCTTTTCTTCAGGATCGAGTGATGTTTCATGGTATGTTATTTTTGGTGTTTTTGTTGTGCTAACATTGATAGGTTTTGAATCCTCAACTAAGAGTGTTGATTTCTCTTGATATTCTGTGGTGGGGAGATTGAATCCTCCATCTTCGGGTGCCTCAGAGATTTTTTCACCCTTAGATGCATCTTTTTTTTCTCTTTTCTTGATCTGATAAAGCCACATAGTGGTTTTCATTAGGGGACCTCTTTTTTATTTTAAAAATTTTCATTTTATTTTTGCGACTGGAAGATGCAATCTCCCCTCCAAAATATGCTCCTTGATCTATATCCATTACAAAACCTATTTTATGATCTCCTTGTGGTATATCACTTCGAATTCCGATGAACTCCGCAATAGCCTCATCATTCCAGAATGAGTCCAAAATAGGTGTATGATGTTGTTGGTCCCAGGCTATTAACTGTGGGTATATCAAGGGTATTTTTTCATTGGTATCAACAAAGCTTATGGAGGTTGTAGCTAGGGTATGGATATTAGATTTATTAGGATCCATAAGGTATCTAGGTTATACTCACTAGAGTCACAAGAATCTTATTCCTATTCATTGGAATCCATTTCAATATGGTCATCGTCAGATGTAAGTTCAACAGTGATGGTATTTACGTTGAGGTTTTCAAACATGTTTTGGATATACAAGTAGTCTTCTATACGTTCACAATTATCTGATGTATCAATAGTGGTAGAAGTAGCTCCTTCCTCATAAGAGGTGCTTTCCTTACTTGTGGTAGTCTTATCTAATGAACGATATCCTAGTCTAAGATTCTTCAGGCACTTTTCCATAATAATTGGTTCTCTTCTACCTTGTCCATGCAGACGAAGGCCACCTTGTCCAGTGAACCCCATGCTTTTTTCTATCTAGTATCCTTTACTATTTTCATCAATAGGAAGGAGAGGTAGTGGTTGTTCTTGTCCTTCTATGTAAATCCATGAAGAGAGATCTTCTTCGCACACTTCTTCATCTTGCATGTCTCCCCACTTGGTAAAAATGGAGGGTTTGACTTCCATTGTAATAGCTTGAACATGTATGATCTCTTTCAGTCCTTCATAAGTCTTTGGTGTTGGGGGAAGCATTCCAATGCAAAAGGATTGGTTGAAATGGTATTCCTCACAGCCCTTGTCAAGCACTTGGATCTTGAGATTAGATTTAGGGGGCTCGATTGATGAAGGTGCAGTGGAGGATGAAGGTAGTGATGATGGGTCAACATATGAAAAGTAGTGGAAAGATATATCATTGTTGGGTATTTGGAGAATCTTTTTGTACTTCTCTTCCAATTTAGCATAGTAATGAAAAGGTTCAGGGTTGACATATATGGTAACTTCCTTATCATTATAAGGAAATTTTAGGCATGGATGAAATGTGGAATGGATTGCTTGTAAGGCATGTATCCATGGTCATCCCAAAAGAAGGTTTTATGGTAGCTCGAGATCCAGTACTTGACATGTTGTCTCTGCTATTATTGGTCTTATTTGAACAAGTCTGATTGTTCCTTCTGAATTTTTTTCCATATCATCATAAGCTCTGATTGTGGTGCTCTTGATTTTATGTATTATATCATTAGAATATCCCAGTTGTTTCACTAATTTTATAGTACATATGCTTAGGCTTGCATCATTATCTATTAACGCTCTTGAATTTGTGTTTATGGACACAAACTTCTAGATAGAGAGCTTGATTGTGGAAAGTATTTCTCAGAAAAGACTAAATGATGGGTGGAGGTGATATTACCAACCATGGCTTGAAAATAATTTGTGTCGAGGTTGTTAGGGATCGATGTTTCAACAAGGGATTTCTCCAAGATTTCTTTGTGTGTTGGTGATAATTTCAAAATCTCAAGGATGGAGATTAAGGTAGGAGTTTTCTTTAGTTGTTCCATAATTCTATAGTCATTTAATGGATTACTTGTGGCTTTTACTAGGGGTGGGGCTCCTTGGATTATAACTCTCCCTCTTTGTGTAGTTACATTACACTCAAGATTTCTACCTAGTATGGTTACAACTTGGATGGTATCATCATTGTGAGAGATGTTTCCTATGAGTTCATCATAGGCAAAGTTGGTCTTACGATAATCTTGCTATTTTCCCTTGTTATTTCCCCTAGAATGGTTGTGGATTGGATCCCTATAGATCTTTAGGTCTTTATTTCTATGAAAATGTTCTATGTTGACCTCTCCCTTTTCGATTAAGTCTTGCGCGATGTTCTTGAGCCTCATGCAATTGTTGGTGGTATGCCCCTTGATTTTGTGAAATTCACATTGGTCATTCTTGTTATACCAAGGGGGTTTGAAGTTTGGTTCCTCATAATTTTCTCTTTTGTTAATTTTGATGAGATTCTTTTGGACTAGTTTGTGCATAATCACCTCAAGGGATTCTCCTAATGGAGTAAATTTTCTTTGAAGTTGGTCAAATTGCCTTGGCGGCCTCCTTTCGTTATCTTGTCCTTGATTTTGTTGTTGGTTGTTTGGTTGGTTGTTCTAGGGATAACTAATATGGTTGTTCTATTGATATTTGGGTTGATTGTTAGTCGCGTTTTTTGGAATGTAGCCATGTTGTGTTGTTTGAACATAATTTTGGGGCATTATTGGTAGTTTGTATATTTTGAACAACCTTAGCATTGGCCACTCCATCATTGGTTACATTTTTATTTTTATCCCATATCTTGGGTGTGTTGTTGGAGCTAGAAGGTTGATCCTTAGGGTTGTATAGTTTAATTGCTCCCCTTGCTAGAAGAGCTCTTTCAATTAGAAAACCTTTCTCAATAGTCTCCTCAAAGTTTCTAGGGCACAACATGATGATTTGGTAATTAGTTTCTATGTGTTCGTTAGAGATAAAGGTTCCTACAAGTTGTTTCTCTGGAACAGGCCATTTGCTTGCTTTGTGTCTCCATATTTGTAGATATAAATCAAATGATTCACCTTGAATTTTTTTTATTTTATAAATATCAGTGATTGTAATGTCCCATTCTATGTTGTATGAGAAATGGTTGAAAATTTTATTTGATAACTCATTGAATGTTCTGATACTAGGTGGGAGACGAGAGAGTCACTCCATAGCAATCCCATTGAGACTTCATGAGAAAAGACTCATTAAAAAGGTATCATTGCACTACAATTCCATGCAAGTGACTAAAAACTCGTACACGTGCTTTGTGGGATCTCCTTTCCTCCTATATTTATCAATGTTTGGTATTTCAAAAGTCTTGGGGAAAGGTATCATAGCTAAGTTTTGATCAAAAGGATATGGACAAATATATTGTAGAGCATAGCTCTTCCTTGGCTTTCCATTTTTTATGTTCGATATTCTTTGATTGAGTGTTTGTAGTTGCACATTTATGTCACTATTTGGTGTGCTTGCTTGAGGATGTTGTGCATTGTAACTCTGCTATCCCATGACATTTGTTTGGTCATAAACAAGATATTGTGTAGTTATGGGACCTTGAGGACCATGTTTTGTGTAAGGAAGATTAGGTCCTTGTTGTGTGTTGGAGGTAGTTTGTATTACAGCCTAACTTTGATGTTGAGGTACTCCCTAGTATTGATTGTTTTGAACTCTTTGATTTTTATTTTGAGGGATACCTTGGTATTGTGTTTGAGTTACACCTTTATGTTGTGGAATAGGAGTTTGATTTGGTTTTGTGCAATACCATAATGTTTTGTTTGGGGTGTACCTTGATAATTTTTTTCAAGTATTCCTTGTTGTTGTTGTTGACAGATACCTTGACGATGCATTGGGAGTATACCTTGATGTTGTGTACACCTTGGTAGTTTTCTTGGAGTACATTATGTTTTTGGGGATTTTGAAGGGTACCTTGGTAGTGTGTTTGTGGTACGCCTTATTGTTGTGTATTTTGTTGAAGGGCACCTTGATAATTCATTTGGCGTACGCCTTGTTGTTGTGGATTTTGTTGAAGGGTACCTTGGGAGTTCATTTGGGGTACACCTTGTTGTTGTGGAATTTTTTGAAGGGTACCTTGATAGTTCATTTGGGGTACACCTTGTTGTGGGGGATTTTATTGAAGCGTATATTGGTAGTTCATTTGTGGTACACCTTGCTTTTGTGGATTTTGTTGAAGGGTACCTTGGTAGTTCGTTTGGGGCACACCTTGTTGTTGAATTTATTGAAGGGTACCTTGATAGTTTGTTTGGGGTACACCTTGTTGTGAGATTTGTTGAAGGGTACTTTGATAGTTTGTTTGGGGTACACCTTGTTGTGGGATTTGTTGTGACAACCCTTGTTGATACTATGCATTGTTGGAAGGGTCAATATAGGATGTATGTTGCGGCATGTATTGCCTTTGTGATGAGTTTCTACCTTGTTGGTCCATTGGAGGGTTTCCCATATTTTGCATAGTGTTGTGTTGTGGCACATTTTTAGTTGTATTTCCTTGATAAATTGTTGTGCTACCACTGCTTGCTCAATTTGGGATCGTGGCCTAAACAATGGGTTATCCATAGGTTGCATTTTAGGTTGATCATTGTTTTGTGAAAACAAGGGTGGTACATTGGGATTCATTGTTGGTTTTGGTAATTGTCTAACTACTGTTTGATCTCCTAGTCGAAGAAGATTAGGATATTTTAGAATTTCCACATTGTATTCTATGGGTAATTTACCACCACTTTGTGCTAATGTGAAGAAATACAAATTTGCATTCTTCCCAAGCATTTTTTCCATAAGCTTTTGTATCTTAGGATCTTGGGAGTACTCTAATAGTTTTTCATTGGTAAGTTCCTCATCACTATCATATTCTTCTATGATCATGTCTTTGGGATTTGGAAGTTGATTTTGACTATCAATCATATTTTGGTGTCTAAGGAATACTTCCTCATTACTAGGTGGTAGATTTTGTGTTGCTTTGAATGTGGGTTCTCTTTGAAGAGTTGTAAGGTCATTTGGGTTGTAGCCCCATGGTTGGGTTTCCTCATTAGTGGTGTTTGTCATAGGTGCACTTGAACTACCTTTGTTGGCTTCCATATTTTTCTTGTGTTGGGATCTCATGGTTGTCATAAACAAGTTAAAGACCTTTGGGAGTTTTTGTGATCACTAATTACGAAATGAAATAGTGTTTTGTTTTGTTTTTTGGAATTTTTGTTTAAAAAAGAATGATGAATGAAGATGATGTAAGAGAAACCTTTTGGAAAAAGGTGTTGATGTTTTTCTATGGATTTTGATACTCAAGACCCTAATGTATTTGCGATGTTTGGTGGATGTTTTGAGATGATGCTAATTTTGAGACTCAAAGTCTACAAAACTTGGATCAATATTTTACTCTATTTTTCTTGAGGATATGTTGATAGTCTGCTTGAACTAGCCTAGAGATTGCAAGAAAATGTTAATATCTTAGAAATTGAGAGCAAGAGGATAATCCAAGTTGTTGTGTTTGATTTGAATCCTAAAACTAGGTTGTTTTTTATTTGTAAATGGATATGGAAAGATGCAGATATAAATTGTTACAGGTCTAACTATTTTTGTTTTCAAAATATGGATGATTAACCAGTTTTGGATCAGTTTCTGACTAGCACCAAAAAATAGGACAATAGCGATCTCTGTTAGGACAATAGCAGCAATCTTCAAGACAATAGTGGTTGGAAAATAAGATGATAGCGGTCAAGCTTTGAGCAATAGCGATCTCTGTTTCAATTTGTGAATGGTGACAGAGATGACAATAGCAGAAATTTTGACAAAAGAAGCCCTATTTAGGATAGTAGCGATTGATTTTTCAAGACAACTACGGTAGGTTTATCAAAAGCGGTCTTTGTTTCAATTTTTCTGACTGGTGAACCAGTGAGCACAATAGTAGTCATTTTGATATAAGTAGATATTTTTAGGACAAAAATAGTAAAATATTAGGACAACAACGGAAAAGTTCATGACAGAAGTGGCATGAATGTCAATAATGGCCCTATTTCTAGATTTTCTAATTTTGTTTAACAACAATTTGTTGGACAAGTTTGCAATTTTGATATGTTTGGTTGATCTGATTGTTTTGAGTTTTTTTTTTAGATTTGGCAAGTGATAAAGCACATCAATCAAAGTGTATAAAACTAACCGTAATTTTTTGATGATAAGGGGCCAAAATTAGCCCATGTTCAACTGGTAACAACATCAAACCATATCAAGCAATATTATCCCTAAGATCAAATTAGCTAATGGAGAAAATCTCAGGCCCACAACTTGGAAGCTCCTTCAAAGTAGGGTAGGGACACCCTTCCACGTGTATACACTTAATTATTTTGATAATGGATAGATAGGGGCCTCTATGAATGGAAGGATGACCCAATCACCCTCTCCTTGGAAAGCTACAAGTAGCAACCTACAAGTAACTTGTATTAAGCTAGGGATTTCTATCTCAATTCAATGGATTTCATATGGTGAGTAAAGTTCTTCAAAGTATGGTGCACATCTCTTGCAATGAAACGTGTTGCCAAGTAGAATATCTCAAGTAAAAGGTGGGTAAGACTAATTTAAAGATTTTATTCACTACTCAAGGGACTAATACCTAGTGAGCACACAGTAACCCACTTTAAGACTTTAATCACTCCTACTAGGGGCACTTATATGCAAAGGTACCTCCCCATTCTGAATGAAACCACATGGTCGAAGCTAATACCAATTAAATCTTGGCTTTGTCGAAATCATTTATATAGCGGCTTGAGGGAAATTGTACTTTGAGTCGCCTTTGAGTTTTCTTTTTGGGATGTGTCTCTTAGGAAGGCCTAATCTAAAGGTGATGTTGAAAATAAATTATTGTGAAACCCAAAGTGCTTTTTGTCACCCAAGACCATCAAAAGACGTGAGGGGAGAGGATACACACTTGGTTTTCCAAGCATGGTAAACATGGTATACAATTCATAGTAGTTTCGTTTTAAGCCCAAAATTTCAAGTGTGCAAAGATATCAATTCAATTTTTAGGTACACCAAATTCGAAGAGTTTTAGACATTAGGCAAGATATATCAATGTACAAATTAAATATAATTTATTCAATTTCATAACTCCAAATTTAATATTTATAATCACGTTGTACGTCTTAATTGTGTCAACAAATGAAACTATGTTTGCTTTAACAATGTTGAAATGAAAACATTTGATTTTAGGAGTACTAAAACAAAGTGTGAGATTTTCCTTGTTCAATTTTAAGCACTAAATGAAACACGAGATTTTCCTTGTTCAATTTTAAGCACCAAACAAAATATGAGATTTGCCTTGTTCAATTTTAAGCACCAATTGAAATATGAGAGTTGTAGGTTCAATTTTAAGCACCAATTGAAATGTGAGATTTGTAGGTTCAATTTTAAGCACCAATTGAAATGTGAGAGTTGTAGGTTCAGTTTTAAGCACCAATTGAAATGTGTCCTAACTAAAAAATCTTTAAAATTGAAATGGCCTTGGACCGTTCCCCAACCCTGCAATCAAAATGTTAGTTGTTCTCATGAAAACATGTGCCATACTCCTACAAGGGCTGCACCAACAATGTTAGAACCTCCCAAACACAACAAACAATGAAACTTTAAGGTTAGGAAAATCAAAAAAATCAAAAAACTACTTACCAGATTGAAACAAAATGAAAAACAAAACAACAATGGATTTTTTTGGTACAATAGCAAAAAATTTGTTTGGAACAACAATAGCCAAGTTAGACAATAGCGATCAAGGAAAAAGTACAACCATAGACCTATTTAAGAGAATAGCAGCCCTATCAAAATAACTTTGTTAGAAACCTACAACATGAAATAGACAATAGCGGCAAAAAATCAATAGCACACCTGTTTAGTACAATAATGATCAAAAAAGTACAACCATGATAAAAACATGAAAACAACCATGTGAAAATTTTGGAACTTCCACATTTCAAACAACAATAATGTTTCCTACAAAATACATTAGTGTTCTGGAACCTATAACTACTCACAAGAACTTTTCAAATGATTAGTGTTAAGGACCAAGGTCCCACCGGGCATGCCAATTAATGTAGGGAGGAAATTTGGTGTAGGAAAACAAAAAATGAATCAAACTAAATCAATTCAAAAGAAGATTAAATTCCAAACCCATACTCATGAAATACGAAATTAAAGCCATGAATTCAACCAAATAAGCAATTAAGAAACTTAAATGAATCCACAACAAACAAATCTTACCATACCATTTCTAAGTTGTATTCATATTGATGTTGGATTGCATTTAAATCAATAGAAGCCTCCATTATATATTGTAAAAGCTTCAAAGTGTGTTAATGGTGAACTAGAATATGATGCCAATAATTCTCAATGTGCTCAAGAATCAGTTGTTCAGTGCTTCACTATGTAAATTCTAGATGATTTTTGAGAAGGTAGAGGATTGTTTTATAGATTTCCTATTTCAAGATAAATGATCAAGATTTTATAGTAAAATATCCTGATCAACGGTTGAGAACTGATGAGAGGAAATATATTGACCAATTAGCTTCTTGGATTAATCCAATTAAGGATTTTAATTGCATAATCAGAGGAATTAGATTGCATAATTTTTGGGATTGAAGAAATTAAGTTGAGTGGTTAGTGGGATTGAGAAATTAGGTTGAGTGGTTAGTGGGATTGAAGAATAGATGTTTTGGTCAACCGATTAGAGTGAGAAATCAATGGTAATGATTTTCTCAATCACAAAAGGGGTAAGGATAATTAATTAATTGAATGACTAATTAATGTTTGGAGATGAACATGCAAGTCATGTTTGACTTTAACAAATAAAGTTGTATTTGTTTGTTGACCATTCTGAATGATTTCGAATAATTAATTTAATTATTCAAGTTTAGAGAGGGGAAAGTAATTTAATTAAATTATTAAATGATAACAATTTAATTGATTTAGATGAATAGGGTGTATTAGCAACATTATTAAATAATTTGTGTTTATTTAATTAATCGGGAGGAATAAAGTTAGCTTAATGATTAAATAGTGAATTAACTAAATAATTTAAGATTATTCAATTAATAGACAAAAATAGGTTTTAATGGTGTAAATGATGTGAAATGCAATTAAATTAATGATAATGATGTCGATAATTTGAAAAAATGTCATTCAAGATGTATGATATATGTTAGGTCAATTTTACATGTCTAAAGACATGGTTAAGAATGGATTATATAAGTACAACATCCCCTCTTATGAGTACAATTTAGAGCAAAGAAATGAGGTCATTAAGAAACATGTTAGTCATCCTCCCACTATCTTTCCTAGTTATGAGAATATCTTAGAGCAAGAGAACCAAACCATTGACACATTCCTTAATATCACCTTGCCTATCCCTCACTCAAACCCTACTATCTCTCCCATTTGTGAGGATGATATGATACAAGAGAATACAAGCATGGATAATCATGAAAACAATAATTTTTATTCTCCTGATACCTCTCCTATTGGTGACGAAGTTATCTTGGTAAAAGAAGATACAATCATTGAGAATCATGAAAGTCTTGTTTGTCCCTCTCCTTCTCCCACTTGGGAAGATATTATGACACAAGAAGATCATATCATTGACACATTTATAAACATTACTTTACCTAGTCTCCATTCATCTCCCAACACCTCTCCTACTTGTGAGAATTCTTTAGTGGAAGAGGATGAAATTGTGGAAAATCATGACAATCACATTTGTCCTACCAAAATCTCTCCTATTTGTGAAGAGGATATTTTGGTGTTAAAAGATCCAATGATTGAGAGCTATGACAATCCTATTTGTTTATCTTCCCCTATCTCTCCTACTTGGGAAGACATTATAGGACATTGGGATGTAATTTTAGATAGTTCCATGACAATCAAATTTGTTCTTCTCCTAATACCTCTCCTAGTCGTGAAGAAGATAGTTTGGTGTTAGAAGATACACTCATTGAGAGTCATGAGTGTTGAACAAGACAACTAAGAGGGGGGGTGAATCAGTTGTCATAGATATAAACTTCAATTCATTCACCAGAACTAATCCGTAACACTGCTTAGTAGATTAAACATTAAATACTAGTGCAAAAACTGAAAACCATCACATAAACACAATAACACCAGATTTACGTGGAAAACCCAATAAGGGAAAAACCATGGTGAGGATTAACTCACACTATAGATAATATCAAAACCAATTGCAAGAGGCTCACTACCTGAGAAACAAGGCTCATTACCAAAACAAGGACTCACCGTCCGACAGGGTTAACAACCTCAAGGGCTAACTACCACAGAGATACAAAGAAGATAAAGAATACTTGTTATAGAGAGAAGACAATATCAATGCAACAGAGAAATCCACCACAATTCACTCAATCCACTTGTATACATGCACGAATGATAGAGTGCACCTTCAACTCACTACTTTCAAAAATTCAACATTTAGGCTTCGCAATGATCTACCATACTTGCATCATAGACACACACTTATTCACACTTATCTCTATTCTTTTTGTGCTCTTGTCTCTTTTTTCCTTTTTTCTCTTCGCTTCTTCTTCCCTAACTCATTTTTCATTTATGCCATCTTCAACTTTGAAAAATATCCAAATTCGACCATTCAAATTCAAATTCAAATTAGGTCAGTGCCAAAACATCCTAGGGTAGAATTACAATGAGGGAAACCCAAACACACACTTCATAAGGACCCAAATAGATCCAACACACTTCACTAACTCTGAAAGTAGTATTCCACACAAGGTCATCCAAACCAATGTAAAACACATAGAACAATTAAGCACGAACTTTATAGATACCAAAATTATCTTCAATACAATCAACACAACTCAACTCTAGAACTGCAAGTCATAATACTTCATCAAAGAGAAATTTGGACCAACCATATTTCTCCTGGACCTCAACCAAAAACACAGAAAACCATAGTTCACAACTGGTGAACATAAATTGCACTGTATAATGAATCAACAACCCAAAATTAGGATATAGAAGCTTCCAACAACCATGAACAACATATCTAAACCATACAAATATAGGAGAAAATCCAGAGCAAAACTCGGAGCAACCACCGAACATCTGCAACATGTCTTCATTACAATTTTCTTAATATCCTTGACATAGACAGCCAATAACCTATATCCATGATACTAATGACAATAACAATTAGTTGATAATCAATTGACTAGGTGACATCAATGACAACACCTTCAATCTTTCCATTCTTGCAACAATGAAAATCTTGTTTCTCCCTTTCCTAATGCTCCTACCATTTGGAAAAATCTTTTTGAACAAAAGGATCCAATCATTGATAAACATGAAAAGCATAATTATTCTTCTATTGATGCCTCCCCTACTTGTGATGGATTCATGTTACAAAATCCAACCATGTAATGTGATCAATATCTTGTTTTCTCCTCTCCTAAGAACTCTCCTACTAGGGTAGATATCATGGTGCAAGAGAATGATAGAATTGATGCATGTCTTTCAAACAATAATAATGTGGCTTCATTAGATGAAAATGATAAGATAACATTAGACTCCCCTTTGCTAAAGGATCATTAAAATAAGGATAAGTCTATTGAGGTTATGAACATTAGATATCCCTTGAAGCAATCTCCTGAGCCACTTCTTATCCTCTATCCACCCTCACATCAACCACAAGTTCAAAACAAACCTATGCTTACCCTAAGACCACCTCAAAATAATGTTTTGCAACTGAGTTATAATACCGTTGCTCACACATATAATACAAGGAACAATAGGAAATTTCAAACCACTCCCACCTCATCACCATTGCCTCGACCTATTTTTCCTAGTGCTCCTTGTTTTTCCTCTACATAGTGGAAAGGAGTATGACCTTGTTGAAAAACTTAAAAACACTCCTACTAAGATATCCTTATGAGATCTTATTCAAGCCTCACCTACTTATCATAACATACTTCAAAGTCCTTTACAACAAGTTCCTACCCATCCTAATGTGCAACCAAATGATGTTATGGCCCTAATTCAAGGTATGACTTTGGTCAACTTAGACATTACTTTCCATCAATAGGAGTTACCTCCATTAGAAGTGCAAAAACAAAATGAAGCTTTCATGATAATCGCTCGCATTAATATGACTGGGATAAAGAGAACCCTTGTTGAAAATGGATCAACCCTTAATGTATGTAGTGTAATCCTCTTGGATAAGCTTGGAATGGATAAGAGAAAGGTTGAACCTGATTCTTTATCCATTCATAGGTTTGATAACATAGGAAAACAACCACTTGGTGTGATCACATTACCTATTTCAATTGGAAAAGTCACATTGCAAACTCCTATCCATGTATGCCTTAGGAACATTCATATAACCTTCTTTTAGGTAGACCATGGATTCATGAGATGAAAATGATTCAACTCTTCATCGTGTAATGAAGTATGTCTATAACAACCAACTGTACATAGTCAAAGCTGATCCTAAACCAAAAATTTGTTTACACACTGAGAAAGATAAAGGAGTCCTTTGAAAACATTGATACCAACTTCAAAAGTGGAAATTGCACAAGAAGAAGAGAAAAAAGAAAGCAATGCTGAGGTAATCACAAGTATCTTTGATGATGATTGGGGTTCCTTATATTTTACACCTACATTCATGGGAGAATACAATATCATAACAAAAAAGTATGAAAAGGGAAAAAAAACCAGTGGTAATGTCAACACAAAATTCAGAAGAACCTCTGAAAGCATCCACTTCGACCACTTTAGAAGAAGAAGAAAATTACACAACAAATTTTGATGAAGTTGACTATGAACAACCACTTAATCCAAAAGAAATGGAAACACTTTATGGAAAAGGTTACAAAATTTTGAAAAAACTTGGATATAGTGGAAAAGGATGTGGTTCTAGAGAACAAGGTATTTGTATCCCTATAGAGCCTAATACACAAGAAATGAAAGAAAAGCTTAAGGTGCAGAACAAACTCTCCTAATGTCAAACCTCATAGGAGAATGTAGA
Organism: Sequoia sempervirens; assembly: GCA_007258455.2. Classification (NCBI taxonomy): domain Eukaryota; kingdom Viridiplantae; phylum Streptophyta; class Pinopsida; order Cupressales; family Cupressaceae; genus Sequoia; species Sequoia sempervirens. Next base: position 33,096,647 of record VDFB02379711.1, on the reverse strand, counting down.
TATGTCTCTTAAATTATTCAATTACAGATTAACAATAGATGCACATGGAAGATTAACAGAACTAAGAAAAGAACACACACAATTTGACACCAGGATTTACGTGGGAAAACCCTTACGGGAGAAAAACACACCACACCAAATAAAATCTCTTTGTATTATAGTAAACAAAGATTACATACAAAGTTTAGATTTCACTTTTTGATGTCAATTCATAGCAACAAAAGGTTCACTAATCAATTTTGTACACATCATTTTTACAATGCTTTCTAATAGTATACAATGAATTCACACATTGATCAATCCGATCATCTAACCATCAAATAAAAAACCCAACCACAGTTACAGTTTGTTGCAATGTATATCAACAACCATGATTGATTTGTTTTCTGTATAAATGGTTCAGTTTAGTTTCCTTGCAGAGCAACCATCAAAAACCACAGTTTCCAAAATGTTGGTCCAATGAATCGTTGATTCACAACAATGATGTGAAATCAACAAATGACTCCATGTCACATGTCAGCATGTCACTCATTCATCGTTGTTTGACCGTCACATTGATTCATCTCCGCTTGTCGCTTCCAAGGTTAACCACCATACCGAAAGCCATATTATAAGCCTCCGTGGTACCATGGTTTGCTATTCAGTCGGACCACCACTCTACCATAGGCAAGATACAAGATTGACATGGGATGGCAGGAACACTACCATCAACCACTCCAATCACCCATGGTCCACTTACCGCACCACCGCTAGCATGCCAAAAGGGTCTCATGGTATAGCGGTAACTGCACTACCATAGGAACCAAAGACATAGTCATGGGGTGGAAGTATACTGCACTACCGCTCCACATCTAGAGACTTTTGTGGTATGGTGGTAACACCGCACTACCACACCTCTGCTAAGAGACTCCCACGGTATGGCGGTAACCGCACTACTGCGCCTCTCTCACACCCACCCAGAGGTATAGCGGTAAAGGCATGAAAGGCATACTTATGAGTTTTGGGCCGATTGGAGATAGTACTAGGGTTATACCAGTGAGTTTTAGACACATATTCTCAACAATCTCCCATTTGACAAAGAACTCACTGAACCCTCCAAGATATTCAGAAACTACTAAGATTCATGGGCACCAAGGCCCATAGAACTGGCACACCACCTGTACTTGTCTATGCTCACTAGTTTCATTAATGCATTTGCA
>VDFB02379711.1:32563361-33095348 GCA_007258455.2 Sequoia sempervirens | reverse complement strand
CCTCATCATTCTTGATCCCTATTCCCAAAACATTCCTTTAGAGTGAGGTAAGTTAGGGCAACCCTCCACTCTTGGCTCTCCATGACTTGGAGCCTTAACATGGTTGGTCCCCTTCTCTTGCACTACAATGCACTCCCAATAGTTTTCCAAAAAGTCATACCCCCACACACTTTTTAGGTTGAGATGTAAGTTTTATTCCTCTAGCCTATCAAATACCTTTGCTAGGTTGGAAAAATAATCTTCTCTTTTGATGGATTTTGCTAGTATTTCATCCACATAATCTTCCATAGTGGTATGTAACATATCATGGAAAATGGTGGTCATTTCCTGTTGGTAGGTTGCTCCTGCATTCTTCAAACCAAATGGAATGATGTTCCAGCAAAAGGTTCCCCATGCACAAGTGAAAGTTATTTTATGTTGTTCCTTGGGGGATATTTTGATTTGATTGTAGATGAAGAAGTCGTCCATTAGTGATAGCATTTCATGCCCTACAGTTAGATCTACAATCATGTCGATGCTAGGTAGAGGGAAGTCATCCTTCGGGAAAGCCTTGTTTAGATCCCCCCGAATTTGGTGCAGATTCTTATACCCCGATGAGCTTAAAATATGCTCATAATTTGATGTTATGATAAACTTTTAAATGACTTTACTTTTGTTATTTCATGGTTGTTTAAACTTTGTTGAAACCTTTTGTTGGGATATCCTGTAGCAAGATACTTTTATATTCCTGCAGCCTATTGTGTTGACTTGATTGCATTTATTGCCCTGTTGACTCCCGAAAATGACTGGTATATCGTATACAGTTTTTGAATGATGAAATAGATTTAAAATGTGTGATTAATGAATAGATATCGTGTATGTACCATACGCCTTTTCTTGCGCATCTGTTACCTTTTGTTTCACAGGTTGTTGAAGAATGATCGAGTCAAGCGCAACCGATCTCGACCTTGCAGTAAAGTCCATTTCCTGCATGACTTCGAGGAAGCTCCGGCGAAGACTCTTTGACCGAAACTGTTGGGAGAGATTTTTAATGACAAGTCAATTTGGAAAGAGTGGAGCACTAGATTCTCTCTGGATCAGGTTGAGCACATAAATTCATTTATGAAGTTTGTTCCTTGATTCTGGGATACACTTTACTTCCACGTCTTTCTTTGATGGAGTTAGTTAGTTAGTTGTTCTTCTGATTTAAAAATAAGATACTCCTCCTATGCGAGAGATTAGAGGATGAATAGAATGAGTAATAGATGATATTTAGAGTAAGATAGAAATAGTGTAGCAGATATCATGTAAGAATCAGTATGATAATGAAAGATAGAATTTGTTTGACCAGAAACAGAGTTTGTTGTTAGTTTTCACATCAACAAAACAATGTATATCATTCTATTTTCATGAATAAAGATCGATGAAGTTCTGAGTTCAGCATCTGTGTAATCAGTAGATGCTTGCTAAGGGGCCCATCAGTAAGCATTCAGAAGCTACTCAGTTAGATGTTCACGATATCCGCTAGCTTTCATCTTTGGAAGTTTTTATACAAACTCGCCTTGTAATCGCCTCGCAAGATACGTGAGTCCATCCCTCGGTGGATCGCTCCTCAGAAAGCATAAGGTCAGCTTCATGGTTTGTGCTTCAGTCGTAGCTGTTATGGTTTCTGTTTTAATCAAGCATAGTTAAGTTAAAGAATTCCGCATTACCATTATGTGGCTTAGATAGAATTTCTTTCCAGTATGTATTTCTGCTAAGATTTGACCGAAACAAGTTCCTAGTGCATATATTTTGCTGCGCCATTTAAAGTCTACGTCCCCTGGTTTGACAAGTAAAATGAACATCCACAGAGAGATATTAGTCACCTGTCGGAATGTCCAATTCCCAGGAAAGTTTTACTGTGATATTCATATCCTTTTGTGAGTGCGAGCACCCCCCCGGGTTTCGAACAACAAGGTTTGATACTCACTCTAGATAGTTGATGGGCCAAATGAAGCCCACATCTATAATTTTTTGAAGTTCTACCTTGACCAAGAGTGTTATCTATGGGTGCATTTTTCATAGCTTCTATTTGACAGGTTTAGCTCTAGGAAACACTGTTAGGTGATGTACTACCAAAGTTGGATCTAGCCCTAGCATTTCTACATATGTCCATGCAAAGTTGATTTTGGGCTCATTGATAAATGTTGAGAAGATTACCTTTTCTTCAGGATCGAGTGATGTTTCATGGTATGTTATTTTTGGTGTTTTTGTTGTGCTAACATTGATAGGTTTTGAATCCTCAACTAAGAGTGTTGATTTCTCTTGATATTCTGTGGTGGGGAGATTGAATCCTCCATCTTCGGGTGCCTCAGAGATTTTTTCACCCTTAGATGCATCTTTTTTTTCTCTTTTCTTGATCTGATAAAGCCACATAGTGGTTTTCATTAGGGGACCTCTTTTTTATTTTAAAAATTTTCATTTTATTTTTGCGACTGGAAGATGCAATCTCCCCTCCAAAATATGCTCCTTGATCTATATCCATTACAAAACCTATTTTATGATCTCCTTGTGGTATATCACTTCGAATTCCGATGAACTCCGCAATAGCCTCATCATTCCAGAATGAGTCCAAAATAGGTGTATGATGTTGTTGGTCCCAGGCTATTAACTGTGGGTATATCAAGGGTATTTTTTCATTGGTATCAACAAAGCTTATGGAGGTTGTAGCTAGGGTATGGATATTAGATTTATTAGGATCCATAAGGTATCTAGGTTATACTCACTAGAGTCACAAGAATCTTATTCCTATTCATTGGAATCCATTTCAATATGGTCATCGTCAGATGTAAGTTCAACAGTGATGGTATTTACGTTGAGGTTTTCAAACATGTTTTGGATATACAAGTAGTCTTCTATACGTTCACAATTATCTGATGTATCAATAGTGGTAGAAGTAGCTCCTTCCTCATAAGAGGTGCTTTCCTTACTTGTGGTAGTCTTATCTAATGAACGATATCCTAGTCTAAGATTCTTCAGGCACTTTTCCATAATAATTGGTTCTCTTCTACCTTGTCCATGCAGACGAAGGCCACCTTGTCCAGTGAACCCCATGCTTTTTTCTATCTAGTATCCTTTACTATTTTCATCAATAGGAAGGAGAGGTAGTGGTTGTTCTTGTCCTTCTATGTAAATCCATGAAGAGAGATCTTCTTCGCACACTTCTTCATCTTGCATGTCTCCCCACTTGGTAAAAATGGAGGGTTTGACTTCCATTGTAATAGCTTGAACATGTATGATCTCTTTCAGTCCTTCATAAGTCTTTGGTGTTGGGGGAAGCATTCCAATGCAAAAGGATTGGTTGAAATGGTATTCCTCACAGCCCTTGTCAAGCACTTGGATCTTGAGATTAGATTTAGGGGGCTCGATTGATGAAGGTGCAGTGGAGGATGAAGGTAGTGATGATGGGTCAACATATGAAAAGTAGTGGAAAGATATATCATTGTTGGGTATTTGGAGAATCTTTTTGTACTTCTCTTCCAATTTAGCATAGTAATGAAAAGGTTCAGGGTTGACATATATGGTAACTTCCTTATCATTATAAGGAAATTTTAGGCATGGATGAAATGTGGAATGGATTGCTTGTAAGGCATGTATCCATGGTCATCCCAAAAGAAGGTTTTATGGTAGCTCGAGATCCAGTACTTGACATGTTGTCTCTGCTATTATTGGTCTTATTTGAACAAGTCTGATTGTTCCTTCTGAATTTTTTTCCATATCATCATAAGCTCTGATTGTGGTGCTCTTGATTTTATGTATTATATCATTAGAATATCCCAGTTGTTTCACTAATTTTATAGTACATATGCTTAGGCTTGCATCATTATCTATTAACGCTCTTGAATTTGTGTTTATGGACACAAACTTCTAGATAGAGAGCTTGATTGTGGAAAGTATTTCTCAGAAAAGACTAAATGATGGGTGGAGGTGATATTACCAACCATGGCTTGAAAATAATTTGTGTCGAGGTTGTTAGGGATCGATGTTTCAACAAGGGATTTCTCCAAGATTTCTTTGTGTGTTGGTGATAATTTCAAAATCTCAAGGATGGAGATTAAGGTAGGAGTTTTCTTTAGTTGTTCCATAATTCTATAGTCATTTAATGGATTACTTGTGGCTTTTACTAGGGGTGGGGCTCCTTGGATTATAACTCTCCCTCTTTGTGTAGTTACATTACACTCAAGATTTCTACCTAGTATGGTTACAACTTGGATGGTATCATCATTGTGAGAGATGTTTCCTATGAGTTCATCATAGGCAAAGTTGGTCTTACGATAATCTTGCTATTTTCCCTTGTTATTTCCCCTAGAATGGTTGTGGATTGGATCCCTATAGATCTTTAGGTCTTTATTTCTATGAAAATGTTCTATGTTGACCTCTCCCTTTTCGATTAAGTCTTGCGCGATGTTCTTGAGCCTCATGCAATTGTTGGTGGTATGCCCCTTGATTTTGTGAAATTCACATTGGTCATTCTTGTTATACCAAGGGGGTTTGAAGTTTGGTTCCTCATAATTTTCTCTTTTGTTAATTTTGATGAGATTCTTTTGGACTAGTTTGTGCATAATCACCTCAAGGGATTCTCCTAATGGAGTAAATTTTCTTTGAAGTTGGTCAAATTGCCTTGGCGGCCTCCTTTCGTTATCTTGTCCTTGATTTTGTTGTTGGTTGTTTGGTTGGTTGTTCTAGGGATAACTAATATGGTTGTTCTATTGATATTTGGGTTGATTGTTAGTCGCGTTTTTTGGAATGTAGCCATGTTGTGTTGTTTGAACATAATTTTGGGGCATTATTGGTAGTTTGTATATTTTGAACAACCTTAGCATTGGCCACTCCATCATTGGTTACATTTTTATTTTTATCCCATATCTTGGGTGTGTTGTTGGAGCTAGAAGGTTGATCCTTAGGGTTGTATAGTTTAATTGCTCCCCTTGCTAGAAGAGCTCTTTCAATTAGAAAACCTTTCTCAATAGTCTCCTCAAAGTTTCTAGGGCACAACATGATGATTTGGTAATTAGTTTCTATGTGTTCGTTAGAGATAAAGGTTCCTACAAGTTGTTTCTCTGGAACAGGCCATTTGCTTGCTTTGTGTCTCCATATTTGTAGATATAAATCAAATGATTCACCTTGAATTTTTTTTATTTTATAAATATCAGTGATTGTAATGTCCCATTCTATGTTGTATGAGAAATGGTTGAAAATTTTATTTGATAACTCATTGAATGTTCTGATACTAGGTGGGAGACGAGAGAGTCACTCCATAGCAATCCCATTGAGACTTCATGAGAAAAGACTCATTAAAAAGGTATCATTGCACTACAATTCCATGCAAGTGACTAAAAACTCGTACACGTGCTTTGTGGGATCTCCTTTCCTCCTATATTTATCAATGTTTGGTATTTCAAAAGTCTTGGGGAAAGGTATCATAGCTAAGTTTTGATCAAAAGGATATGGACAAATATATTGTAGAGCATAGCTCTTCCTTGGCTTTCCATTTTTTATGTTCGATATTCTTTGATTGAGTGTTTGTAGTTGCACATTTATGTCACTATTTGGTGTGCTTGCTTGAGGATGTTGTGCATTGTAACTCTGCTATCCCATGACATTTGTTTGGTCATAAACAAGATATTGTGTAGTTATGGGACCTTGAGGACCATGTTTTGTGTAAGGAAGATTAGGTCCTTGTTGTGTGTTGGAGGTAGTTTGTATTACAGCCTAACTTTGATGTTGAGGTACTCCCTAGTATTGATTGTTTTGAACTCTTTGATTTTTATTTTGAGGGATACCTTGGTATTGTGTTTGAGTTACACCTTTATGTTGTGGAATAGGAGTTTGATTTGGTTTTGTGCAATACCATAATGTTTTGTTTGGGGTGTACCTTGATAATTTTTTTCAAGTATTCCTTGTTGTTGTTGTTGACAGATACCTTGACGATGCATTGGGAGTATACCTTGATGTTGTGTACACCTTGGTAGTTTTCTTGGAGTACATTATGTTTTTGGGGATTTTGAAGGGTACCTTGGTAGTGTGTTTGTGGTACGCCTTATTGTTGTGTATTTTGTTGAAGGGCACCTTGATAATTCATTTGGCGTACGCCTTGTTGTTGTGGATTTTGTTGAAGGGTACCTTGGGAGTTCATTTGGGGTACACCTTGTTGTTGTGGAATTTTTTGAAGGGTACCTTGATAGTTCATTTGGGGTACACCTTGTTGTGGGGGATTTTATTGAAGCGTATATTGGTAGTTCATTTGTGGTACACCTTGCTTTTGTGGATTTTGTTGAAGGGTACCTTGGTAGTTCGTTTGGGGCACACCTTGTTGTTGAATTTATTGAAGGGTACCTTGATAGTTTGTTTGGGGTACACCTTGTTGTGAGATTTGTTGAAGGGTACTTTGATAGTTTGTTTGGGGTACACCTTGTTGTGGGATTTGTTGTGACAACCCTTGTTGATACTATGCATTGTTGGAAGGGTCAATATAGGATGTATGTTGCGGCATGTATTGCCTTTGTGATGAGTTTCTACCTTGTTGGTCCATTGGAGGGTTTCCCATATTTTGCATAGTGTTGTGTTGTGGCACATTTTTAGTTGTATTTCCTTGATAAATTGTTGTGCTACCACTGCTTGCTCAATTTGGGATCGTGGCCTAAACAATGGGTTATCCATAGGTTGCATTTTAGGTTGATCATTGTTTTGTGAAAACAAGGGTGGTACATTGGGATTCATTGTTGGTTTTGGTAATTGTCTAACTACTGTTTGATCTCCTAGTCGAAGAAGATTAGGATATTTTAGAATTTCCACATTGTATTCTATGGGTAATTTACCACCACTTTGTGCTAATGTGAAGAAATACAAATTTGCATTCTTCCCAAGCATTTTTTCCATAAGCTTTTGTATCTTAGGATCTTGGGAGTACTCTAATAGTTTTTCATTGGTAAGTTCCTCATCACTATCATATTCTTCTATGATCATGTCTTTGGGATTTGGAAGTTGATTTTGACTATCAATCATATTTTGGTGTCTAAGGAATACTTCCTCATTACTAGGTGGTAGATTTTGTGTTGCTTTGAATGTGGGTTCTCTTTGAAGAGTTGTAAGGTCATTTGGGTTGTAGCCCCATGGTTGGGTTTCCTCATTAGTGGTGTTTGTCATAGGTGCACTTGAACTACCTTTGTTGGCTTCCATATTTTTCTTGTGTTGGGATCTCATGGTTGTCATAAACAAGTTAAAGACCTTTGGGAGTTTTTGTGATCACTAATTACGAAATGAAATAGTGTTTTGTTTTGTTTTTTGGAATTTTTGTTTAAAAAAGAATGATGAATGAAGATGATGTAAGAGAAACCTTTTGGAAAAAGGTGTTGATGTTTTTCTATGGATTTTGATACTCAAGACCCTAATGTATTTGCGATGTTTGGTGGATGTTTTGAGATGATGCTAATTTTGAGACTCAAAGTCTACAAAACTTGGATCAATATTTTACTCTATTTTTCTTGAGGATATGTTGATAGTCTGCTTGAACTAGCCTAGAGATTGCAAGAAAATGTTAATATCTTAGAAATTGAGAGCAAGAGGATAATCCAAGTTGTTGTGTTTGATTTGAATCCTAAAACTAGGTTGTTTTTTATTTGTAAATGGATATGGAAAGATGCAGATATAAATTGTTACAGGTCTAACTATTTTTGTTTTCAAAATATGGATGATTAACCAGTTTTGGATCAGTTTCTGACTAGCACCAAAAAATAGGACAATAGCGATCTCTGTTAGGACAATAGCAGCAATCTTCAAGACAATAGTGGTTGGAAAATAAGATGATAGCGGTCAAGCTTTGAGCAATAGCGATCTCTGTTTCAATTTGTGAATGGTGACAGAGATGACAATAGCAGAAATTTTGACAAAAGAAGCCCTATTTAGGATAGTAGCGATTGATTTTTCAAGACAACTACGGTAGGTTTATCAAAAGCGGTCTTTGTTTCAATTTTTCTGACTGGTGAACCAGTGAGCACAATAGTAGTCATTTTGATATAAGTAGATATTTTTAGGACAAAAATAGTAAAATATTAGGACAACAACGGAAAAGTTCATGACAGAAGTGGCATGAATGTCAATAATGGCCCTATTTCTAGATTTTCTAATTTTGTTTAACAACAATTTGTTGGACAAGTTTGCAATTTTGATATGTTTGGTTGATCTGATTGTTTTGAGTTTTTTTTTTAGATTTGGCAAGTGATAAAGCACATCAATCAAAGTGTATAAAACTAACCGTAATTTTTTGATGATAAGGGGCCAAAATTAGCCCATGTTCAACTGGTAACAACATCAAACCATATCAAGCAATATTATCCCTAAGATCAAATTAGCTAATGGAGAAAATCTCAGGCCCACAACTTGGAAGCTCCTTCAAAGTAGGGTAGGGACACCCTTCCACGTGTATACACTTAATTATTTTGATAATGGATAGATAGGGGCCTCTATGAATGGAAGGATGACCCAATCACCCTCTCCTTGGAAAGCTACAAGTAGCAACCTACAAGTAACTTGTATTAAGCTAGGGATTTCTATCTCAATTCAATGGATTTCATATGGTGAGTAAAGTTCTTCAAAGTATGGTGCACATCTCTTGCAATGAAACGTGTTGCCAAGTAGAATATCTCAAGTAAAAGGTGGGTAAGACTAATTTAAAGATTTTATTCACTACTCAAGGGACTAATACCTAGTGAGCACACAGTAACCCACTTTAAGACTTTAATCACTCCTACTAGGGGCACTTATATGCAAAGGTACCTCCCCATTCTGAATGAAACCACATGGTCGAAGCTAATACCAATTAAATCTTGGCTTTGTCGAAATCATTTATATAGCGGCTTGAGGGAAATTGTACTTTGAGTCGCCTTTGAGTTTTCTTTTTGGGATGTGTCTCTTAGGAAGGCCTAATCTAAAGGTGATGTTGAAAATAAATTATTGTGAAACCCAAAGTGCTTTTTGTCACCCAAGACCATCAAAAGACGTGAGGGGAGAGGATACACACTTGGTTTTCCAAGCATGGTAAACATGGTATACAATTCATAGTAGTTTCGTTTTAAGCCCAAAATTTCAAGTGTGCAAAGATATCAATTCAATTTTTAGGTACACCAAATTCGAAGAGTTTTAGACATTAGGCAAGATATATCAATGTACAAATTAAATATAATTTATTCAATTTCATAACTCCAAATTTAATATTTATAATCACGTTGTACGTCTTAATTGTGTCAACAAATGAAACTATGTTTGCTTTAACAATGTTGAAATGAAAACATTTGATTTTAGGAGTACTAAAACAAAGTGTGAGATTTTCCTTGTTCAATTTTAAGCACTAAATGAAACACGAGATTTTCCTTGTTCAATTTTAAGCACCAAACAAAATATGAGATTTGCCTTGTTCAATTTTAAGCACCAATTGAAATATGAGAGTTGTAGGTTCAATTTTAAGCACCAATTGAAATGTGAGATTTGTAGGTTCAATTTTAAGCACCAATTGAAATGTGAGAGTTGTAGGTTCAGTTTTAAGCACCAATTGAAATGTGTCCTAACTAAAAAATCTTTAAAATTGAAATGGCCTTGGACCGTTCCCCAACCCTGCAATCAAAATGTTAGTTGTTCTCATGAAAACATGTGCCATACTCCTACAAGGGCTGCACCAACAATGTTAGAACCTCCCAAACACAACAAACAATGAAACTTTAAGGTTAGGAAAATCAAAAAAATCAAAAAACTACTTACCAGATTGAAACAAAATGAAAAACAAAACAACAATGGATTTTTTTGGTACAATAGCAAAAAATTTGTTTGGAACAACAATAGCCAAGTTAGACAATAGCGATCAAGGAAAAAGTACAACCATAGACCTATTTAAGAGAATAGCAGCCCTATCAAAATAACTTTGTTAGAAACCTACAACATGAAATAGACAATAGCGGCAAAAAATCAATAGCACACCTGTTTAGTACAATAATGATCAAAAAAGTACAACCATGATAAAAACATGAAAACAACCATGTGAAAATTTTGGAACTTCCACATTTCAAACAACAATAATGTTTCCTACAAAATACATTAGTGTTCTGGAACCTATAACTACTCACAAGAACTTTTCAAATGATTAGTGTTAAGGACCAAGGTCCCACCGGGCATGCCAATTAATGTAGGGAGGAAATTTGGTGTAGGAAAACAAAAAATGAATCAAACTAAATCAATTCAAAAGAAGATTAAATTCCAAACCCATACTCATGAAATACGAAATTAAAGCCATGAATTCAACCAAATAAGCAATTAAGAAACTTAAATGAATCCACAACAAACAAATCTTACCATACCATTTCTAAGTTGTATTCATATTGATGTTGGATTGCATTTAAATCAATAGAAGCCTCCATTATATATTGTAAAAGCTTCAAAGTGTGTTAATGGTGAACTAGAATATGATGCCAATAATTCTCAATGTGCTCAAGAATCAGTTGTTCAGTGCTTCACTATGTAAATTCTAGATGATTTTTGAGAAGGTAGAGGATTGTTTTATAGATTTCCTATTTCAAGATAAATGATCAAGATTTTATAGTAAAATATCCTGATCAACGGTTGAGAACTGATGAGAGGAAATATATTGACCAATTAGCTTCTTGGATTAATCCAATTAAGGATTTTAATTGCATAATCAGAGGAATTAGATTGCATAATTTTTGGGATTGAAGAAATTAAGTTGAGTGGTTAGTGGGATTGAGAAATTAGGTTGAGTGGTTAGTGGGATTGAAGAATAGATGTTTTGGTCAACCGATTAGAGTGAGAAATCAATGGTAATGATTTTCTCAATCACAAAAGGGGTAAGGATAATTAATTAATTGAATGACTAATTAATGTTTGGAGATGAACATGCAAGTCATGTTTGACTTTAACAAATAAAGTTGTATTTGTTTGTTGACCATTCTGAATGATTTCGAATAATTAATTTAATTATTCAAGTTTAGAGAGGGGAAAGTAATTTAATTAAATTATTAAATGATAACAATTTAATTGATTTAGATGAATAGGGTGTATTAGCAACATTATTAAATAATTTGTGTTTATTTAATTAATCGGGAGGAATAAAGTTAGCTTAATGATTAAATAGTGAATTAACTAAATAATTTAAGATTATTCAATTAATAGACAAAAATAGGTTTTAATGGTGTAAATGATGTGAAATGCAATTAAATTAATGATAATGATGTCGATAATTTGAAAAAATGTCATTCAAGATGTATGATATATGTTAGGTCAATTTTACATGTCTAAAGACATGGTTAAGAATGGATTATATAAGTACAACATCCCCTCTTATGAGTACAATTTAGAGCAAAGAAATGAGGTCATTAAGAAACATGTTAGTCATCCTCCCACTATCTTTCCTAGTTATGAGAATATCTTAGAGCAAGAGAACCAAACCATTGACACATTCCTTAATATCACCTTGCCTATCCCTCACTCAAACCCTACTATCTCTCCCATTTGTGAGGATGATATGATACAAGAGAATACAAGCATGGATAATCATGAAAACAATAATTTTTATTCTCCTGATACCTCTCCTATTGGTGACGAAGTTATCTTGGTAAAAGAAGATACAATCATTGAGAATCATGAAAGTCTTGTTTGTCCCTCTCCTTCTCCCACTTGGGAAGATATTATGACACAAGAAGATCATATCATTGACACATTTATAAACATTACTTTACCTAGTCTCCATTCATCTCCCAACACCTCTCCTACTTGTGAGAATTCTTTAGTGGAAGAGGATGAAATTGTGGAAAATCATGACAATCACATTTGTCCTACCAAAATCTCTCCTATTTGTGAAGAGGATATTTTGGTGTTAAAAGATCCAATGATTGAGAGCTATGACAATCCTATTTGTTTATCTTCCCCTATCTCTCCTACTTGGGAAGACATTATAGGACATTGGGATGTAATTTTAGATAGTTCCATGACAATCAAATTTGTTCTTCTCCTAATACCTCTCCTAGTCGTGAAGAAGATAGTTTGGTGTTAGAAGATACACTCATTGAGAGTCATGAGTGTTGAACAAGACAACTAAGAGGGGGGGTGAATCAGTTGTCATAGATATAAACTTCAATTCATTCACCAGAACTAATCCGTAACACTGCTTAGTAGATTAAACATTAAATACTAGTGCAAAAACTGAAAACCATCACATAAACACAATAACACCAGATTTACGTGGAAAACCCAATAAGGGAAAAACCATGGTGAGGATTAACTCACACTATAGATAATATCAAAACCAATTGCAAGAGGCTCACTACCTGAGAAACAAGGCTCATTACCAAAACAAGGACTCACCGTCCGACAGGGTTAACAACCTCAAGGGCTAACTACCACAGAGATACAAAGAAGATAAAGAATACTTGTTATAGAGAGAAGACAATATCAATGCAACAGAGAAATCCACCACAATTCACTCAATCCACTTGTATACATGCACGAATGATAGAGTGCACCTTCAACTCACTACTTTCAAAAATTCAACATTTAGGCTTCGCAATGATCTACCATACTTGCATCATAGACACACACTTATTCACACTTATCTCTATTCTTTTTGTGCTCTTGTCTCTTTTTTCCTTTTTTCTCTTCGCTTCTTCTTCCCTAACTCATTTTTCATTTATGCCATCTTCAACTTTGAAAAATATCCAAATTCGACCATTCAAATTCAAATTCAAATTAGGTCAGTGCCAAAACATCCTAGGGTAGAATTACAATGAGGGAAACCCAAACACACACTTCATAAGGACCCAAATAGATCCAACACACTTCACTAACTCTGAAAGTAGTATTCCACACAAGGTCATCCAAACCAATGTAAAACACATAGAACAATTAAGCACGAACTTTATAGATACCAAAATTATCTTCAATACAATCAACACAACTCAACTCTAGAACTGCAAGTCATAATACTTCATCAAAGAGAAATTTGGACCAACCATATTTCTCCTGGACCTCAACCAAAAACACAGAAAACCATAGTTCACAACTGGTGAACATAAATTGCACTGTATAATGAATCAACAACCCAAAATTAGGATATAGAAGCTTCCAACAACCATGAACAACATATCTAAACCATACAAATATAGGAGAAAATCCAGAGCAAAACTCGGAGCAACCACCGAACATCTGCAACATGTCTTCATTACAATTTTCTTAATATCCTTGACATAGACAGCCAATAACCTATATCCATGATACTAATGACAATAACAATTAGTTGATAATCAATTGACTAGGTGACATCAATGACAACACCTTCAATCTTTCCATTCTTGCAACAATGAAAATCTTGTTTCTCCCTTTCCTAATGCTCCTACCATTTGGAAAAATCTTTTTGAACAAAAGGATCCAATCATTGATAAACATGAAAAGCATAATTATTCTTCTATTGATGCCTCCCCTACTTGTGATGGATTCATGTTACAAAATCCAACCATGTAATGTGATCAATATCTTGTTTTCTCCTCTCCTAAGAACTCTCCTACTAGGGTAGATATCATGGTGCAAGAGAATGATAGAATTGATGCATGTCTTTCAAACAATAATAATGTGGCTTCATTAGATGAAAATGATAAGATAACATTAGACTCCCCTTTGCTAAAGGATCATTAAAATAAGGATAAGTCTATTGAGGTTATGAACATTAGATATCCCTTGAAGCAATCTCCTGAGCCACTTCTTATCCTCTATCCACCCTCACATCAACCACAAGTTCAAAACAAACCTATGCTTACCCTAAGACCACCTCAAAATAATGTTTTGCAACTGAGTTATAATACCGTTGCTCACACATATAATACAAGGAACAATAGGAAATTTCAAACCACTCCCACCTCATCACCATTGCCTCGACCTATTTTTCCTAGTGCTCCTTGTTTTTCCTCTACATAGTGGAAAGGAGTATGACCTTGTTGAAAAACTTAAAAACACTCCTACTAAGATATCCTTATGAGATCTTATTCAAGCCTCACCTACTTATCATAACATACTTCAAAGTCCTTTACAACAAGTTCCTACCCATCCTAATGTGCAACCAAATGATGTTATGGCCCTAATTCAAGGTATGACTTTGGTCAACTTAGACATTACTTTCCATCAATAGGAGTTACCTCCATTAGAAGTGCAAAAACAAAATGAAGCTTTCATGATAATCGCTCGCATTAATATGACTGGGATAAAGAGAACCCTTGTTGAAAATGGATCAACCCTTAATGTATGTAGTGTAATCCTCTTGGATAAGCTTGGAATGGATAAGAGAAAGGTTGAACCTGATTCTTTATCCATTCATAGGTTTGATAACATAGGAAAACAACCACTTGGTGTGATCACATTACCTATTTCAATTGGAAAAGTCACATTGCAAACTCCTATCCATGTATGCCTTAGGAACATTCATATAACCTTCTTTTAGGTAGACCATGGATTCATGAGATGAAAATGATTCAACTCTTCATCGTGTAATGAAGTATGTCTATAACAACCAACTGTACATAGTCAAAGCTGATCCTAAACCAAAAATTTGTTTACACACTGAGAAAGATAAAGGAGTCCTTTGAAAACATTGATACCAACTTCAAAAGTGGAAATTGCACAAGAAGAAGAGAAAAAAGAAAGCAATGCTGAGGTAATCACAAGTATCTTTGATGATGATTGGGGTTCCTTATATTTTACACCTACATTCATGGGAGAATACAATATCATAACAAAAAAGTATGAAAAGGGAAAAAAAACCAGTGGTAATGTCAACACAAAATTCAGAAGAACCTCTGAAAGCATCCACTTCGACCACTTTAGAAGAAGAAGAAAATTACACAACAAATTTTGATGAAGTTGACTATGAACAACCACTTAATCCAAAAGAAATGGAAACACTTTATGGAAAAGGTTACAAAATTTTGAAAAAACTTGGATATAGTGGAAAAGGATGTGGTTCTAGAGAACAAGGTATTTGTATCCCTATAGAGCCTAATACACAAGAAATGAAAGAAAAGCTTAAGGTGCAGAACAAACTCTCCTAATGTCAAACCTCATAGGAGAATGTAGATATGTCTCTTAAATTATTCAATTACAGATTAACAATAGATGCACATGGAAGATTAACAGAACTAAGAAAAGAACACACACAATTTGACACCAGGATTTACGTGGGAAAACCCTTACGGGAGAAAAACACACCACACCAAATAAAATCTCTTTGTATTATAGTAAACAAAGATTACATACAAAGTTTAGATTTCACTTTTTGATGTCAATTCATAGCAACAAAAGGTTCACTAATCAATTTTGTACACATCATTTTTACAATGCTTTCTAATAGTATACAATGAATTCACACATTGATCAATCCGATCATCTAACCATCAAATAAAAAACCCAACCACAGTTACAGTTTGTTGCAATGTATATCAACAACCATGATTGATTTGTTTTCTGTATAAATGGTTCAGTTTAGTTTCCTTGCAGAGCAACCATCAAAAACCACAGTTTCCAAAATGTTGGTCCAATGAATCGTTGATTCACAACAATGATGTGAAATCAACAAATGACTCCATGTCACATGTCAGCATGTCACTCATTCATCGTTGTTTGACCGTCACATTGATTCATCTCCGCTTGTCGCTTCCAAGGTTAACCACCATACCGAAAGCCATATTATAAGCCTCCGTGGTACCATGGTTTGCTATTCAGTCGGACCACCACTCTACCATAGGCAAGATACAAGATTGACATGGGATGGCAGGAACACTACCATCAACCACTCCAATCACCCATGGTCCACTTACCGCACCACCGCTAGCATGCCAAAAGGGTCTCATGGTATAGCGGTAACTGCACTACCATAGGAACCAAAGACATAGTCATGGGGTGGAAGTATACTGCACTACCGCTCCACATCTAGAGACTTTTGTGGTATGGTGGTAACACCGCACTACCACACCTCTGCTAAGAGACTCCCACGGTATGGCGGTAACCGCACTACTGCGCCTCTCTCACACCCACCCAGAGGTATAGCGGTAAAGGCATGAAAGGCATACTTATGAGTTTTGGGCCGATTGGAGATAGTACTAGGGTTATACCAGTGAGTTTTAGACACATATTCTCAACAATCTCCCATTTGACAAAGAACTCACTGAACCCTCCAAGATATTCAGAAACTACTAAGATTCATGGGCACCAAGGCCCATAGAACTGGCACACCACCTGTACTTGTCTATGCTCACTAGTTTCATTAATGCATTTGCAACATTTTCTAGAGTGTCCACCTTTTCCAAATAGACCTTTCCATCCTCCACCATTTCTCATACAAAGTGATACTGCACATCAATATGTTTCATCTTGGCATGGAAAGTAGGATTTTTTTCCAAACAAATAGCACTCTAACTGTCATAGCAAACTATAATTAGCCCTGCATCAAACCCAATGTCAAAACACAAATGTTTTAACCAGATTGCTTCTTTATAGGCATGTGTAGCTGCCATGTATTCTGCCTTCGTAGTGGACAAAGCGACTATTGCCTACCGCTTGCTTATCCAACTGATTGCACCACCATTCATAATGAAGATATATCCACTGGTGGATCTTCTGATGTCAATGTCCCCTGCCCAATCAGAATCCACATATCCACGAATGTTGAGAGTCCTTTGTGTATCAACCAAATTTCCATGGTAACACAAAGCATATTTTGAAGTACCCTTTAGATATCTAAACACTCTTTTCATAGCATCCCAATGTGTCCTTCTAGGATTTGACATAAATTTACTTAGTACTCCCACTGTCTGGGCGATGTATGGCCTTGTACAGACCATTGCATACATTAAACTACCAACTACATTAGCATAGGGAACTCTGGTCATGTCCTCCATCTCAATAGGAGATTTTGGACAATCTTCAACAGATAGCTTCGTTCCCTACAAAACTGGAACAACTAGCTACTTGCAATTAGTCATAGAAAATCTCTCCAGCACAGTATTAATATACTTACTTTGGTTGAGCCAAAGCTTTCTACTTTTTATATCCCTGGTTATCTCCATCCCCAGAATATACCTAGCTACACCAAGATCTTTCATTTTGAACTTTGTAGACAATTGAGATTTTAGATCAGAAATCATTAACTTACTATTGCCTATGAACAACATATCATCAACATAGTGTGTACTAATAAGAATACGATCATTTTCAGATTTGTAATACACACAATGATCAAATTTTGATCTAAAAAATCCCAAAGACAAAAAAAATGTGTCAAATTTCCAGTACCACATTCTAGGTGATTGCTTCAAACCATACAGATATTTCTTTAACTTGCATACCATATTTTCTTTACCCTTTTCCACAAAGTGCTCAGGCTAGGACATATAAATTTCTTCTTCAAGATCACCATGAAGAAATTTTGTCTTCACATCCATCTATTCAATCTCTAAGTCATATGTTGTTGCAAGTGACAAAAGAAATATGATAGATGTCAGCTTAGCTAAAGGAGAAAAAAATTCTCCATAATTAATTCCCTCTACCTGGGAATAGTCCTCCACAACCAACCTCGCCTTATACTTTTCAACACTGCCATCCAAACCAATTTTCTTTTTAAATACCCACTTGCAGCCAACAACTTTTATGCCTTCAGGCAAGGGCACCAAACTCCAAGTGTCATTTTTTTCTAATGATGTCATTTCTTCATTCATGGCTTCTAACCAAGAGTTTGAATCAGGAATTCTAAATGCCTCTTTAATAGTCCTAGGCTCACCAGTGCTAGTAATTAAAGCATAGGCACAAGTAGAATCTAACATAGAGAACCCATACCTATCAGGTTGCTTCCTCTCACGAGTTGACCTCCTCAAGAGTTGAGGCTGAGATTGTTCTTCTTCTTCAAAATTCTTAGAACTACTTGAGCTCTCCTCAGTTTTAGGTACATTTTGAATTTTCAATTCCTCTTATCTGGTGTTGGAGGAATTTCAACTACATTTTTTTTATTTTCTAACATTGTCTCTAACTACAGATCCAAAGTAGAAGGCTTCAACTCACGAAAAATAACACTTCTGCTATACAAAACCTTCTCAGTCTTAGGATTCCAAAGCTTATATACTTTTATGCCAATGCTATAGCCAATAAAAATACATTTAACAACCTTTTTCTCCAATTTAGATCTTTTTTCATTCGACACATATGCATATGCCTCACAGCCAAAGACTCGGACATGTCTCAAAGAAGGCTTCTTACCAGACCATGCTTCCAAAGGTGTTTTCTCAACAAGAGCAGAATTTGGAGAATGATTTAATAAATAACATGTTGCAACTGCCTCAACCCAGAAATTCTCCTCCAAGCTAGCACTACTCAGAATACTTCGTGCTCTTTCCATCACTGTTATGTTAAACCTTTCAGCAACTCCATTTTGCTGCAGAGTGTAGGGTGTAGTTTTATGTCTTTTAACTCCATGATCTTTACAGTAGCTTTCGAACTCATCAGAACAAAACTCACTGACATTGTCATTCCTTAAACATTTTATTTTCCTTCCAATTTAATTTTCTACAAGGTTCTTAAATTCCTTAAACAGGTTGAACACTTCTGATTTACTCTTCAAAAAATAAACAAATGCCCTTCTTGAATAATCATCAATGAACGATACATAATATCTTGATTTAGACAAAGAAGGAACATGGACTGGACCAAAAACATATAAATGAATGTAATCAAGTATACCAGTAGATTTATGAGGACTGGAATAAAATGAAACACGCTATTGTTTTCCATATATACAATGTTCACAAAATTTGAATTAAAGGTTACAGTCATCAAGCCCATCAACCAAGTTTTTATTCTTCAAGGTTTTTAAACCTTTCTCTCCAATGTGGCCAAGCCTATGATGCTAGAGCATAGTCTTTTATACTGGAAGTTTAAATTCCATGGAGTTTTCACTATTAGGAGCACTTTCCTCCTCTCCACGAGCAACCTTTTGTGACTTTGCAGAGACACTATTACATTGAACAGCAAGTGTGTCCAACTTATACAGAGTACCAATTCGAGCACCCTTCACCAACACCAATGAACCTCTAGTCATTTTGCATATATTGCCAGAGAATGAGACTTGCACTCCAACATCGTTCAACTTACTAACAAAAAGTAAATTTCAAGCCAGACCTGGTATATGCATTACATCATTAATTCCCTTCACTCTTCCATCAGGGAATTAAATTATGACTCTTCCACAGCCAACTATTTCTAGAGATGAATCGCTTACAAAATACACCTTTCCACCATCATATTTTTCATACTTTGTGAACCAGTCTCTATGATATGTCATGTGGAAAGATGCTCCAGAATCAATAAGCCAGACATCATCTGATGCTTGAGTTGCCAAGGCTGCAATGAAGGCATTCGCTTCGCTCTGAGAAGAATCATTATCAGAAGAGTTCTTCTTCTTCTTTTTCTCCTCTTTGCAATCCTTTCAAACATGACTAGGCTACCCACAGTTCTAGCACTTCACCCTGGACTTCTTGCCTGGAGACTTTGATCTCCCTTCTGATTTCGATTTGGATTTCTTATCCTTTTTCTTTACTTTTTCTTTCATTCTACCTCGAACAGCAAGAGCCTCCTTTTCCATCTCAGAAGATTTCCTTCTCATTTCTTCTGATAGAAAAGAAGCAACATCTTCCATCCTAAAAGTGGATGTCGTACTCCCAATAGCCATCACCAAGTGATCCCAAGAATCTAGTAAAGAACATAGTAGTAGCATACAACAATATTCTTCATCAATCTTCACACCCACAGATGCTAACTAAGCAATCAACATATTAAAGGCATTTAAATGATCAGCTACAAATGCTCCTTCCTGCATTTTCAAAGATTACAACTTCTTCCTCAAGAATAATTTATTCACCAAGGACTTTCCCTGATAAATATCTCCCAGTCTTTTCCACAAAGAAGATGCGGTCTTCTCTTCATGAACATTTAGAAGAACAAAGTCTACCAAATAGAGCCTTATCATCCCCTTTGATTTTCAATCTGCAAGGTCCCAATCTTCTTGCTTCATGCCTGAAGGTTTAGTTCCAGACATAGCAATCCAAAGATAACGATCAACCAATAGATCTTCCATTTTGAGTTTCCACAACTCAAAATTGTTGCCATTGAATTTCTCAATTTCAATCTTTCTAGAGGTACTCGCCAACACCATCTCAATCTGTAATTTAAATTAGCATACTTCTACAAGACTCCCACTGAACAGAATTGACACAAAAAACCCAACCTACCCACAAGGATAACACAACTGGCCAGGCTATGATACCACTTGAAAGGAAAGTTAAAGGTGTGGAACAAACTCTCCTAATGTCAAACCTCATAGGAGAATGCAGAGATGTCTTTTAAATTATTCAATTATAGATTAACAATAGATGCGCATGGAAGATTAACAGAACTAAGAAATGAACACATACACAATTTGACACCAGGATTTACATGGGAAAACCCTTACGAGAGAAAAACCCACCACACCAAATAAAATCTCTTTGTATTACAGTAAACAAAGATTGCATACAAAGTTCAGACTTCACTTTCTAATGTCAATTCATAGCAGCAAAAGGTTCACTGATCAATTTTTTATACATCACTGTTGCAATGCTTTCTAACAGTATACAATGAATTCACACACTGATCAATCCAATCATCTAACCATCAAAGAAAAAACCCAACAGCAGTTACAGTTCGTTACAATGTATATCAACAACCATGATTGATTCGTTTTCTGTATAAATGGTTCAGTTTAGTTTCCCTACAAACCAGCCATCAAAAACCACAGTTTCCAAAATGTCGGTCCAATGAATCATTGATTCACAACAACGATGTGAAATCAACAAATGACTCCATGCCACCATCAGCATGTCACTCATTCATCATTTTTTGACTGTCGCATTGATTCATCTCTACTCGTCACTTCCAAGGTTAACCGACATACCTCAAGCCATATTATAAGCCTTCGTGGTACCATGGTTTGCTATTCAACTGGACCACCACTCTACCACAGGCAAGATACAAGACTGTTACGGGATGGCGGGAACACTACCATCAGCCACTCCAATCACCTATGGTCTGCTTACCGCACCACCACTAGCATGCCAGAAGGGTCTCACGGTATAGTGGTAACCGCACTACCGCAGGAAACCAAAGACATAGTCGCAGGGTGGCGGTATACCACACTACCGCTACACAGTTAAGAGACTTTCATGGTATGGTGGTAACACTGCACTACTGCACCTCTGCTAAGAGACTCCCATGGTATGGCGGTAACCACACTACTGCACCTCTCTCATAGCCACCCAAAGGTATAGTGGTAAAGGCATGAAAGGCATACTTATGAGTTATGGGTCGATTGGAGATAGTACCAGGGTTATACCAGTGAGTTTGAGACACATATTCTCAACAAGAAACAACTAGTGGTCTTGGTTATTGTCCTTCAAAAGAAACAAAAGCATCAAAAAATCCTTCACTCAATACCAACACTATTACAAAAGTTTCTTCTAAGCCAACTTTAACCTTGGTGCATCTTGAACTGATAGAAACAACTAGTGGTCTTGGTTATTGTCCTTCGAAAGAAATGAAAGAAGAGTATTCGTTTTATTCGTCCGGCCAGTAGCAGGAAGTACTCATTGGTCATGACGGTGGGCATCAGTAGAGAGGGGGGTGAGGGTGGGTGGGATGGGCTTGCATTGGATGGAATTCGTTTGGGGTGGGAGGAGATAGATGGGCGGAATGACTGGGATGGGATAAGGCCACTAATGAATAAGTGAATGTTCCTTCGACCAATGCTGCTGTAGCCGAGGCTCCTATACAAAAAGAGGTAGTGCCCTTCAATCCGGCGGTCTGGAATCTCTACATTGATAAGTGGTGGGTACCAAGAAGATGGAATAATCGAGAAAGCCCGGAGCCGAACCTGCTTGTGTCCTATCCTCCATCACTGTTGTTCCAGCTGTAACGAACGGGTCACCCTACCATACTCTATTCAACGTGCCTAAGCCTCGCCCGCGCATCTGGAATGGATGAAAGAAAGGGCCTCATGCCCTTAGAATAGTAGGGGCGGGTGGGTGGGAAACTATAGTTGCTCCACCCATAATTAATGAGTCGATCAATCTCCTTCGTCATCAGCGGGGCGCTGAAAGGAAGAATCTCCATTTCATCCATATTGCACACTTCTCTCACTTGAGATGAATCTTGCTACCCATGTTATAGATGCAACTTATTATCCATTGTTCCTGTTCTTGCAAATTTTGCAAAGTGGGCATGTTATTGCCACATCTCTATGCCTGGCAATAGATATAACCCTCCCTGGTAAATAATTGGCAATATTTTAATGTCCGTTCCAAACAATATACTACATCCCTACTCGGCAATAGATATAACCCGGAATTGCAATGATTATAAAATCAAGATGAATGATAGATCGCGGTTGCAATGAGTAGAAAAGAAATATCTAGGATTGTTTCCTCCCACCCATCCCTACGGGACACGAGACGTTGAATCCGCCGAGAAGTGTGCATTATGGATGAAGTGGGGGCTAAATGTAGTGTAGAAAAATGTAACCCTTTACATTTTCTCACTTTTTTGGGCCCTCCTATTTTAAATTGGATTTAATATTGCCTTAATTTAGTGTTGTTAAATGTACCTATTTACATTTACACTCTTATTTGGGCCCTCTTAATTAAATTGAGCCTAATTATTCCTTAATTGGCCCTTTTATTTATTTACAAGCCTAATAAATTATATTTCTTGAAGGGGAAACCTAACATTAATTAATTCCAATACATAACACTTTACATTGAGCAATGTGTTCCAGGTTTATAGACCTAGGACCCATTCGCCCATGGGCGAATGGGTCTTCCCTAAGACTTGGAACCCATTTTTAAATCATGTTTTGGTGGTATTTTTATGATCCTAAATTCAAATTTTAAAGGTCAGCTTGTAATGTTTTAATTTCAGGAAATTAAGGATAAATGTCTATAAATACAAGGTTATTTTGATCAAATCAAGACTAAGGGAAAATTTAGCAAGAGGTGAACTTAACAAGAGCCAAGATTATTGTCAAGAGCATTCAAGAGCAGAATTATCAAGGATTTATTACAACATTCAAGATCTCAAGCATCATGTCAAAGCTATGTTCATTCATGCATGTTTTTGGAGCTAACATTGTGATGTAGGTTTCAAGATCTAATCCAAGTGTTCAAGTCATAGATCCAAAGAAAGATTTAGGTATCAAGATCCACATCCATTGAATCCATTCCATGCAAGATCAACATCAAGATTTTAGTCCTTCAAAGGTTCATCCAAGGGTTTGGTGAGTTGCAACATTGAGTTGTTAATTCATCATTCCTTTCATGCTATTTCATTTCATTTCAAGGTTTAATTACCAAAACGGGATTTGACCAAGGAAAACCCCCATTCATCCAAAAAAAAAAAAATTCCCCTCTCTTTGTATGTTGTAGATTTACAGGTTGAAGAAAAGTTGAAGATCTCAAAAGTGAAAAATTGCAAAGTTGCATTTGTTGTCACCTTTGTTGTCATCTCACAGAAATTGAGATCCCAAATTTATTTCTAACTGCTCGACTATGAAACCAGAAGAATTTGGAAGTAAAAACATAGGAACAAAGGACCCAAAAACAAATTTTAGAAAGCTCAACAAAGACCCATTCGCCAATAGGCGAATGAATCCTCAGACAACCTCTAAAAACATCATTTTGTAACAAGTGCATAACATTTTCCCTTTATCTGATCTGCATGAAATAAATTGTTTCTATTAGTATTATATTTTATCTAAAAAATCTACTTTCTACATGTCATGAATGAATGCATTTGGTATTTTTATTCATTCTCCCAGAACCCCTATTTAGTCATTTTAGTCAAAAAGTTATCTCATGACACTTTGCAACTATTTTTGAGATAAGTTTTAAGTGTCCTCCACTCATTTGATTTGCCTAAAATAAATTATCTGTTAGCTCTATGTTTAATCTACTTATATTTGGTCTTACATTTCATTTTTGAGTTGATTTTCTATTTGATTTTCATCTCCCAAAAGTGTTGTTTAGTCCACACACACACATAAAGGAAATTGCAAGATTCCTCAAAGAATTCACTCACCTAAGGGTTGAAAGTGGATTTTAACTTGAGGGATCTCATTTCCTAAATGAAATAGAAGAATAGGTAGGTTCATTCACCCCATTTTCCCTTTTTATTTGTAGTAATTTTGGTGAACCATTCCAAATTTACTATAAAACCCTATATGTTTGAACCCCTACCCCATTTTTCTTCATTTCAACAAATATGGACACCATTGATAGAAAAGATATGTATTAACCAAAATAGCCATATAGGCATACATCAATATATGTCGATATAACATAAATACAAAAAATACATATAGGCTTACAAGAATGCCATATGGGCATACAATGTCACATATATGCAATACAAAATATTTGTTCAAAAATACCATACATGCATACAACAACAAAGCCTAATAAATAGTCATTTCCCTCTAGGTGAAGGAAATAGATCACAAGTGGCCTTTGATTATTGGGGGGATGGAGATGCATATGATGGTGGTCTCTTTTGAATTCATTTACTAGACTTCCTATTTAAAGATTCATGGAGCTC
The DNA here is from genome assembly GCA_007258455.2 of Sequoia sempervirens. NCBI lineage: Eukaryota > Viridiplantae > Streptophyta > Pinopsida > Cupressales > Cupressaceae > Sequoia > Sequoia sempervirens. The sequence goes on along the minus strand of VDFB02379711.1, from coordinate 33,070,619 downwards.
CACCTATTATAATAAAAAGTATAGACATTAATATATAGAAATTACATTATAAAATGAAATATAACAAAATAATCACTTATCGCAACCAAATAATCTATTTTCTCATCCACACTAATGACATGCTCATGCTCTAGCATTATGAAGCCCTGTACCAACCATCTAGATAGTAATTTTAAACTAAAAATGAATAATCATTTAATTTTTAATAATAGATAGATAAAATGACAAATATAATATGAACTTTACTAATTTTCCTCATACCTCTGTCAAAGGCATCAAACTTACTACTATTGTAGCAACACCATGCTCCACTGTCCTATCAATATCAGGAGTGTCTACTTGCATCATCTGAAATTAAAACAACATTATTCCATTGATTACGAGTTTTGATGAAGAGTTGCAAATAACATAATCACATAGAATAGTTAGGTTTGGTCAGTGGAGGTCCCAAGAGGTAATACAATAAAGAGGTCTATAGAAAGTGGAAAATTAATTGACACCACTATCCTATATTTTTGGAGGTCAACAACATGAACAAATGAAATTCATAGATTATGAAGTACATAACAAATTGAAATCAAATTAATTAAAAATTACAAAGCATACTTACAAGCTATCTAGAACCTTAAAGTCATTAAACATTATTCAATTACGAAATACAATTTTTTATTTTAAAATTAAAAATACTCTATATTACCTAAGTGAAACTTCGATGACCACCTCCATTGCTAGGTGTTGTTATTGAAGGTCCAAGATTAACCTATTTTACATCCAAAATGAGATATAAGAATACCAGTCATATAACGTTCAACAATTCACATGTGATATTTGTAATTCTTTACTAGTTACATACCTCTACAGTAGATGGCGTCATGTAATAGGGAGGTGGAGAACTGTTGGAAACAGGGTGAACACTATGACCTTGAAACTTCATTATAATCATTCAACTAATTTAGTTAATCTTTCATTTTAAAAATGAAATTTAATAAAATAAATTAAATGAACTTGCTAACATTTACCTGACTATCAAAGTCGAACGTATCACTCAGGAGGGAATCTGTCATCACCATCTCATCAATTGTAGATGTACCTTGGGCACATGCATCCTAACTATCCTTAGGATCATAAACACGAAATGACCCATGAGCCTAACATAAATGAGGTGGAACTCGACTCCTCAAAGACTTTCCTGCATCACCTTGTGTTAGAGGCTAGTATGTTGCATGAGGCTCTAAGTGAGGGAACTAATCGACTGCAAGGTATCCACCTATACACTCTCCTTCACAATGGAAGGGACAGTAATGTGCTCATACGCTAGTCTAGCGAGTGGTCTCCCTAGCCGATGTGCATCAATACGTGCCCCCACTCTGCCTTGTGTGGAGCCCCCACCTCTACCATATAACTCCTGCATGCCAAAATAGTTTGGGATTTTATTAAGGACAAACTCACAATAGAGTTTCCTCAAAAAATATTGTGGTACCTCATTTTTGTTTCATGGAGGATGGTCAAAAACCATCCACCACCTTTCCTAAAAATGTGTATTTATCCCTTGGTGGTTGCACCAATGGATAGGGAACCTCTTGCATGCAAGATGTAAGGGTTGATTCATTCTTGGGCTTGTGAATAGTGCACACAAGTTAGAATTTTTTTTCATCTTTAACTTGTCTATATGATAATTTGTCTGCAAAAAATTGTCTAAGCTCTTGTCTCTTCTTGGACTAACTATTTATTTGCTTGCTAATTTAATCTACATGAGATATTATGGATTTACGTGATTGAGCAAGGCCAGTTCTATGCAAGGTTGTGCCTAAAGGATCTCTCAACCTTGCAATTAACTCCTTAATTTGTTTTTTGTTATTTTTAATTTTCCCCATTAAATATTCTTATGTTCTTAGAGCATGATGAGGAATTGTAGGAGGTATTTTTTGATGATTTTCTTTAGCAGGGATAAATGAGCATGAGATGAATTAGGATTTTGAGGAGGATTTGGGGGTGCATTAAAAATTTCTGAAAATTAAAAAAATTTACATCAAAAAACATATTCTTTCTACCTATTTAATACCAAATTCACACAAAAAAACAATTTACTCCTTTGACCTCCCCGACGTCATGGCGACATTTTGACAAAGAATTGGTGAAGATATGGTGCAGTTTTGGTCTTCTTGGAACATGAAAGTGTTGTGGAGAGTTTGTAGGCCATGAAGCAACTTTTAAATAGCAAAAAATAAACAATGAAATGAACTTTTCTTTTTTTGCTTAAATAAGCAAAAATGTGAGCACATTATAATGTGTTCACATTATTGCTCATTAAAGAAACAACACGAGTGTGATATAACATGCTCACATTATTTCTGATTGAAGCAATAATGCAAGTTTGTTATAATATACTCACGTTATGGATTTTTGAAATTTAAAAGTGGGGTGGCCACTTTTTTCCCCCATCTTTGTGCACCCACCTAGAGATAGGGAGAGAGAGAGAGAGATAGAGAGAGGGGTGATATGGATATAGGGAGGGGAAAATAGGGAGTGTGTGTATGCATGAGAGATATATGGAGATAAAGATAGAGAGGGAGAGAGGGAGATATAAATAGGCATAGGAATGAGAGAAAAATTACTACAAAAGTAGAAATATATAGAAAGATGGAGATATAATGAGAGAGGGGGAGAGAGGGGGAGAGATAGGGAGAGATAAGGATATATATCTAGAGATAGATATAACTTGGGAAATATAAAGTGGGAAGAGAAAGGGAAAGAGATAGGTAGAGAGGGAGAGAGTGAGGAGAGAGAAAAATATGTTTAAAGTAAGTGAAAGGGAGAGAGATATGTAGAGAGGGAGAGAGGTAGAAAGAGGAAGAGATATATAGGGGTAGAGAGAGATGAAGAGATAAGGAGTTAGAGATAAGGATATATAGATAAAGAGAGGGAGAGATATAAGGAGAAATATGGAGAGTTAGAGATAGGGGAGAGAGATAGAGATGCAAATAAATATATAGAGAGAGATAGGCTTAAGAAGATGTAGAATTAGAGTGAGGGATGGATGTAGGGGGGAGAGATATCTAGAGATAGAGATGAAAAGTGAAAGATAGAGATAGATGGAGAGGGAGAGAAATATAGATAAATAGATAGAGAGTTAGAGGGAGAGATAAAGATAGAAAGAGAGAGAGAGCTAGTGTTGGTAATGGAGTCTAACTATCTTCTTGATTTAGAGTTTTTAGCCATGTTTTGATCCTAGTTCTTAATGGGGGGTGTTGGGAGGCTTTCCCCCCACTTCTATCACTAAGGGTTGTAGGGGGTGGCAATAAATTTTGCAGTCCCTTGGAAAGGGTGAAAGGGAAACACCCTTAAATATTTTTTAAAAAAAATTCTTGTAAAATAGAATATGGATATGTAAAATTAATAGAGATAGAGAGGAAGAAATAGAGAGATATAGAGGGTGAGATAGAGTGATAGAGAGATAAAGATGTAAGGAGATAGAGATAGATATGGTAAGAGAAAGAGAGAGAGGTAGAGATAGAGATTGATGCTAGATCATCTAGGGGTACTAGCAATCTTGCATCACCAAAAATATTGCTAATTTTTTTTTCTTTTTTTCAATAATGGCTAAGGTGTGTGGAAAATAAATATTTTAATTTATAATAATGTGATTTTCCCTTGTGGTGATATGTAAATGCATTTTTCGGAGGAAATATGTTGAGGTAAATGTTTCTAAGGCATAATTAGGAAAATACTCATTTTAGACATCCCATTCTTGGTGGGGACCACTTGGGGTTCATGTGCTTTCATGTTAAATTGTATGCCTTGCATGCAATTGTGTGTTTGTGCCACAAGCTTTGCATGTTGTTGCATGTTTGTATTTGGAGCCGTTGGAGCCACCAAGAATCAAAGATGGTGTCATAATTAACAAAAATTGATTGGCCATGGTTTAGGTGCCCATGTGAAGGCCATGTTATCATTGAGTAATTTTATTATTTTTATGATCATTTCTTTAAATGGGGTGTGGGTTCTCCAAGGAGGTGTTATTCTTGTAGTTTTGGAAATCCATAGTGGTTTTCTCATTCTAAAAATTCTATATTATGATGCCTTGTCATTTATGGAGATGGATTTGGGAGTTTTTGCAAGTGAGATGGGGAGCTTCTATTGGATTGAAGAGAGGATTTGAATACTCCATTGTTGCATATTTCTATTTGCATAGAAGCCCATGTTTTTGGGAGCTAGTGAGCTCTACGCTTGGAAGATAGTGAGCTAGTGAAGTTTGTGTGAAGGGAGCTTGAGAGATTCAGCTGAAAGAAGGTTGAAAGAGACCAAGAAGACATTTTTTTTGGAGGTTTGGAGGTGTGCTACAATAGCAAGAAGATTAATGATTTCATGGTTTGATTGCATCAACGATTTCTAATGAAGATGTTAGAGGCTTGTGATAGAAGTCAAATTGAAGGAGATAATTTTTGTATAGAATTTTGTTGTTTTGTATCAGTCATATTTTAGATTAGTAATGATTTTCATCAGCCCATATGGCTGCACAACCATTAGCTTCAGTTATACTATGTAATTCTTGAATTTTTAGGAGATTTTGAATGAACAAAGAACACTTGCAGATTTTTGTGTTGTTTCAAACTATTTCTAAATTGAATTTTCAAATTGTTGTGAGTATATGAATGAGGGTTGGTTTCTTACTTCATTAGTACTAATAAAGCTTCTTGAGCTTACTTCATTGGAGATACATGAAGAGAGAGAGAGAGAGAGAGAGAGAGAGATAGAGAGAGATAAAGAGATAGAGAGAGGGAGGGATAAAGGAGGGGAGATATAGAGATCTGGGGGAGATGGAGATAGAGATAGGTAGAGGAGGGGGAGAGGGAGAGGAAACTTATATTTTTATTTCTTAGAAATGTGAACATGGTATAACATGAGCACACTATAATGCACTTGCATGGGTTTGTAGTTTCATTGGATATTTCTAACCCTTAGGGTTGGATTTTCCATAGGAATCCAACCCAAAGGGTTATACTTACATGTCAATGCTCAAATACATGTCTTTTATAAATTATAAAAAATGACTAAATCTTGAGCATACTCTCCATTAGGGTTACATATCCTTCAATGTTGAGATAAAAAAAGGTTGCAATAACGTCAAAATCTATCTTACCTTTCTATGTTTTTTAGTTTCATTTTGAATATATGAAGGTTTTGATCGTTAATTTATTTTGCTAGTATTTTTTCTTTTCTTTTCTTTTTTCCAAAAAGTTGTATGGTTCATTTTTGGTTTTATTTTTTATTTATTCATCCAAATTTGATACAAATTATATTTTTACATTCTATACTTGACTCTATACAAATTAAAAAATTGGATTTTAATTATTTTCCAAAAAAATAGGAACACACTCAATTTTTTATTTTTCAAGATGTTTCTACTTTGAAAATTAGTAAAAACTCATATATTCATTAAAAATTTAACAAAAAGAATTAGGCATAAACTACATGGTGATAGCTAATTTTTCACCAAAGTTATTTTTAAAATACTAAAAAAGTTAACATTTTTATCTAGAGGGAGCACACCAGATGCTATATTATATTTTTTTGACAAAAATAGGAGCAATTTGCGTACTCACACCATTTGAACCCCTTAATCTCCACCATTTAAAAAAGTAGTAGTTTAGAAATTAGACTTAAAGTAATATGACTCTTGTTCTTGTTGCATCTTTAAATTTTGAGTGTAACTATCTTCAATTTATCATCTAAGATTAGTTTTTACTCATCTAAGAAAAAATTGGTCACTTAAGACCCCCTCTGGTACCCCATTTCCATGCACATACCCTTATATAAAGAAACCACACAATAAATATATTCTAAAAGAGGAAAATTTATGAAATTGTAAACATGATTTGATTAAAAAACATGAAAATCTTCCATACTAACCTCTCCTTCAATGTGGCCTTGATAAAAAAAAAGTTGGGATAACATTGAATTTTGGAAAAATCTAATTGGGGTTTTCTTTCAAAATTTGTTCTTTTCCTCCCTGAGTCATGGTTGTGAATGAGTAGCAAGATTTTTTTTGCTTTTTAATATTACAAAGCAAAATTATATTTTATAGAAATTAAAATATGATTGCATTATGGCTTGGTATTCACTAAGCCATACCACAATCACATTATGGCCAAAATCGCTAATTTGATCACTTTGTTATCCGCCAATTTGGTGCGCATGCCCATGTTTTGACCTTTATAAATTATCCTTCCAAATATATATTTGTGTATATTCTCGAACAAAATTCTAAACTTTTTTGTCCTTTATGGGCTTCAAAGCATTTGTAGAGAAATAATCTTGGATGTCCATCAAGATACTATGTACAAATAATGTGGAAGAATATGTGAACCATAGGTTTAAATAATGTTTTTCTTTTGAGGGAATTGACATGTAGCACATGGTTCCCTATAGTCCTTGGCAAAATGAAGTTACAAAATGAAAGAATCAATCCTTGAAAGAGATGTCCAATTGTATGATTCACTCTAGATAATTAGCACCCCATTATTGTTGGACTCAAGGAACATTGAGAGGGGGGGTGAATCAGTGTTCTACAAAACTTAACTTTATAAATATAATCTTTAAACCAATTAGACAACACTTAATCAAAAGAAAAGATGCAAGCACATAAAGAAAATAACCATAACACCATAACATAAGAATTTTTACGTGGAAACCCTATTAGGGGAAAATCCACGGTGGAGGTTAGTCCATAATTTTATACTCTATTAAAAGTATAGAGAAAATGGGAATGCACATGCATTCAAGCACACTGCCTAGAGCTCATTGCTCAAATACAAAATGAAGACTCACTGTCTTACAAAGGATTTACAAAGATACTAGAGTAAATGAACTATGTAGTAAAATCTACTAATTCCTGAGTATAGTTTCGATGAAGCTCGTCAATCGTATTTATGACCTTTTGTTTGATTATGCTCTTCTTCTCTGTCTGCAAATATTCGCATCTCAAAACCTTCTATGCACAAATGAAACTATGCATAAATTGCACTACACACCTTCACAATATATTTCGCACATACACCATTGCTTATTTTTTATACATTCACACTTCAAAATGACGCTTATATATCCGCAACTAAATATTTTTCATTCATATGTCCATTTCAACAAAACATAAAATATTCACCAACGATCGGCTCAATCCACAAATAATATTTAATGTGCACCCATCCAAGTCGGCCACAACATAGTGATGACCCAAAACAAAATCCTCAAACACAAAATACCTTAAATAATTACTCCTCGAATATCTGCAACACGCCACATTCATCAAGTCGGCCTTCTTGAACTAATAACTAGAAAAATCAATCTACTAGATCTCCTAACTCCTACACCAGTTGATGCGACAACACAAAACTCAAGAATAAGATATTCCAGATGTTCAACGTCCTTCCTTGAGAGCCACAACTCAAACTAATAAACTGGTAGTGCATAAGGATCGGCAGACTCTACTTTAACCAGATACCCGGTTCTTCACTCTGTCTTCACTTTGTCTTCTGGTATGGACAAATACTGAACTGTGGATTGGATCAATGACTTAGATTGCCATCAATGACAACACTAGAAGCCATATTCCAACAATTATTGGGTCTATTAATTGTGCATTCTATATCCAAAACCAAGATTCTTATTGAGATGTGAAGAGGGTAACTGATTTTCGAGCTTGGAATAGTTGAAAACCCATAGTGGAACACTTTCAAGTGTTTAGTTCTCTAGCATGGGACCACATCCAAATAGAGAAATGTAAGGTCATAAATATGCAAATCAAACCTTATATATTTGTTGGGTACTCAAACAATGTCAAAGGTTATATGGTTCTCCACTACACACTCATGAGTTTTTTTTATAGAGATTGTAGACACTTAAAAATGACCTAGGCCTGCAAGCTCTATTTTACTACTTCCATCCTAGCATAATTATGACATATAATTATGTCCTTGGTCCACATTTGACTATTAATTAAATAATTTGTAATTATTTAATTAATTCATATCTCTTTTATTCTTCATGATTATTAAATAAATAAATTATATTTATTTATTCAATACGTCACTAAGGGTCTATTATCTTCTTACAATTAAATTAATTTATTAATTTATTTAATTACCTTTGTTCATTTATTCTTCCTTATTATTAAATAAATGGATTTCATTTATTTATTTAATATGTCACTAATTCTCATAATTAAATGAATTTATTAATTTATTTAATTATCGGTCATAATCCTCTAAATTAAATAATTATCTTTAATTATTTAATTGCTAAATTTAACATTTCTCTCATTTTAAATAAATTAATTATTTAAAATGATATCACATTATTGACTATCAGTTCATTTTAGTAAATAATCTGAAAATCGATTATTTATTATCACACAAAATCCATATTTTGAATTAATTTAATTCAAAATGGTAATCTTCTCCCAAAAATCAAATAATTGAGCAAATTCTTGATTTTCCAAATCTACTTTTCAGTTCAACCTTTATCTTATTGATTTTTTGAGTCTTACAAATAAAGCAGTCTTTATCTTCTTGATTTTTGAAAATCTTTATCTTTTTGACTAATTATCACATTTATTCTTGACCGTCGATTTGATTTTATCAAATGACATCTTGACCACTCATTTAATGATTTTTCCCTAACCCTAATTAGGGATTGTCACACACAATCTGGTCCACTAATTTTAGGCTTCTGTCAACTTTTAATCTTGCTCGTCCATCCAAAATTGTATTTTCTATAAAATGACAATTTTGCTCACATTTTTTACTACTCACGCTCATACTTACATATCCATCATTTATTTTTGTACTTGATTTCATTAAGTCTTAGGCATTTCTTGGCATAGTCGTTTCATCATTTTCTCATAGGCATAGACATTTATATTTCAAATCCTTCAAAGCTTGTTTAGGACTTTGTCATAGTCTTTGGTATCAAATTGCTCACACACTTGATCTTAGGGCAACAATCAACAAGTTAGAAGGTGCTATGAAGGTGAATCATGGAAGCTTCAACGAGTGACAGGTATAATCGTTCTTTTTTTAGTTTTCATTGTACTTGATAGCTTCTTTGGGTTTGTATGCTTTATTATTTGATAATCTAACCTTAGTAAATTAACCCATTGATACAGAGATGAGTGTTCATTTCAAAGAGTTCTTCTAGTTCTACTCCTACCACTTCTCCATCTACCATCACATTAAAAAAATTAAGACATGATGATAGTTCTTTAGAGTATCTTAATCCTCCTAATCTTGTTGACAAGCCTTTTTCTCCCTTCAAATGGCGATGACAATGATGAAGATTTATTTCCTTCCGTACCTAATGATCACTCAAAGTGTACTCCTCCAAATTCTCTAGACTCTCCAACCACTAGGCCTCCTTGGGCTCATCAAATATTGTAGTTTCTAGGTGATTGGGTTGGGAATCATTTAGATTCTAGAAGAACTAGGCAATAGTTTCACCAAGCCCCACATTTCTCCCTTGTCTTAATTTCTCATTCACAATCCTTTCAAGAATATGTTGGTATCCATAAGTGTGATTTTTCTATGTAGGAAGAGTTCAATTCTATGAAGAGGAACCATACCTAGGATTTAGACCCCCTTCATAAGGGAAATAAAATTGTTCGATATATGTGGAATTATTAAATAAAAATTATTGTGAATATGATGATTGAGAAGCATAAGACTCACTTTCTATCTAAGAAAGAAATATAATTCTCAAATGATTTTAAAATAATAAAAACTCAAAACATATTTCTTCCCATATTTTTCAAATAAATATATTTAAGATATTAATTAAAATTAAAATTAAAAAATTTAAATTATCTAAACCCATTCATTATAACTATAAACTATTTCTATAATTCTATATAATTAAAAAATAAACTATTAAATATAAAACATTAACTATTGCAATCAATTTTGCTTAACTAGTTATTAATAAAAAAATTAAAAGCAAATAAAAAATTATGTTTTTTTTAAATTCAAGAAATATTTATATTTTCTAAAGTAGAGATGCAATATTTTTAACTTTAAAATGTTTCAAAAGTTGGGATAACATTGAATTTTGAAAAAATCTAATTGGGGTTTTCTATCAAAATTTGTTCTCTTCCTCCCTCAATCATGGTTGTGAATGAGTAGCAAGATTTTTTTTTCTTTTTAATATTACAAAACTTAATTCTATTTTATAGAAATTAAAATATGATTGCATTATGGCTTGGTATTTACTAAGCCATTCCTCAATCACATTATGGCCAAAATCACTAATTTGATCACTTTGTTATCCGCCAATTTGGTGCACATACCCATGTTTTGACATTTATAGAAATTATCCTTCCAAATATATATTTGTGTATATTTTCAAACAAAATTCTAAACTTTTTGTGTCCTTTATGGGCTTCAAAGCATTTGTAGAGAAATAATCTTGGAAATCCATCAAGATACTATGTACAAATAATGTGGAAGAATATGTGAACCATAGGTTTAAATAATGTTTTTCTTTTGAGGGCATTGCCATGTAGCACATGGTTCCCTATAGTCCTCCATAAAATGGTGTTACAAAATGAAAGAATCAATCCTTGAAAGAGATTTCCAATTGTATGATTCATTCTAGATAATTAACACCCCATTATTAGGTGTAGTAATTGTGCATGTTATATCCAAAACCAAGATTCTTATTGAGATGTGAAGAGGGTAACTGGTTTTCAAGCTTGGAATATTTGAAAACCCATAGTGGAACACTTTCAAGTGTTTAGTTCTCTAGCATGGGACCGCATTCCAACATAGAAATGCAAGGTCATAAATATATAAATCAAGCCTTATATATTTGTTGGGTACTCAGACAATGTCGAAGGTTATATGCTTCTCCACTACACACTCATGAGTTTTTTTACAAATATGAGTGTTCATTTCAAAAAGAGTTCTTCTAGTTCTTCTCCTATCACTTATCCATTTACCATCACATTAAAAAAGTTAAATACATGATGATAGTTCTTTAGAGTATCTATATCCTCCTAATCTTGTTGACAAGCCTTTTTCTCCCTTCAAATGGTGATGCCAATGATTAAGATGTATTTCCTTCCACACCTAATGATCACTCAAAGGGTATTCCTCCAAATTCTCTAGACTCTCCAACCACTAGGCCTCCTTGTGCTCATCAAATATTGTAGTTTCTAGGTGATTGGGTTGGGAATCCTTTAAATACTAGAAGAACTAGGTAATAGTTTCACAACCCCACATTTCTCATTCACAATCCTTTCAAGAATATGTTGGTATCTCTAAGTGTTATTTTTCTATGTTGGAAGAGTTCAATTCTATGAAGAGGAACCATACCTACGATTTAGTCCCCCTTTGTAAGGGAAATAAACTTGTTTGATGTAAGTGGAATTATTGAATAAAAATTATTGTGAATACGATGATTGGGAAGCATAAGAATCATTTATTGTGTAAGAAAGAAAAATAATTCTCAAATGATTTTAAAAGAAAAAAATCAAAACATATTTCTTCCCATATTTTTCAAATAAATATATTTAAGATATTAATTAAAATTAAAATTTAACAATTAAATGAAACGATGGGAGCTCGTGAGGGTTTTAGGTGCTATTATGCAAGTTCTTGGGCGAAGGATGCTGAGGATGAATGGTCGTCGTTGCAGGACCATCTCAAGAAAGTGTGTCTGCCTCAGGACACACGACAACGACATCCCTCAGCATCTGGTGTTGAGGATCGTGGTGGAAGGAATATTTCTTGGGAGGGTGATAATAGATCATGGAGGTCGTGTTAGCCTAGGAGAGGTGTCTTGCAGTGATTTCCTTCTTGGCATGAGCTTCCTTGGGTTGTCGAAAGGCAACAAATACAAGAAAGATCTCCACATATGCGGGAGTACAGGAAAAGGAAACACTCACCCTCGGGGTATGGGGGGAGAGAGTAGAAAAGGTTCAATCTGGGTGGTTTTCAAAGCCAACCGATCCCATCTAGGGTTGATGGGGGTGACCAGAATGGAAACAAAAATGGTTTGGCCGCTAGAAAAATGTGTTGAGTTGAAAAATGACCAAAGGAGGCAAGTCAAGATAGGGTCACTAACAGAAACCAAGATCGCCCCTCTGATTCGTGCCCTTCTAGCACTAAATCTTGTGTTTCTCAGGTGATCCCAGGGGAGCTTGTTAAAACACTTAGGTTTAACCTAGAGGAAAAGGATTTTTTTGTGAAGTGGTGGGGAGACAACAACACCAAGACACACATGAGGCAATGGTGGTTGGAGAAATGGCAAGACAAAGTAAGCATACAATTTTTGGCAAATAGCTTCTTATTGATTCAGTGTGCATCTCCTGAAGTAAGGATGGAAATTTGCATCTAATGATGGACATGCATGGCTTTTATTTTTTGAATTCGGTTAGGCATTTTAACCCGTTGGGTCACACTCCAGATAGGATGTCGGTTTGGGTTGAGCTAGATAACCTGCCCTTTGAACTCTGGTCTACAAAGGTTTTGGAATGCATAGGGGGAGCCTTGGGTTTGATTATTGGCATCGATTATGTTTCCCTAAGAGATGGGAACAAGGGTAAGATGAGGATTTTAATTGAGATAGCTCCTTGGAATACTTTGTGGGATGAAATAGAACTAACCATAAATGGGGAGAAATGGATTCAAAAAGTAGGTTGGAATTGGTCTCAATGCTAGAGGACAATGTTGAAGATGTGGGAGAGAGAGGGCATCAAAGATCATATTAGACCAAACCCCAAAGGGAAAATTATTGTAGACTCAAGGGAAGGAACATCGAAGGGGCAAGAGGATTCTGTGGACCAAGCTAAGGTAGCTCAACCAATGCCATGAAGGGATGAAAGCAGGTTGGTGAAAGGCTTACCAACAACAGCGATGGGTGGTTTACCAATCGTTTTGGATCCTTCGGAGAAGGTTACCTTGGAAAGTGAAGAAAATGATGCTCTGAAGGAAGATGCTATGGGCATGGACTAGGAGATAAATGAATGGGAAACTATTTTGGAGGTAGGAAATGATCTCAAGAATATGGTTGGGAATTAGAGAAATGCGAACTCTAAGGAGAAGAATGTTGGTCGGGAGTTGGATTGGGAGGATAAGGACTGGGAGGAATAAAATAATCTTTAGTTGATTTTGTACGGTGAGGCGCCATGGGAGGGTCATCTCATAATGGTGAAGGAATTAGATGTTGTAAAGGACTCAGTTACGGAGGAGAAGGTGTTGGAGGAAGTTCAGGATTAGGGAGTTGAAGTGGAAGCTCTAGACCTGGGGAGTGCCAAGACAAGCATGAGGAAGAAGCTAGGTGCTCATCAGTAGGGCAGTGGGAAGTTCACTTTGGATTGTGGAGACAAGAAGCGAGTAGGATGGAAGACAAATGAAGAGAAAAGGTCCTTAGCAAGGGAGACAATTGGTCAATAGAAAATAATTATGCATCTTAGATTAGGGAAGGGTAGTCCCCTTCTCAGAGGGAAATGAGGGTCATAAGTTGGAATGTTAGGGGCTTAAATGCCCCTAACAAGTGACATCTTTTCAAATGTCTATTAGAAGATAATGTGGCAGATATAGTTCTTTTACAAGAGACAAAGTTGAGTGGTGAGGAGTTAGGGTTTTTGAAAGCTAAATTGAGGGCATGGAAATTTTCAGTTGTGGATTCATAAGGAGCTTCAGGGGGAATCCTTATGATTTGGTGTGCATAGTTAGTCCAGCTCGAAGAGGTGGTAGTAGGGAGATGGTGGTTGGCGAGCAAAGTGAAGAGTTTGAACTCGAGTCTTGAATTCATATTGATAAATGTCTATGGGCCTGTAAGTTGTGTGTAGAAGAGACTAGTTTTGTAGGACATTGCATTTTTTCTTCAGTCCCAAAAGGATTCAACTTGCATCCTAGGGGGAGACTTTAATGCAATCTTGAAGGAGAAAGATAAGCATGGTGGGGTTGGGAGAAAGCTCCAATCTCAGTCAGATTTCAAAGATTTTGTAAATATGAATGCTCTAATGGACATACAATTGGAAAATGGTTCCTTTACTTGGATGAATCAGAGGCTAGGTTTCAGTGGTATTACAGAGAAATTGGATAGATTTCTATTTTTTGGGGATCTAACAGCTTTCCCATTCACTTTGGAGGGTAGCATTCTTTCGTTCTCTGCTTTGGATCATTTTCTAATCCTTTTGGAGGTGGTGGGGGAATGAAAGCCTTTGCATTGCCCTTTTAGGTTTGAAAAGATGTGGCTGAGAGATCCTCTTTTCCCACAAAGAGTAAAGGAGTGGTGGCAGGAGCAACATGTGGTAGGGAATGGTTTATTTAGAGTAGTAAGAAAATTAAAGGGTTTAAAGCAGAAGATTAGAGTTTGGAATTAGGAGTGTTTTGGTAATATCTTTGAGGAGAATAGTCGTCTTGAAAGTGAACTTGTAGAGGTAAATGACCAGGTCATGTCTGCAGGTATGGGTGAGGCTTTTTTTTTAAAGGAAAAAAAAATTTTGAAGGAATGGGAAGAAATCCTTGCAAGGGAAGAAGTGTTTTGGAGGCAGAAATCTCATGACACTTGGATTAGGGAAGGTGATAGGAATTCGAAATTCTTTCACAATTCAACTCGGGCTCGAAGGGAGATTAATAGAATTTCTTGCTTGCAGAGGGGGGATGGTGTCTTGGTGGAGGGTTAGGAAGAAGTTGCAAAAGTGGCGGTGGAATTCTTTTAAAAAATTCTAAATAATTGGGAAGGTTCAAACAAAGATCAACAAGGGGAGTTGGTGCAAGGTATTCCTTCTTTGGTAACTAATGATCAAAATAGGCTTCTAATGAGCCCTTTCTCCATGGACGAAATTCATAAGGTTTCCTTTCAACTGCATCTGGACAAAGCATTGGGGCCTAATAGCTATCCAACAGGCTCTTTCCAGGCTTTTTAGAACTTAATCGGTCAGGAGGTTGTTGATGCATTGGAAGAATCACGTGTGTCTGGTTTGCTATTATGGGAAGTGAACAATAATTTTTTGGCCCTGGTTCCTAAGAAAGAGAAGTCATCTACTTTGGATGAGTTCAAACTGATTTCTTTATACAATACGCTTTATAAAATCCAAGCTAAGGCTATGGTGAACCATTTGAAGGATATCATCCTGGGCCTTATATCTGAAGAACAGATCGGGTTCATGCCTGGAAGATCAATATTTGATGGTCTAATCATTGCACATGAGGCAATTCACTTGATTCAATCCAGTGGGAGGCTAGGTATGTTAGTCAAGTTGGACATTCAGAAAGCTTATGATTTGGTTCATTGGTGTTTTCTTTGCAAAGTACTAGAAGATTTTGGTTTTGATAAGGCTTGGGTATCGTGGATTTTTACATGCATATATACTTTGCGCTTTTCAATTTTGGTGAATGGAGAACCTTTTGGCTTCTTTGAGTCCTCGAGGGGTCTATGGCAAGGAGATATGTTGTCTCCCTTTCTATACATTATGATGGAAGAGGCCTTGGGAAGATCGTTGAACCGGGCTATTGGGAGTGGGGCTCTTAAAGGCATTCAAGTAACGAGTAGGCTCTTGGCGTTATTGCACCAATAGTTTGTTGATGATACCTTATGCTTTGCATTCCCAAGCAAGCATGAAGCTTCCATTCTTAAAAGGATTCTGCACTATTATGATTAGGCCTCTGTCCAACAGGTGAGTGAAACTAAATAAAAAATCTTCTTTTTGAATACATAGTCTAGGCTGGTGGAACAAGTGGCGGCAGTTTTCAACTTCAAAATTGGGAAGCTCCCTATGATGTAATTGGGTCTCCTAGTGGATAAAGGGGTGAGGACTAGTCAACTATGGGACCCTCTAATAAATAAATTCAATAATAGGCTATCTTCGTGGGGTGGAAAATGGCTTTCTTGGGCTAAGTGTATTGTTATGCTGAAAGAAGTGATTTCATCCCTACTTATTTTTCTTCTTTCATGCTGAGCTTTTCCAAACTACAAAGCATCTTAGATCAACCATAGTATGCAGAGGTTCTTCTGGCAAGAAACATCATAACAAAAAAAAAATTCTTTTGATTTCTTGGGAGATAATTTGTAAGTCAAAAAGGGCAGGAAAAGTGGGGATTCATGACTTACTGAAACATAATAAGGCTCTGGGTGCTAAATTGGTGTGGGGCATGTACATGCACAATCAAGCAAAATGGGCAAGGATTTTATAGTGTAAATATCTAGTTAAGGATGATTATGAGGTATTTTGATGGCTGCTAACCTTCCCAATGGTTCGAGAGTGTGGAATTTTATGAAGGTTTGTCGTCCTCTCATCTTGGATAGTCTATCATGGGATGTTTGGGATGGGAGAAAAGCTAAATTCTGGGAGGATTCATGGTGTGGTTACCCGAGCCTAGACAATTGTTTGGGCTTAGATCACTTGAAGGCTATCTTGGTTTAGGCTTGGGGGAAGCATGTGTGTGATTATTTGGAAGATATTTTAGTTTGTGGAGAAATTGAGTTTGTGTGGTGTCGGTGAGAGCTAGGTCTTATTCCTGGGGAGGAGGTGAAGTTGCTCCAGATGGAGTTAGAGAGAAGAATAGTGGTGATTCGTGCAGGAGCTGACAGATTAGTATGGGTGGGATCTTCCTCTGGGAAATACTTAGTAAGAGAGGGTTATAAGTCTCAGTTGTTAGAGGAGACCCCTTCTACGCTCCCTTTGCATTTATGTTGGGATAGTGCATGTCTCCTAAAAGCTAGAATGTTTGTGTGGGATGCAATGAAAAGACGTATCCTCATAGCTTACATGTTTAAGGCTTTGGGGTATGTGGGTGCCTCAAGGTGCATCATGTGTAAAAGAGTTGAGGAGGACGTGGACCATCTTCTCGTTGGATGCCCCTTTTCCCAAGCTTGCTAGAGATGGTTATGCACTAGGTTGGGGTGGAGCAGCACATTGCCTAATGATATTCGGTCCCTCTTTGTTGCATGGCCGATTTTGAAGCAAGATTCTCTTTACCATGAGTTGTGGTTGGTCAGTCCTTCAATGGTTATTTGGGAGATTTGGAAAGAATGCAACTGAAGGTTTTTCTTAGAGAAGGTCAAGTTCTTTCCTGCTTTCATCAATCGGCTGGAAGTTGTGATTGTTGAAGTGATAAATGGGAGAGTGAGGATGAAGAGGGAAGGTGAGTGGAGTTTTTCATAATGGGATGCAAGGATGAGGAGAGTTTGGTTTGGTTTGGAGATTCCAAAGCCTAGATTTAGTATCTTAGATGGAAAGAAAAAATCCAAGAGTAGTGCAAAGTGGGTGCCGTTAAGGAAAGGTTGGTTTAAAATGAATTTTGATGGAGCTTCACGAGACAATCCAGGGATTTCTGGCCTAGGTTGCTGCATTAGGAATGATAGGGGAAGGATGGTAGTAGAAAAGTCAAAATATTTGCTGGCAATGACAAATGCAGAAGTTGAATTGTGTGCTCTTATTTGTGGTTTAAAGTTTTTTAGGAGCTTGAATCTTCACAAGGAAGAAATAGAAGGGGACTTGATGGTGATTGTCGAAGCTTTCAAGGAAGGGAGAATGGAAAATTGGAAGCTTCAGGCTTTAATGGAAAGGGCCTGTGATTTGGAACAGGGTATCTCTAAATATAAAATTAGACATATTTACAGAGAAGCTAATGGGACATCAGATAGGTTGGAAAATTTGGGTGAAGATGGGGAATTGATGTATTGGATTTGGGATCCGAGGAAGGATGGTGGCTAAGGGGTCCTTCCCCCTCGGCTACCAAGTAGGTGACTTCAGGATTGGTGTCATCGAGGGTATGTGGGTGACGACATAAGGCTTGGTTGGCATGGTGAAGCAGGGTGGCAGCGGAAGGTTTTAAATGCAGGGAAGGTGGTGGGAGATTTAACGTTCTCTGTTCAACTGCATTAAAAGCTTGTCTTTTTAGAGGATGAAGTGGGGAATGTTTTTTGAGTTGATGGGATGCAAATATAGTTTGTGATGTTTATTACACCTTAACTCTCTCGATGTTTCTCATTTTCTCTCACGAAAAATGATGGAAACTCCTATTTGTTTGTCGTCTGCTAGAAAGCTTTGGGATTTCTATGGAAGAATTAGGCATGGACGGTTGAAGTCAGTGTTTAAAGACTGGGACGAACTGGTCTTGGAGGTGGTGGAATTACTTTTGGGGGAGGAGTTCATGAACTTGGCGAAGCGTTGGCAAACGAATGCCAACATAGCGACCCATTTCCTTGCCTCGCTCCTAGACTTGGAGGTGCCAAAGGCAATGGTGTTGCTTATGGCTCGAAAGCTTATCTGGGATAGTATGTTGGAGGGTGCCATGGATGTGGTGATTATGGCTGAATTGGGTGTGGGGATTCCTCAGCCTCGCGACTTGCATCAAGCTCTTTTACTAGGTGTAAGGGTCAAGCGATATCCTTTCATCTTGGATATCAAAGGTGAGGCATTATGGTGTCATCGTGACCAAGCTCGTTGTGGATTGATTTTCTTGAAGCATCATCTATTTTTAGAGCCATTAGGAGGGGTGGATTGGCATTGAATCTTCAGGGATCTTTTTCTAGCTGAGGGTGTGATTACGAAGGGGTAACTAGTAATTCTGGGTTTTGGTGGTCTATTTAGTATTTTTGGGTGTTTGAAAGGGGGCTCTTTGGGAGTTAGGTCTAAATGGTTTGTATGGGGTTGCTTGATAGTCTGTGGGTTGGGTTTCTGGTGCGTCTGGTGTCTGAAGTTAGCGTATGGTATTGGGTGGTCTGTTGGAGGGTTCTAGGGATGGTTTATGGCATTTTGGATAGCATATGAACTGAAATGTAAAATCTTTTTTGCAAATCAATACAATCATATTTACGAATCAAAAAAAAATTAACAATTAAATTATCTAAACCCATTCATTATAAAAATAAACTGTTTCTATAATATTGTATAATTAAAAAATAAACTATTAAATATAAAAACATAACTATTGCAATCAATTTTGCTTAGCTACTTATTAATAAAAAATTTAAAAGCAAATAATTTTTTATTTTTTTTAATTCAAGAAATATTTATATTTTCTAAAGTAGAGATGCAAGATTTTTAACTTTAAAACGTTTCAAAATTATTTATCATAAATATGATTGGTCTAAATATTTAATCTTTATGAGGGGATTTTTAGGAATGATAAACTTTTTAGATTTTTTTCAGATTTCTTTATATTTAAAAAAAAAATAGTTTTTTAAATTCATTTATTTATAAATAAGGTGATTTTTTATATAGATACATATAGAAAAATAATTAATAATAATTTTATATTTTTAATTCTTAATAATTTTATATATTACATTTTTTAACAATTTAATATATTTTAAATATATAATGTAATAAACTATTATTTAAAATTTTAATTTTTAATGATTTAGTATATTGTAATGTCCCCATTCTCAGAGTGATATCACGATAACCTGATTCTAGCCCATCCAGCATTCTTGTGGGTTAGATGGCGTGATTAGGGAATGATATTCACCAAGAGAATCAATTTTTAGTAAGATGTGTTTAGAGAGTAAGAGGGAATTATCCTTAACCAAGCAAAGCATAATGTTGATCTTATTTTATTATTATTTCTTGGACCACCTAAAAATTCAAAGCAAGAAAGAAGGTTTTCTTGCAATTCAAAGCAAGCAAGGAGGTCTAATTGCAAGTCAAAGCAAATAACAAGGACAAAGAAAACAAGGAGGTCTAATTGCAAGTCAAAGCAAATAACAAGGACAAAGAAAACAAGGAGGTGAGTCGAACACATCAAATTAGATCTGCTTCTAGAAGATTCTCCCTTCCTATGACGGTTTAGCAAACTTAAGGGAGAAGCAACTAATATTTAATAATTTAAGAATAAAATCAGGTCTCTTCCTTGGGCGGCTCAAGGAAGCTTCCAAACTAGAATATTATAATCTTCAAAAGCAATCAGATCCTCTCCTAGGGCGGTTTGGAAAACTTTGCCATGAAGTCATGAATATTTTAATAAGGAAAATTTTGATATTTCCCCAAGGGTGACTTGAATTCCTTAGTGATGAAGGAAATGAATATTTTAATGGAATAAAATATGATCTTGACTTAGGGCGGTTTAAGGTGCCTTAGTCCTGAAGTTAAGTGAATATTTTAGTAAAACAAATCTGATTCTCTTCTTGGGGCGATTTTGGCTTGGAACCTTATTTAAGAAGGCTTGGAAGGTTGAGAGAGACATGTTTTAGTGTTGCTATTCTATTAAGACGGTTTTCTCTTGACTAAAAGTAGTTTTTAGTCAATTCAAGGTGGTGCTCCCTTGAATATTGTGGTATGGTGATGGCCCCATTCCACCATGTGAGATGAATTCAAATAAAATTCATCATAGAGCTCAACCAGATTTCTTTAGTGAAGTTACAATTGTAGATTTGGATCTTGTTTTGTGATACTTTCATCAATACTTGCTAGTAGAAGGTTTTCAAGTGATTCGCTTGGCCAAGGAGGGCATTTTTGGGAAATTTCCAGCTTTAGGCATAATCAAACTTGTGTTACAATAGACATCAAATTGATTTCATCATCATTTTTGAGGAGTATCTAGCAACTACGACCTCTAGTGTGCTGCTATAGTTGCATTTCAATCATTTCCAACTGGGCATATCATCCCACTTCACATAGCTAGGGTTTGGAATTGTGTTTTGGCACAAGTGGATGTAATTGAAGGTCTGAAATTCAAATCAGACTTGACTATTTGTACTTTCCAGCCCTCTCTATTTGTAATCAACTTTTCAAATCAAATAAGAATTTGAGTTATCTTTGTTGGGTATGTCCATCTATGTTTATGTGCCTTATTTGACTGCCCAAAGTCTATGTTCAAGTTCATTTCTTTCTATTTGTGCTTGGAACCATTCAATCTTCATGTTATAGTAAACCCTTGTTGAAATCAAAGTTATAAGCAAATAAGAATTTTCAGACCAGTAAAAGGGAAAAATTTCAGTTAGAACCTATAAGGGTTCTTACATATATTATATTTTTAAATAATTTAATATATTTTAAATATATTATGTAATAAATTATACTATAATAATACATATTTTTAATGGGGTTGATTCGATAGTGTAATGGTTAAGTGGTGGAATTGTTGTTGTGGTCACAAGGGTTCAAGTCTCTGTTGGGCTATTGTGATCGTAGGCACTGTGCCTTCACTGATCCAATGTGCTCATGAGCTTGACCTATAGTGTTGATATTGCTGATGCGTTCATGCCATGTGCCAGACATTAATGCTTGAGGCCCATTCCCTCTATAGTGTTGATGTTGTTGATGCATTCATGCCATGTGCCAAACATTAATTCTTGAGGCCCATTCCCTAGTTTGGCTGGTGTGCTTGTGGGTGTGCCAGAGAGGAGGTCCCCTGTTTGTGGCCTCCATGTTGGTGGGCATTGTTCCCTTTCTAGGCTACCATTCTTGCGAGAGTGAACTATTACTTGTGTTAATGTTAGGGAGAAGGTCCCCTATTTGTGGCCTCCATGTTGGCTTGAGCCAGGCTAAAATTCTCGATGTAATTGATCAATAAATATATAATTTTTAATAGTTTAATATATTTCAAATATATCATATAATAATTTTTCATATAATAACATTATTATATTTTAATTTTAGTGATTGAATAATTAGATTTTAATAATTTAATATATTTTAAATATACAATGTAATATTTAACTAATATTATATTTTTTCAATAGTTTAATATATTTCAAATATAATAAATGATAAACTTTAATATAATAATAATATTATATTTTAATTCAAGATAAATGATTGAATATATTAGTTTTTTTAACTATTTAATATATTTTATGTTGAATTTATGCCGAAGGCGTATCCCTTTTGAAGTGAACCAAGCTAATTTCTACAATCAATGGTGTGCAAGGCAAGAAAAAGGTTGGGAGATGATGGAATTGATCTCATCCATTCATAAAAATATTGAATAAAAGAGACGTGAGATTCGGTGAAGCATAGCTAGCAGGCACAACGCAAAGATAAAGCTTATAGACCACGTGAACAAAGCCTTTAACTTTCGTGTAGGCCTGAAAGGCTATATTGACTCTATTGTGATGGAGTAAACAGGGCATGTTAAGTCTATGGAAATTTACACTATTTGGCTGTGAAAGCTTACAAAAGCATTCCTCTGGATGCCCTTGTGTTTTCCAGTACAAGTTTTGTACATAAGAGTTGCTTCCATAGTCAAAGGGACTTGAGATTGAAGAAATATTTGAGTGCTATCTAAAGTTTATGCATGCCCTCAAAGTTGTCTAAAGCTTCTACTCTGTGCAAACAACCTACAACTAGCTCTTTGCCAAGAAGATATTACAGTGCCTATTACTCACCACTCTCTCCAAACTACCAATGATCCAACAGTACCCTCTCCATGTATATGAGCTCGCACAGCTTTCACATTGCATTATATTTTTTCCTTTTAAGGATGTGCACAAGAAACTGATGTTCTTGTTCTGTCATTCACCAGATATATTGACACTAGAAGTAATAGATTGCAATGTTGCCTACACTTCAAACAGGAATGGATTCTAGGTCCTTAAAATTTCAACATACCAGTATACATTTTTGTCCCTACTAACCTTCTTTCTAGAATTCCCTCAATTCAATCTCATTATTTATTTCTTTTCCAAAACACAAGACTTCAAAGATAGATCAAGAAATAGCACATAGTTAAAAAATAAAAAGGACAAAATTTAATAATTTCTACACCATGTTCCTCTCTTGTGTGTGAATGCCATCATATTTTTCTCTATCACAACAATGGGATTTGGGAGACATATATACTCTTACCTTCACTTCATGGCAAGAGATATTTAAGCCATGCCCTTGATTATTTGATGAGTTACCAATAGCACTTATATCTTAGGTTCCATGAATGGGTAGTTCAAATGCTTTATGATAGTGTATGTATTCTTAAGTGCACAACTTTCTCTCCCTTCAATATGCTTTTAGAACATACTCAACTGTTCAGGAGTTATAAAAAATATATCTTTCTTTCGATCAGTGATAATAGTGTTTGATATAGGGCATATCCTACTGAACAAAAGATTTTTTCGGCTACTATGACTGAATATTTTCATTTTTGTATTGATATAAAGTTTGGTGTAGTGACAAACAACGAATTATAATCTACTTGCATCAAGTGATCCTGGGAAAATAATAACAAAGTAACAACAAATAGACCAAAATTTATCATTTTTGTATTATCTATCCCATACAAATAAAAATATTGTTTTATATGATAATTCAAATATAAACATTGGCTGTGAAAAAATACCGAGGAAATCTTTAGGATCTATGTTTATAAATAAATGATTTTCTAACAAGGAAATTTTTTTTTCAAATTAGTAAGTTCAGCCATTAAATATTCCACCCACTTTGATGTGTAAGTTCCTTAGCACACAAAGGTAGTAATAATCCTTAACATAAGAAAATGTCAAAATATTTTAGATTTCCCTGCCAATTATACATAGCATGCACATCTACAAATTGATCTCCGATTTGTTCCCGAAAACACCTCACCTTTTTATTGGTTCATTTATTTTTTCTTACATTATCCTTGTCTTAAGTGTCTCAGATGTGACAACTCTATTCCATCAAAATTAATCAAAATTTGAATTTTTTTGTCTTTTTATTTGAACTCTTGTTGGATGGCGTTGCTAACGCCATAACACTTGACAGTTAAATTAATCAAAATTTCCAAACATTTAGACTACCTACTGTAGACACCCAAAATTTTCCATGTCATAATATTACTGTTGATGTCTTTTTTATGCACTTCTCAACACAGGCAGTGCGTAGGTGCACTACCTCTCTTGAAAGACAATCTTCCACAATCAAATTGCAGAACACTATCCCAAGGTCTCTAATGTCAGGTCTTAACAATGCTTGGAATATCTCAGTTGTTTGATGTGATTTTCTGGAATCACAAGGTGGACTTACGGATGAGTTACAAAGCATGGGAAGTTGGGTCTTGAAATGGAGTTTCTAAGATGGAGAAGTTGTTGTGTGTTTGTTGTAGGTTCAAACAGCAGTCTTGAACTCCATTTTTATCATTGGATTTAGCTTTACAATGTGCAATAAACCTTTCCTAAGGTACTTATTAAAAAAAGGGAAAAGGGCAAGGAAGAGAGAAGGTTCCTGGATCTGAAACTACAAATGAACAGTGATCATGGAGGCTACTACAGTATACAAACTCCCTAAACTGGGTTTTGCTTGGCCAAGAGAAACCTACAGTTGCACAAAACCAGTGCAATATTCTAAGGACTATAGATTTTTAAATTGCATATGCACATCATGCACATGCGATTGAACTAAGTTGTAGCATTGAAATCAAGAAGCCCAGGCTAACTTTACATAGCAGTTTGTCATCAACAAGTGCTAAAAGTATGGGCTGAAAGTTCATCAAATACCATAACAACAATTTCCATTATCACCTCCATTCAAGAATCTACAACTAAAACTACTATGGAAGTTGAACCATGCATACATAAAGAGCAAACTCAAAAGGAACACCCATAAAACATGCAATGTTGTTTTCTATTGCTGCAGAATGTCTACATCAGTTCTCCAACCCTTACAAATGAGGGGCAAGCCCCTATTTATAGTTTTCCAAAGCCCAAATGAATGGCTAGGATTGAATTACATCGAATGGCCCAGATTTGATTACATTAGGGTTTCACCTACCCCAGAATATTCAGCAATTTAAAATACATCCTTGTCTTTTCCCTATTTTGTCATCTAGTGCCCAAGTGCTGTAGCAGTTTTGTCATTTAGTTGATTGCCCTTTTAATGTAGCTGAAACTACCTGAAAGTTGCCTTCTTACTTGATGTGTTTGCAGTGTTCTTCCTTGGATCAAATGAGCCCATCGACGATTGGCATCAATTGATTAGTTGCCCCTGATTTCGGGGGACAACTCATCATCATCTGGTGAAAAGTAGGATAGCTCCTTCATGCCTTCTTCAAGGCCACCCCCTTACGTTTTTGTCATTGACTTCCTTGGCACAGGCCTTCTTCTAACGCCGACCCTGTTGGTGGGTGTTAGGGGGAGAAGCGAACATGAAATGAATGGTGACAGGGGTGATGTGTTTTTCCTTGTTCAGCCTTCTCAATGGGTCTCCTCGACAGAACCGCGGTAGGCTTCTTCAATCCTGCATACACGAAGTGTCATAAGTGCTTTCATACACAAATCAAGGAAAACGTTAGTCAAATCTTGCAAAATCATTGTTAGATCCATCCATGCATCATCAAAAAATCATAATTTTCATATTTGGAACTCATTTAGCCCATAAACATCAATGTGGGCCCAAGGGGGCAGGCAACGAATGGGGGACAACAAACTGGAAGGGAAGTTCTCGGACCTCACAAAACTTAGCAAAACCAAGATTTTACACTTATAGCGCATGGGAAAAGGGAAAGGAAGAGTGCCCAGAAAAACTTCCTCAAGATTGGACCCATTTGAAAAAAAGCGGAAGCTCAAAACAGCCACGGAGAGATGGAGTCATAGAAACAGCCACGGAGGGGCCGGGTCGCCGGGGCTCCACGGATGTTCCAAAACAGCCAAAGGGCAACGAAGCTTCGAAACCACCGAAACTTAACGAAACGTTGATGAAACTTTGGCAGTTCACTTAGGCACTCCAAACACATCCCAAATCCACCAAAAAGTTGTCCCCAAAGTCAAAAATGTGGAAACCAGA
The DNA here is from genome assembly GCA_007258455.2 of Sequoia sempervirens. NCBI lineage: Eukaryota > Viridiplantae > Streptophyta > Pinopsida > Cupressales > Cupressaceae > Sequoia > Sequoia sempervirens. Next base: position 33,044,920 of record VDFB02379711.1, on the reverse strand, counting down.
CCGACGAGGGTCCACGGATGTTCAAAATGGCTAAAGAGGGACGGAGTCCTGGAAATGGCCACGAAGGGACCAGGCTCCGGAGGCTGGGTCGTCGGGGCTCCACAGATGTTCAAAACGGCCAAAGAGGGATAGAGTCTCGGAAACGGCCATGGAGGGGCCGGGCTCCGGAGGCCAGGCCATCGGGGCTCCGCGGATGTTCAAAACACCAAAGGGGGACGAAGCTCTGAAACCACTGAAACTTAACGGAACGTTGATGAAACTTTGGCAGTTCACTTAGGCACCGTAAACACATCCCAGATTCACCAAAAAGTTGTCCCCAAAGTCAAAAATGTGGAAACCGGACCGGCAGGGGTCCACGGATGTTTCCAAAACAGCCAAAGAGGAAGGGAATTCTAAAGGGAAAGTTATAAAACTTTACGGAACCTTGACGAAACTTTGGCAGTTCACTTAGGGACCCCAAACACATCCCAAATCCACCAAAAATTTGGCCCCAAAGTCAAAAATGTGGAAACCGGACTAGCAGGGGTCCACGGATGTTTCTAAAGCAGCCAAAGAGGAAGGAAATTCCGGAGGGAAAGTTCTGAAACCACCAAAACTTTGACAGTTCACTTAGGGACCTCAAACACATCCCAAATCCACCAAAAAGTTGGCCCCAAAGTCAAAAATGTGGAAACCGGACCGGCAGGGGTCCACAGAGGTTTCCAAAACAACCAAAGAGGAAGGGAATTCCAGAGGGAAAGTTCTGAAACCACCGAAACTTTACGAAACATTGACGAAACTTTGGCAGTTCACTTAGGGACCCCAAACACATCCCAAATCCACCAAAAAGTTGGCCCCAAAGTCAAAAATGTGGAAAAAAGTTAATCGAGCAATCAAGGACCAAGTTAGCAGGAATAAGACAAAGGGCAGAAAAGGGACGGGGGACTTCATTTCTCCGCGAATTTGAATACCCTAAGTAGGTGAATTTGGTAAGGGGAATTTGATCGTTTGAAGGCACATGAACAATTTGGCCTTGGAAAATGCAGCACACAAAATAAGACAAGAGCAAAGCAGCTTGTTGGGAGCAAAAAAAAGGGGGTCCCTGCCTACGGCGAGGTGTGTGTGCAAAACATGCACAACAATTACCTAGTCGATACATGACCTTGTAAGACATCTTGTAATATTTTACCCTAGGTCATTACATTATCCCACTTATCCCATTTATTCCACTTAATCACCTTCCCAATTAAGTAAATAAATCTCGTTTATTTAATTAATTCCTCTTCACATGTCTCAAAATAATTCAAATTAAGTATTTTAATTAATCTCTCACTTATTACCACATTGCAACATGTATCACATGACTATAACTCTTCACATGCACACATAATTTAAATAATTTTATTATTTAAATTATGAGATTCCCACTCACATCCTATTTTTAGCCCCATTCATTGTGCGTCATAGGCATCTTTCCTCCAAAATAAATAAAATAATCCCACTTATTCCCTCACATCTTAATTTTAGCCTCATGTCATAACCCACTTAATGTGCGTCATAGGCACTAAAACCAACTTTTAATCCTAGCCATACACATCACCCATTTGAATTTTAATCTTGGCCATCGAATTAAATCAGCTCTTGCTTATAACTCTAGCCTTTCACAGGCATTTAGATCGAATCTTCTTCTAGTATCCACACTCTGCCAAAATTTCCTCCAATCTTCTCATCTATCTATCTATTTTTCCTCTATCATCTCCATCTTATCGTTATGATGTGAAAATGAGCAATCAACATATCAAACCATTCAATCCTTCAAAATCTTGCATTCTCATGTAGGTAGAGAAGAGCAATGAAAATAAATCAAATCTAGCTTGGAGATCAGTTTGCTTTGCTTTCTTATTTTGATTTTCATGCTAGTTTGTGCGCTATTGTGCTTGTTAGGGTTTCATTATAAAAAATTTATGCATTTTCCTTAAGATAATTTTACCTAACTACATTGGTGAACCTGACATGAAGAACCCTTTCCTTTTGCAGATCTTTTAGTTTGCTTTTTGTAGGTTTCATTAACCTTTTGTTGCAAATTTATGTCATTTTTGGATAAAACCCTAGGTTTTACAAATTTCTCCATATCTTCCAAACGGCTGCCATTTTTTCTACAAGATTTTCACAGACATTTTTGCATCATTACAAGAGGCTACAATAAACAAATTGAGGGTTTATCGCCATTTTTGTAGGAGTTATCATGATTTTATGTTTTTTCATAAAATTGACTTTCTAGACGTAAATCAGCAAATTTTCTAGAAATTTTACATTTTTGGAAATCTCTTGAAATTTAAATGGGAGTCTCTTTTTTACAGATTTGATTTTGAGGTCATATAAGGTGCTAAAAAATCCAATCTTTATTTTATATAGGTTTTCATAAATCCACATTTTTGGGCACAAAACAGAGCGTTTTTCTAATTTCTTTACATTTTTGGAAAGCTCTCAAAAAATTAATAGGAGTCTCTTCTTTGATTTTGTATTTTTAAGATGAATAATGTCTTCAAATAATCGAATCTAATTTGGCTATGTTAAAAACATGTATCTGAAATTGCAATTTTTTGATGAGCTTACTTTTTTTTATGGCTGCATTATAATAATAAAAAAATTATTTTGTAGGTGATCATAGGGAGCTATAGTAGCAGAAATATCAGTCATACATAGCAGATTGGAAAGCGAAAACTTTCGGGTGCACTCATACTATTATCTTTATCTCTCATTTGATCAATCAATCTTGTTTGCAAAACACTTGAATTTGGGGCTTTAAAACGAACATCTTGTTTGCAATCACACTTTGAAATTGGGATTAAAAAGAACCATTGTCTTCCATCACACATTTTGGATTTGGGTTAAAAATAACAAGTACTTCCATTGTTTGCTTGCACACATTTTGATTTTCTAAAAGGAAATTAACAACTATGAGTGTGAATCAAGTGTGTGTGTGATCAAAAACACCTCTCTTGGTTCGCTTTTGTCATACCCTTCTTAGGAGGCCTATTTGGATCACACACCATTCCAAGGGATGACCTCAATCAAGTGTGAATCAAAAGACATGCTCCTTTGGGAGTTGAAATCTTGTCACTCTTGGCTAAGCCCCAAATAACATTATACCTTTGAGAAGTGAAGGTGAAGGGTGGGTTACCCCTTTCTCCCTGCTGTGTGGCAGGATTTTGCTTTCAAATCATCCCTAGTCAACCTTGTGCATCCTGGCTTAAGACCTAATTGGTCATGCCCACTTGACTAACTTTAAGCTTGTTGTTGTGTATTCAAGTGCTTTCTTAAACATAAAATGTAATCTTGAAAGACAAATTTAAAATTGTGTTTGGTGTGTGTGTTCATGCATTTACATATGAGATCTTGTGTTTGATATTCCCCAAATCAAACTTCCAATAAAAACTTGCCACATCATCCAAATCATACAATCTTGTCATTCCACATCATATCCTAATCATCATCATCTCTTTAATCCAATCAACATCATTTTACACCATGCCAACATTAGAAGACCTAGTACCCCAATTCCAAGACCTCCTCCAATCACTTTATCAAGCACCACAACCCTTAGACCAACAAATTATACAATGGCTCCAAGGCCACATCCAACAATTTCAACCTCAAGCAAGCCAATCACCTCAAATGCAACATCTCATAGTGCAATCCCAATACTTCATAGCCACTTGTCAAACCCAACAAGCACATCATCCTCTATTCATTCAACACCAATCAATTCCAACTCATTCCTATATGGAATCTCCCTCCATTCCATATCAATCTAATCCATCCACCTATCAAAACAATTCCATATCACCTTATCCCACATCCTTCCATAACAAATCCACATCACCTTATCTCACATCTTTCCATAACAATCCCACATCACCTTATCTCACATCTTCCTATAGCAATGCCACATCATCATATCAATTCACTTTACAACAAGAAAATGCGAGCCCAAGTCCACCTTGGCAACAAAATCAAGAGCCTTTCAATTCTCATGCTCCATTTGACAAGGGGAACACCAATCTAGTTCATGCACCATATAAGTTTATCATAGCACCATCCAATAAAATGCCTATCCCTAAGCCACCATGTCCTAGTCCTAATTCATTTCCCTCTCCACAGTCTAACCCATCAAACTCTTCATTACCCCACCATCATCTAATCCTCCATCAAATCCACGCCCTAAATTCAAACATTTCAAAAGTAAACCTATGGCATTACCCAAATCCACCCATCCACCTACAAAGGATGTGACCCAAGGGCTACTATCAAACATCACCATTTCATCCAACTCATATGTTTGAACCTACCAAAGAGTCTTCAAACACCATGCCCATTCTTACAACCCCATCATGTAGTCTCCCCCTTGAGCCTATTCAAGAGTCTCCCCCCATGAGCCCAAGTCAACCTCCATCATTCCCTCATGAGATTGACCATCAAAAACATGTCGAGCCTATTCAAGATTCATCCCCTTCCACTTCCATTCAAGCAACCCAAGATTTATATCAAGAGTCTACTCACAAGCATGTGGAAACATCAAGCCCTAGTCCTACTCAAGATCAAATCACTTTCATCCAACCTATCCATAACCTATATATTTTCTATGATCAAGATATTACCTATGAAGAAGCTATCTATGAGCATCTTGATCCTATACCTATCCATGAGCAAGCTATCCCAAATGCACCTTCACCTAGTTCTATCCATGATCCATCAACATCCACTTCCCTTGATGAGACATATGCCTCCCAAGCACACATAGAAGATCAAACAAATATCTTGGATCTTAGTGAACACAATGTTAATCAAAATCTCAATGATCCTTTCACATCCACCATCAACTCCATTTCAAATCCATCGTATCCACTTGGTCTTTCCAACCTCATTCATGAATGTTTCTCCTTAGAACCACAACCACCATTATCCACTTCACCTTCTCCATCCAATAACAAACTCGTGTCTAGTGTTCCACCTACACCTAGTCCCATTGTCCATCGGATACTCCAAAACATGAACTACCAAGGTAAAGGTTTAGGCCTTCATGAAAAAGGTATTTTGGAACCCATCCATGTCAAAGTCCCTCCATGCTCATTTGGCCCTAGATAATCACCCCAAGGCAAACAAGCTAAAGATGTTGGTACTTCCTCCATCCATCCTAAGTCCTCTTTCCATCATAAGTCCTATCATATGCCTAAAACATATGTTTCCATCCCTCCTCCATCATCTTACAAATGTCAAAAGCATGTGACCGTACACCTTCCACCATCAAATTTTCCACTATTACTTCCAACTCCTAATATCCCTCCATCTAATCTACCTTCGTTACTCCCAACACCTAATATCGCCATTATACAATCCCCTTATCCATCCATCCATAAATCTTCTAAAAATCCTAATCATGACCAATCAATGCATGCATAGTCTAAACATGAAGCTTCCACTCATTCCACCATACCCATGGGATTCAAAAGAAAAAAATTCAATGCCTCTACCTATAAAGTAAAAAATCCTAAGGGTCCTCATGCCTTAGGGAACAAAAGCAAAGAATTAAAAAAAAATCCATCTAAAAAGTTATATAAGCCCATACCTCCAAAAGAAAAGGCCAAAACTAAAATGGTTTGGGTCCCTAAGAAAAAGGAAAGCAAGTCAAATGAGACATCTACATCACAAAAATCCCAATCATCCACTTCCACCTCACATTCCCACTCTATTCAAGAATCTCATATTTCATCCCACAAGAAAAATAAAATTCATACAAATACTAAGTCTATGTGGGTACCTAAAGCACTTCATCACTCATCTCCTAAGAAAACATTTCCAATGCTTCATACACCCCCTCCACATCAAAAGCTTCAACGTTTATCACAGTGTGTTAAACCATTGGTCATGGTTCCCTTCCATTTCACAACAATTTCACCTACCTCCATCTCTTCATCCTTCATTCATTATCCTACATATCTCCCCCATCACCTTCCTATGGTCCATGCTTTTGGCTAAGCCTCCCATTCATCTTCCCTACATAATCCACATCATAATCCACCAACCCCTCCATAATCCACATCATAAACCATCATCTACCTACTCCATCTGGCCTTTCATGTCATCCCTTACCAACATCTATGAGCATAATGACATTTGACATGGTCCATGCAATGACATCCATCTAGCGGGACTACCACCTTTCATGGAACTAGAAACTTGAGTCCCTCCTATCCATATTCCCCTTCTCCTATCCAAAAATCTAAATGTCAAAAAATACAAAAAAAAGTAAAAAAAAAATCAAAAAAGTAAAAAAAAAAACCAACAAAATAAAAAAAAGTAAAGAGAAATCCCTTTTTCCAATGGTGAAAACCTAGTAAACAGGCGCCCTAGCTAAGTACCATGATGAAAAATTGGCAAACAGGAGTCATGTGTAGGTTGATCTTCTATGTCACTTACACTTGGGGGCACTTTGTCTCATCTGCACTATCTATCCTATCATGTCACTTCTTATCATATCATTGTCATCCTACCTACCATCTTTAGCCATTATACATACCTATCATATTAAGTCCACTCATCCACCATTCTCCTTTTGATCTTGATGAAGACATAGGGGCAAAATGTTGAAACATGTTTTTTGGGTATCTCTTAACATACCTCATCTTTTCTAATGCAATCTTATCACCATCCTATTGGAAGCATTGTCATAAAAATCCTAAGTATTGTACCTAGAAGGGGGTATGTTATTCCTATGTGACATAGTCTTTGGAGATTGCATCCTTGCTCTCCTATGATGCATACATCCATTCCATTCACTATGACCTATCCTTTTTATCTATCCATCTATCATGAGCCTTCTATCCCTTATCCTATCACCCACCCTTTCATCCATCAATCCCATCTATCTCCTTACACCTAGACTTGGTTTTCCCTTGTCATTGGTATCTAGCACAAAGGCTATTCAAATTGTCATCCATTGACATCTCAAAACATTTCAAAAAAGTCCTAAAAAAATACAAAAAAATTGAAGAAAAGGTCTTGAATTTTAAAAAAAAATCAAAATATTTCAAAAATCCAAAAAAATCAAAACATTTCAAAGATCCAAAAAAATCAAATATCCCAAAATCTAAAAATAAAAATATTATGAAAATCCAAAAATCAAAACATTTCAAAATCCAAAAACAAAACATTTCAAAAATACAAAAAAATCAAAATATCCCCAAAAATACCAAAAAAATGGAAAAAGGTCCTTAAAAAAGACAAAAAAAAGCAAATAGCCAACAAAATACAAGGAATAAAATCAAACCAAATCACTTCTTCAAATCAATTCATCACTTCTTCAAATCAATTTCTTCATCAAATTATCCAATCACATCACTTCTTCTAATCAATCACATCACTTCTGATCAAACTCATTCTTCTAATCAATCCAATCATTATCATCAAATCAAATCATTTCTTCATCAGTCAATCAATCCTCTAATTAAGTCGCTCCAACTTAAATCATTCCAAGCAAATCAATTCCTCAATTCAATTCATCAATCATCATCCAAATCTTCAAATCAATCATCTTCAATCATTCCAAGCAATAATCCAAATGCAAGTCAATCCTTAATCTATACCAACCAAGCTAATCAATCTTGCCAAATTATTCAATCACATCCTTTGGTCTTGATCCTAATCTTGTTGTAAACCAAATCAATCAATCATCCTTCTGTTGGTCTAGGGATATATCATTCCCTACAATGACAACACCATCATTAGGGTAAACCCACAAAAGTGGTTTACAATTGGAGTGAGGAAGGAAAAGTTGAAAAAATTGACCCCATGGCAAAAAAAATCGTTTTTGGGGTTCAAGTGAACTATTTGGTTCGAACGAACCAAAAGAGGGTTCGCTAGAACCTAGGTTCAAGCGAACCCATTTAATGAAATGCCCACCATTCCCACCAAAAAAGACAAGGAACACCCCTTTTGAAAGGGGGTTCACTCGGACCCCCCTGGTTCGAGCAAACCCCCCTTTTCCCACCTTCCTACACTCTGGCACAAAAAAAATCATAATTTTTTCCCTTCGAAGCTCGGGTTGAGGATGAAAATGGAGGAGACTTCACAAACCCAACTGGAATCAGGTAGTCCTCAGAACGAGCTATCCAACGACTATAATTTTAATATGTTTTGGTTTTATTATGTATTTATTTTTTTTAGTTTTATTAAACATAGGTTTTTCACCGAAAATCAAGCTCGTTGTTCTGCACATGTGGAAAAATAGTAGATTATCAAAAAAAAAATGAAAAATATGAGTGCACTAGATATTGAGTCTTGGATCCAACAACAAAAAAAATTGAATTTTGATACATACAAAAAAAGTTACGCATTATACGGTTCGCCTATGTCTGAATTGTAATTGGTTTGACTTCGAAACTTGATTAAGGGAAAAATATTCAATAAGACACTATCTAACCAATTGGAAGCACTAGATATCGGAGTTACAAATCTAAATTCGAAAGAATTAGAATTTTATCTTTCATGGAAAAAAAAGTTATGTGTTATACGGTGAGTGTCACTCCTTAAAAAAGTTGTTTTATGAAAAAACTAGTTTTCAAAGGAGATGGAAATAGAAGTGTAATTTGATTCCAAGAATTTTGAAAAAAATATATTTAGAATCTACAGACAAAATTTTACAAATCACTAGTTTGCATCATCTTCAAATTCCTCACGGTTTAGCCGCTATAGGTTCTCAAAAGTGAAGATTTAGTTAAAAAAAAATTATTTCAGTGTCCAGTTTGGCCAAAAATTGTAAACCAATATTGTGGGATCACCCATCATCATCAATCAATTAATTAATCATCAGTTTACAGCTTAACAGGGGCAATACCTTTTTTTTTTTTGTATCATTTGTGCATGCTTGCTTGCTTTCTTGTGTGTGTTATCATTTCAATTTGCATTTGCATCAAATCCAAAGCACTCCCAACCAATATTCATATCTTGTATCTAGACAAGGTTGTATAATGTTGGGGCACGAGACACATCATCACCTTGGTATTTATACCTTGGTGCATAACATCTAGTGCTACATCAAACATATGATTGCTCACTTTATTGCAGCATAGCGTGTCATTCTTCTTTTTCATCTACTTGCTATCTTGTATCATTCATCTTATCCCTCTTGTATCATCTCATTCATTTCGAGAGCATACCCATATTTGTCCAACTCACCTATCCTCTCGAGGGGGCATCATCATCATCGTCATATCTTTCTCATCATCATTATTGTATCCTATATCATCATCCCATTTCTTCATATCTTTTAGATCATCATATTCTTCTATCATCCCTTTTCTTCATTCATCTTATTCCTCACTTCCTCAAGTGGTCGGGGCATCATCTTTTTTTCCTCTATCCATACCTTAGCTTCTTTGAAATGATGTTACTCAACATAAATCTCATCATCTCAAAGATGGGAAACATGTAGACACCCAAAATTTTCCATGTTATAACATCACCTAGTCGATGTACATGACCTTGTAAGACATCTTGTAATATTTTACCCTAGGTCATTACATTATCCCACTTATCCCATTTATTCTACTTAATCACCTTACCAATCTCTTCACGTCTCAAAATAATTCAAATTAAGTATTTTAATTAATCCCTCACTTATTACCACATTACAACATGTGTCACATGACTACAACTGTTCACATGCACACATAATTTAAATAATTTTATTATTTAAATTATGAGATTCCCACTCACATCCTATTTTTAGCCCCATTCATTGTGTGTCATATGCATCTTTTCCTCCAAAATAAATAAAAGAATCCCACTTATTCCCTCACATCCTAATTTTAGCCTCATGTCATAACCCACTTAATGTGCATCATGGGCACTAAAACCAGCTTTTAATCCTAGCCATACACATCACCCATTTGAATTTCAATCTTGGCCATCGAATTAAATCAGCTCTTGCCTATAACTTTGGCCTTTCGCAGGCCATTTAGATCGAATCTTCTTCTAGTATCCACACTCTGCCAAAATTTCCTCCAATCTTCTCATCTATCTATCTATTTTTCCTCTATCATCTCCATCTTATCGTTATGCTGTGAAAATGAGCAATCAACATATCAAACCATTCAATCCTTCAAAATATTGCATTCTCATATAGGTGGAGAAGAGCAATGGAGATAAATCAAATCTAGCTTGGAGATCGGTTTGCTTTGCTTTCTTATTTTGATTTTCATGCTAGTTTGTGCTTTATTGTGCTTGTCAGCCCGTTTCATTATAATTTTTTTATGCATTTTCCTTAAGATAATTTTCCCTAACTACACCTACCAATAATGACAAACCTAACAAGGGAATGCTATAATGACAAAATAGTAATGCCAAACAAAATGCACCCATGCATGTAGATATTAATGGTAGAGGAGCTTGATTATTTTTTTGATTCAAAGGTTTTGTTTCAATCATTTTTGAATCCTTGTAAATGAATTCATATTACTTCTCCATTGAGACTTTCATTGCACAAATGTACTTAAAAAATACAAATTTTTTTCCAAATTGACCTTCTACACATTTTCGACGTACCCATTGCACACCAAGGTGCGATTGCTAGTTTAAATATATAATGTAATATTTTCTTTTTGATGTGTAAGTTGCAGTAGGGTTGGTGGTAATGTATTAATCTAGATCAAAATTACATCTGTTTTATTTAGCAATGGTCTTTTTAGACCATTCAAATCTCTTCCTACTAGTTAAGCCACTATCAAAAACCATAACTACTTTAGATTAAACAACACTAAAGATACTAGATTACAAAATATTGATTATGCCAACCTTGAACAAATGGGGCACAAGCACCACAATTCTACTATTTTCCCTCCATCTTGGAAGACCTTAGCAAGGTATGATGTGAGGGTAGGGCTTAAATTTGATGGTCCACCTTGCCCATCATGAATTTTTTTTCTACGATTTAGTCTTCATTATTGCCTTTCGCATGACAATTTTTTTTTTTACTGCAAGGCAAATTTTATATAATAAGGCACTAATATGCGAGGGACAGGAACATTTTCAGCATAAGCCACATGCCTCCTCTCTGCCATAGAAGCACCGTCAATACGTAGGCGACCATCTCTTGGAATAGGTCGAAAAAGATGACAATTTTTTCACCTGTCCATTCATCTCAAATTTGAAAAACCTCAAAGTCTGTTATAAATTTGATTTATGATAGTATTAGCATAAAACTTGTAACATACTAACATTAAAATGAAACTAACAAATCATAATGCATTGGTGTGTTTTGCCTCATATGGGATACATCACCATTACAAATGTGAACAAAAAAATGACTTTTATAACATTTTAAATTCTTCTTTGTTTGGCATCTTTTCAAATTTCATACACTTTGCTCCATTCCACTACTGATACATCAAGCATTGTTAGAGACACTCTCATCAAAGCATCCAATATATCTAATGTTAGAGTTGTTCGTCGGATATCTTTTATTATGTTTTGCCTTGAAAATCCTCTTTCACATGCCACTGTACTTGTTGGAAAAGTAAGGATTGTTTGTCATAGTTTTGTCATGTTTGAAAAACTTGTATGTCAGTTTGTGACACAAAAAAACCTCCAAGCTTCCTTCATTGATAATCCCTCACAACTAAGATGAAAAGTATCAACAAATATATGCAACTCTTGTTTACAAGCTTCAACATTAAATAATGTTTCATTTTCTTCTCCCTCACATAAAGTATGTTGCATGTGTTGAAAAAGATTATCAAGCCAACACTTTGAATTATCTTCTCTAGCATGAGCATCCTTTAGATAATGACAAGGACTAAACAACTTTACAGAGTTGAAAAACACAAGATCAAGAAATCTTCCATTCAAACAATCTATAAGTGCTTGAACATATTCTTTTGCAAGTTTTTTACAACTCTCTAATGAACCATCAATGCAAGGTTTTAGTGATTGTTTTTGTAAATCAACATAATCACCATGTGCATGTGAAATTGCCACAAACCGTAATTCATGCCTATGAACAATGCCCTCTTTATCAGTAATCTCTAAATAACCATATTTAGAGGCATCCAAGAATTTAGATAAGTAATAGGTATCATTAGCAAATGTATCACTTCTCATAAACCACTTGCTTAAAGTGTTTATAGTAATATCAATAGATGCCCCTAATGATGTAACATCAACATACTCTTCTTGAAATATTCTATTTAGCTTGTTCAACATAAGTATTATATCTACAAGCATGTGTAAACAAAATTGAACTGAAAATATTCTTGCCTTATCATACCATGACTCTCTCTTTTCATTTTTCCATAAAGTCAATATAGGAGGCATCAATACAACAAGCCTTTCAATAACTTGTCCTCTTGAAAGCCATCTAACTCCATGAATTTGAAGAGCTTGAAGAGTTTCAAGTTGCATGACTTCTTGTAAAGAAATGAGTTCCTTGTTTCTTTTAGTAGAATTTTGTACCCAAGAATACACCTTATTTGCTATTTTCTCAAAAAATAACAATTCATGATTTTTTTAAAAGCATCTAATGCAACTAAAGCTTCATGATGAGCAATGTAATGAACACCTACAAGATTAGGAACATCTTTTTTCATAAAATAAACAAACCCATTTTCACTACCAACTATGGATGAAGCACCCTTTGCGGAAACAACTATTAAGCGTGTATTTGAAAGCCCCCTTTCTTCCTTTAAAACATTGATTGCATCATAAATTGTTTTTCCTTTTCCATCACAAACATTTATGAGTTTTAAAAATTGCGAAGTTGGCTGCCCCAACCCTTTTGAGTCTAAAAAAGTTGCATAGACCATAAAATGCCTCTCTAAACTGCGATTTGTACTTTCATCCAACATGAAAGAGAAAAAAGAACTATCCAACAGTCTAACAGTTTGTACCTCTTCAAGATACTTAGATATAGCAAAAATAAATTGATTTGCAGCCATCTAATTTCTGTATGAATTGTAGTCCTTATTCTTTGGCATGTTTGGTAACTATAATGCCATTTCAAGAGAGCAAAGTGATTCATATTTTGAAAGGGGTAAATCCTCTTGAACCATCCAAAAAACTAATTTCATAGTTGTGATGACTCTTTCCTTGTTAATGTCATCAACATTTGTTATATGTTCTGTAATAGGTTTTGTTTTCTTTTCATTCTCACATGTCCATTTAGCTAGTGAAATCTTATGTATGTTTGAATTGGCATGAGTAACTAACGAATCATGTTGTAAATTAGTGCAACCATTACCTGCTCCCCATGGTCCAATTGCATTATGTGTTTCACAATATATGCATTTCATAACTTTTTTCCTTCATATATTGTGCATTTCAGTCACTTAAACTTTACTTTCCATTCCTCATGAAATTCTCGTTTTACTTTGAACAACTTTTTTTTTTCTTCTGTGTATTGTTTTCTCTTGTTTGATATTCTACAACATACTTTTCAGTGTGCCCCAAAATATCTAAGTCTTCATTTAAATCAAAATTATGATTTTTATTGGGTGCTACAACTTTGGATGTACTTGACCATGGAAAAAAATGTTTGATAGAAGGCTGATTTTTTCCACTGAGACATTTTCAAATTGTAATCCCTGCATTTTTTAAAAATAAGAATGATTTAGATATTTTGTTCAAATTCATCTAAATTTATAAAAAAATGAATCATAAAAAAAAAAATTAATATAAACTAACAACCATATAGAGAATAAGTTCATTTGAAATGACGATAGGCGGGAAGCAGCGATAGGGTGCTATTTTGAAAATTTCAGAAGCAGGCGTGGACAATGATGACCCCGACCCGAATGGTGGATGTCTTTGGCCGCTACTTTTTTGGGATGTGCTTCCGGAGAGGCTGGTTTTGGCGTCTACGTGGGTGGAAGACAGAAGATTGGTTCCTGTAGGTGGGGCTGTTGGTGCTAAAGGTGAGGGGAACTTTGTTTGTGCTTGGTCTCCTGTTTGGGTTGGCTATGGAGACAACTCTTCTTTGCCTGCAGTGGTTGGAGATAGTTCTTTAGCTTTTGCACTATTGGATGCTTTCTTTGTGTCTCCCCTATTGGTGCTCTTCTGTGGTGCTACAGGTGGGGACTCTGTTGATGCACTGGGTTGGGGTTTTGCTGCTGCTGGTGTTGTTATGGCTCTTGATGGTTGTTGGAGGGCAAGTTTTTTACCCTTTGTGTTTTCTGGTGTTGGGTGGTTTCCCCTTCCGATTTTCTGCTCCTTGCAGGGTATGTGGGGTTGCTTGGGCTTCCTTGAAGTTTTTGGGTTGAAGAAGGGGCTTATTTTTGGTTTTGCTCGGTGTAGTAGGATGGCTTGGGGGCTTTATTTGTTGGTCCTTTCTTCTTCTCACTTTTTCTGGGGTGTTTGTTGCCTTCATGCATTCACTATTTGGTGGCTTGCCGGCATGGTTGTGGCTTCCTTTTGGCTGGGAGTGTGGGTTTTCTTGGGCTTCCTTGGAGTTTTTGGGTTGAAGAAGGGGCTTATTTCTGGTTCTGCTCAGTGTAGTAGGATGGCTTGGGGGCTTTATTTGTTGGCTCTTTCTTCTTCTCTTTTTTTTTTTGGGTGTTCTTAGCTTTTGTGCTTCCTCTGATTGGTGGCTCTCTTTTGGGGGTTATGCCAGCACGGTTGTGGTTTCCAAATGGCAGGTGGATTTTATTGCCTATTTTCCTGGTTTGAAGACCATTTTGGGATGTTGGCCCATTTGGTGGAGTGGTTATGCCGCTCAAATTTGGATGTTTTCTTCCTTGTGCTCTATTGGGTTTTGTGTGGACCTGCGCTGGAGTTACCAGGAGTTTTTCATGATGAGAGCAGGTGTTTTTCTTAAATCCTTGTTCATGGTTTCCCCCCATGTGCCTTGTTGTTCTTTGGTGGTGTTTGGGGGCTAATGCCTTGACTGAACCATTCTGTGGGTATGGAGTCGGTGCTGGATCAGCTATGTTCTGTGTTGAAGGTTTTGAGGGTTGGGTGGTTTTCAGAGATAGTTTTGAAGACCCAATTGTTATTGATATTGTTGCTTGTTTTGGTTCTCCTTTTTACTGCAGTCCCTTCCTTCTCTTTGAACACTAGGTCTTCTTTTGAGGTGAAGACCTCTCCTTTCGAGGTGGAGTCCTCTCCCTTTTGGGTTGAGGTGTGTTCTATGGTTGAAGGTCTCTTCCTGCTTTTCTCATTAAGCGGGTTCCCATTTCTATTGAGGTGGAATGGAGGTTTGCAGGAGCGTTGTGACTGTGGTGGGTTGGTTGAGCTGGATTTTGTCTCCTATAGAGGTGGAGAGATAAATTGGCTTTTAAGGAAAACGATTGGAGCCTCATGTTCTTGTGATGACCTCTCCTATAGAGGGGGAAAGGGTTTGTTGCTGGGCAAGGTTTTGTCTACTTTTGGGGTTCTATTTTTACAAACCTATGACTTAGTTGTTTCTACCAGTGGTATGGTAAGACCAATCTACTTGAGTGGCTGGCTTGTTATGGCCTGGTTGTTGCAGGCTTTTCTCTTGGGTTTAAGGTCCCTACCAAAACTTGGTTATGGGTTGTTGGTCCCATCAAAACCAATAAAGTCAAGATTCATGTAGAATCTCAATTCTTTTCTGGGCAGCGTGCTGGCTTTTGGCTGGTTGCTGGCTTGTTGGGTCCCTGTTTCGCTGCTGGATGTTTTTTATTCTTTTTTTTTGGTAGCTTGTTCTTCTTGGTGTGGGTTTCGGGTCCCCTTAAAATCTGATGGTTTTGAGTCCATTCAAAATTTGTTGTAAATAGTTTCGGGTCCATTCAAAACTTATTTTTCCTCTTATCAAAAACAACCATATAAAGAATAGGGGGTTGTAATGGTTGCATCAGAACAAAAATAATAATGGAATATTATTAAATGCGATCCAAAATGTTTGATAAAAAAAATTTACAATGTTCAATTTTATTGTGATAAACTGTGACAAATTTTTAATAGAAGATTTGTAAATTATTATTCTTTAAAAAAAAACAAAATAAATAAAATAAAAATCATCTTACTCTTCTTATTGTGCAGCAAAATCATCTTACTCTTCTGACTATGCGCAGCAAAATCATTTTCTTTTTTGTTAAAGCCGAGAGGCTTCTACAGTGAAAGCTAAATCTTTGTTAATTTGTTTGACTTTTTTAAAAAAAATTGAGCAGCTGCTTGTATTCGAAGAGAACATATTAATAAATATTACCAACGCCCGTTGCATGAATTGAATTGGCAGAGGAGTGAAAAATAAATGAAACAAATACTGACAACATTAGCGTTGGGAGAGTAATGGTTTCTGCATTTCAAACGGTTGATAGCAATGCATCCTGGCAACCACAATCCACAATTAGTCGCCCAATTGGCGGTTTCTCCAGCATTCTTCTTTGCTGTAACTGTTTCTTCTTGTATATATTTGTTTTTGTAGAAGGCTTTAACTTGAAGTGGCCGCTTCTGGGTGTTTGACAAAGGCGTCTGGATTGGTTTCGTAGCATCTGAGGGTTTCATTGAGCAGAGGTCGCCTGAGAGTCACTGGTACAAGGGCGCAACCTGCGGAAGAAAATCTCCCCTCTCCCTCTTTTCCTTGCTTTCCTGATTTTACCTTTTTCTGGGTTATGCTTAAGCGAGCAGATTTAATGTTTTAGCTTAGATTTTGTTTATTTGTTTAGCCGTTTCTATTATTTCTATTTTATGAATAGATTTCACATGTAATCGGTAGTGAGTTTTCATTTTTCATTATCCATATCTTTGCTTCAGATTTCACCACACTAGCAGGGGTATGGAGAGATGCGCTTGACCCTAAGCGGTTTCAGAAGCTAGCTTTGTCAGATGGATTGCTCTCTAGAGCTAATTTCGGGGTTTGCATTGGTAATGAATATTGTATGGCTTACGGTTTTATTGTGTATGTGTGTGGGGTTTTGGGATTTCATGAATTCATTGTGATTCAGACATCGAATTTTGGTTCCTTTGTTTATGCGATTGATTTTTCACTTTTAAACAGGCATGAGAGACTTGAAGGAGTTTGCATTGGAGCTTTTTGACGCCTTGGCATGAAGACGTGGTTTACATGCGCAGCCGATTAGTAAGGAGGAGCTTTATAGTTTCTGTTTGGAAATTTTCGATCAAAGCTTCGATTCTCGACTGCATATTTTCTTAGATATGTAAGAAAATTAAGTCAAATTTTTAAAAAAAATTGTGCATTAAGAATCCAGCAAATTGCAAATTAGAGTAAAGATTTTGCTCTAGAATCTAGGAACTAAAGTCTAGAATTTTAGGCTCTTTCCCTGTGGATTTTAACTTTTTGAAACACGAATCATTTGGATGTTGGAGGCTTTATGTTTCAACTTTTCTCAACATACTTGAAAATACTGGTGCATATTTTAATTTTCTTTTAGAAAAATACAGACAGTCAGTAAGATCAAAATGTGTATAGGTGTGATAAAAATGCCGACGGACAAATATCAGAGGACGAAGTTAAAGAGGTAATCAATCCCGCTCCTTGAAATTTTTTCATGAACACTGAAAATTGGCCAAAGTGATAATTAAATGACCTACTATTTATCACAGATTATCATGTTCAGTGCATCTGCGAACCAACTTTCCAGAATTAAGGAATGAGCAGAAGAGTATGCTGCTTTGATAATGGAAGAGCTGGATCCAGACGATAATGGCTACATTGAGGTAGTTGATATTAATTTTCTCAGCTTTTCCTATTTTTGGCTGAAAGTAAACAGCACATTGTTTTTTATTATCTGGGTTTTCTTTTGATTTCGATTTTAGAATTACCTGGGCATTCTTGATTGGAATTGTGGTGTGGGTGTTCATGAATTTTTTGGGATGCTCATAATTGATTAATTGATCTGTGCATTAATTGATTATGAATTGCAGAGTTGTAAGAGCGTTGCAGGGACATGCACATGGACATCTCACTGCAAGTTGGAGGTTTAATTGGGGGCACTGTCTATCCAGCCCCAGGGATGCACCGGGGTTGGCATGGCCATGCATCATGCAACATCCATAATAGGCGGCGGCTACTGACTGATGGGACTGCAAAAACTGTCATCTCACCCTCAAAAATTGCTGACGATTTTTACCGTACAAAATATGCTAGAGATTTTTACCTTATAAAATTTTTTAGAGTGTGTATAGTGATAAATTACTATTACTTGGCCGGCCCCCCACTAAATTCGTAAAAAATTGAATATTAACACCAACCCTTCCTATTGTGGATTATTATTTTCATTGGCAACTTAAAATAATCTGGTTTTAAATGAATTTTAATCATTATAAAAAAAATTAATAGTATAATTATTTTTAGATGTGTAATATAAATAACTTTAAAAGAAAATATTTGATGGAGATATTAAAATTTTAGAATATATTAATAATTTTTTATATTTTCTAAGGTAAAAACAAAACAAAACAATGAATTGTAAATTTTCATTAAACGTATTTTTATGAATTTTATTTCTTTCTGGTTGCATGCATAATATTTTGATGATGGATCATGAAGTTTGATAACGTTGATTCATAAAAATGCACATAGTTTCAATCCAAAAAATTTACAATTCATTATAATGGACTTGGAAACTTGATGTTGTTAAAAAACAAAACAATTATAAAATATTGATAGCTTTTGAAAAATGAAAAATAAAAATTACTAATAAAAAATAATACATTTCAAATAAAAATAAAAATAAAGTAAAAAAATTAGATTATTATATAATAAATAAAATTGTTCTAAAATATTCAAAATAGTTGTTTCATTTAATCTATTTTTAAAAAAATAGAAAAAGTTAAAATTAAAAATTTATTCTAATGCATTTTGCTAATGAAAAATAATAATTAGTAATAGAAGTTCAAAATTAAATAATTTAAAATTAAGAATAGAAGTTTCAAAATTAAATAATTTAAAATTAAGAATTTATATTTAATTTTTTATGAATAAATGTTTATATATATCTTGCAATATTATATTTCTATTAATACATTTAATCATATAAAATTTCTTTTATTGCAATTTCATATCTATGTTTTATTAACACAATTTCATACAAGAAACAACATTTTTTTTAATTTTATGAATATAACACAGTAAGTAAAACTAAAAAAGAACAAGATTATATATATGTATTCCACCCCTAATACTTATATTTCAGCTTTATCTTAGACTCATAAAATGACATTACATGATATAATGCTAACACTATCACTTTGTGAAATACATAAATTTTCTTAAATTGTTCATCCTTGTGTTAGTGGGAGGTTTTAATAACAATGTATAAGTAATTTACTACTAAATCTATAGGTTCTAGAAAATTTGAAAATGTATAATATGTTTGACTTATTGTTTGAGGAGTAAGACATGTAAAATAATTTGGGCAACACTGAGTAAAAGTAGAAATATGGATATATAAATATTAAGATTGTAATGTGCATGTTTTTCAATAGTTTTAGATGTCTATGGCAAGAACTTCTAGGTGGTCAATGAGTGGTGCTATTGGTTGGTTTGTTTCCAACAAATTATTTCCATTCACTTTTAATTTTTTTCTATTTGTGCAAGTGAAGGTGAAGATAATAATAAATAAAATGATATCAATGGGTGAGACCCTCTTATGGACACTCCCAATCTCATTTATGTATTGGGTAAACTTGATGATTTGGATGTTATGGGTGGCATACAACAAATTCACAGTCAGTAATTCATTGATGAAAAATTCACTGCATGAAAAATTAATTGCGTGAATTGTTGACTGTGAATTTTCCCTTGGTGATGGCGGTAAATTTTCGTAGAATCGTTATGGGTTGTTGCTCTATATAGACTTTTAGAGGTGTGACTATTTTCATTCTTTTTGTGAATAAGTGCAACTCTATTTTATAAATGGTAATATAAACACTTATTCATATTATTTCTAAACATAAATTCTTAATTTTAAATGATTTAACTTTGAAATTTCTATTATTAATTATTATTTTTCATTACCAAAATGCATTAGAATAAGTTTTAATTTTAAATTTTACTATTTCAAAAGAATTAGATTAAATGAAATTAATAATAATAGTTTTGTGGATACAATATTTTTATGTAAAGACTTTTTTAAAATAAATTTTATACTTCCAAATAAATAAATATATTTGTATATATACATATATATACATATATGTGCATATATAGATATATATAAAACTTAAATTCTATCATGATGATTCCACACTCCATAGTAAAAAGTGTATTGAAATTTGTAGATTAAAATTGTGTATGATTTTTTTAATTTTATTTTTTATATATTTTAATCAAGAAATTCCACTATTCTTAAATTCTATTTTTTAATTAAAATTTATAATAGTATAGATATTTTAAATACATTTATTTAAGGAAACTAAAAAAATATCTATTTCGAATCATTTTAGAACAATTTTATTTATTATATAATAATCTAATTTTTTTACTTCATTTTTATTTGAAAAGTAATTTTTTTTTGTAATTAGTAATTTTTAATTTTTACTTTTCAAAAGCTATTGATATTTTATAATTGTTTTGTTTTATTTTTAACTTAGAAAATATAAAAAATATTATATATACATTTTAATAATTTTATTTCTAATTATTAATATATTCTAAAATTTTAATATCTCCATCAAAAATACTTTATTTTAGTGTTATTTAAATTACATATCTAAACATAATTATACTATTAATTTTTTTTATAATCTATAATTAAAATTCATTTAAAACCAAATTATTTTAAGTTAATTATTTTTTTTATAATCTAAAAAAAATTATTAGGTACGGTAAAAATTGTCAGCGATTTTATGAAGGTGATACGACAGTTTTTGCAGTCCCATCAGTCAGTAGCCACCACCTATTGTGGATGCTACATGATGCATGGTCATGCCAGCCCCGGTGCATTCCTGGGGTTGGATAGACAGTGCCTGAATTGGGCGTGGTGGAGGTTCAATTACTCTTGCTCTTCTCTGATGAAAAATGAGCAAGAGTAATTGAACCTCCACCATTTTCATCAGAGAAGAGCAAGAGTAATTGAACCTCCACCACGCCCACTAACTTGTAGTGAGATGTCCATGTGGAACAGTGTGAAACAGTAGTTAATGCAACAATAGTTAATGCGCGATAAATGTGGTGGTAGATGGGAGTAGACATGCAACTACGGGCCGCATAAAATGGTCTGGTCATTCATTGTTTTGAGGCTGTGACCGATTCGTTTTAAGTTTCACACTAATCCACAATACAAAATAAGTTTTTTGGTAATTTAATGTATGGGACTCTTCATTGAGTCGAGGATTATTTTAAAAGCGTCCTAGTTTGATTTTTTTGGTTTACTTAATTACGAAGTAGTTTTTTGGTTTAGTTTAAAATATATCTATTTTTCAATTAGTTAAAAATTCTCTTATTTCATTGCATTTGAGAAGAACTATTTGTTTTTATGATATGGAGGTATTTTTTTAAGATTGGATTGTGTAAAATGATATTTTTCATTAGCATTTTAGATCACATTTTATGACCATCATCAGAATGAATATTTTATTTTAGAAAAAAACTATTTGTTTCTTGAAATATAATTTAGATGAAAAGGTAATCTAACATCATCAATGTGAAGAATTATTGAACACGGTAAACAACAATAAGGTAAATAGTAGACATATTACTTATTTATCTTTTAGAATATTGAAGAATATATTTATGTTATCTGGTTGTTATGAAAGCCTACAAGATTTTAGTGATTCAACACCGAAAGTTGAGTTGTCAATGGAAAGGAGTATTGATGCAAACCCACAACAAACAAAAAGTGGAGATAATAATTTTAAAATGCTCTGATTATTTAGGTTAAAATGTTTTGATTATTTATGCTTTATGCTCTTATTATGCATTTTTGTAGTGAGCAATAAGTAGATTATTTATGGTTATCAAAATTGATATTGTGAATTAATTAACATTCATTTTAGTTAATTTTTATTTTTATTTTAAAATAAATATTCTAAATTTATTATTGCATATGCAAAAGTACAAGTAAGTTTCTAAATTAATATAATTAGAGTTTTCTAATTTTAAACACTTTAATACAAAAAAAAATTCTAAATTTACTATTTCATATAAAACTAAGTTTCTAAATTAATATACTTAAAATTAAAAATATTGAAAAATCTTTTAAAAAAGAAAAATATGTTTGATGTCATTCTAAAATATTTTTTGCTAACAAAATAGAAATAAAATAAATTTCTAAGTTAATATACTTAAAATTAGAAATATTGAAAAATCTTTAAAAAAGAAAAGAATATTTGATGTCATTCTAAAACATTTTTAATAATAAAATAGAAATAAAATTATAAAGGGATGAAAAACAATTATCTTTTCTAAAAATTATAAATTAATGTATTTAAAATTGAAAAATTAGAAAATTAAATAAAAAGAAAATATTCTAAATTTACTATTACACAAAAAAAATTTAAAAACATTTCAAAAAGGAAAAATCATTCATATTGTAAATATATTATAATTTATAAATATATAATATAATATTATATTAGGGTAATGTCCCATGGATTTAATCTTGCAATTCTCCTTAAAATTTTAAGCTCCAAAGTTTAAGGAATGAATTGTAGTGTTTTGATTAAAAAATAATAAATAAATCAAAATTCTCTCATTTTTATTTTCTAATAAGAATTTGAACTTTTAGATGAGAGACAAGTGGCATAAAAAACTCTTTAGTGTAGGGGCAATTTCTAGCCCCACCCCAACTGTCGAGGGGTTAGTGGATCGAACCCCCGCGACACTGACTCGACTCAACTTGTCGCTCAAGGAGCTGACAAGTGAACTCAAACAGACTACGCCTTCCTTGCAATGTTAGCGCAACAATGAAAATATACAAGAGCTCAAGCAAATAATGAAAGGAATGTAAACTCATAATTGCATCAATAGAATTATCAATGCATAGAATTGGGACAAAATGCTTTATATGTTCATTCCTTCTTACAACAATTGTACAAAATATACAAGGCAAAAACCACACTACCCAGATCGGACTCAGCCGAAAATGTTTAAGTAAAAGAATACAACTTACAAGGTGTCCACGGGACAAAAAGGGTCTACTCTTAGAACTCAGAAGAGCTCATCATGCAGAATGCACCAAAAAACCAACTTGCTACGAGCACCCAGTAAGTTCCAATTCCATCCGCAAAGCAAAAATGCAACAATGTACAAATAATGTATAGACCCAGAAAGAATCGCAGGTCTTAGGGTTTACAACGCTACTACAAAATTAAAAACTCCTACAATAATACAATGAACTCAGACTATACACTCTACAAGATCAAGACAATTGAATTCCTTCTTGTCTTTCTAAGTGGCTCAGCTTCTTATAGAAATCCAAAGTCGATGTAGGATATCCACGCGGGCCAATCAACTTGCACCCATTTGCATACACGGATCATAATCCAACCAACCAATGAACGGAGTCGGCACAGAGTCAGCTTGACCAATGAAAATGCATCACACGAATCCAACTCTTCCAGCCCCACCGACATGAGCGCGTTAAAAAATACACGCATTTGCTTAGCCCCGCTTTGCAAACTCAGATCGACTCGGTAATACAACACTTTCAGAACCAACTCAGCTAGCCTAGCTCTAGTGTTCAAAATCCTCAACATTCTCCCCCACTCAAAATAGGTGACGCCCTCGGTGTCGGCATGACTACAGCAGCCATGCGAGAGCTCAACTGCATTGCTCATTTCTTGGCGGGGGCAAAGCTCTTGTCAAGGAACTCTACCACTTTCTCCTCAGCTTGCCATAATGCCTTGCCTCTATCCCAGGTGGCATCTTGGCACGGCTTGTTCTTCCAGACCACTAGGAACTCCTGCAACTTATGTCTGTCGATTCCCCGATCTCTCATGTCGATGATCTCCTCCACTTCATATTTTGGTCTGTCAATGACATTGGCAGGAACCCGGGTCAGAATATTGCGCAGGAGATCTTCCTCGTTGGCATGATGGGGTCTCAACTAACTGACATGAAAAATCAGGTGCACCTTCATGTGCAAAGGTAGCCTCAACCTGTATGCAACTTTTCTAACTCGCCTAATGACTTCAAAAGGCCCATCATACCTTCGAACCAGGGCGTGGCTCATTCCTTTCTGTGGCCTGAACTATTGAGGATCCATCCGCAACAAAACTTTGTTGCCAACTTGGAACTCAACTTCCCTTCGCTTAGAATTTGCACCTTTCTTCATTTTGTTGCTTGCTTTGGTCAAGTAATACCTCACAAGGTCTATTTGCTCGTTCCACTCCTTTAGATAGTCACTAGCATCCGTGCTACCAGCTCCATGGTATGCACTCAACACTGTGTGCGGGGTCAAGGGTTGTTGCCTAGTAGCCAACTGAAAAGGAGAAAACTGACTTGAACCTGACTTCTGCAGATTATAACTAAATTGCACTGCATCCAACAAACTCGGCCAATTCTTTTGATTTGAGCTGACATAGTGCCTCAGGTAATCCTCTAGAATTGCATTAATTCACTCTATTTTCCCATCCGTCTGAGCATGGTAGCTGGTAGACATCAAGATCTTCGTGCCCATCAATTTAAAGAGCTCACTTCAGAACCTACTCGTAAACCTGACATCCTGGTCAGAAACAATGCTAAGGAAAACACCCCAATACTTTACCATGAACCTGAAGTATTTCACTGCATCCTCAGTTGTGCAATTGTGTCGACAAGCAACAAAGATTTCATACCTAGAAAATCAGTCAACAAGCACCATGATGTTTGTGAACTCATCTACTTTAGGGAGCTGGGTGATAAAATCCATACTCAAGCTTGCCCAAGGATGGACCGGAATGGGTAGAGGTTGCAACAACCCTCCTGGAAACTGGCTCACTGATTTATCTTGCTGACAGATCAAGCAAGTCTTCACATATTCTTCGATGTCCTCTTTGAGCTTCGGCCAAAAGAGACCCCACTCGAGAAGAGCGACCATCCTCCTCTGACCTAGATGACCCACCCAAACAGAGTGATGGCATTCCCTTATCAAATCATGCCTGAGGTCTTTCCACTTCGGGACATAGACTCAATCACTAGTAAACATTAAGATCCCATTCTCCAAATGAAACCTCTAAGTCCTGCCCATCTTTGCCTGATTCACCAACTAGTAAGCTTGTGAGTCCATCTCAAGGCCTTCTTTGATCTTCTCAAGGATCTCATCTGACAAACCCACTCTGTTGTCCAAATTGCCCGCATCGTGTTGCAACTAGATGGTGGCCAATTGAGCCTTCCTACTCAATGCATTGGCCATTACATTATGCTTTCCTAGTGTGTGAACCAAATCCATAGCAAACTCAACAAGAAACTCCTGCCATCTAGCTTGCTTCAGAGTGATATTGGCCCAAGTCTTGAAATAAGTCGAGCTGATGTTATCAGTTTTGACAGTGAAAGGCACTCCCAGCAAATAATGCCTCAATACCCGTAGACAATGAACAATGGTTGTCATCTCTTTCTCATGAGCCGAATAACGACACTCTTTATCATTCAGCTTCTGAGACTCGAAAAGATTCCTATTTTTCTAGAAAATATTCCAATTAATTTCGTAGCACAATTTTTTTTCCCATGGGACCTCTTGTTCCATGAAAATAGAAGCCCAAGCCCCCCCATGGGACCATACAGGTAGATTAGATATTATTTATTATATAATATAAAATTATTTTTAATAATAAACATATTTAATATTATAAGTATTTTGTTAAATAAATTATTTAAAATTAAAAATTAAAATAATAATAAATTTTTTTATATAAAATTAAATTAAATTAAATAGTAATACTCTAAATCTATCCCATAATCGTAACACTATTTCTAAACCCTGTTGCTAACTCTAAATCTATCTATATCCCTAACCTTAACCCTAATTTTAAAATTAACACTAATTCTAATTGTAACCCTAGCCCTAATCCTATTTCTCACCCTATACATAATCATAAACCTAAATCTAATTCTAACACTAATTATATGCCTAACCCTAGTCTTAATCCCAACCCTAAAACTAACACTATTTTTATCTTTAGCTCTAACCCTAAACATAACTCTAACTCTAACCCTAACCCTAACCCTAACCATATTAGGTAATTGTAATTGAACCCTAGCCCTAACCCTAACCATTAAACAATTAATATTCAATTAGGTTTAGGGTTCAATTAGAGTTAAGATTATGATTAAGGTTTAATTAGAGTTACAATTACTATTACAATTAAGGTTCAAATAGGGTTAGGGTTTGACTAGGGTTAAAGTTCAGTTATGGTTAGAGTTAGAGTTAAGGAACAATTATGGTTAACATAAGAGTTTAATTAGGGTTACGAAAAGGGCTTAATTAGGGGTAGGGTTAGAGTTTAATTAAGGTCAAACTCAGTAAGCATTCAATTAGGGTTATGGTTCAATTAGAGCTAGGGTTGAGATTAGAGTTTAGTTAGTGTTAGAATTAAGATTAAAATTAGGGTTCAATTAGGTTTAGGTTATGGTTTAATTAGGGTTCAATTGGAGTTAGCGATAGGGTCAAGATTAGGGTTAGGGTTAGGATTAGAGATAGGGTCAGGATTAGGATTATGATTAGAGTTACATATATAATTAGGATTAGATTTGAGGTTTTTGTTAGGATTATGGTTACACTTGGGTTAGGTTAAGTGATATGGTTAGGATTAGCATTAGGATTAGGGTTAGGGTTAGGGTTAGGATTTGGGTTGGGGTTTGTGTTAGGATATCTCAAGGTTAGGGTAAGGGTTATTGATTGGGATCAGGGTTAGGATTAATATTTAGGGTTAGCCTTACAATTTTAAAATATTGCTTGGGGTTAGGTTTTGGGTTGGTTAGATTAACGTAAGGATAAGGGTTGGGGTTTCAATAGGGTTACTATTCAATTAGGGTTATTATTCAATTAGGGTTTTGAGTTTGGGTTAGGGTTCAATTAGGGTTAGGGTTCAATTAGGATTAGAGTTAAGGTCAAGGTTCAATTAGGGTTACGAAAAGGGCTTAATTAGGGGTAGGGTTAGAGTTTAATTAAGGTAAGACTCAATAAACATTCAATTAGGGTTAGGGTTCAATTAGAGCTAGGGTTGAGATTAGAGTTTAGTTAGTGTTAGAATTAAGATTAGAATTAGGGTTCAATTAGGTTTGGGTTATGGTTTAATTAGGGTTTAATTGGGGTTAGGGTTAGAGCTAGGGTTCATTTATGGTTAGGGTTAGGGTTCAATTAGTATTAGGTTTAGGGTTAAGGTTCAGTTAAGGTTATGATTTAATTAGGTTTGTTGTTAGAGTTAGGGTTAGAGCTTATTTAGAGTTAGGGTTCAATTAGGGTTACAATTAAGGTTAAGGTTAGGGTTCACTTTGAATTATGATTAGGGTTCAATTAGGGCTAAGGTTCTAGGATAAAGCTTGGGATAAGGATAAGGGTTGGGGTTTAAATAGGGTTACTATTCAATTAGGGTTTTAAGTTTAGGTTAGAGTTTAATTAGGGCTAGGGTTCAATTAGGATTAGAGTTAGGGTCAAGGTTCAATTAGGATTAGAGCTAAGGTCAAGGTTCAATTAGGACTAGCATTCAATACAGGTCAGGGTTAGGGTTCTGTTACCTATTTTTCACTTCATGCTCAAACAGGTAGAGTTGAATCAAATTTTATCATTTATAGGTACATAAATTTTCATTGATCTGATTGAAGTATTCATTGATCATCATAGAAGATCATTTTACATCTGAATCATAGTTTTATTGTGCAAACATTTAAAACAAAAAAATTGAGAAACTTCCATAGTAATGCTTTTTATTCATTTTGTAAAAATGTTGAATCTCGCACAAGCCGTGAGAGTAACTGAGTTTGATTATAACAATCAAAAGATGAATACAAAATTCAAAGGACAAACTACACTGTTGAAAATAACATAAGCGTAAAGAAGAGGAGCAATTCATCATTGCCTATAATGATGAATCACTTTCGTTGGTATCTTCAGCCATCGTGTGTCTAAGCAGCTACAGCTTCGTTTCCTTGCTCCATGAACCTACAAAATTGTAAAAGAGTGGCGTTAGAGTTATACTCTAAGCAATGACGAATTGCATTCTGCCTTACACTTATGCTACCAACAAAAATGTAATTCGCATCAAAACAAGCATTCATCAGATGAAAAGATGATAATCAAGAAAAAACATAACTCAATGGAAGCTTTTAGCTTCTTTTTTGCTAACATGTTTGTTTCAATGTGCAGGGACAGATTCATCATGTTCGTGGTTATCTTATTAGATATGTGGAGTAAAACAGGCTCCCACAAGGGTAGAGCTTGGCATATCATAAAGATGACACCTCTCATTCGCATTATTACATGAGATCATCAAGTATTACAGTCATCAAACGAGACTGTTGTAAAGCAATATTAAATTATAAAAGCAGTCTAATTCAGCATGGTGAAAATAAATTGAGCAGTTATCTTTCGCTCATCATAAACAAAGAAGCATGTTAAGAGAGCATTAATTGTATTTGTCATAGTTTAGTTTCAGCTCTGCCTTCATTTGTGTTCAAATTTTAATAAGGCATTGAGCCCCTTTATGCTGAAGGGAAAGTAGAGCGTTCAACATTCTCATATTTCACAATCAATGCAAATCATCAGCAAGAATTCAGCTGATCAAAAGAAATAAAGATATGACCAAGAAACAAATTTGTAATAATATGGCATGGAGAATGAGCAGGAACCATGAGTAGCAATTATGAACATCAACATTAATTTCAAAGTGTATCAATATACGTTTGAAGTAGACAGCCACAACAAGAAAAGGAGCATTTTATAGAGAACACTGACGAAGGCTACTACAAAATTGATTAAGTAAATAGGACTGTTGTTACAAGCATTCATAGTGATGAAGAAATGGTTACAAAAGTTTATGATAGTCATAAAGGACTGAAAAAGCATCCTTGACAGTAAGAAAAGCCAAATGGAAGCTTGAAATAGTGTGAAACAGCAGCAAAGTTTTGGGACAACGTTACATAGTGTCAAGTACAAGTAGAGCATTCAACAATTTAATTTGTTTCTTACAATTACAAGGCACAAAATAGTATTCATTCATGAGAACTTCGTAAGAGTCAAGGACAGTCATGAACAAGATTGTTGCTACGAAATTTATAAGAATAAGTGGGCACACATGTTTCAAAATGCCAAAATGATAGCAATCAGATCAAAAGAGTTTTTTTCTTAGCTTGCACATTCAAGTTAATGTAATGGCATTAAATCAAAAAAGCGGCGATCAAACAATAGAGGGCATTCCAATACCAGTCATAGTATAGTCATGCATAAGCGAGACATCAAACAAGAAGGGGCAGTCATGATATCATGTCTTGTGCCAATGAAATATTAAAAGTTGCAGTCACATAATGATAGGACAATCATGGTAAGTGACAAAGATTTCATCAATGATGAGTGCAATTAAGCCTATCCACAGTTATAGCTACAACAGTGAGAATAAGAGAAATACATTGCATCATTGCTGAGCCATATATCATACATCCAGAATGAGAGTTTTAGCTGAGTAAGTAAATGAAAGAAAAAGCTAAGAGATCAAGCATAGCACAGGGCACCTCAAATCACCCATATAGCTAAGTAGCCACGCCCAGACAAGAAGAATGAACGGAAAGAGCCATTAACAGATATTTCAAGATAAAAAGAAACTCTCAGCAAGGTCGTGGCTGAAAAATATGGCATGAGAGGAATGATAAATTCAGAAGCACAAGTACATCCGTGCCCATGAAGAATGGAAGAGATTCATATATATAAAGAAAAATGATGACAACTGGAGTGCTAGCAACTCTTCATTTTATAGAAATAATCAACCTTTGAAGTCATTGTACACAAAATATATGGGGGAAAACAATTACATTCATTGTTTTTGCATTCACAGGGGTTCAAATTCAACATTTTATCACTAGAAAGTAAACAGGGGATGCAAAGTTAAGGCTTACCTCATTTGTAGATGGAGAGAATACATTCAAAGCCAGTTTTAGTTTGCAAATATCCAAAAGAAGGTTCTCAATGGCAGCCAAAAGGTTGAGAAGTCAATAGGAAAGTAAATCACAGGAGAAACATCAAAAAATAATGATAAGCCGCGGTTGTAGAGCCTACAAAGGTCCTCAATCCTCATCGAAATGTCTATCTGGTAAAAAAATTTGACTTACCTGACTTTGTTGATGGATTCGTCTGAAGTTTTTGAGAAAAGCAATAGGTATAGCATGAAATTTGAGCTCCAGAAAGACCCTATTTCTCCCAATAGCATGGCGGCAGCAGTTGTCAACAAAATGCAAGATAAAGAATAAGGAGAAAGTTATCAGGGTTCGATGCTTTTGCTCACATGCCCTAATCATTTTATGGATTTTTTGGCCTTTTGTTTTCAATTTAAATCATTTCATTCAAATTATTCCCCATAGTATTGACTTTTTAAGTCAATTAACTTAATGATTTAAATGGCCATGAAGTTTTGAAGTCTGACTTCAAAAAGTGTCTTTTGGTTTTGAAATGTTTAAGTTCACCTTCACCCATGCTTATTGCATGGAGTTAGAAAAAATAGCAATTTCAATTAAATATTAAAGGTAATGATTTTATTACTTTAATATTTAACATGTAATAAAGGTGGAGTTGACAAATATTAAATATTAAAATAATCATTAAAATGATTATCTTTAATATTTAATTAAAAAATTATCTTTTCAAAAGATCCATGCAAGAGTATAAGTGGAAGTCAATCGAGGGTCTAATCATGCAAGTGGAGCAAATGATGGAGGTTTTCTTTCAGTTACTTACCAGTTTTAGAGGAGTTCCAGTTGTCATGGGCGAATTGATTAAAGCAAGGAGGGTTTTTGCATGTTTTGGTTCACATTCTGAGATTTCCAGTTCAGTTTGAGTTACATATCGGTTGCATGCTTTATGATTGCCAGTTCGAGATTGAGTTCGCTCATTTTTGCATGAGTTTGAACCACATTTTCAAGGATTTTTACTTATGCTCGGATTTCACTTTGGAATTGTCACTTTCTCACTAAAATTGACTTTCAGTTGCTGATTCACGCACTTTGGGGTGCATTCATATTGTATATATTGAAAAAGTTTATCTTTTTCATTCTAGTTCTTGTTTTTTCAGCCTTTGCATTCTATAAAGTGAGATATCTTGTAACTCAACATTTTAAATTTAATACAGTTTCACAACTTTACAGTTTATCATTTTTGGCAGAGTTTCCTTCTTTTCATTATCGCGATTCAATA
Source organism: Sequoia sempervirens (assembly GCA_007258455.2). NCBI lineage: Eukaryota > Viridiplantae > Streptophyta > Pinopsida > Cupressales > Cupressaceae > Sequoia > Sequoia sempervirens. The sequence goes on along the minus strand of VDFB02379711.1, from coordinate 33,013,649 downwards.
TCAGCCTTCTCAGATTCAGGAGTCTTGTATTTATTGACTGTTTAAAACACGAATTTAATGTGTTTGATTCCAAAGCCTTTAAATTCCTATCACGTTCATTAATACATGTACATGAAAAAGCAATTTAGTTACAGATCATAAGTTTTGCTAATAATTTATCCTCTCCTTTAGGTTGTGAAAATATCGTTTTCCTTCATTAAGAATGGATTGTCAGGCCTTCTAATGAAACACTTATGTAATTAGATTGCCCAATTTGAGTTGTGAAGATAGATTCTGTAATAATCAGTTGTGAATCAATATGCTCATAAATATCAATTAGGTGCATCACCGAGGTTTTAGTTTCAGTTTCATGCATTTAGCAATAGTTCTTCTTACCCTTTTCTCAAAGAAAATCATTCAAGTACCTAATTGATCATCATATAGGAAGCCGACCTAGAATTCAGAGGTTCTATTTTTGCCATAGGATTACCCACAGCCTGAAAATAGTTCCCATGTTTCAACAAATTGTTGAATTTAATTGTTCAAGTGTTCGGGTGCAATCTGTTTGATAATAGGTTCAATTTGGTTTAAGATTTAATAAGGGTTAGGATTAAAGAAGGGTCAGAATTATGATTAGGGTTGGGGTTAGTGTTAGGATTAGGTTTGGGCTTAGGATTAGGGTTAGCAATAGGGTAAGGATTAGGGTTAGGGATAGGGTCAAAATTAGGGTTTTAATTAGAGTTAAAGATATAATTATGATTAGATTTGAGGTTTTTGTTAGGATTAGGGTTATGCTTGGGGTTAGGTTAAGTGATAGGGTTAGGATTAGGATTAGGATTAGGATTAGGGTTAGGGTTAGGGTTAGGATTTGGGTTGGGGTTTGTGTTAGGATATCTCAAGGTTAGGGTAAGAGTTATTGATTGGGGTTAGGGTTAAGATTAATATTTAGGGTTAGCCTTATAATTTTAAAATAATGCTTGGGGTTAGGTTAACGTTATGATAAGGGTTAGGGTTAGGATTTGGGTTGGGGTTTGTGTTAGGATATCTCAAGGTTAGGGTAAGAGTTATTAATTGGGGTTAGGGTTAGGATTAATATTTAAGGTTAGCCTTACAATTTTAAAATAATTCTTGGGGTTAGGTTTTGGGTTGGTTAGGTTAACGTTAGGATAAGGGTTGGGGTTTTAATAGGGTTACTATTCAATTAGGGTTATTATTCAATTAGGGTTTTGAGTTCGGGTTAGGGTTCAATTAGGGTTAGGGTTCAATTAAGATTAGAGTTAGGGTCAAGGTTCAATTAGGGTTACGAAAAGGGCTTAATTAGGGGTAGGGTTAGAGTTTAATTAAGGTAAGACTCAACAAGCATTCAATTAGGGTTAGGGTTCAATTATAGCTAGGGTTGAGATTAGAGTTTAGTTAGTGTTAGAATTAAGATTAGAATTAGGGTTCAATTAGGTTTGGGTTATGGTTTAATTAGGGTTCAATTGGGGTTAGGGTTAGAGCTAGGGTTCATTTATGGTTAGGGTTAAGGTTCAATTAGTGTTAGGTTTAGGGTTAAAGTTCGGTTAAGGTTATGATTTAATTAGGTTTGTGGTTAGAGTTAGGGCTCAATTAGGGTTACAATTAAGGTTAAGGTTAGGGTTCAATTAGGGCTAGGGTTCTATAATAAAGCTTGGGATAAGGATAAGGGTTGGGGTTTAAATAGGGTTACTAATCAATTAAGGTTATTATTCAATTAGGGTTTTGAGTTCGGGTTAGAGTTCAATTAGGGCTAGGGTTCAATTAAGATTAGAGTTAGGTTCAAGGTTCAATTAGGACTAGCATTCAATCAAGGTTAGGGTTAGGGTTCAATTTGGTTTAAGATTTAATAAGGGTTAGGATTAAAGTAGGGTTAGGGTTAGGATTAATATTCCTTACAATTTTAAAATAATGCTTGCGATTAGGTTTTGGGTTGGTTAGGTTTTAACATTAGGATTTAATTAGGGTTGGTGTTAGGTTCAACTAGGGCTAGGGTTAGGGTCAAGGTTTATTTACAGCCAGGGTTTCAATTAGGGTTAGGGTCAGATTAATTTAAGTGTTAGTATTAGGTTTAGGGTTTCAATTAGGGTTAGGGTTAGATCTTAATCGTAATCCTAACCCTAAAACCATAACCTTAACCCCTTAACCCTAATCTCTAACCCTAACACTAACCCCAATGCTAATCCTAATTTTATCTCTAACCCTAACCATAACTGTAATCCTATCCTTAATCCTAATATTATCTCTAATCCTAACCCAAACCCTAACTCTAACAATAATAATTTTGCCATCCATGTCTCGTTGAGAATGCTACTAGCATATATATATATATTATTTTAATAATATATATAAAATACGCTGAGAGATATCCTTCTTAAGGAGTCTATTGTAGTTTTAATAGATGCCTCAAAATGGATATCTCTTAGCGTATTTAATATATATTATTAAAATAATATATATATGCTAGTTGTAAGTTGTAACTGTAATCTCTTTACTTTTTGCAAATCTTCTTTCTTTTTTGTTGTAAGTTGTAAGTGTGCAAAAAAATCTTTCCCTTTTCTTCTGGATAATGAAAATTAAACTCTAAAACCAGATTAATAAAAGAAAAATGAAATATTTTGCACTGGTAAAAAAAAAATGGTTTGAAAGAGAAGATTGTTGTTTTTATAAAAAATTCTATTAAAGAAACTCAAAAAATATTTAGAATAAAAGAAACTCGAAAATATTTAGAATCTTTAAAAAAATCTAAAAAATTGAGATTTGTTTTTTAACAATAGAAGTTTGCATTAAAAAAGAAGAAGTTAAAAACATAGAAGAAGTTTCTATTAAAATATTTAAAAATAAAAGTATATATAATATATGGTCAAATTTTCATATTAACTATTTTTTTTACAATTGCATGTATTAACATACGGTTAAATATTTATTTTTATTGTATTTTACAATTAAAATCTTCAAATACAAACATGTATTAACATACGATTAAATATTTATTTTTACTGTATATTACAATTAAAACTTTCAAATACAAGTTAAATATTTATTTTTACTATATTGTATTTTACAGTTAAAATCTTCAAATACAAGTATACGACCATCAAATTTAAGCCCTATGTGAGGGCAAGCGGAATTTTTCCTCTTCCTAACTTCAGTCCATCCCTAATCCAAATGCGCTAGTGTCTTCGGGTTTTGTACAATATTAGTTTTTTTGCTATCGACCATATCTCCATGACAGTCCAAAGTTGTGGAAACCAAATCCACCGAACGAGCAGTTGAAATGTCTGAAATCTCTGATTTTTCTTTAGATTGAGGAAGAATTGGGGCTTCAAGAATTACATTGGAACCCAAAATTGGCTGTGTTATTAGTAATATCATCCAAAAGGGGGGGTGATAGGGAGGTTGGATGAAACAATCACAGTTTCATGCTAAGTCTTGTTAGAAGACTTCTATGGTGTCTCTCTCCACCACTTCAACCTATAGGACCTTTCTTTACTTAGGATCCCCTGGTTTTGCCTTGCCAACCCCAACTACCAACATAAATCTTCCTACCAATCCACTTTGGTACAAACTTGCAACTCTACACTTAGCCCTTAATCCACCCTAAAGGCTACAAAACCTCCAAATCTTGAATTTAGCTTTGCAGGGGTGTGGAGGTGCTTCTCACATCATCAATCCATCCTTGTAACACCCCTCCATTTTGCTCTTTGATCGAACAGTGTTCTTCTATGATATGTTTTATTTCTGTTGCATTGTGACTATGGAACTTGGTTATTTTAACCGCTATCTGTTAAGCGATGTAAACATTATGTTTTGATGTGATGGAACTTTATTCAGATGTTATTATTATTTCATGTTATGGATTAAATTAGCATGTATATGAATTACTGGCGCTTTATGTTTTGATTATATCATTGATGATTAGATGCGTCGGTTAGTGATATTGTATTGGTGAAGGGGACGGGATCACATCACTCGCATGCGAGTGCCCTGGGATTCCGCGATTTCCTCTTCACGGTGTGTCTTAATATATTATATGCATGTTTCGACACTTGTATTGTGTGCAGGATGCAGGTACAGGACATCGACTCCACCTGGTTTCACAGGTCTGAGTGTGTCCCTTGACCAACGGTATCGATTGGGAGATAGTAACTAGGTTTTTTGTGTCAACCATCACCCTAGTTATTGTGTGTCATCGAGTTTGTAGTCGGGCTCAGTTATTTTATGTTGTAGTTTTCTCCTTGGCTTTGTATTTAAAATTGCAAGTTAAAAGTGATTAAATGGCTTTTGAAATTTATAAATGATTATTGTTTTGTCTTATTGAAATGTTGGGAAATTAGTGATTAATTAATTAATTTAATTTAATTAATAAAATAATCTAATTTTGAATTAGATTTATTTTATTGACTAATTAAATTAATAGTGATAAATTAAACCAATTTGGTTGGGTTGGCACCTTTAGATTTTTGGATTAAGTCAAAAATTAGAATTATGCTTTATATTTTACTTTTAGAAATAAAAGTTGAAAATAATTGTATTTGTGAAATTGTTAAATTCATTTGGTTAAATAAATTTAATTACCTTTTTGGTTGAAGATGAATTTTATTTAAAATGAAAATTATGCAAAATGCATTTGGGGAAAGCAAATTGTTTTAAAATTTGAAAAATAGAAAATATCTCCATTTTGGCAATAAATTTAGTGGGTGAGTCAATTTTAGGGCTGACAAATTTGGAGAAGAAAGGGGATAAGGTAATTGATGTTTATTAGAGAATTTTTAATTTTTGAATTGGGAAGGGAGAGCAAAAACTTGGTTTTGAATTCTTGGAAGAATTCTTGGTTTGATTTTGGTGGAGAGCTTGGAGGAGGCTAGAATTGTGGAATTGAAGGAGGGCTTGGAATTCTCCATTGTTGAAAGCTTCCAAATTTGGAGGAAACACAAGGTTCCATCATTCTTTCTTCTACTTCTTGCTTTCTTTTGAATGAGGTTATATGATTGAAAATGTAATTTTAGATTAAATGAAATTCATGGAAAAGCTCTCAAATTTGCAAAATTATAGATAGATTTGGAAATGGAAACTAAACAAGGAATTTACACCAAGAAATAGAGAAAAAAATCAAAGAAAACTCTATTGTAGAACTAGAGTTTGAAAACCCATTTTGTTGTTTTGAAAATAAGTTCTATTATTGAAATGGGTTTGGATTATTTTTACAATTTAAGTCTGAAATCAAAATTTGGGTATATATATGTGTAAATATACCCATGCATATCAAGACATGGATATATTTACTCATATATATACAAATACATATTCATTTTATTTGAAATTTTAGACTTTGGGATAAACCCAGAAAAATGCTTGTATTTTCGCCATAGACAATGGCTGTGAAAATAAAATAAAATTGTAAATTTTTGTTTATTGTTGTGGGGTGGGCTGTCAAACCCCACTGCCACCACACAGCCGCGGCCATGAGCCACGGACTGTGTGAGGAACACACAGGCCGCGGCCGGAACAACCACGGGCTGTGTGAACCCCACACAGCCGCGCCCATAAGCCACGGACTGTGTGAAGCTTCACACAGGCCGCGGCCTTTAGGGCTCGCAGTTTCCAACGAAACTCGGATTTCTTTTTTTTGTTTTTTTATGTTTGTTTTATAATTATTATTTAATATTATGTTAATATTAATATATATATATTATATATGTAATATAATATATTATATTATATGTATAATATATAATATATTATATATATATAATATTACTATAATATTTAAATAATATTTATTTAAATATATTGAATATGAAAATAATAGGAAATTTAGAATGAGTAAAATGAAATAGATGTTAGTTGAACGACTTAATTATTTAAGTGTTCGACTACAATTATAGTTGCGAAATTGTGAATCAATGAAAGAGTTATTTTAATCAAATGATGTTAGTTAATAAATTGTTTGATTATGATTTGGTTGTGATACTAAGGATGAAGGAACGACTTGATTTATTACAATGTCGTGGAATGAAATTTAGATTTTTTTTATTAGATAAATGCAAGGAAGGAAAAACTGTGATTGATTGGATTTAGGAAATCCGAATATTAGTTTATTTAATTTGATTAAGTGCACTAATGCGATGACTGATTGGATTTACGAAATCCTAATGTAGATTACCTTATATTGTTTGTAAGCTTCCTTTTGTCGTAGGGCATACATTCTTGTTGGAATTTGAGTTAGATTTTGTAAGTCTTCCTTTGAGGTTGTCATTTTAAAAGTAAAGGTTGTCGGTATGTCAGTCAACCTTGTGAGTGTTTTGGGTAGTGCACGTGGTGGTAGTTGAGTTATCACCCGGTTATCATAAACGAGATATGTGGTAGGTCATGGATACCCAAGTACTACGAACAGGTTGTTTGACCTTATGTGTTAAGGTCAAAATTGGTCATAGTTTTGTGCATCTTGTCTACCCTTAGATTGGGGGTTTTGTATCCCAGTGTTGTCAGTAGGAGAGTGGGCCTTTGTGGGGTTCTGATGCCCAAAGTGGTGTCAAGGTAACTCACCTAGGGTTTAATTAAGTGATAATCTAAAAGAATTAATGGGGAACTTCACACTAATAAAGTTAAAATATACTTCTCTCATGGAACATGCATTGTTAAGACTCGAGATGAGATGAGACGCATAGTTTTGTATGAGGGTCCGGCGCCGGTAGAGGCAAGCCAGGGTAACCCATGATGGGGGTCCGGTAGCCTAGGAAGGTTGAGCTAGGGTAACTCATGGCAATTTATGTATGACACTCTCCCTACGTCAACATTTAGCCAGTTATTGTGTATTGTACAATGGTGTACTTGTCCTATGTAACCTGGTAGCAATGTATTGTCTTGTGAGTTTCGTACTGAGTTAAGTGATGTTGTTGGTGTTTGAGTCGGTTCAGTTATGTTTAGCCTTTGTCTAGAGGTAGTTGGTCTTGACCAGAAATCCTTGTTACTATCTCCTAGCACGGGGGGTGAGCCTTTGGGTTTCACTTGGTTGGGTGGAACGTGCACCTTACACCGTTGGCTTTGATCATGATCATGTGGACGAGACTTTCATGATGGAGAGCTCGTTGGATTCCAGTCACTCTTCTAGTTTCTTTTACTCTAGTTATTCTTGTATATCATTACCCCTCATTTGTATCGAGATGGAAATTGTAATAAGTTATCATGTTTATTTGATCTACCTCATTCAGGGAATGAGTGTTGTAATTATATTGTAAACAATCGTTATTGGTTATCATGTTGTATCTTTTAGTCTTTGATGTAATTATCCTGTATGGAATGTATGTACTTTAATTCCTTAATTGAATGATGCTATGTTTTCATTCCTTGGTTGTTTTATTCAGGTTTAAGTAATCTTTGTCTCATAGCCTTAGGGGATGTTTGCAAAGTATAGTGAACTTGTATGTTATTGTTCCTTTTAAAGAAAAAAAAATATTAAAAAAAAAATTGTTGCATTTGGTTAGTGAATTGCAACTTCCCCTAGGGTTGCGTGGCGGGGCATTACAATCCTATTAAGTGTATTAGGGGTCCACCTAGCTCCATCTGCAGGTCGCTTTCACCAAACCCTCTCTTAGACCTAAAAAGGCTACTAGCCCTAGGAGCCCCATTTAGGCCTCCTTCTCTGAGAAAATAGGTTTGTTCTCAAATCTTTCCAAAGAACATCCCAATCTTTTCTTGGGATTCCTGGTTCATTTTCCCACCTCTCAAATATTTTTGAGGTCTTAGGTCTCCACCGTCCGTACAACACCCTAACTTGAAAATGGGTAAAATTAGGTCTTTCTAGCCCTTTCTTGTCTTCTTTCCAAACTGTTAAATGTTTCTCACATCAGTTGATTTGATGGAGCTTCCTTCTTCATGTTATATCTAGGCAAGACACTTACTTGCCCTCTCCACCCTGCGATTTGTCAAGAAATAGACACCCTTGCAAATCAAGTGCTCTGCACTTTCTGTCTTCCCTAGCCAGAATCTTCCTGGCTCTCCTAGGGCAAGACTTTTACAGCAACTCCCATGCTCTCCAGGACCCTAAACTATACAATATGTACAACCATGGAGTCTAGTCACTATTCCCAAAGGGCTGTACAATTTGCACGATGGGAAAGTGAACTAACACTCCATTTTCTCAAAACTGCCTGGTTCAGACCAACAACAGTATGGAAACCAAATTATTTACAAACTAAGCTTAAAACTGCACAAAGGAACTATCTAATGCTACACAAAGCTTGAAGAAACACTACTCTACATCCTACACAGATTTTATTGCTATGATCAATCCATCAAAGCAACACTACAATGCAAAAATCAGAAAATTCTCACAAAAACACAGTTATTTCTTCTTGAATTCAAAACTTCAACAATTTCAAATGCTTCCAACCCTACTCCAATGTCGAGGCATTCCATAAATAGGGCCTCCAATTCAATTATCACTCCCTTGGGCTCTTCTTGGCCGCATGAAACTCTAATTGAGCATTATTTGCCAAAAATTGAAAAGCAACTCCTAAAATCCTAAAAGGTCAAATCCTTACTAGCAAAAACCTTAGGCCTAATCATTGGTCAACATGAACTTCATCAGATGATCAACATCCAATCCAAAATTCCATTAAGGCTTACATCCAAATGAACTAAATTTGCTTGCTTAGTTGTCCTAGACAAGACTGTCCTAGACAACCTATGAGATAACCTATGGGTGCTCCTGCACCATTCTCCCCCTCAGCCGAACACTAAGGATTGTGGGGAGAGATTAGAGATAAATCAATACCCTGCTTCTTGAACTGAGCTTCATCCACCCATGTAGCCTCAGATTCTGGTTTGTCCTTCCATTTGATGAGATGTTCCATGTATTCCTTATACTGGGTAGACTTCTTCATCCTTGATTCTAAGATTCTCTCTGCTTGCAGCTTGTCTTTAGGAGGTAAGGCTATGTTACTCACATCCTTCAAGACATCCACACTTGTCTGATCCAAATCAGTGACTGGTCCTTTATACCTGATCAAATCAGCCACATTAAACACTGGTGAAATGCCTAGGTCTGCAGGTAACTCCACCTTGTAAGCATTCTTTCTATACTTGGCTAACACCTTACATGGTCCCACTCTTTTCATCTGCAACTTGGTTGATGTTCCTTTCTGCAACCTAGATTTGTTGAGATGGACCATGACATAGTCCCCTAGTGCAAATTGTAGATCTTTCCTAGACATATCCACCTTAGCTTTCAACTTGTGAGTAGCCTCTGTAATTGTCTTCTTCACTTGCTCCTGAATCTCCTTCATGGTCTGAGAGAAATCCTCAACATGGCCACTCCTATACTCCATAGCTCCTAAATCTCTAAGTTCACACACACCTCTTGGGTGCATTCCATACACTATTTCAAAAGGACTTATGCCTGTGGTCCGGTTCACACTGTCATTGTAGGCATATTTAGCCTGTGATATGACCAAGTCCCATGTCTGTCCATACTCCTTAGTTAGGCATCTGAGAAGGTTACCTAACACTCTATTAACCACCTCAGTTTGTCCATCGGTCTAAGGATGGTAGGCTGATCCAAAAGACAAATTAGTACCTAATCTGCTCCATAGAGTTTTCCAAAAATGACTCATAAACTTCACATCCCTGTCTGATACAATGCTCAATGGCAATCCATGGATTCTCACAATCTCTTTGAAGAAAAGATGAGCAATATAGCTAGCATCATGGGTGGTCTTGCAAGGAATAAAATGACTCATCTTACTGAACCTATCTACCACCACATAGACACTATCAAACCCTGTCTCAGTCTTAGGGAGTCCTACCACAAAGTCCATGCTAATACATTCCCATGGTCTATTGGGAATGGGTAGAGGTTGATACAAACCTGAATTGCTAGCTCCCCCTTTGGCTTTCATACAAACTACACACTGCTCCACATACCTTTTGACATCTCTTGGCAACTTGGGCCAATAATAGAACCTCTGCACTAGTTCCATTGTCTTGTTCATACCAAAATGACAACTAAGACTACCATTGTGATTCTCCTAAATAAGATTCTCTCTCATTGAACCTTTTGGAACACATAACTGATTCCCCTTGAACAAAAGTCCACTCTGCAATGTATACTCTGAGAATTGACTATGAAAGTGATTCTCAAAATCAGAACATACCTTATATGCCTCTGAGAAGTCTTCATCTTCCCCATAGAGATCCTTGAAACTGTCTATCCCAATGCTCTTTATCTGTATCTCTTGCACTGTCAGCAACCTCCTACTTATTGCATCTGCCACCTTGTTCAACTATCCCTTCTTGTGCTTGATGGTAAAAGTGAAAGCTTGGAGGTATTCCATCCATTTCAAATGTCTATTACTCAACTTTTCCTGTGTGTTGATGTAGCTAAGTGCCTGGTTATCAGTAAACACTACAAACTCCTTAGGTAGGAGATAATGCCTCCACTTTCTAAGTGACTGCACTAGAGCATATAGTTCTAGGTCATAGGTAGAATACTTTGTCTTAGCTTCATTGAGCTTTTCACTAAAGAAAGCTATAGGCCTGCCTTCTTGGCTTAGCACTCCTCCTACTGCAATTCCACTGGCATCACATTCCACAGTGAATAATTTATCAAAACTAGGTAACAAAAGGATGGGTTGAGTTGCTACTTCTTGTTTCAGTTTCTCAAAGCCCTTCTCTGCTTCAAGAGTCCATTTGAACTCAGTTTTCAGGCCACCTTTGATTGTATCAAGTACTGGTGCACATATGCCACTAAAGTTCCTTATAAACTTCCTATAAAATTGAGCTAACCCATGAAAACTTCTTACCTCTGTCCCAGTGGTTGGTGTAGGCCAATTTAGGATAGCTTCCACCTTGCTTGGGTCCATCTTCAATGTTCCTTGGGATACTACAAACCCCAAATACACAAGCTCTTGTTTGAAGAACTCACACTTTTCTAGGTTGATGGCTAACATATCCTCCTGCAATCTTTTAAGAACCAACTCCACATGCTTTAGATGTTCTTCTGTTGTCTTGCTAAAGATGAGTATATCATCTAGATATACCACCACAAATATACCTGTGAAATCCTTAAGCACTTCATTCATGAGCCTCATTAATGTGCTAGGGGCATTTGAGAGGCCAAATGGCATCACTCTCCACTCATACAACCCATCAATTGTCTTAAAGGTTGTCTTCCACTCATCCCCCTCTTTGATTCTAATATGGTGGTATCCACTCTTGAGATCCAACTTGGTGAAATACTGAGCTCCTCCAAGACAATCCATCAAATCCTCAATCCTAGGAATAGGGAACCTATATCTTATTGTAATTCTATTTATAGCCCTAGAATTAGTGCATAACCTCCACTTACCACCTTTCTTGGTTGCTAAGACCATTGGTACTGCACATGGACTAATGCTCTTCCTAATTAGTCCTTGGTCTAATAACTCTTGCACTTGTCTAGCTACTTCTAGGTTCTGATCTGGTGTAAGCTTGTAAGCTGCTTTGTTTGGCAATGAAGCCCCTGGTATGAAGTCAATCTGATGACTGATGGCTCTCTTTGGAGGTAAGGTTGCTGGTGTTCCATCACTGACTATGTCCTTGTACTTCTCAAGCAACTTCTGGACTGCTCCTGGTATGATTGTTTTCTTAGTCTTGTCTTCCTCCTTGGGTTGTACCATGACCACATATCCTTCCCCTCCTTGTTGTAGGGTGTTGATAAACTCCTTGCCACTACTTAACAAGACACTAGGGGTCTTTGACTGTCCTTCTTCCTCATTTGACAGTGACTGCAGTTTGAATGTCTTTCCATCCTTCTTGAACGAGATAGTGTTCTCCTTTCCATCATAGATGGCTCCTTTGTCATACTGCCATGGTCTGCCCAATAGAAGATGGCATGCATCCATGGGCAACACATCACAAATCAACTTGTCCTTGTACCCTCCAATGGAGAACTCCACTGTTGTTTGTTCATTTACAAGAACACTCTGCCCTTTGTTCAACCATGTCACCTTGTAAGGGTTAGTGTGGGGTACTTTCTCCAACTTCAACTTCCTCACTACCTCCTCTGAGATAATGTTATCAGTAGACCCTGAATCTACTATAACCTTGCACACCTTTCCAAGTATTTTGCATCTTGCCCTGAATAAGGCTCTCCTTTGCTTTGGCTCTTCTTTGACTGGTTGTCTGATTAGAACCCTGCTAAACATCAAGTTCTCCCCCATTTCTGACTCTATGTGACTAACCTCTGGTGACTTGACACTCATAGTGTCTTCTTGAGCATATGCTACTCTCTTTTCTGTATTTGAAGAAGATGCTTTCTCCGGGCACCTATAAGCTGGATGACCTACTTGACCACAATTGTAACACTTCATACTAGCAAAGTATGAGTTACTTCTGCCTACTCCTCTTCCTCTATTTGAACCTCCTTGAGGTCCTCTACCTCTTCCATAGCCTCCTCTAGAAGTTGTTTCACTTCCATGCTCTGTGAGCTTGGACTCTCCCTGAATTCTTTGTTCAGTCCCTCTACCTTGGTATCCACCTCTATGTCCTCTTTGATCTCTACCTTTACCTCTATTCTTAGAAGCCTGGTCTTGTTTCCTCTTACTCCTTTCTTCTATCTTTATAGCCAATTGATAACATTGGTGCACTATTTTGGGACTTAGAAGAGTCATCTCCTCTTGAATGTTCCACTTCAAGCCGTTAAGATACCTAGCCACCTTAAGAATTTCATCCTTAGTTACATTAGAGCTCATGCAAAGTTTTTGAAACTCCTCAGTATAAGAATTCACATCTTGGTCTCTTTATCTCAAGCTCTGTCTTTTCTTATGCAACTGAATTTCATAATCATCTGGCATGTATGCTTCTTTCACTTTGGAAACCATTCCCTTCCAAGTGGAAATAGGTTTCTTGCCTTCCTTTTCCCTCTCTGTCTAAATGAACTTCCACCATGTCAAGGCAGAACCTCTTAATCTTGACTTTGCCACCTTCACCTTCTGTGCTTCAGTGACTCCATCGCATTCAAAATGGTTTTCCATTCCCTCTATCCAATCCATGACTAGATCAGCTTCCATTTTCCCACTAAACAGTGGTATGCCTTCAAGTGCTTTTCCACTCAAAGCCTTCAATGCCTTCAAGAAAGGCTCTTCTTTCAAAACAGGGTCAGGTTCAGGGATCTTGTCTTCCTCTGCAACCTCTTCTCTCTTTGGTACCTTTCCTTCCAACCTATCACTGACCTCATCGGTCTTGGCTTGCACATCATCCATTGCTTGCTCAAGTTGAGCTATTCTTTCCCTCAATAGCCTATTGTCTTCCTCCTGTTCTTCGACCTTCTTGGCCAATTCTTGATTTGTCACCATGTCAGTAGAAACACTAGACTCAATCTCTGACATATATTATTCTTTCCCAAATCTTTTGCTGCTCTGATACCAATCTGATAGGGAGGTTGGATGAAATAATCACAGTTTCATGCTCTAAGTCTTGTTAGAAGACTTCTATGGTGTCTCTCTCCACCACTTCAACCTATAGGACCTTTCTTTACTTAGGATCCCCTGGTATTGCCTTGCCAACCCCAACTACCAACATAAATCTTCCTACCAATCCACTTTGGTACAAACTTGCAACTCTACACTTAGCCCTTAATCCACCCTAAAGGCTACAAAACCTCCAAATCTTGAATTTATCTTTGCAGGGGTGTGGAGGTGCTTCTCACATCATCAATCCATCCTATTAAGTGTATTAGGGGTCCACCTAGCTACATCTGCAGGTCGCTTTCACCAAACCCTCTCTTAGACCTAAAAATGCTACTAGCCCTAGGAGCCCCAATTAGGCCTCCTTTTGCGAGAAAATAGGTTTGTTCTCAAATCTTTCCAAAGAACATCCCAATCTTTTCTTGGGATTCCTAATTCATTTTCCCACCTCTCAAATATTTTTGAGGTCTTAGGTCTCCATCGTCCATACAACACCCTAACTTGAAAATGGGTAAAATTAGGTCTTTCTAGCCCTTTCTTGGCTTCTTTCCAAACTGTTAAGTGTTTCTCACATCAGTTGATTTGATGGAGCTTCCTTCTTCATGCTATATCTAGGCAAGACACTTACCTGCCCTCTCCACCCTGTGATTTGTCAGGAAATAGACACCCCTGCAAATCAAGTGCCCTGCACTTTTTGTCTTCCCTAGCCAGACTCTTCCTGGCTCGCCTAGGGCAAGACTTTCACAGCAACTCCCATGCTCTCCAGGACCCTAAACTCTACAATATGTACAACCATGGAGTCTAGTCACTGTTCCCAAAGGGCCGTACAATTTGTACGGTGGGAAAGTGAACTAACACTCCATTTTCTCAAAACTGCTTGGTTCAGACCAGCAACAGTATGGAAACCAAATTATTTACAAACTTAGCTTAAAACTGCACAAAGGAACTATCTAATGCTACACAAAGCTTGAAGAAACACTACTCTACATCCTACACAGATTTTCGTGCTATGATCAATCCATCAAAGCAACACTACAGTGTAAAAATAAGAAAATTCTCACAAAAACACAGTTGTTTCTTCTTGAATTCAAAACTTCAACAATTTCAAATGCTTCCAACCCTACTTCAATGCCGAGGCATTCCATAAATAGGGCCTCCAATTCAGTTATCACTCCCTTGGGCTCTTGTTGGCCGCATGAAACTCCAATTGAGCATTATTTGCCAAAAATTGAAAGCAACTTCTAAAATCCTAAAAGGTCAAAACCTTACTAGCAAAAACCTTAGGCCTAATCATTGGTCAACATGACCTTCATCAGATGATCAACATCCAATCCAAAATGCCATTAAGGCTTACATCGAAATGAACTAAATTTGCTTGCTTAGTTGTCCTAGACAAGACTGTCCTAGACAACCTATGAGATAACCTATGGGTGCTCTTGCACCAGGGGGTTTTGAGAAATCTCGTGAAGAGTCTTAAGGGGGCACGACTCCAACTGTTCCTCAGGAGGAATGACACAATGACGAGTTGCACACCATCCCACCAAGTTGGCATGCTTCGTGAGGCAACCTTTCCTCTAGCATGATCTTTAATTTTTGGGCAATGGAAGGTGGAGTGATAAGTGGAATATCACATTTTGCACCTGAAAGCAATTTTCTCATAATCAATAGGTTGCCTCCATTTCGATTGCCCACTTTTAAGGAAATCTCGAAAGACCATTAGAGAGCTCCATCTCCACACATATGCGTGCATAGGTAGAGTTAGCATAATTTATTGTTTCCTTTGAAGAACAATAATACTTACCAAGTCCATTATCGATTTCCCTCAAATTCTCCAACTCCCAGAATTGAATAGGGAGGTAGGGTAAACGAACTCACAAGAAGGCTGAAGTGAAAGTCTCATAGCAAGGATTGAAGGTTGGAAACCATGGCTTCATGCAAAGGGAGTCCTCCAAAAAACCATGGCCCATTTTTGAGCACCTCTTCTTTATCAGCCAGAGATTGAAACTCAAGGATGAAGAAGCCTCTTGCACAAGGGTACCGATCTCTTCCTCTATACCATCTTTCCAATATGTGGTGATCCAGCAATGCAGATCAGTTTTGGCCAAATTTTCACAAATATGCATATTATTGCATGTTCTTGCAAAAAAAGATTCTATGTCATTGATGGAACCTTTAAAATACACCTTTGGAATGCGAACAAAGAGATGACAAGCCAGGTAGTATTGAGGCATATCTTGCCGAGCAGAAATATCCCCTCCAAAGTTAGCCCTAGTAGCAATTGCAACATCAAAAGGAGGATAATGTTGGGTGGCCTCAGAGGAATAAGGCCGGTGACCCACACAACTTAGGGAGCGCACTGTATTGAGCTTATACAAATCTGTTTGTTGTTTTCCCTTTGGCTGCGATCTAGGGTTTCCTCTGCCATCGAGGGGTAGATCTGAGAGGGTGCGAGCCCTAACATCTTCGTGCAACACTGCTTTAAAGTCCAGCCTAGTAGTTGTAAGAGCAGCCTCAATCGCATGCTAGGAGAAAGTGTCGAGAGCCTAGTCGTGGAGGTGTGCAGGTCGCACTGAGGAGGTAACTGGAAGCTTCAGAGCTGTGCACAACATCTTTTTATTTTTCTTCCTTATATAGTATAATGACTTATAATAGAATAATTTTATATTTTAATTCTTAATAATTTAATATCTTAAATTATATATTAAATTAACATGAAAAACATGAACAATATTAAAATCCAGATTTGAAAAAATAATATTAATTAACGTAAAAATTAATCATAATTAAAATTAAGTTCAAATTATCTATATTTTTAAAAAATAATTATAATAAAAAAAATATACAATTTTTTTATTATTATAATTATAATTATATAAATTAAATTAAAATTACAATTAATAAAATATAATAAATTTATTAAAATTAGAATTATAATTACGTTTAAAATTACAAAACTAAAAAGACAAATTTATGTCTAACTCATACGACAATCCAATTTCAACACTCACATGAAAGCTCTAGGAAAGTTATCTGGTTTTTATGATCTTAATTAGGCTATATTTTATGGAAGAGTCTAAATTTTTTGGAAAACTATTTTATAAAAAATAAACCTATTCTAAACATGGAGGGTTTCGAGGAGTATTCGTTTACTGATATAATGAGGAGTATTCGTTTACTGATATATGATTATTATTTCCCTCTGCGATCCAATTCTGCGTTAGATTGTAGCTTTGGCTTTGCAGTCCAGTGCACTATTTTGGCCTTCTGATATAGCCATTCATTTCATTTTTGCACTCATTGCGCAGCTATCTTGATAGTGTTTTCATCCTGTTGAATGATGGCGGACTTCAATCGTTATAGTCCTCCGAGCTCAACACAAATTCCCATTGAACACAAGAGAAGATACCATGTATTTTTGAGCTTCAGAGGTCCAGATGTCAGAAACAGTCTGGTTGATCACCTCTTCCAATCCCTTTCCACTGCAGGTCTTCATGTCTTTTTAGACAGTGAAAGATTGGAAAAGGGTGAGAATATTGAAATCAACCTGTTAGAGGCAATTCAAAACTCCACAATCCACATACCCATATTTTCTCCTGACTATGCTAGTTCACCCTGGTGCCTCAAGGAGCTCTCCCTTATGTGGGCTTCCAGATCAAGTAGTGGTTCCAGACTAATTCCCTTGTTTTATAAGGTAAACCCATCAGATGTGAGATACCCAGATAAGAAAGGCCCATATGCTGACGCATTGCAAAGACACAATGGAAAAGGAAGATACACCCCAGAAGAGATGGCTGCGTGGAAGGAGGCATTGCATCAAGTATCTTTGCTCTCGGGTTGGTCTCTCGCAGATATGGCCTTGGGGTAAATTGCGGTTGCTATCACATTCTTATTTTTGTTTGTAATGTTTCATGAAACACTTTATTTGTAGGAAATTCTGGAATTTTGACATATCGCGAATCAAAATGAATGGTCGCATATGAATTGTCAGGTACAATTAGTAAATCAATTGTGTTTGTGTTTTTCTATCATCAATGTTTCAGATTACATTTTATGATCCATCATCAGTATGAAAGAGTTATCAGATACAATTTGTCTATGATTTTGTAGGATAAACCAGAGAAACTCAGCGAAAGAATATAAGATATTGAAAGATATTTTTTAAGGGAATATTTCTGGATTACATTTGGTGATCTATTAGCTATCAGGTAGAAGATAAAAATAATAGAATGTGACCTGAACGGCCATTTAAAAAAGTTATACACAGTTTGTTCCGATGTGGTCCGACCTTACCTTCTGCCTTTTCATCTTCAGATGCTTCAGCTGCAAACGCTTCATCTCCTTATTTGGATGCGAAGAGTTTTTTCTTTTGGACGTTTCTTTTGACGAGTCCCATAAATATGTATGGTGGATGCTTTGTTGAAAACGAGTAGAGGGTGAGGATTCTGAGAGAGCAGAAAGGAGCTCTGTTTGTGCATAAGTTAGCATTGCCCATGGAATGAAGGATGAGTATCTTTCAGAGATACTGAACTATATTTTCTGTATTGCTGCGATTAACTAATACAAAGAGGAATCTGATTTCCCGTGGATGTAGCCAAATTGGTGAACCACATAATTTGTTTTGTCTCTATGCAGCTTGTGTTTTCTGTTTACCTATTGTAGGTGTTATTTGTTTTATATGTGCTTTGTTTGCTTAACAACAGTTATTAGAGCCTGGATTTTAGCTGACAGAAAGAAAGCCACGGAAATATTTATAACAAGCAATCTCACAATTCCTTAGAATAGTGGCTAAGCTTGTTTTATTTGTGTCTGGTTATTCTGTTATATGTTGGGCAGGACTCTGCATCATCATCTGAGTGTAAAACTTGCCTGCAACTGCAAGTCAGTCAAAGAAATAAATATTATAAAAACCATGGCAGAGGTTAATGTGAATGTGAATGCTGTTGCATCAAAGCGTTTGAGGCTAAGTTACCGGTTTGGGTTCGGGGACGGGTGCGGGTACAAGAACCCGGTACGTGGGTATGTGAATTTTTTTTTTAGGGGTTTGGGTATGTATGGGTACGCGTGTGTGTATATATATATATACAATAAAATAAGAGAAATATACAGAATTGTAAATCTAAATCATTTCATAGTATGATACTTGATCATTGATCAATGCCAAATGCCAAAGATAAATATTAAATGCCAATTGATAGTTGAAAAATATTCAAATAAGCCATATCAATGATATCATATACGTCTATGTTTATGATTCCAATGGAAATCATCACAATTACTGAATTACAAAATGTAGTTCATGAAACATGATTCAATGTTCATTGTTCATCAAT
This sequence comes from Sequoia sempervirens, assembly GCA_007258455.2. NCBI lineage: Eukaryota > Viridiplantae > Streptophyta > Pinopsida > Cupressales > Cupressaceae > Sequoia > Sequoia sempervirens. The sequence goes on along the minus strand of VDFB02379711.1, from coordinate 32,994,877 downwards.
CATGAAAAGGATTATCAAAAAGATGAAAATCATCGTGACTTAGATTTTCAGTGGCTTTAACTTCAAGATCATCATCATTTGAACCCAAAGCGGTTCCACTTGCACTAGATGCATCATGTAGTGTGTCATCATTATCATCCACATCATCCATAGTGACTCTAGTAAGATCTTGAATGGTTGCATCCAAGTCAGCAGATTTGGGTGCTACATCCCAAAGCTTCGCTGCCCCCTGCTTGTATTGAGGATCCTTATGTGATAGAAAACGCAAATTGGAATGAATATACACCAAGTCTTCAGCTCTTTTTGCAGCCAACCGGTTATGCTTCACTAAGTGGATAAAGGAGTATGTACACCAATTCCATTTAGTGGCAGAAGAACTTGCAATCTGGAGAGAAAACCAACAAAATAAAAAATAAAAAATGCAAGATAAATTCAAGAATGTTAAGTGTTAAATTCTACAATACAAGTGGCAAAAAAAAAAAAAACTTGTGAGAGGATCTTGATTACAAGAGGTTGGAGGTACATATAATCTTGACCATGGAAGTACCACCATGTAATAGCATCCATTTTGTATTGGTCTTTGCCAATAGAAGGGGTATGATTTTTTCCTAAGATAAACAATCCAAATTCTTTCATAACACTTGTCTGCACTTTTGGATCAATGAAGAGTCTACTAAATGCCCTCTTATACCCATTAGCAACTTCATAATCTCTATATGGCAGTATTCTCCCTGGGATAGAAAGTACTTTTGTGGTATAGTACCTCGGAGATAGGGCATATGCAAGGAGGTGCAATGGTGTTGTCATCTTGTTCCAACGATGAAGAATAATTGCTTCCACCCTTTTGTAAAAGGTGTCTTCAGGATCATTCTCTCTCTTTAGAATTTCCATTTTTATTTTCTCCAACATCGTGTCCATGCTATCATAGACATCCCCCAAGCATGGTTCATCTGTATTAGCAAATCGAAGCATAGACATGATAGGTTCGGTGAACTCCAATACATAATTCACATGATCCCACCAATTGTCATCCAAGATCAATGCCTTGACCTTTTGGGCCCTCTCTGAATTTGATTGCTTCCATATACCCCATTGGTTGCTAATAACCATTTGACTCAATGCCTCTTTCACCTTCACAAGTCGTCTTAGAACAATTGTGTGATATGCAAACCGGGTCTCAGCAACCTAAGAACATGTTAATAGTAAGTTAATAACACATTTAAAATATGTAAATAACGCAAAAAAATATTTTATTCAATTATGTAAAACATGACATAAATGAAACTAAATAAATTAAATTTACCTTCAACAATTCCAATCTTGAAAAATTTCTAAAAATTGCTTGTGACATATGGTGGTTTGTCACAAACATCTGGATCTCCTTGGCCTCCTAGTATATTTCTTTCACCCACCCTATTTGGTTGCCAATTGCTTGCATCACCAAATTGAGGGAGTGTATGGTGCACGGTGTCCAAAAGATGTGCTCATATCTAGCCTCTACCAAAGCACCTGCAGCCTTGCAACCTTTTGCATTATCCGTAATTACTTGGACAACATTTTCATTTTCCACCATCTCTATGGAATCAATGAGAATCCTGGAAATGAACTCTGCATCTTTCACTTCCCCTTCACAGTCAACCGCCCTCAAAAACATTGGCCCCTTGGGGGACACTGCAATAACATTGATCAATGGACTGTTTTTGCAATCTTTCCATCCATCGAAACAATAGATACACCTATTTCAATTCAAGAATCTCTAATTGGTTTCAGTTGGGCCTCTATAGATTTCTTCTCTTTTTGCAATAAGGTGGTATGCACCTTTTCATACCTAGGACTTGTGAAACCAGGAGGTGCACTATTTATTGCTGACACCATGTCCCGCCAATATGGTGATCTCACCAAGTTGAATGGAAGACCATTGGCATAGAGGCAACGTGCAATATTTTCTTCAGCAATATCTCTTGCCTCCATTTTAAATGCCCTCTCCAATGGACCTCTCTTGCGGGTGGTGATTTGTGGCTCATTTTCATCTTCCGTAGAGGGCATAGGCAAGAAGGGATGTTTGGAGGCCGTAACTGTCTGAGAGGGTAATGCCATTGTTTTTTTCTTTCCGGAACTATAACCACTTTGTTTTCCTTTTGCAATCAATTTGTCAGCATCTTCTTGTTCTTTTATAAATCCTGCTATTTATATAGCAGGCAACCCCTTCTTATCTGGGCCCTCACACATATTAATCCCTTTACCACCAGGGCCCATAAACTGAAGTTTCACTCGGTAATAAGAGCTATTATATTGTGCATTGCAAAAATTACACTTCCAAACAAACCCCCACCTCCAGGAAGTTGTGAAATTCTTGTGGTATGCCTCCATAAAGGAGATCCTTTATCAATTTTGAATTTTTGACTTCCCTCCCTATCCACTGAACTTTGACTACTAGCCATTATTGCAATTTATAAAAAAAAATGAAAAAAAAAAAAAAACTTGAAAAACTTATTCACAAACTTGAAAAAATCCATCAAAAAGTTGAAAAAATTCATCAAAAGACTAAAGAATAGGGTTTAAATGCATACATTAAACACTTAAATCTCCTTTGTGGAAGCTATTTGGCACTCCACAATCGATCTCCTTCGAATACAATCACCTCCCTTTAAAATGCCAAGATGGAGAGAAAATATGGTGAAAGCAAAATGAGAGGTAAAAATGAAATGTATGTATTTGAAGGCCTCATATTGGGCCGTTTTAGGGTTAGGAGGAAAAAAAAATGATGAAAAAAAGTTTTTTAATCAAGTTTGGGCCCAGTTTTTTTGACTTGGCCTGTGGGTTTGCCCGGGTTCGTGTTGGGTGCACACAGGGTGTGCGCCCAACACTGTGGGTTCGTACGGGTGCGCGGGTGTGCGCACCTTGGCGAATCCATAGTACTGGGCGTGCACCCTGTGCGCACCCAGCACATACCCACAGACGAACCCGAACCGGGTGTGTCCTCGAACTAGGTTCGGGGCCTGTGGGTACGAACCCTACATCTTAGGTTTGAGGGCTAAAGGAGAAGAGGAAGTAGAAAATGGTGTTGCTGGTGAGGAAAAATTTAGGCTACTCTGCTATGAAAATGCAAGAGGAGGGGAGCCTTAGGAAGGATGTATTTCCTCTTCATACCTAGACGGTTTAGCAGCGTCAAGTTACCTGTGAAAGGGTGTTCATGTTGGGTGGGTGCTTTTGGCCCCTTGGTCACATGGGAAAACATCTACTATTTTGACTACTATATGGAGTACTTATGTTGGGTTTGTAGATTTAGTCTCTATTTATATGAAAGCATTGGGTGATTAGCCACTATTTTTTCTTGTGGGTTGTGAACTTGGTATGTTTTATATTTTATAGGCTTCTAGACAACCTGTTTTCTTTGTTTCATTGAGAGTTGTGGAGTAGGTCATTCTATGACCTGAACACTCTTGGACAACTTGGGTCCTCTGTAGGTTTTGCAATTTTCCTTTTTTATTAAAAGCTATGGGGTTTGTAGATTTGGGGTACTCCATTGTTTCAAAAGACATATTTGATGATGTGAATGTCTTGATGCTTAAGTAGATTTAGATTTATAGAGAGATGGTTTTGCTGGTTTTACATGTTAACCAAAATCTTTGGTTTGTAGATTTGTGGAAAGATTGTGTTCAGACTCTTAGAGCTTTCTGGATGGAAATAATTATAGATTTGCAGAACTGTTTGGTGGGTTCTTATTGATCTATGAGTACTCTTATGTGGATTTCTTTGACAAATCAGGTCTAGTGTTGATTTTGGAAATCTTCATGTTATACCTGGTTTCTTCTATTTTGCATGATAATAATGTGGTGTTGAATCTATTTATTCAGTTATTAGAGATTGGAGCATTGGTTATGTATTTCTCCTTTGAGATGTTGCATATGTGTAGATCTTGTAAAATTGTTTGATTTGGATTTTGTTTGGTAGGCCTTATTCTCAATCAATTTGGTTACATCGGTGAAACAAAGAAAAGGTTTTGGAGTACCTAATATAGTTGCTCACTAAAATCTATAATAGTAGTCTATGGTGCATAATAAACTTTGTTTACTTTCAATAGAGTTTTGGCAATGATTTTGGTCATGATGCCATATATAGCTTGGTATCACTTTCAATGGGAGTTTTGTGTAGTTACATAGTGTGTTCTGTCTTCTTTGTTTCAAGATCTTGGTTCTACCTTTTTCTCTAGAGCTGTTGGTATTGCAGTTGAGTTTGTGTGGACAATGGATGATTTTCATTTAGATGGTTATCATGATGCCTAGAGAGCTCGGTATCACGACTTAGTGGGAGCTTTGGCAGTGATGTGGATTCATCACTTGGTGATGGATGATTTTCTGCAATGGTAATTGGTATCATGGAGGAGCTTTTGGATCCTATTGTTGTAGTGAGAGTTATTTGACATTTTCAGTTTTAATGATAGAAGATGGTTATTTTCATTTGATTAGAGATGTTGACATCTTGGTTAGCCATGGATGACTTTCGAGTCTTTGGTTGAGGTGTCGGGTTTATGACTTGTTAGTTGTGACAGGTGATCCTTGGTTGAGAGAATGGTTTTGGTATTGTCTTGGTTTAATCTAGATACTAGTTGGAGTTTTGACATAATATAGGTGCTCTTGGGAGCATGATATGTTCATTGGAGCATATGATATGTTTTGAAGAGAAGTTAAACCATGATTTCATGATGAGTTCTTGATTCTATAGATGTGTGGTTGGAAATTTGACAATGGTTTGGATAGTTCTCTCGGTATTGAGTATATTGGTCATTTACTTGAGAGCTTCATGAGAGTGTAGTATTGCATTTGGAGCTTAGCATGGATTGAGTTGGAGGTGTTCATGGATACTTGGAGACTTGGGTGAGGCATTTGTTGACACAGTTACTCTTTGGAGGTTCCAACAAGAAAATCCAAGGAGCCTTCATTTAGATATGGATGTGAGTTCATGATGGACCTATAGTGGAGATTGTTCTTGGAGAGAATCATTGTCTTGGTGTATCTTGGAGGAGCAATCTCATTCTCCACTCTTGGTGTACTTGGCAAATAATCGTCTGAGAGGTATTGCCCATTCTATTTTTAGATGCATTACATTTTATGCTTTGTTTTCTCATGGATATGGATCTTGAGCTATGTTAGCTTGTTCTAGAGGGTTCAATTGAGGAGTGTTTGGCATGTTTATCTCCTTGTGCATATGAGTTTATTTATGATATCATTGATGAGGAGTTTTAGGAGATGTTATTGGGTTGAATTTTTGGTTTTGGGAATGGATTTGAGTTTGATCTTCCTTGTTTAGAGAGGATTACATCCATGTTGGTTATATGAGATACATATGTTTTGTTTGATTTTGGAGATTGAACAATTGAGTTTGTTGAGGTTTTTTGAGTTGGGGTTGTGAATGGGATCTTACTTGACACAACTTAGCAATTTGAAGTGTTAGTAGGACATGTTATGTGATATGATTTAGAGGTTTTCTCTCTTAGTTCTATGGCTACTTCCTAGAGGATCATGTTCACATAGTTTGTTGTGGTGGACTTGGGAGAGTTATGGTGACATGTTTTGAAAGATTATGCAATGATTTTGGTTGCATGTGTGGATCATTATGATTGTTCTTTGATACTACACGGTTTGATTATTAGCCACACCTTGGTATGAGTGTTGATTGCTAGACTTTGTATGCCATGATCTATTTTTAGATTTGACATTACCCATGCAGTGGGAGTTTCTAAATATAGATATTTTCTTCATTGTTAGGATAACTTTTTGTTTGTCTCAGTTTGCAGGTTACTAATGTAATGATGAGTTCGCATGTTTCACTGTTTGAGATCTAAGAGTTGTGCAATTTAGTGGGCTGTCTTTACCAATTGGCTGCATTGAAGACTCAAATGTGGACTATCTATATCCACAGATCAGTTCAGTGTTGATGCAGACTTAGCTAATTAGTCTTGTTTGTGGTCATTTGTGCATTGGTATGTTGCATTGAGATAGAAGGATCAATGGTTAGAGTGATGGATATTCATGGAGCTTGTGATTGCTGTTTATGGGTTGGGTATGTTGATAGCATGAGTTCTATTGATGTTTGTATACCTTTGAGGTATGGATGATTGGATAGATTAGCATTTGTTGTGGTTGCTATTTCCAATCATGTGAATTTTTCCTTCATTTGACAACAACTTGGAGCCTTTGTTATCGCTTGTAGTTGATGCTTGTGTTCTTTGGATTGGTGCATCTTCACCTTGGCTTGTTCTTTTTCTTCCAAAGATGATATATTTTAGGACGAGAGGAGTTCTTGCTTGATATGGTGGATATCTTGGATGTTTTTGTAGGTATCTTCATAGAGCACAAAAGCATGTTGAAGAATCAAGTGGTACATGGTTGGCTAAGGGACATTTTCTCCTTTGATGGATTTCCTATGGGTGGATGCATCATTGGAGAAGATACATACTAGCTTGAATCCTATAGATGCATTTACTAAAGTTGTTTCAAAAGAGAAGCTGAAGTTCTGCAGAGCTTCTCTTGGTCTGGTAAAAATGTGACAATAGGCCTTGGAAAGTGGGTGACATCTCTGAGTATGGTTATTTGAGGTATGGATTGGACTTCAAGTGGGAGATTGTTCATATTTAAATTCCGACCTTTACCTTCTGCCTTTTCATTTTCAGATGCTTTAGCTGCAAATGTTTCATTTCCTTATTTGGATGCAAAGAGTTTTTTTTTTTTGGACGTTTCTTTTGACGAGTCCCATAAATATGTATGGTGAATGCTTTGTTTAAAACAAATAGAGGGTGAGGATTCTGAGAGCACAGAAAGGAGCTCTGTTTGTGCATAAGCTAGCACTGTACATGGAATGAAGGATGAGTATTTTTCAGGGATCTGAATTGTATTTTCTGTATTGCTGCAATTAACTAATACAAGGAGAAATCTGATTTTCCATGGATGTAGTCAAATTGGCGAACCACATAATTTGTTGTGTCTCTGTGTAACTTGTGTTCTCTGTTTACCTATTGCAGGTGTTATTTGTTTAGTTTCCGCTCTGTTTGCTCGACACAGTTTTCTTCAAAAAATTACAATTCATTTTATTTGAAAATCTCACATCTTTAATTAATACCTTTGGAATCAATTGTCATCTCTCTCATTCTGTTTTAGATTAAATAGAGGGGGAGATTTTTTAACCATTGGATGATTAAAAGTCTCCCGAACTATGGGGGCTGGATTATAGGGCTTTTGCCTTGCCACTTAACCATATCTATCATTTTAGATAGAGCAATCTCCACAACATTACATTTGAAAGGTGGATATTAGTTTCTTGATTTAATTATTAAGAAATTAATTGTGGCCATGCAAACAGACGGCCATACTCCAACAACTATTGATTTGCAAAGTTGAAAACAATACTAATGTCTGGAGAAATCTAGATTTTCAGTAGAATAATGCCCACACATTAATCTAGGGACTCGCACCTTTGAAGCCTTTCTTAGTTTTTAATTTTCTTTAAATCTGTAAGATCTATATTCCAGCGAGGTTTGAACTTAATGAATTTATCAACATGCCACCCTTTTAAACATCACACCGCGCCCTTAATGATATTAATTCACAAGTGCTTTTCTTTCATACCACAAATATCATTTTATGAGTAGATAGAGAGAAAGGATCCCGTACATTTTTATATTCATGATATGTTTAGGCAATGATGTCAGAAGGGAACTTCTGTCAGCTGGTCAGGAAATTTTTCTAGTGAAATGGTCTGCAGCAGGGAAAATAAAAGTATGAAAGTCAATGTGGGAAGGATTCGACCTCAGCCTCATCCTATTTTATTTGCATATCCATCCAGTGAACCAGAACAGGCCACATGGGGAATGGAATTGAGACAAAAATCATTATTTGAATGTTTCTAGGAGCAGTGGCTGAACTATAGTCCGCCCGTTAAATTTTTTTCTCCAACAATGATCAGAAAAATTCTCCAACCTTGCCAATTGGAAATCATAACTTTAAAGCTATTTTTGCATACCTTCAACTCAACTCTCAGCTAAACTTTACTCATTAGCATTGGCTAATCCAGTTATTTGGAAATATTCAATATTAAAATTACAGTGGTAGCCCTCTACCACCCCTCAGTTACACGTTAAAGCATTGTTCATATTGAAAAGAGAGCACTGTTATCCTCTTCCCTTTCTTTTTCTTTTAGTAAGTACGTTAATTGTGAACACCTAATTATGTTGAGGGCTTGTAAGTTGTCCCCTTAAGTTTCTTGCCTGGTGTTGCAGGGGTGAAGGAAAATTTGTCAAGCAGGTTGTCATGGATCTTCTTAGGATATTGAACATTAATTGTTTACATGTTGCCAAAAGCCCTGTGGGACTCAAAGCTCGTATGGAGGATGTGATCAAGTTGCTCGAAATAGATGACAACCGTCGGCTGTTTGTAGGCATTTGGGGAATGGGTGGTCTTGGTAAGACCACTCTGTCAAAAGCTGTTTACAATGAGATTCATCACTTGTTTGAAGCCTCTTGTTTTGTATCTGACATTAGGGACTCATCAGTGGAGTCTATTAAGGGTCTCAGAAATTTGCAAAGACAGATTCTGAAGGACTTGGTGAAAGTAGAAATAAAGTTGAATAGCATTGATCATGGAAAAATTCAAATGCAAAATCATTTGGCATCCATAAAAGCATTGGTTATTTTAGATGATATCGACAGTGAGGAACAGTTAGATGCTTTGGTTGGTGATTGGTATGGAGCAGGAAGCAGAATCATTATCACAACCCGGGATTTACAGGTGTTGAAGACCAGGAAAGTTGATATGATCTACCCTATGAAAGGACTTGATCAACGTGAAGGTGTGGAGTTATTCAGTTGGCATGCCTTTCTAAGAGCCAGCCCTGAGGAAGGCTATGAAGATATGTCAGAGAGAATCGTAAATGCTTGTGAGGGTCTTCCCCTGTCATTGGAAATTCTAGGCGCACATCTATATGGTAAAAGTGACCACAGGTATTGGAGTGAGGCCCTACAAAAAATTCACAGTGTTGGTCCTGTTGGGTATGAAAAAGTGTATCAAACTCTAAAAATCAGTTACGATGCTCTCAATGTCCATGAGAAGCAAATATTCTTAGACATTGCATGCTTCTTTATAATGCTGCACAATTATTTATTCCATGCAGATAGTATAGAATTTCATGTTAAATTCTGGGAAGTTGTAGGGTGCAAGGCTGTGTATACTAGTCTTAAAAATCTGGAAAGCAAGTCACTTATAGTGATAGACAAGCATTTTCGCCATTTTTGGATGCATGATCATTTAAGGGACCTTGGGAGGCGAATAGTTGAAGAGGAATCCTGTAACAAACCGAGTCAACGCAGTAGACTGTGGCTTAAGGAGGATGTAGTTACTGTGATGGATCAGAGAGAGGTAGTCTACATACTTTTTCCATACTTTGCCAGGTTTGTCTTTATTTAATCAGATCTGAAGGAATTATAACTTAAAAACATTTCATATACTGATAAGATTCTTTATCACAATCAGGAAATGCCGAGTATTCGAGGACTTAAGTGGAAGGGGGGTTTGAACCCTAGGATGCTTCATCAAATAGATTCTTTTGCATCAATGCATAACTTGAAATTTCTGTTTTGTTGGGGTCTGCATCTGAAAAAGGAGATTGCAATGTTACCTCCAAATCTAAGATATTTGGTTTTGTCCGACTGTAAATTGGAGGAGGAAGAACTATTTTCACAGGTAGATGGATTTTTATTTGTTTGAAATGAATAGGTGAAAGGAGGATAAATTTATACAGATCTGCTTATGTTTTTTCTTGCAGATCTCAGGAACTGAGTCTGGTGAATCATCTGGCTTGTCGAACTATGAGCATTCTTTCAGGTTGCCTCACTCAATAGGCCAACTCAAGTTTTTGCGCTACCTTGATATGAGTGACACTAAACTTCTACATCTTCCTGATGAAGTTGGAGAACTTCGATCTTTAGAAGAGCTATATTTAAATGGATGCTGTTTAAGTGGGCTTCCTCAAAGTTTTGGAAATCTCACTGGACTGAAAGTTCTTGACATCAGTGGTAGTTTGTTGGATACTTTTCCAGCAAATTTCAAGAAATTGAAATCTTTAAGTGAATTCACAATAGAGTACTGTGAGAATCTCGAGGAATTGCCTTCTCTTCCAAAGGGTCTCGTGAATCTCAATGCTGGGCACTGCTGCAAACTGCAAAATATCTCCAAAATTTTAAAATTAACAAAGTTGAAGATTCTTGATCTGTCATTCTGTAGAAGTTTTGTTCAACTTCCCAAATTGGACTCCGTGCATTCCTTAAGAAAACTCAAACTAGACTACTGTGAGAAGCTTTTGGAATTGCCTGCTCTTCCAGAAGGTCTCACTGATCTGACTGCTAGGAGCTGCTACAAACTGCAAAAAATCTCCAGTATGTCTCATATGAGAGATTTGAAGATCCTTGTTCTGTCTTCATGCCAAAGTCTCACTAAACTTCCAAATTTGGTGGCTATGCGTTCTTTAAGGAAACTCACACTAGAGAACTGTGATAACCTTGAGGAATTGCCCTCTCTTCCAGAGGATCTACATTATCTCAATTGCAGTCACTGTTATAATCTGCACAAAATCTCCATCATCTCTGACGTTAGAAAGTTGGAGACTCTTGATCTGTCTTTCTGTGAAAGGCTTACAGAGCTTCCAAAATTGGACTGTCTGCATTCTTTAAAGATATTCACTCTACAGAATTGTGAAAATCCAAGGGAAGTGCCTTTTCTTCCAGAAGGTCTCAATATTCTCAATTGTAGTCACTGCTGGAATCTGCAAAAGGTTTCCTTTACATCTGATGCTGGAAAGTTGGAGACTCTTGATCTATCATTCTGTGTAAGTCTTAATCACCTTCCAAACTTGGAGTGCCTGCACTTTTTACGGGAATTCAAAATACAGCACTGTGAGAATCTTGAGGAATTGCCTACTCTTCCTGCAGGTCTCATTAATCTTGATGCAACACGCTGCTACAAGCTGCAGAAAATATCCAGCATGTCCCATATGAGATATTTGGAAACCCTTGATTTGTCTTGCTGCAAAAGTCTTACTCATCTTCCACGGTTGAACAACTTGCCATCTTTAAGAAATCTCACTTTAAGCTTCTCCTACAAGCTTGAGGAATTGCCTGCTCTGCCTGAAGGTCTCATTAATCTCAATGTTGGACACTGCTACAAGCTAAAGAATATGTCTAGTATATCTCAAACAAGAAATTTGAAAACTCTTGAATTATCTATTTGTGATTGTCTCACTCAACTTCCACAATTGGAATGCTTGCAATCTTTAAAGAAACTCACACTATATGACTGGGACAAGCTTGAGGAATTGCCCGCTCTTCCAGGAGGTCTCATAAATCTCAATGCCACACATTGCTACAAGCTGCAGAAGATGCTCAACATCTCTCCTATGAGATATATGGAGACTCTTGATTTATCTTTCTGCTCGAGTCTAGCTCAACTTCCAGAATTAAAGAACATGTATTCTTTAAGAAAAATCACAGTAGAGCATTGTGAGAAGCTTGAGAAATTACCCTCCCTTCCAGCGGGCCTCAATAATCTCAATGTCGTACACTGCTCTAAGCTGCAGAAAATTTCTAGCATGTCTCACATGAGGCATTTGGAGATTCTTTGTCTGTCTTACTGCAAAAGTCTTTCTCAACTACCAGAATTGGACCACTTCCAATCTTTAAGAAATCTCAAACTAGACCACTGTGAGGAGCTAGAGGAATTGTCTGCTCTTCCAAAAGGTATCACAAATCTCCATATTACAAGCTGCTACGGACTGCAAAAAATCTTCGGTATGTCTCATATGCGATGTTTGAGTACGCTTGAGATTTCTTCCTGCAAAAGTCTTAATAAAATTCCAGAGTTGGACTCCATACTATCCTTAAGAGAGCTTACAGTGGACTACTGCGATAAGCTTCAGGAATTGCCATATCTTCCAGAGAGTCTCATTAATCTCAAAGTCAGAGGGTGCAGCAATCTGTTGAAACTTTCCAGTATTTCTCATATGAGAAATTTGAGGACCCTTGATCTATCTTCATGCAAAAGTCTTATTAAACTTCCAAAATTGGTCTCCATGCATTCTTTGAGGGAACTCATACTAGAGCACTGTGAAAAGCTGGAGGAATTGTCTTCTCTTCCAAAAGGTCTCGATAATCTCAATGTTAGCTGCTGCTACAAACTGAAAGATATCTCCTTTATGTCTGATATGTGTAAATTGGAGATCACTGAACTGTCTTCCAGCAAAAGTCATACTCGACTTCCAGAATTGAAGGGCATACAATCTTCAAGAGAATGCAAGCTAGAATACAGTGAGACACTTGAGGAATCTTATAGACATCTCACGTCAGGTTGCTGTCATAGTACTCATTTAAAGCGCCAAAGACTGACTTGAGAACATTTCTGGCATCATCTGCTACTCTTTTGAGAAATTTGTATTTGCTCTTCTATCATCTTAAGTGGGCAGAGGAAAGGCATGCATTGGAAACATTCTGTTGAACAGAAGTGATGAGTAGAACTTGGCAATAAGAGCATGCAATTGATTTTCAGCTGGTGTGGCTTGGGGTTCAAATGCATGCCATATGGATATGAGCACATCAATGTCCAAAAACATGAATGCTGAAGATATGAACAGGTTTGTTACCTTCCCGGACAAAGCAACTCTTCCTTTGATTTACTCTATTGCTTTAGTGTTTCCTTTGGTTTTCCATCTCTCTTTAGTCTCTTAAGATTGTTGTGCAGGAAAAACACTTGCTAAGTGTCTATGTTCATTGCTTAGTATTCATTGGATAAAGGGTACATTTTTATAATTAGTGGACTACTGCCATTCAATTTCTCCCCATTTTTAATGACAACCAGCTGGGGAGTGGTTTCACGATGTATATATTTAGATAGATTCTAGCATGTATTAGCATCCTTGGTTCTTTGCTAAATTATGAGGCTTTGATGTTACTCTCCAATTGCATTGCCAATTCTTTGAAGAAATGGTTCTCGTCAATATTCACTAGGAAAATAGATCGATCCCGATCAAGATTTCATAAAAAACCCATTTTTTTCATAAACCAAGAGCCCTCCTTGCAATACATGATGCTTCTCATCTCTAGTAGAGAATACAGCCATGAAATTACCTTGATGCATTATCAGGAATTAAACTGGTGTAAACGGCTTCCAATTTTCTTGTTCCCACACCCTTGGAGCTTTTTATAGACTGGATCTAGGGTAAGATCCAATGAATCTATAGATCAAATATTTTTCCATAAGCAGCCACAATTTTCTCTCCATTTCTTTAGAAAATTGTGGCTTGCGTGGGATTTCTATTGTTGGATAAGTGCGGTATGTGTTTAATAGTTGGGATGGGGTTATATTTGCTACTAACTCATTTTTTGGAAAAAAATATTCACGTTTTTCTAGTTTTGTCCATGTTTTAAAGAATTTGAGATTATTTTTTGCATTGTTCATTCAATGTGTAAAATCATTTTCGATGTGCCTATTTGTATCGCCACATGCTTAAGGGTGAAGTAAAAGATTCATTATTATATTGGAGAAAGGTTGAGTTTTATACAATAGTGAAGAATTTTACAACCCAAAAGAGTTTTCCCAAGTGAAAATATTGTATGTTGTCATTGCTTTCTTTTTATTTTGTTATTGTTTCAAATTGTATATGTATTGCTTCTATTGTACAATATCAAATTAATTTTCTTTACATCCATCTTAAGGTAGCTGCCTATTTCCATCCTAAGGAAAATAGTTCAGTTATTTGAAATTTACATAAAAGCTCCTTACACCAAAGTATTGCCAATGTCAAGCATTTTCATGTTAATTAGATTTCTATTACTTTTTGAAAGCTTGGAATATAGTGTGTATTTATGTATAACTCTTCTAAATGGACTCTAACTTCATTAGGAAGAAATAAATTTAGTGTAACTCCTAAGACCTTTTGCTTAATCTTATCACACTCTTCAACATTCAATAGTCAATAGCAATTTTACACCCCATCCCTATCAAAAAGTGGTAAATAGTTTTCTTACTTTTATTGGTCAAAATTTACCTTTGACCATTGATTTGGGTGTGATTTAAGAATAACCCCCAAATAGTGTCTAGGTCATTTTCTCAATCATTAGCAATGCCATAAATATATATGTATATGTATATATACATGTATACATGTATCCATATATACATATATGTACATTTTTTACAATGCACCTTAGTTTATGTAGGATTAGATAACACACAAAAGAGAAATTTGTCACGAATTAAAAAAAATAGCATTCACTTCACAAGTTTGATTTGTAGGGACTTTCATTTGGCCTATACAAGCCATAAACAATTATAATTACACTATTATTACATAACACTTTATATTAACACTGTAACATGCCCATTGTTCTACCCATAGTCCTCTTCACAATACGGCTTTGGGTTGCCGAAACCCGAGTCCTCTTTTAGAATTCCGTGAATAGGAATAGACCCTTAATCAAAAATAAGAAAATAACATAATCATAAAATACATTTTTCAACCCTAATGTTGAATATTGATATAACAATCAATTATACATCCTAACCCTAGGGAAAAGACTATCTTCCTACTTCAAGGAGGTATGAGTAATCAATCAAGTATACACTATCAATATGGTTTGCATAACAACACAACCTATCAATGATGCATGTCTATCATGCCATCATTCTCGTTGTATTACTAACCTCATTATCCATAGAGGTTTACCTAGCATCATAAGCTAACAATCTCAAGATAGCACTTCAATGTAATATTAATTTCCATACTTCACAATTCATGCAACATACGTATAGTCTTGACAATCTAAGTATAGTTCTAACAACATTATAACCACACAAATTCCAATATAGTATATATAAGTATTTCCAAATAAAAGGGTTTCGCCAATTTAAGACTCAACCAAGAATCACACAAGATTATCCCAAACTAGGAAATAAACCATGTTCATAAAAACAAGCTTATCATGCATTCAAAATCATCTTTCCACAAACTATGATATTTAAATAACATGTCAACATAAAGAGATTAGAGAAATAGAAATCAACATGCTTGGAAATTATAGCTCCAACTGATATCACTGCTTTCCAAACTAGTTCTCCACAAGCACACTTACTATTCCTTCTAAGCTCAACCTACCTCCGAACTCTAGCCTCTTCTCAAAGAACTCTTAGCAATTGCAAATTCACAAACACCTCTCTTTCTCACCAAAAACTCTCAGAAATAGACTTGCACAAAAAACTACAGCAGAATGGCGGATGAAGAAATTAGAATGGAAAAGTGTAACCAAAGGTAGAAAGAATGCTCCTATTTATACAAAAATCTGAGCATCTTAATGCTACAATTAAGCTACTAAACCCGCCACCTTCCTATTCCAAATGCATCGACTAGGCTCATGAAGAAGAGAGATGTGGCTGCTTAAAACATTAGTTTGCAAACACATACATAGTACATATGTTTTTCAGATTCTCAAAGTGGACGAGTCGCCTCAATCCAAGTGACAATAGTGACTCTTATTGAGTCAAAGCACAACAAAACACATCTACAGGTTACTAATTTGGTAAACAAATCAACTACTTTCATATAATACAACCATCTCTTATTTGACCAAGTCTTCATGCTGTACGTTATTTTGGAAGACTTCTATTTGCTTTGGTCCTCTATTTATGGCGTTGAACGTTTCCCTTTACCTTGCTATGCGTTGAGTTTAGTATCATCAACACTTTTAAATGAAATGAATGCCTTTACTATAGTGCAGGTTTGGCGCTTTACTTGCTGCGTTATTTACCATTCACTTTGTCAATAACTATACATTATATGTTTATATGCATTTGCACTTCATTACTTCCCAAGCGTTGGACTTGGTGTGGCATATACTTATACTTATGCTGGCTTTTATTTAAGCATGTTCACTATTATGGGTCACGCCATATATGCGCCCAGCTTTACCTTTAAACATTTCAAAATGCATTTCAGTATATATATATACACACACATTTATTAAATCATTATTTATCAATCACATATATACACTATCGTTTATATATATATAGTATCGATATCTTAATATCCACATATACACATATTCATTGATCAGTATATATATATATATATATATGTCATACTTGTCCAATCAATATTCTCATGCATGTGGTATATCTGTACATAGGTATGCGTAAGTACGTCTACCTATGTATACACATGCACGCATATACTCATATGTATGATTATATCGTACTGCATACATATATACATTCTTATGTATATCCTCATTGATCAATATATAAGTATGAACTCACAAAGATGAAATTACACTTAACACGAAGATGTAACCACATTCCAAATCAAGAACAATCAAGACTAAAACCAAAACCATTAGAAAACATTCCCATTCAATGACCGAAGATTACTTACCATTTCCCGACTAGCTTGACTCAACTAGACCAACTAGGATGTGAGTGTGTGATAGCTCAAATAGGCATATTAAGGTTACCAAACCAAGCTCCTCTCTTGAGTGATACTCCCCCTCTCTTACCTGAGGGCTTGATTCCTTCCTACATCCAACTTAGTGCATCACAAAGGTAGTTAGCCGTTCACATGAAATTCATTTGTATCCTAAATCATTTGCATCATCAAAGCATTAAAGTAATCATATTGCATCACATATTTATTCATCACATTTTCCATCAGTATATAAAACATGATCATACCTTAAAAAACAATGATATCTTAATGCACATTTCAGTATTTCATTCACTTATTAAACATAATAAAGTCATGATTTACATTTATCATCATTTTTACTCATGAAGGTAAAAGTAACTTGGTAACTAAGAAACGGGGTGTAATATACTTCCCCCCTTGTGAATCATCGTCCTAGATGATTTAAAGTACTAAACATATAGATAAAGTCAAATAAAGGTTTTTACTTCCAATTTTCTAAATCATGCAGGAATTGGGCATATTCTATTAATAACAAAATAATCTTCCCTTGTAGCACTGCTTTCTGCAATCTCGTCTTCCTTGGACCTTGCATTGAGTGACTTTGCTAACGTATGGGAAGAACTTGCGTGTTCTAATTAAACTTTCTCTCTAATGAACTATTCATCATAATTATATTAGCTCATATGTACATCATATGTACAATAGTGACTGTATCCTATATGACACCTATACCCTAGTGACTGGAGAAACATTTTCTTATTGGCTAACACAATTACCCTTAGTGTAACCCAGGTGGAAAATGAATGTTGATGCATTGCACACTACACTGTGGGTCCCATCCTTCCCTTTGGTTTTTACACCATCGGATAACTCAAAAGCCGAGACTGTCCATCACTGACACTAATATTTACCTTAAGCATAATAATACTGCCCCTTGACCACTGTCCATCTCGAGCATAATAGTATTGCTTCATAATTCAAGCTTCACATCAACAAAGTTTTCCTTGATCATTTTGATCTTCTCTTCCATTTATGACAACATTTTCGGTCTAAGGCTATTCCTATTTCCTAGCTTTTCCCAGCTTATAGGAATTCCGCCCTTCCTTCCGAATAATGTTTCAATGGATCAAATTTTAATGATAGAAGTTTATTGCAATAAAAGTATTCCACAAAACCTCCAAGATTTGGTTTATCCCTTTTGCCTCATTGGTTGGCTAAAAGTAATAAGTTGAGCATATATTCAATTGATTTTTTCAACAAGGTGATCATGGTTTACACAAAACCTTAACATTACTTGCTTGCCCCTATCTGAGATAACCTTCTCAGAAACTTTAAGCAACTACTTTACTCAAATTTGTTGTTTAGGATTGGTACCCTACAAATCAAATTTTTCAATCAGAAATTGGTTACCTTGGTGAATCTGTCCACCATAACATTATGTCAGTTCCCTCGTCATAGAAAGATCAAAAACTATTCTAATGATCTGCCACTTCCTCTCTGGAATTTCATAAGAGTATACAAGTCCTATTGGTGATGATATCTTGCCTTCACCTCTGGCATACTGGACAACTTGCTACATACCTTGCAGCATCTTACTTTGTTTCCTTCCAGATTATAGTGGTTCCACATTAGTTAAATAATTTTGTCATTCCAGTGTGTCTTGATGTCACGACCCCTATTTTCAATAAGTAATTTATAATTCAAAAATACTATTTTGATGCATTTAATTTGGTTGAATGATTATATTGATTGTACTTTTGAACGTTTAATTAAATAAATTAGTAGTGAAATAAAAGTGCAAAAAACTGAATTTATTATAATTTAATTATAGATTTTATTTTTGCAAATAAAGGAAAATGTTTGGTTATTGTGAATAACTATTTTAATTACATTTGAATGGTATTTCTTTATTATTTATTTGGAATGAATATTTAAATTGCAATTAAATGATATTTCTTTATTATTTATTTAGGATAAATATTTCTTTTGCAATTAAAATGGTATTTTTCAAAATATTTACTGAGAAGTACTTGGTTTATTATTAGTTACCGAGGATGAAATTTTATATATAAAAAGAAATATTATTTTTACTTTCAAGAATTGGTTATTGGGTATTTTCAAAATATTTACAAAGGAGAAGTACTTGGTTTATTATTAGTTACCAAGGATAAAATTTTATACATAAAAAGAAATATTATTTTATACATAAAAATTGAAATCTTTAAGTGAATTCACAATAGAGTACTGTGTGAATCTTGAGGAATTGCCTTCTCTTCCAAAGGGTCTCGTGAATCTCAATGCTGGGCACTGCTGCAAACTGCAAAATATCTCCAAATTTTTTAAATTAACAAAGTTGGAGAATCTTGATCTGTCATTCTGTAGAAGTTTTGTTCAACTTCCCAAATTGGACTCAATGCATTCCTTAATAAAACTCAAACTAGACTACTGTGAGAAGCTTTTGGAATTGCCTGCTCTTCCAGAACATCTCACTGATCTGACTTCTAGGAGCTGCTACAACTGCATAAACTCTCCAGTATGTCTCATATGAGAAGTTTGAAGATCCTTGTTCTGTCTTCATGCCAAAGTCTCACTAAACTTCCAAATTTGGTGGCTATGCGTTCTTTAAGGAAACTCACACTAGAAAACTGTGATAACCTTGAGGAATTGCCCTCTCTTCCATAGGATCTACATAATCTCAATTGCAGTCACTGTTACAATCTGCACAAAATATCCATCATCTTGTTGGATCTCAGTTGTGTTTATGGTTTGTCCTTGATGACAAAATTCACTTTCTTGGTTCTCTTTGTTGATAGTTCAGTTTGGATCTTTAAATGACACATATTTGATGACACTTGGCTATTACAGATGGTTAGTTGTTAAGATTCAAATTCATGTTGATGAGAATTCTGGTTCAATGTTATGAATGCTATTTCTTTGACTGACAGTGTTTGACAGATGGTTTCTTTGTCAGGACGGTTCTTTTATTATTGCATACCACAGGTGTATTCTACATGATTACAAGTCACCGTGACATACATATGGCAAATTCATTTTTAGGTATCTCATAACTTTTTGGACAATGTTCAGATTGAACATTCTTGGTCTCAAACTCAGGTATTCTCAGTTGGTTATGATATATCAGTACATTATCTTTGGCTTATTGACATCTTTTAAGGATTATTTTGGTTGCTTGGATATCTGGACACCATCTTGCATACTCTTGCAGTATCTCAATTTGATCAGTGTTGTCATGTCTTTCTTAAAGACTCTAAAGCCATTTGGTTACATTCTATGAACTCACATTTTTGGAGGCATTACACTTAGCTTGGTTCTGACATCTCATTTGTCTAATGGTATTTGTTGATTCTCATGGCATATATTCTTTTTTAACATTATATTAGGAGTCTTCTATACTCAAATGGTCGATATTCAAAGGCAAATACTTGTCTTTATTTTATCGAACCCTTCTCTTTTTGCATGAGATACTAAGGGTCGACATCATTCACATGATTTTTTCGGGCTCACACATACTTCATTGGCAGCGACAGTTATTATGGTATTTTGTTTTCATGGGCAGTGACATGTGGTGTCGACATGGCTATCATTGAATACATTGACTTTGACAGCGAACTTAGCAAGTTTTTGAGCTGTCATTATTAAGCCTTGTGACTAATGCGGATTTCAAACTTCATTATGCTCTTTTGAATTAGTCATCAAATGGCTTGGTAATAGGAAAGTTTAGGGCAAAGCGTTTTCTTTTTGGCTCAGTACAGAACCCTAGCCGCCACCATGAAGTCATTGTGATCTGCAAATTCTTTTTGGGCTCCCTCTATGTCGACATGCTAGCTCGGCCATGTTGTTTTCTCTGTGCATGGAAAGTTTGTGTCGATTATGAAGTCAATGGGAGCAGCTATTGTGGTTGGCATCGAATCTTTGGTATTTATTTATTTCTCTTGCTGCACAATCAGGTATCATTCTCATCTTTTATTATTTCTATTTTTAGCAAAGAGCTGTCACTGTTTTGCTCGAATCTGAAAAAGCATAAGCATTCTTGTTGTGGCAGAAGTTAACATATCTCAGTTATTGTGGAAATAAGGGGTTTGATTCTCTTTCAAACTGTCTCAGCTGTGAAGGTTTATTATCACTATATTTGTCTTCTAAAAACTGCTCTCTGCATTTCGGTTACTTATGAGGCAAATAATGCCCTGACAGAGTATTATTATTCTTGCATTGAGGGTTTATGGTTTTCAGCTGGTGGGCAGTCGTGGTTTTTAAAAAATCTGTCAGTTTTCATTGTGAAATGATCTCATACGTTTCAAATATGATGGATTTTGCATATAGAATAACTTCAAATGGCTATTTTGTTTTAATAAAGTTTTGGGTTTTGAAAAATCTATTGCAGTTTGAAAAAAAAAAAAAGGAACATTGATGCATTCGTGTCAGGGTTTATTACAGCCTATTGTACAGGCGTTACTCATGATATTCCACCATTTGCTGATCATTTATTCTTCTGGTTCAATTTCTAAAAAGAGAATGGGGTTTTAGATTCCTTTTGACCTTGAATTCTTTGAAGACTTTCTTCTGACAGACATACTTAAAAAATTGTATAAAAACCAGTGTTGTAAACACTGTGAGACTTCTGGTTGTAATTCTGCAACATTGTTCTTTGGCTGTATCAAGAAATGTATTGAAAAACTCTATAGTAAAAATCTGAAAAACAAAGATGCAGAGATACATTGTAATTCTTCTCTATGTAATATTTTAAGAATTCAATATTTGGATTCTTAGGGTATTAGGTAGATGGGAAAACTGAGTTATATGAGCTTAACTGAAAACAAAGAGATCATCTGAGATATTATTATTGTTCAGAAATATAATTTGAGGGGTTGGCGCTCCTTGAGATTGATATCTCTAAACGAGGGGTTGGTGCTCCTTGAGTGGGTGCTCAAAAATTAGCCTATAAGGCATTGTGAACAGTTGATTAAAAGATTAAGCCTACAAGGCATTTCGGGAGTGGTTTTTATACCCCAGGAGGGTTTTCCACTTGGCAAAATCTTGTGTCTCTTTGTACTTCTGTAATCTCACTGCTTTACTGAGTTGTTACTGCTTTGTTCATTGGTTGGTTATTACATTTCTCAATTCTGTTTCTGAATGATTACATTCAACTTATGAATGCATTAATCATTTTAATATTGAGATCAAATCTGAGCTATGGTTTAATTTTCGCAAATTGTTTAAATCTGTTAAGACACTAATTCACCCCCCCCCCTCTGTGTCATTTTCACTCCAACACATCTCTGACGTTAGAAAGTTGGAGACTCTTGATCTGTCTTTCTGTGCAAGGCTTACAGAGCTTCCGAAATTGGACTGCCTGCATTATTTAAAGATAGTCACTGTACAGAATTGTAGAAATCTTGGGGAAGTTCCTTTTCTTCCAGAAAGTCTCAATATACTCAATTGTAGTCACTGCTGCAATCTGCAAAAGGTTTCCTTTACATCTAATGCTGGAAAGTTGGAGACTCTTGATCTATCTTTCTGTGCAAGTCTTAATTACCTTCCAAACTTGGATTGCCTGCACTTTTTACGGGAACTCAAAATACAGCACTGTGAGAATCTTGAGAAATTGCCTACTCTTCCTGGTGGTCTCATTAATCTTGATGCAACACACTGCTGCAAGCTGCAGAAAATATCCAGCTTGTCTCATATGAGATATTTGGAAACCCTTGATTTGTCTTGGTGCAAAAGTCTTACTCATCTTCCACAGTTGAACAAGTTACCATCTTTAAGAAATCTCACTTTAAGCTTCTCCTACAAGCTTGAGGAATTGCCTGCTCTGCCTGAAGGTCTCTCATTAATCTCAATGTTGGACACTGCTACAAGCTACAGAATATGTCTAGTATATCTCAAACACAAAATTTGAAAACTCTTGAATTATCTATCTGTCATTGTCTCACTCAACTTCCACAATTGGAATGCTTGCAATCTTTAAAGAAACTCACACTATGTGACTGGGATAAGCTTGAGGAATTGCCCGCTCTTCCAGGAGGTCTCATAAATCTCAATGCCACACATTGCTACAAGCTGCAGAAGATGCTCAACATCTCTCCTATGAGATATATGGAGACTCTTGATTTATCTTTTTGCTCGAGTCTAGCTCAACTTCCAGAATTAAAGAACATGGATTCTTTCAGAAAACTCACAGTAGAGCACTGTGAGAATCTTGAGAAATTACCTTCCCTTCCAGCGGGCCTCAATAATCTCAATGTTGTACACTACTCTAAGCTGCAGAAAATTTCCATTATGTCTCACATGAGGCATTTGGAGATTCTTTGTCTGTCTTACTGCGAAAGTCTTTCTCAACTACCAGAATTGGACCACTTCCAATCTCTAAAAACTCTCAAACTAGACCACTGTGAGGAGCTAGAGGAATTGTCTGCTCTTCCAAAAGGTATCACAAATCTCCATATTACAAGCTGCTACAGACTGCAAAACTCTTTGGTATGTCTCATATGCGATGTTTGGGTACACTTGAGATTTCTTCCTGCAAAAGTCTTAATAAAATTCCGGAGTTGGACTGCATACTATCCTTAAGAGAGCTTACAGTGGACTACTGTGATAAGCTTCAGGAATTGCCGTATCTTCCAGAGAGTCTCATTAATCTCAAAGTCAGAGGCTGCAGCAATCTGCCAAAACTTTCCAGTATTTCTCATATGAGAAATTTGAGGACCCTTGATCTATCTTCATGCAAAAATCTTACTAGACTTCCAAAATTGGTCTCCATGCATTCTTTGAGGGAACTCATACTAGAGCACTGTGAAAAGGTGGAGGAATTGTCTTCTCTTCAAAAGGTCTCGATAGTCTCAATGTTAGCTGCTGCTACAAACTGAAAGATATCTCCTTTATGTCTGATATGTTTAAATTGGAGATCACTGAACTGTCTTCCAGCAAAAGTCATACTCGACTTCCAGAATTGAAGGACATACAATCTTCAAGAGAATGCAAGCTAGAATACAGTGAGACACTTGAGGAATCTTATAGACATCTCACGCCAGGTTGCTGTCATAGTACTCATTTAAAGCGCCAAAGACTGACTTGAGAACATCTCTGGCATCATCTACTACTCTTTTAAGAAATTTGTATTTGCTGTTCTATTATCTTAAGTGGGCAGAGGAAAGGCATGCATTGGAAGCACTCTGTTGAACAGAACACGTGATGAGCAGAACTTAGCAAGAAGAGCATGCAATTGATTTTCAGATGGTGTGGCTCGGGGTTCAAATGCATGCCATATGGATATGAACTCATCAATGTCCAAAACATGAATGCTGAAGATATGAACAGGTTTGTCACCTTCCCAGGCAAAGCAACCCTTCCTTTAATTTACTCTATTGCTTTAGTGTTTCCTTTGGTTTTCCATCTCTCTTTAGTCTCTTAAGATTGTTGTACAGGACAAACACTTGCTAAGTGTCTGTGTTCATTGCTTAGTATGCATTGGATAAAGGGTGCATTTTCATAATTAGTGGACTGCTGCCATTCAATTTCTCCCATTTTCAATGAGAACCAGCTGGGGAGTGGTTTCACGAGGTATATATTTGGATAGATTCTAGCATGATTTAGCATCCATGGTTCTCTGCTAAAATTATGAGGCTGTGACGTTACTCTGCAATTGCATTGCCAATTCTTTGAAGAAATGGTTCTTGTCAATATTCACTAGGAAAATAGACTGATCCCGATCAAGATTTCATAAAAAACCCAATTTCTTCATAAACCAGGAGCCCTCCTTGTAATACTTGATGCTTCTCGTCTCTAGCAGAGAATACAGCCATGAAAACACCTTTGTGCATTATCAGGAAATAAACGGGTGTAAATGGCTTCAAATTTTCTTGTTCCCACACCCTTAGAGCTTTTTATCCAAGGTAAGATCCCATGTATCCATAGACTAGATCTAGGGTAAGATCCCATGAATCTATAGATCAAATATTTTTCCATAAGCAGCCACAATTTTCTCTCCATTTCTTTAGAAAATTGTGGCTTGGGTGGGATTTCTATTGTTGGATAAGTGTTGTATGTGTTTAATAATTGGGATGGGCATTTTTTTGGAAAAAAATAATTACATTTTTCTAGTTTTGTCCATGTTTTAAAGAATTTTAGATTGTTTTTTTACATGATTCATTCAATGTGTACATTCTTTTTCCATGTGTCTATTTGTATCTCCACATGCTTAAGAGTGAAGTAAAAGATTCATTATTGTATTGGAGAAAGGTTGAGTTTTATACAATAGTGAAGAATTTTACAACCCAACAGAGTTTTCCCAAGTGAAAATATTGTATATTGTCTTTGCTTTCTTTTTATTTTGTTATTGTTTCAAATTGCATATGTACTGCTTCTATTGTACAAGTCTATCAAGTTATTTTTCTTTACATCCATCTTAAGGTAGCTGCATATTTCCATCTTAAGGAAAATAGTTCAGTTATTTGAAATTTACATAAAAACTCCTTACACCAAAGTATTGCCAATGTCAAGCATTTTCATGTTAATTAGATTTCTATTACTTTTTGCAAGCTTGGAATATAGTGTGTATTTATGTATAACTCTTCTAAATGGACTCTAACTTCATTAGGAAGAAATAAATTTAGTGTAACTCCTAAGACCTTGTACTTAAACTTATCACACTCTTCGACATTCAATAGTCAATAGCAATTTTACACCCCATCCCTACCAAAAAAATGGTAAATAGTTGTCTTACTTTTATTGGTCAAAATTTACCTTTGACCATTGAATTGGGTGTGATTTAAGAATAGCCCCCAAATAGTGTTTGGGTCTTTTTCTCAATCATTAGCAATGCCATAACTATATATGTATATGTACATATACATGCATACATATATGTACATTTTTTACCACAATGCACCTTAGTTTATGTAGGATTAGACAACACAAAAGAAAAATTTGTCATGAATTAAAAAAATAGCATTCAAGTAACTTCACAAGATTGATTGTAGGGACTTTCATACAATTATAATTACACTAATATATTACATAACACTTTATATTAACACGATCACTAATATACAAATTAAAATAAATGTAATTTTGGATTATATAGATAAAGCCAACAACTCTCCAATTCTCTGAAAGGGAAAACTCAAAATATCTGAAGTATTTGTAAATTGTGTCTTCCATCTTTGGTCTTGATAAATTTGTGTGAGCACATGTATAGATCTTTCCAATAGCTCGCTCTTTGGTCTACATTCCTCAATGAGCAACATTTGTTAGTCATATACATACAATGCCTTATGCCACTACCTCCATTACCTCATCATGATACTACCTCTTTAACCATCCAAATCCCATGGTGTATGAGAAATTTATGACATTTCCCAACTACAATAATAATTGTCTTAGTGATTCTATTGTGCCTATAGCACTGTAAAGTGCATATTCAATCATTGCCCAACTATTTGACCACAAACACATTAACTAGCCACTTCTTGTCATAAATATCTAGCATAGGAAATAGTTATCAAATATACAACCATTTATAGAACGATCATAAAGACATTCATCCCCCCCAATCACTCAAGAGGTGGAAAAATAAAATGATAGACAACCACTTCTTATCAAAGCTCAATAACTAAAAACTAAAAATGGAAACACTAAACACTGGAAAACCAAAATTAAACACAACATTGAACACTAAACTAAAATAGGGAAAATCTTGTAATTATACTAATGTTGATGGGTGTTTTGGTCACACTTTCTCAACACAGGCAGTGCGTAGGCGCACTACCTCTCTTGAAAGGAAATCTCCAACTGCAAGTGCTAAAAATCTCCCCAAGGTCTCTCGGGTGTCAGGTCATGACTTGCATGGAACTCCTCAGTTGATTTTAATGTGATTTTGCTGGTAATCACAGGGCAGACTTATGTAGTTGGATACGAGGTAGATCTTCAAATCCAAAGTTTCTAAGATGGAGGTCGAGTTTCACTTTGTTGTAGGTTCGAACAACGGTCCAAAACTTCGATGTTTCTTCAAGTTTGGCTTTACAATGTGCAATGAACCTTGGTATAGGCCATTTCTATATATAAAAAAAAAGCGGGGAAGATGGAAAGTTCCTGGATTTGCAACTAATTGTGAACAGTAATCATGGAGTTCTCGCAATGGACAGCTTCCTCAAAACAATATTTCACTTAACCAAAAATCTCACAGTCTCATGAAATTTGTGCTATCTTCTAAAGTCTGCAGATATTTCACCTTCCATTCACCATATACATGCATGAACAAAGATAAAAGCATGGAGCAGCTTGGAATTTAAGCCCAAACTAACTTTACACAACTATCTACCAGCAGCAAATACCAAAAAGTGTGGACTAAGAAGGTATCTACACAGTAGGAATTTCCACAACCACAGAACAACATTTCTAAAATCTATCAAATCAAGAACACAGCTAACTAAAGCAACAATATAGATCTAAGTAAAGTAATTAACAAGGGAGATTGAACCATGAAACATGTGAAGAAATCAGAAAATGCACCAAGTCAATGTATTTTCATAAAAATTTTAGCAGCATGTCTTTACAACAACTCAACTCCCTTTGCAAATGAGAGGAGACCTTTATTTATAGTGCCCAAAAAGTCAAATGAATGGCCAAGATTAATTCTCATTGTGTGGCCAAGATTCATTACAAAATAGGGTTTCACCAACCCCCAATATATTACAATTTAAAATTACATTTTGTCTCCTTCCCTATTTTGTCCTCTAGTGACGGCACTGTAGCATTTTGTCTTTAGCCGATTACTCTTTTCCTATAGCTATTCTTTTGGGAGCTCCTCATTGATAGTAGGGCTGTCTTCCTGCTTCTTTGTAGCTGTATATTCCATGAATTTGAGAATGACTAGCTAGAGCTTGTCTACCTCAATGATTTCATATCACAACATTTGGTAGCTCCATTCTTTCGCATTATCTTCAAGTTTCTTCCAGTCCTCATCATATTTCACGCCTTGATCTCTGAACAACTCTGATTGATCAAAGGCACGGGCAGCAAAACTCATGAACTCCACTGTTATTTCAACGGACATCCCATCCTCCATCTTCTTCTGAAAGTAAGGTTTTACCTTTTCTGGATCCATCTGTATTGCGGACATGTCATACTCCGTCATCAACTTGAGATAACAAGCACATTCCGCCCTAATTTCCTTAACCCATTCAATGTCTGGATCCACCTTACTCATTATTTTCTCCAGCCTTTCTTTTCTGTTCTCAAAATCCTGCCTCACACATCCATCAACCAATGATTGTCCCTTTTGAATGCAAGTTCCTTTTCCCATGCAACCTTTGGTAACTGGAGGATGGCTTCGATCTTTGGAAAGGTGGAGTCGTATGTTGCAGGAAAGTCGGTGCAGAGCTTCCTCGTGCTTTCCAAAGATTGTTGTAGATCCAAGAACTTGTTGGTTTTTCAAACAGCCCGGCTAATTCCCATGTTCCCGACGTAAAAGACTTGTTGAAACCAGCTCTCTGTAGTCTTGTCCAAGTTTTTCTTCTCTCCAACTTGTCAATTTGTTCTTTGGACAACAACTGGGGTGGAGCCGCGGATGTGGTGGGCAGGTTATCAATTGAGGACCACTGTTGGATGTAATCTGTCAAGGTGGCCACCTGTGCTTTGAGCTCATCCTTCGAAATCTTGTCTTGTTTTATCAGGTGCACCACCGTAGCCACTGATTCCTCAAGATGCCCCACTTTCTGCTCCCTGGTAGCAGTTCCTAAAGCAAGGGTGGAGATGTTGTAGCTTACACCAGCTTGGCCTACCACAGGCGTTGCTATCTGCACAACTCGAGACCCAGAAGCATCCATTGTTACCTTGGATATGATCTTAGGCTTCTTATCTTTTCTAGTTGTGATTTGCGCTCGGGCTAAGACAACTTCTAGCCTCGCTCTTGGGTTCTTCGGCGCGGGGGTTTTCTTTTCAAGCTGTCTCTCCAGCCACTCAGGCACAACAAACTTTTCCTTAAGTGATTTATGATCACCCTCGCCCTCCTTGGCCAAGACCTCTATTTCCTTATCCCAGGGGCCCTTTCTTCCATTTTAGCAACATCTCCCTCCTCTTCGTCAGAGTCTTGGACGAACACAAGGCGCTTGATGGGAGGCTTGGTAAGCAATTGTTGTCGAGGACTTTCTTCTTTCTCTATTTCCTCCCCCTTCTTTTCCTCAGTTTGCTCAACCTTGTGCACGTGCTCCTTGGGCTGCTCAATTTCGAGGCTCTTGACAGCTTGAGCCTCACCCTCAGGTTTATCTTCTCCTGGATTGTCCTCTTGTTGCTGTCCTTCTCTAAGAGGCGACCTTTTTGCCTCTTCTTCATTACCCTTCGGCTGCCTAGCCATCTCTTCCTCAAGATCATCGTCGAAGGCCTGCATAATGACCCTACCACCAGCATCTTCCTCCTCATCCCCGGTTTCGGAAGAGCCTGTTCCTTCTTCCTCGTAGGCCACCCTGTCGATGGTGCGGTGGTCATACTCCGAGTGCTCATGGTATTTGTCAGCCTCCTCCTCAAATGACTTCGAGGCTTCTTGCTCCCGTCTCTCACTCCTCGGAGATTAACATGGTGGCCTTCATAGCCAGTGGTTCTATTGGGGGCTGTGAAGGTTTAGTAGTAGCGAGGACCTGCGCTAGGGTAGCTTGAAGAGTGGGGTCCATAAGGATCTGGGAGAGCTCGGAGGGGAGACTCTGCATATGCTTCGAGAAGGCCTCAGGTAGGGCGGAAACGAGTATTGGTGCCGCTGTAGTAGCTAATGGGAGCAATGTGGTAGGTGACATTGCAGCACAGGAAGGATGAGTAGTTACGGTAGAGGAAGAATCAATTACTATTACAGGCTCAGTCGGAGGTGAAGGGGCAAGATGGACAGAGATGGTATCGGCAAGTTGGCAACTGCGAGGTATCTGGGGTCCATTACGGTGCTTTCATCCTCCTCAACCTGATTGGGTATGGGAAATGGTTGCACCCTTCTTATGAAGCACACAGTCATCTGCATGTAATGCCTTGCATGCACTTCCTTGTCATCCTGACAATTGGCCCAGAAATCCTCGACATTGTGCAAATGGGCGTACTCTGGCCCCAGTGCTTTCCTTACATGCCCATACGGGTGCATCCGTGAGTGAGGAGTGTGCAATTGGAAGTGGTATTCCACTAGCTCCTTTTCTGAATTTCTAGCGCACTGGGAAGTTTGCACTTTGTACATGCCCTGACCAAGGGTCAAGGGATATGAGATTCCTGCCAAGTGTTTGCCACTGAAGACTGACTGTATGTGCTGGAGCTGTCGGGAAAGTTCCAATAGGACAATCCGGTCGTTGGGGTATTGGGGAAGCTTATTCGGCCTTTCTGTGAAGCCCTGGGCGCGAATGTATGTGAACTTTGGATATTGAAAAAAAAGGAAGGCTTACTGCTTCAAAAACACCCGCGCACTGTGAGAGACTCTTCTCTCAAAATCCTCTCCAAGCAGTCGGATGGCGTGACCAATGAAGGCGTCATTTACCCTGCAATACTCCTTGAAATTTCGGTATTGGAGCTGGGGGTACCTGTCATAGACCTTCAATTTTCGACCTTGCTCTTCATCGGGTGCCACAAACAACTCGTTG
Source organism: Sequoia sempervirens (assembly GCA_007258455.2). NCBI lineage: Eukaryota > Viridiplantae > Streptophyta > Pinopsida > Cupressales > Cupressaceae > Sequoia > Sequoia sempervirens. The sequence goes on along the minus strand of VDFB02379711.1, from coordinate 32,964,755 downwards.
TATTGCCTCTGGTCTGCCGAGTATACAAGATACGAGGCCATGTAGAACTTTGAACTTTTCTTGACATTGATGAACTGCTCATGAAAGCAGTCGCTTATTATGCCTCCCCAATAGAATGCAGATTTTGTGGTGACGTCCTCATTCTCGCGGAGGATCTGTTCAATGAAGTACACCATCCACTCCTGAAAGAAGGCATCAATAGGAAGACCCATCACCCTACTTAGCATAGTGACTAAGTCATGGTAATCTTCATGAAAATCACTACGGAAGAGTTTGTGAGGAACCTTCACAGCGCTAACCCGTTTCTCTTTGAGCCAGTGCTGATTTATCAACTTCTTGCAACCAGTCGGGTTGTCATCCCATGCTGCTTTGCACTCTTTTATGGTAAGCGTCTCCATCTCGACGAAGGTAGGAATGTGGAAGGTCCTTGTAATGCCTTCAACTGACATATCTACTAGAATATTACCATCCCTGTCGACGATGGTCCTTGTCTTGGTTTGATAAGCCTGCCGACAAGCCATGACTAGCTCAGGAGCAATGAGAGATGGGGGGAAGCCCGCAGCTTTTGCGATTCCACTCTGCCTGATCAGTGTTGCATTCTTGGTTGTTGGGTTGATTCTGACCCTTTGTGTAAACTCATCAATATCAACTTGGTCGATGTTGGTGTCTGTTATTTCTTTCCAGTTCGTGGTGATTTTGATTGTAGAGGTTCACCCTGGAACTGGAACTTCATCTGGTCCTTGTCCTCTTTTCTGCGAGGAGTTTTGCCCGATTTCTTTCCTTTGTCTTTTTCCGCAGCTGCCCTCGAGGGTCCTGCACCTAATTCCATATATCCTGCAAACAAAGGCATAGTTAGTACAACCAATCATGAAAGCTTTGATGTTAGTTAAAATATTGTAGACGAAATCAACTTTAGACATTTTATCATTCATAAAATCATACTTTTTCTTCGAGATGATATTAGTCCTTTAATTGAGGGCTTTCGGACAATCCGGGCTTGGAGGCCCGGACTTCCCTGGCAGGAATGCTATTTTGAAAGGGAAAAGAGGGTAATGCAATCCGGGAGACTTCTCCGACCGAATTTTGATGGTTCAAAAGGCTCGTACCGAATAGAGCTGAATTTGAGCACGTGGGTCGAAATCAGATTTCAAATTTGAGGCTATTTGGATCAATTTAAGAGCATCCGGAGGTACAGGGCCAAAAAGCCGTCCGGGGTTAGCCGTTAGGAACGGCCAGGTAGAAACGGAGTTCCGGGGACGGAACCCCAGGGTTCGGGACCAGAGGGGTCCAAGGGCAGCCGATATGCTTTGCAATTTTAAAGTGCTCGGGCCTTTGGAGCCGGGAAGCCGTCATGCTTTCGCCATTCAGAACGACGATCGTCGGGCGAAAGTCCGAAGGGGGCGGCCCGGCGGACCGGACCCAACATTAGGGTTGGACGTTTGATTTTCCTTGTTCAGTCCCCACAGCAAGCAGGAAGACGAAGCTTGGAGGCCGAAAAGGAGCAAGGTGGCGGCCGTTTAGAACTCATTTTACGTACAGACGGCCGAGGGGACCTCGGGGCCCGGAGGGCGGGGTTCTAGTGAAGGTTTTCTGTTGGGAACGACGGAGTTCGAACGAAACTTCGAAGGGAAGGGCTCGGCAAGGGTGAGGATGCCAAGGATCGACGATTTGGAACTTCTGCGGCAAAAGGTTGGTCGGGACCCAGGACTTGGGAGGCGGGGAGTCGTCGCAGATTCGCTGTTCAAAATGGTGAAGCTCCCGTGGAAGTCCGCTGATGGAAGTCTGCGAATGGGAACCCGACGAAGTGCTAGAAGGTAGGCTTGCGCTTTGGAACAGACGACAAAAGGAGGCTCGGGGTCTGGATCTTGGGTGGACGGGTCGACTCTGCCGTTTGGGAACGGTGATAACCCCGCGGAGTTCCGGACATGGAAGTCCACAGATCGGGACCCGGGGAAGTGCCAGAAGGTAGGCCGGTAATTGTCAATGCCAGACGGCGATTTTCCATGTGGGCTCCGAGGATCGGGCGGATAGGGTTCGTTTGCCGTTCGAGAACGGCGGGAGTTGGGCGGAATCCTGAACGTAGAAGTCCGGGGGCGCAGGCCCGAGATGCCAAAATGGAGGTCGATTCTCAGAGACTAAGTTTCAAGTCCAGCGGCGAACGAACGATGGAAGTTCGAGGAGCTGGGCTTGGGAGAGGGAGCAGCCGTTTGAAATGGATGTTAAATTTTAGTAGTTTTGTCGGCTACATAGAAGCCCGGGCCCGGTCGATGCGAATGCCCTAAGCGAAGAATAGTCGCGCAGGGGCTAAGTTTTAGATCGGTCTTGAGGGTGCCTTGGATGTTTTTTGAAGGCTCCAGAACATGGGTTTTGCGTGTTTTATTAAACATTATCAACTAAATGTGTTTTTTACCCATGTTGTTGATTGATTTAGGCTTTAAAAATCATGAAAAACTCTCGGGAGGGAAAACAGCACACCTACCTCGGAAACCCGATGCGACGAGGCGTGAAATCAACTAACAGTCGATAAGTGATGGCGACGGGTACGAGGGCAACAATCGACGAAGACAGTGATCCTCTTTGGCAAGCTCTCTGATCCCTCTCTGCAAACTTGACAAGTGAAAATGACAAGTTGGGCAAGATATTTATACTCCCACCACCATTAATGGCTCCATTAAATGCAAGTACGACAAAGCATATGGTTGGTGGATTTGAATTCGCGGACGATGGCGGGAGGTCTGGGGTCTGGGGAGCGGACGAACGCGGGATGACGGCCATTTGAAATTCGTTTCGCGTACCGATGACCAAGGGGACATCGAGGCCCATAAGGCAGGGCTCCGACGAAGGTTTGCTGTCAGGAACATTTCGTTTGGAAATCACCGGCAGCGAAGGGGAACTCAGGGCCTAGAGGGCAAAGTTCCGTTGGAGGTTCGCCATTGGGAACGACGAAGTCCTCATGGAATTCCGGAGGGTCGGGTTCGAAGGGGGCGAAAGCAGTCGAATTTTATTTGTAATTTTCACCGGACGAAAAACAGGGATCCGGGCCCTGGGCCCTGGGAAGGCGGAAGCCTTTCGTCGTTCGGGACGGCGGACATGAAGGGGAAACCCGGCTAGGGAAATCCGGCGGGGCGGGCCTGACAGACCCCAAGGCCGCTGGCAGAGCAAACTACCAAGGAGACCCCGCAAGGCAACAAAACTTGACAAAAGAGGAAGGGGCAAAACACACTAAACTCAAGATGAGACTCTGGAGGTACGTTGACTACGTAGGACACTACAACGGGGCACGCAAAATGAGGCGGTGACAAAAACAACCCGGCAAGGAAAAAGAAGAGGGTCCCTATTCCGAACGAGGTGTGTGTGCTGTGGGCACAACTAAAATTCCTCACAATAAATACCCCTGATCTCTAAATGAAAAGTTAACTAAAAATGAAACAATTGATAACCCTCTCATCTCCATGGATCTCAACTAATATGAATCATTGATCTCATCTTTTAATCTTAGCCATCCATTTCTTTGGCCAAAAATCTATAAATTGGCCTCAATCCAAAGCCATTTTCATCCCACTACTTGAATACAACCTTATGTTCTTGGCAAGATTACTCACATCTAGCCATCCGTGAGCACAATCATCATCCCATGACATAACAAGGGCTAGTTTGGTGATCTATTTTCATGCTTTTGTCATGTTTTACTAATCCTTATGCATATCATGAGTGTTGCTTGTGTTTTGAGTAGAGTATGCTAATATTATTCTAATTTACTCTAGTAGGCTCAAAATTTCATGTACACATTTAGAAATTATAAGAAAACAAGTATAATGCATATCAAATGTCTTGTCATAATAAACCACATGCATATAAAGTGTATACATGTACATAAAAAGAGATGTCGATTTCAATCACAAGTATACCTATTATAATAGATCTAGTGCTAATACAAAAATACACCATATTTCTTCTCATTTACACATCTAAAAATATCTAGATCAATAATTATCCCTCAAAACAAAAGCATTTTTAGGCATGACATAGTACCAACCACCTTTATCTATGCATATGAGAGTTAATTTCTAACACTCAAAATTAATTCCCCACCAAAATCCATGTTGCATGTTAGCATACTTTTTAAACAATTAAAAATGAATTAAATTACCTTAGCAAGGACCAAATTTACCACAACGAATTTTAATTAATTTATAGGCTACCTATTTTCTTACATTTTATTGAATTTTTAGATTAGTTGACATTGTAATGAGATTTCACTATACCTTTTAAATATTAGATAGATGGTTCACTATTCCTATTTTGATAAGGAAATGACTATTCTCAATACAAAATAGCATGTTTGTGACATCATTTGATAAGGCACAACTCTTGTTGAAGGTTTTGCAAATGGGGTTGCAAGCTAAGTGGGCTTAACCTTGGAGGAAACTCTGTGGTTAAGTGTGCTTGAGCTAGAGTAGTACTAGGATGGGTGACCTCTCGGGAAGGCCTAGTGCTTCACCTTTGTGAGCATCATCTAGATGCAATGAGTGCTAAGTGGACCATTCATTATCATGAGAGATGGGTTCTTGTGAACCACTACTCATGAAACATGGGTCAATGAGTTTGACTCGTAAAACTACACGGTTGAATCCTGATAGCAATATCACACTACGACATCATGTTAGCACTCTAACATACATTATCATATCATGATAGATCACCAGCTATAGTGATGGGACCCACAAAAAACATTAATGTGATTTTTTCCCATGTCACTTTCCATCATGATGGACCACCAACTCTAGCCATGATGGGACCCACATTTCACTAGCACTTTGTAATGACCCCAACAAATTATTTTTGTACGCAAATTTAAGATTTGAGCATTTTAACTAGATTTTGTAAAAGCCCAAAATCTCTTCACAATTTTTCATTAATATTTATAACCTAAATTAACAAATGAAACCAATAGATGAAACATAGGTTCAAAAATTATTTTTTATTTATTAAGGAGTTTTAAATAAATCAAAAGATGTAACAATGACAAGAACAATAGTTGCAATAATAGCAATGCTACTGAAACTACATCACTTAAAGTTGCAACATATTGTAAATCATACAAACTTGATGAAGCTAAGGTTTGTAACCATGAAAGATCATTCACAACCTTAAGTGATTGGAATATAGAACCAAAGGGGTTTCATCCTCTAATCCTTGAAACCAAAGGGTTTTCATCCTATGATCTCCAACAAATGCAATTGTTTTCATCCTCATATTTGATTGCTTGAACACAAGTGCTTTGAATAAATTTTGGCAAGATTTTGTTGTGTAGCATAAATGTTCTCCCCGACTATGAGCATATTCCTTCCTTTAAACTATTGAAATCAATGGTTGATAATGTATCCTACACAAATGAGTGGCTTAGATTAGATAAGAGACACATGTAGTTGATGATTCACCAACCACATTAATGATGCCAAAGAGGAAGGTTGCACAAACTAGGGTAAATGCATTAAAGCAACATGACCTTCTTGAAACTTTTCTTTAAGTTGCATTTAAATTCATGTCCTTGAGATTTGACAATTATTTTTTAGCAGTAAAATCCCTTCTAGAGTAGTTGTGGCAACAATTCTAGCCATTAATGGTGGTTTGGATCATACAAGGAGGTAGGTGGGAGTGAACAGTGCAAAAATGTGGGAGTTTTGAAGTTCGGGGTTTGGGGATACCTCACAAGTCTTACTACTTGTCAAGGATTGGGGATTAGGAGTATGGTATGTTAGGTACCCAAATGAGAACATACCTAAACTTGCAATCTTGATGAGATAATATATTGTAAAGTTTCAATGATTGTATTTTAAGGGAACCATGGAAAAAGTACTTAGGTAAGGGGAAGTTTGAAGCTCTAGTTCCAATTGTTAACTTAGCATAAGGATTAGGGATTTAGGGTTTGCGCGAACGCTATGTTGGTAAGGAAAAGTGCAATACTCCAAGAAAGGTAAGGGAAAGAGTGGCGTTTGGGGAAAAGGGATGATGGGATAGTGAACTTTGAAATCCCAATGAAAGAGGGAATGGAGGAAAGGAATTGATGAAAGGTATTCCTGAATGGGAAAGTTTGATCTATTTTAACAAGAATGAGGAAAAAGGTGAAGTTTGGAGGAAAAAACATACTAATAAGGGAAACTCCAAAACTTTGACAACTTCCATACACTTAGAAAATTGAACATACATCCACACTTAGAAAGCTTTGGGACCTTAAGTGGATAAGCATATGGGTGATGAAGATGGAGAACACATATGCAAACTTTGACCAAGGGAAACACTAGAAATAGGAAATAGGTCTTTATTCCAAAAACATAAATTAATTTAAAATGGGATATTATAAGTCCACCCTTCCTAAAATTGCTTGTCCTCAAGCAATTCAACTTTCAGGATCTTTGACCCTTCATCCCTTCAAATCATGATCATTTCATGATGAGTATTGTTGTGCTCATGATCTACATCCATTGGTGGGCCCTAGTATTCTTCACAACTCTTTTCTAAATGACATGTCACACAACCATAATTATCATAGAAAAACTTGTGACATTCTAGGCATTCAACACATTCAATTTTTTCCACAATTAGAATAAGAGGTATGGATTCTATCTTGATACATCAAACTATTTCTATTCATATCCTTCCATGCATTTCCATGAGAAACACTTCCTTTACAAATTCTAACCCAAAAATATGAGAGGTCTTTCTAGCAAGAATTACAATGTATGCATGCAAAAGAGAAAAAATCACATAGATAGTCCAAACATTCTAAATGGACAAGAAAAATGCCTTTGGAAAAACAACCAACCAAAGCTCTTTCATTACGTCTTAAGAGGTTGTAGAGAGCAATGCATACATGGTCATTCATGCCCATCATTTTTAGATGTCATAACAATTTTACTCTAGTTTGTGACATTCTCTAGATCAACCTTTTTATCAAGACAGTCCCTCAACTTAAGAATGAGGTTCATGTCATCTAGATGCAATACAACACCATTCATATCTTGGGAAACAATAACCATTTTTCTATTGGTGTTATCTACCAATCTAGACAATGTATCATTGTATACTTTGCCTACCCAACCATAAAATATACTTGTTAAAGCTAGCTAGGAGAAGAAACCTTAGCAAAAGCACCAATCTATTTTCTTTGATTATCATATATATGCTCACCATTGATGAATAAAGGTTTGTTCTTTGTAATAAGGGTCATTCCCTAACAAGTTGCTCAATGTGTGAGGTTAAAATAAATGCATTCTAGCCTCTTTCAACAATAGTAGTCATGTCTTGCTTTTTGTTTCTATCCAAACTGACTTTTCTTGACCATGATTCAACAGGTTCACTACTAAATAGGTTTTCATTTGATATTATATTGAATCCATTTTGGTATACCTTGGTACATAAGAACATGAAAGTGATAAATCACTAGAGTATCTTTGACGCATATTATGAAAAGTGGTCTCTTCTCAAATTGTACCCTCACAACCTACAAATTTGCAGCTATAATTATATGATTTGTGTTTGCAATTACTTATCATTGCTTTGAATTTAATATTGGACTCTGGATCAAAATTCATGAAGTTGGACAGATTACAAAATTTGTGCAAATGAAATAGTTTACTTTTGACTCCAACTTTCCCTCTATCATTGCATAGGGTATGTAGACTTCATGAGGTCTTTTTCATATCCATCCTTTCATTTGATCACCTACCCAATTTACTTCTAGTAATATAAATATTTCAGTTTTGTAGAGATTGTTCCTTTTGTACACTCAATTTCTTTGTTATGAATACAAATGTATTTCATAGATTCTATTGAGCTTGTGCTTTTTGAACACTTTGTGCCTTTATTATGAATATAGATGTCTTTCATAGATTTACATGCCACACTATAAATCAATTGGCTTTGTGGGCTTGAACTCTATTTTCCTAGAGAAACATGTGGGTTCATTTTTTGTTAGAAATTATTTTCTTGGTTGACTCAAAAGTATTAAATGTGGTTATAAATTATGCTACAAATTCATATACAAATTGTTTACTTCCAACACCGAGGACCTAGAATAAGGATTCATTTATTGCTACTCCCATGGGTTTGACAAATTCATCTACTAAAATGAATTCATCCTTTACAACCCTTAACTAAATTGTGTTATGGAAATTTTATTTTATGTGGAGTACATTTTTTTGCAAATTCCAAATAAGCTACCACACAAGCTTTTTGTAATGTCCCATTTTTTGGTGTTCTTTATTTGGGCTAGTTCGGTGATTTGACACTATTTTTAGTAAGTGTTATATTTAGCAACTAGTCCTGGCAACAATGTCATGTAGGGTTTCCAATTTGGGTAGTGCTTGGCAATTGTTTGGTGAGTTCTAATGTTTTTACATATTATTCACAAAAGTCTTCAAAAGATGATTTTGAGACTTATGTTATAATGTTATAAAAGACCCCCCCTTGGCCTAGTTAAGCAATGTTGTTTTAAAAAGGGGAACATTGTATTTCAAGTGAATGCCTCGAAAAGAGGTTTATTTATCATTTTTAAAGCTAATGTTATGTCTCATAAGGTGGGACACCTACTTTAGGCTTAATGTTAATTTTAAATAAAAAATCAGAAGTGGAATTTTGGAGGCCAAAAGTTGGACACCCCTCTTGAGGTAATTTCATGTCATTTAAAGTTAAATGAGAGGGAAAATATATTCAAATTCAAATGCAAGTTTCCTTAATTCTACACTCACTTTATAAATTTGAGTTTGAGCTCTTATTTGCATATGAAGGATTTGAGAACTTAAGGAGACTCTACTTGATTGTTTCCAAAACTTATACATTGTTGGTTGAGGACAAAAACCCTCTCTTTTAGTTGCAGGTTTCGATGGTGAAAGACCCACCATAGCTGGTTGGAGTGATTCTATCTCAGGGATCACCATTATTTTAAGAAGATTGATCATTATAGGGTTTCTAATATGGAGATTTTCTTAGTGTTTTGATGTGGGTTCGAACATTTTGGTGTGCTTGTTGATTTTTTTTTGGGTGTTGATTAGAGGTGTTAAAGACGCATTAAAAAAGGTCTGATATTCATTTCCAAAATTCTAAAATCCATTTTACACAATGGCTAAAAGTGATGATTTGTTTGCAGCTCAATTGGTGGTCGAAGTTTGGTTTTGGGTAGTTTTCCAAAAGACTCCTCATAGTTGGGTGCCTCATTTCAAGTGTTCATTTGCTTTTTTTGAAGAAGTATTGATTTTAGGGAGAAAATCGCGCCTCCTAGGGAGCTGTGCCAATCTAGGGTTGAGCAACATTTTGGCCTACTATTACAGGAGTCTAAAATCTGACTTTTGTGGTTTGAAATAGCTACCATTCAAAGGGAATGTGATGTAGATGGTTCGTGTATGAACATACCTGCTATTTGATGAAAGTTTATAATGTAATAATCATTTTATATGGCTGTTAAAGCTCAGTTCAAAGCTGTTATCAGGTCCGAAAGTACTTTCTTAAGTTTGATTTTTGTTGTAGTTTATTGCTAAATGATATGCAAAGAATTCCTTGTGATGTTGGTACAAATGCTTTGTTGATTTCCTTTCTTTGCAATATTTTCTATGGTTATCACGGTGTATTGAAAGAAAATGGACTTGCCAACCAGTGGGTAATGTTGAGAAAAAGGTGTCTCAAACTTACTGGTTAAGACTCTAAAATTAGGAAAACACGTAGAAGTTTGTAGTTTCAGAGTTCAGAGTTCAGGCTTGTCACTTACCAAATGCCATGGTAAAAGCCTTAGAATTTTTACAGGTAATTGGGAATTGGTCTTTGGACTTATCGCTTACTAGATGCAGTTGAAAATGGCTTAGAAAAGTTGAATAATTTTGACAATCAAACTTTAGAGTTCCATCATATGAGCCTTGTCATGTGAAGTCTGCAGTATCGAGAAGTGATGAACCTCAAACCCCAACCTGCGAAAGGACTTCATTCTTTGGTTTTTGCAAAGTTGGTGTGCTCGTAGAAGAGAGGCATATTGTTATCCACATGGTGCAAGTAAGAAGGGTGCACGCTGGCAGTGTTACTCGTCATCCCGCGACGGTCTTCATCAGCTTGTGCGAGTGTGTAGGGCAACACCGCCACCTTGCAACAATCCATGAAATGGCTAGCGATAAGGCAAGAGTTATCCCGCCACCCTGCAACAGTGATTGGAGAGGCTGGTGGGTGTGCGGTCCATCGCGCCACCCCACAAAAGTCTAAGAGATAGCCTGCGATAGTGCGGGGAAAAGTTAGTAACCTGCGATCCCGCAGTGACTTGTAATGTAGCTTGTAGTATAGCGGTGAATCCGCTACCCCACAAAGGTCAGTCTAAGTGGTTGCGGTGTTTTGGTGGTCGGATGGAATGGTAGAAGCAAACTATAGTCCCGCAGGTAGTCAGCAAAGGCTTTGTGGTAATGCGGTTAAGACTGGAAACAATGGGTAAAGATGGTTAAGTTTGTTTGTGATTATTCGATGGTTGGTATGAAAGTTGGACCGTCGGTTTTCTTGTAACACTTGAGAAGTATATATGCAATGCCATAGTGCATTGGAAAGGTTAGATAATGATTAGAGTGAATGTAATGAAATGCTACTGGATTCATTATGTGGATTAACACCCGGAAAAGCATAGCTTTGTAACTTGTATGTAATATTCATTTTACTGTAATACAAGAGATCTCTAATTTGGTGTGTGGGTTTTTCTCTCATAAGGTTTTCCCACATAAATCCTATGTTGATGTTTATTTTCTATTCATGTTTTTAATATGTGCATCTTAAATGAATTGTAATTGCAAAGATTTAAACAGTTTAGTTGCTTCTCTCTCTTGAAGATTAGCATTAGGAAGGTGCATTCTGCACTCTACTTTCCTTTCAGTTGGTATCAGAGCTTGGCTAACTTTGTTGTCCTTGTGGTAAGACGGGTTTTTTGTGCCAATCTTGTTTAGTGGGAGTTTTGCAGAGAGATCTACTTTGTAACTTATTACAGATTTAAGATGGCGAGCACATCTGGAAGAATAGAGATTGCGAAGTTCAACGGTGGCAATTTTGAGTTGTGGAAACTCAAAATGGAATACTTTCTTGTAGACAACTTGAGTTATGGGATGTAGTGTCCTCTAACAAACCATCAACAGCCTTATAGAATGACTGGGATGCAATGGACCAGAAAGCCAAGGGTCTGATCAGACTGTGCTTGGTTGATTTAGTTCTCTTGAATTTCCATGAAGAGAAGATAGCAAAAATTTTGTGGAAGAAGCTTGATGACATTTATCAAGGGAAATCTCTGGTAAAAAAGTTATTTCTGAGGAAGAAGTTGTATTCTTTGAAGATGGAGGAAGAAGCATATGTTGTAGATCATTTGAATGCGTTTAATATGATTATTGTTCAGTTGGCATCTGTGGGTGTGAAAATAGATGACGAGGATTGTTGCATGCTCCTATTATGTTCTTTGTATGACACATGGGATCATCTGGTAATGGCTATTGGGAGCACAACAACCACTTTCAAGATGGAAGATGTGGTTGCTTCGCTGCTGTCAGAAGAAATGCAGAGAAAATCTTCTGAGATGGCCAAGGAAGCTCTTGCTGTTTGAGGCAAATCAAAGGAGAAAGGAAAGAAGAAAGACAAGAAGTCTAAATCCAATTCAGAGGGGAGATCAAAGTCTCCTAGTAAAAATTCCAAAATGAAATGTTGGAACTGTGGGTAGATTGGACACATTTGGAAAGATTGTAAAGAGAAGAAGAAGAAAAAGAAAAAAAGTTCTAAAAATGAATCTTCTCAGAGAAATGCAAATGCCTTCATAGTAGCCTTGGCGGTTTAGGCATCATAAGATGTTTGGCTAATTGAATTAGGTGCATCCTTTCACATGACCTCTCATAGGGGTTGGTTCTCAAAATACGAAGAGTATGTTGGTGGAAAGGTGTATCTAGGTGATGATTCTCACTGGAAATTGTTGGCTGTGGAAGAGTTAGGATTTGGTTTCCTGATGGAAGGATAAATGGAATCGATGATGTGATGCATATACTAGGTCTGGCTTAAAATTTACTTTTTGTAAGTAAGCTAACTTAATGATGCTAGTGTGCAAGTCTCTTTCTCGAATGGTGTTTGTAGAATGACTAGAGGCTCTATGGTGCTGGCTAAGGGTGCACGAATTAGCACTTTGTATAAGCTAGATGCATGTGTAGTACAGTGTAATAGTGCTTTTGCAAAGTCAAGTAAATTTGATCATGTAGAGAAAGGAGGTGTTCCTGAGGGCACAAACTCTTTGGAGATGAAGCTCCCAATAGAAAAAACAATGTTGTGGCATCAGAGGCTTGGCCACATTGGTGAAAAAGGCTTAAAATTCTTGAAAAATAAAAGCCTAGTTGAAGGGCTTGATGATTGTAATCTTGAGTTTGATTTTTATGAACATTGGATATATGGAAAGCAACACTGTGTTTCATTTTATTCTAGTCCTCATAAATTTTTTGGTATTCTAGGTTATATTCATGCTGATGTGTTTGGTCTAGTTAATGTTCCTTCGCTTTCGAAATCTATGTAATTTGTTTCGTTCATAGATGATTATTCGAGAATGACGTTTATTTTCTCAGAAGTAAAACTAAAGTTTTCAGTTGTTTAAGGAATTTAAAACCTTGGTTGAAAATTAGACTAGTAGAAAAATTAAGTGTTTGAGGATGTATATAATGGTGGTGAGTTTTGTTTAGCAGATTTCAATAATTTATGCAAGGACCATGGAATTAAAAGGCATAAAACAACTCCACACTCCACGAAAAAATGGAGTTACAGAAAGGATGAATAGATTATAGAACGCTGATGGAAAGGGTGAGAAGTATGCTGAGTAGTGCTGGTATGGAACAAAAGTTTTGGGTTGAGGTTGTAGCTACAACATGTTATTTGATTAACAAATCTCCCACTTTGGTGCTCATGGACAAGACACCTATGGAAGCATGGTTTGGTAAGAATCCCTCGTCAAGACACATTAGAGTCTTTTGTTGTGAAGCGTATGCATATGTGCCTAGTGAAAAGAGATCGAAACTGGAGAACAAGGCTATAAAGTGTATCTTAATCAGTTATGGAATTGGTGTGAAAGGGTACAAGCTTTGGAACCCAGTTATAGAGAAGGTGATGTATAGTAGAAATGTGATCTTCCATGAGCTAAAACCTTCCACAATTGATCTACAACCAAAGATGAAAGAAGAAAGGAAGGAGGTAGTTGAAGTTCCTGGACTACTCCCAATAAAGATGAACTACATTCTCCTAGTGGACCTGTTAATGAGGAGAGCTCAAGGGGCTTTGGAAGTTTTGAACAAGATGAAGAACCTCAACCTCAACTTGTGAGAAGGTCTACGCGTGTAAAGCGACAACTTGAAAGGTTTAGTTATTCTATGTTGGATTCTAGTTGTGCCTATGATTTGATTGCTAACACTAATGAGCCTAGGACTGTTAGAGAGGCTATGGGTATGTCTGATTCAAATTCTTGGTTGGGATCCATGAACGAAGAAATGTCATCATTGAAGAAGAATGATACATGTGATCTAATACCTTTTCCTGAAGGGCGAAAGCCTATTGGATGTAAATGGGTGTTCAAGAAAAAGATAGGTCTTGATAGTAGTGTTGAGAAGCATAAAGCAAGGTTGGTTATGAAAGGATATTTCCAAGTGGAGGGGATTGATTATGGAGAAATATTTTCTCCTGTAGCTAAGCTGACGTCTATCAGATTTCTGTTTTCACTTGCAGTTGCATATGACTTAAAAATCAAGCAGATGAATGTGAAGACAAAATTTCTTCATGGTGATTTGAAGGAAGAGATTTACATGTCCCAACCTGAGCACTTCATTGAAAAGGGTAAGGAAAACCTGGTTTGTAAATTAAAGAAATCTCTGTATGGTTTGAAGCAGTCCCCTAGAATGCGGTATTAGAAGTTTGATATGTATGTGTTGTCTTTGGGGTTTGTGAGATAAAAGGCTGATCATTGTGTTTACTTTAAATCTGAAAATGTCCATCTTCTTATTATTGCCCTATATGTGGATGATATGTTGTTCATTGGGAATAGTAAGGGTATGATTTCCAAATTAAAACCTCCATTATCAACACAGTTTGAGATGAAAGATCTAGGTTTGGCTAGGTATATTCTGGGGATGGAAATAAAAAGGGATAGGGGAAATAGAAAAGTTTGGCTCAGCCAAAGAAAGTATATAAATTATTTCCTAGAGAGGTTTAATATGGTGGATTACAAGCAGTTAGTTGTTCTAGTGTTGCAGGGAATGAAACTTTCTATTGAAGATTGTCCAAAATCTCCTACTAAGATGGAGAACATGACCAGGGTGCCTTATGCAAGTGCAGTTGGAAATTTAATGTATGCAATGGTCTGTACCAAGCTAGACATTTCCCAAGCAGTGGGAGTGCTTAGTTTGTTTATGGCTAATATAGGAAGGAAACATTAGGATGCTCTGAAGAGAGTTTTAAGGTATTTGAAGGGTACTTTTGACTACGCCTTAAGTTATCATGGTTACTCTTCTGGATCTCAAAGTTCAGTTAGCATTCATGGATATGTGGATTCTGATTGGCAGGGTACATTGACAACAAAAGATCCACCAGTGGATATGTATTCACGTTGTTTGGTGGTGAAGTTAGCTGGATGAGCAAGCAACATGCTGTAGTCACTTTATCTACTACTGAGGCTAAGTACATGGTAGCAACTCACACCTACAAGGAAGCCATTTGTCTTAGAAGATTGTGCTCTAATGTTGGTTTTGAGGTAGGGTAGATTGTTATTTGTTGTGACAGAGTGCTATTTGTTTGGCAAAAACTCCAACCTTCCATGCCAGGATGAAACATATTGACCTGCAGTACCACTTTGTTCATGATATGGTGGAGGATGGAAATGTTAGTTTGGAAAAGGTTGATACTCTGGCGAATGTTGCTGATGCATTGATGAAGCCTATGAGCACAGATAAGTTCAAATGATGTGCCAGTTCCATGGGCCTTGAGGCCTAGGGTGATACAGTGACTTTGAGTGTTGATTGGGAGCTAGTAAGTTCTTCGTCAAGTGGGAGAATGTTGAGAAAAAGGTGTCTCAAACTTACTGGTTAAGGCTCTATGAAATCAAGAAAACACTTAAAAGTTTTGCAATTTTGAAGTTCGTAGTTCGGACTTGTCACTTACGAAATGCCATGGTAAAAGCCTTAGAAGTTCTGCAGGTAATCATGCATTGGTCTTTGGGCTTATCTCTTATCGGATGCAGTTGAAAATGACTTAGAAAAGTTGAAGACTTTCAGCAATCATACTTCGTAGTTTCATTGTATGCTTGACTTGTGAAGTTTGTGGTATCGGGTATTGAGGAACCCTGAATCTCGACCCACGAAAGGACTTCATTCTTTGGTGCTCGTGAAGTTGGTGTGCTCGTATCAAAGAGGCATATCATTATTCTCAAGGAGCAGCTAAGAGGGGTGTGGGTTGGCGATGTTACCCACCATCCTGCGATGGTCTTCATCAATCTGTGTGGATGTATGAGGCCATATCACCACCTCACAGTGGTCCATGAAATGGCTGGTGGTAAGGTAGGGGTTCTCCCGCCAGCTCGCGATGGTGATTGGAGAGGTTGGAAAGTGTGCAGTCCATCCCACCACCCTGCGATGGTGATTGGAGATAGCCTGCGGTAGTGTGGGGAAAAGTTAGTAACCCGCGATCCCACGGTGACTTGTAATGTGATATAGCGGTGAACTTGCTATCTTGCAAAGGTCAGTCTAACTGGTTGAGGTGTTGCGATAGTCAGATGGAATGGTAGAAGCAAACGCCAGTCCTGCGACTAGTCAACAAAGGCTTTGCGGTATTGCGGTTAAGACTGGAAATGACGGGTAAAGACGATTAAGTTTGTTTGTGATTGTTGGGTGGTTGGTATGGAAGTTGGAACACTGGTTTTGTTGTAATGCTTGAGAAGTATATATGCAATGCCATAGTGCATTGGAAAGGTTAGAGAATGATTAGAGTGAATGTAACAAAATGCTGTTGGACTCATTTTGTGGATTAACACTTGGAAGAGCATAGCTCTATAACTTGTATGTAATATTCATTTTTTTGTAATACAAGTGATCTTTGCTATGGTGTGGGTTTTCCTCCTATAAGGGTTTTCCCATGTAAACCCTGTGTTGATGTTTATTGTCTATTCATGTTTTTAATATGTGCATCTTAAATGAATTGTAATTGCAAATATTTAAATAGTTTATTTGCTTCTCTCTCCTGAAGATTAGCATTAGGAAGGCGTAGTCCACACTCTACTTTCCTTTTAGGCAATGCATTTTTATAAGCATTAGTGTTAGAGAGAGAAGATAACATGAAAGGTTAAGAAAATGTGAAGAGGATTTGTGGGAGCATTGGCCTTTTGAGAGGGAGGAACAACACTCTGAAACACACTTAGTAGGATCAACAAGTTTTGAAAATATGGGTGAAAGGGGTGAAAGGATTAAAAGAGAAAATGTTGAAACAGTTTGGATGATGCTTCTCTTGGATGTTGTGGTTACGGGACAAGAAATGGCAGCCCAACATGCTCAAGAAACCAATTAGCAACTTGCATAGTTGGTTGAGAGGTTGAACCAATTGGGAGTCAATAATGAGGGTAACAAAGGCAATATGGGCAGAGAAAAGATATGGGTCAGTGTGGAGTAGCCAATCAACACTAGTTTAGACAAGCTCAACCTAATTAGGAGCTCACCTTGATTGAGATGTAGGATCAGTTTAGACATGATTGGATTGATGTAGGGCCTGGGTTTCAACATGACATATCCCTATGTGATTATATGGATCTTCAGATGAGGTATACACCTAATAGGGCAATAGAGAGTACCACAATGATTTGTGAAGGAAAGTTGGAAAACTTAGCCTTCCTTATTTTGACGG
Source organism: Sequoia sempervirens (assembly GCA_007258455.2). NCBI lineage: Eukaryota > Viridiplantae > Streptophyta > Pinopsida > Cupressales > Cupressaceae > Sequoia > Sequoia sempervirens. Next base: position 32,947,841 of record VDFB02379711.1, on the reverse strand, counting down.
GTCCCGTGAGATTTCAACGAGAGCACGGGTGTGGACACATACTTCAATATAAACCCCATGCTTGAAGAAGAATCCATAAAATATGCTGCTATGTACCTTATGGAGTTACACATAAGTGGTGGCATCATGGGATGATCACAATGGAGCATGCTCAAATTACATCTTATATCGAGTTTACTGAGAGACTCATATAGAGGTTTGATAAGAAGGATCCAAAATTTCATTTTAAGGAGGTGACAAAGTTGAAAACTTACTTGTTCAATGAAGAGTAGGTGGTTGAAGAGAAGTTCATAACACAAAAATATGATGAAGTGATTGCTTTGAAACATGATGAATGTGAGACGAAGCCTCGGGAGGACTCTTTGGTCATGCATGCAACTATTGTGGATAAGCTTGTGCATGAAGGAACTAACAAAACAACAACCTTGTATACACCTTTAGAGCTATCCAATGAAGTTAAGATACCTTTAGATGATGGGCATATTGAAAAAAAAGGGATGATGTCTTCAAATCAACTAATAATGATGATTCTTTACCTCAAGATGGTAATGGTGACATAGGTAGCTCAGGGTTTGACTACCAAACAAAGACTATGGAGAGAGATGCTTATGATGATTTCAGTCTTAATGAGTTGGAGAGTGACTTATTTAGAAAGGCAACTTCTCATGAGGAGCACAGTGAACACTTATTCTCTGAACAAAGTGATCAACCCTTCTACACTTGGGATCTACGTGTGTTGGCACCTAAGTATGATGAGGATCCACATTGGGATGAATTTCCTTTTGATTGTAATGATGCCCTTACTTACATCTCAGGAGTCATACATAGAGAATGACATCAAGGAAGGTGAAGTTATAAGAGATAACTTTGTATGCAAATTAGAAAACTTAATGCATGAGACTAAAATTGATTATGAGCCTAGCTTCAAAAAGGAGGTACATGAGACTTGGGGCAGCCATAGAGCCACTACTAAAAGGAACACTATGGAAGGAATAAAATTAGTTTTCTTACACATGATGTATGATAGAGATATAGCCAACGAGTTTGAAAATGAGACTTTGTCCATGAATAAGCAATTAAGGGGAAATGTTAATGAGCTCACCATTGAGCTTAATTCCAGAAAGCTTGCTTTGGAAAGTTTCCAATAAGCACTTCTTGAAGCAAATGAACAGCTCTATCAGGCCAAATAGTTTGAAGAGCGAGAGAATAGAGAAAGGGCCAAGGCGATAGAACATGTAATAAAGGAGCTTGATTGCATTCAAGAGGAGTATGATCTTGCTCATTGTCCTGAAAATTCAGAAAATAAGAGTTTGGATTAGCAAGAGGATTGGTCTGATTTTGGAGTTGAGGATAATCTTCAGTTCATTGATAATCCTTTATTCAAGAGTGGGATATTGATTTGACTCATGATATTTCACTTTTCGAGTTGGATGGCAGATACCTAACCAATTATAGTGATGAGAATGGATTTGATTACAAGATTTGGGACCTAGGTGTAGTTTCCAACCATGAGATGTTGTCTCAAGATTGGTGTAGTGGGTCGACTTCCAATGTTAGTAATGTTGCCTACTTTTTGATCATCTTGTACTTGATTTTGAATTCTAATCCGCAGATGAGTTGGATGGTTCCTCTAGTCTAGCAATTGATTAGCTCATGGCTGAGGCTGGATGGTAGATGTGATTTGATCATAGGAGATAATTTTGTTGCTATTTCTATACTCATGTCTACTATGTTTTCAGTAGGATTTTAGTTTGACTACTGTTGCTCGCACATTTTTTTCGTTGGTTATGGTGACACATCTTTTGATGAGAAAATTGATTTTGAGCTTTGGTAGGACTTTGGGAAACTAGCCATGAGTGTTTCTCCAGACATAGTTCCTTAAACCATGAACCATGAACCCTAAACCCCGATCCTTGAACATTGAAGCCTCAACCCCGAACCCTGGGCCCTAAAGCCAGACCCTAAACCCTAAACCTTGGACCCCACACCCTAATCCCTCGACCTTGGACTTGGAACCTTATACTTGGAACCATGTACCCTAGACCTTGAACCATGAAGCTGATTGGATGGGACTTTGGTATGAGACCCACTTTTGGAACATGAGTTTTGGATTCAATTTTTGGGACCCATTTTTGGACCTTGAACACTAGACCTGGAGATGACCCATTCATTTATTTCTTCCACTCTGGTGAGTGACACTTATTGCAGTTACTTCATGGAGATGATATGCATAATTTTAGGCAGTTTCCTAATGATTGCAATGGTTTGGGTGTGTTGGTGTTTTCAAAACCTTTCGTTTGACACTTGGAGGTTAAGTGTTGATGCTATGATTTTGGTTTGTAACAATAGAGACATTTTCTGGTTGGCAGATTTCAGATATGTGGCAGTGATTGAATTGCTTCATGTTTGAGGCATCACGAGGTGTGATGGGGTTTATGTTTTATGGTTGATTAGGGTGTTTTTTTATGTTTCCCAGGGTCATGATTGACAGTGAGTTCGCTGATGTGGTCTTCTCTGAGTTGGCTTGGTAGGATATATTTCATGGCATTGATTTGAATCCTTTCAAGTATTTCAGTATGGGCTTTGATGATTTTTAGTTTTTGGTGTTCTAGGATAGGGGAGTGCAATTTGGGAATGATGGTTTGATAGTTATGATCAGAGTGGCATAGCATCAACATGGTGGTTCCTTTCTATGAGTAATTTGGAAACCTGGAATCATATTGTTTTTTAGTTCAACAATCATTTGGGATGAGAGAGCCAGTGTTAACTTTCTAGAGTTTACTCTTGTGGCACATCAGTTTGGTTCTCTCAAAGAGCATTTCTTTGAGGAGTTGATTAAGTTTACTCAGTATTTGATTACTCTCTTACAAGAGGTTTTTAAGAGGTCTCTTGTGTTGGTACCTCACAGGAAAGTGCTTTGAGCAGATGGTGCTACAAATCTCCTAGGTTGACTTAGGACCCTGAGATCTTACTTGGTTTTAAGGTGGACCAGTCTTTTTTTTTTGGAGTTGTGATGCCATTTCTTGAAGAAAAACAATCTTTGGGAAGGGAGGATTGTAATGTCCCCTTTTCTAGTGTTCCTTATTTGGGCCAGTTCAAAGATTTGACTCACTATTTTTTAGTAAGTGATATATTTAGTAACTAGTCCTAGCAACAGTGTCATGCAGGGTTTCTAGTTTGGGTAGTGCTTTGTAGTTGTTTGGAAAGTTCTAATGTTTTGGCATATTATTCAGTAAAGTCTTCAAAAGGTGATTTTATGAATTATGTTATAATGTTAGAAAATATTGACCCACCATGAGATGTCTCAAGATTGGTGTAGTGGTTTGACTTCCAATGTTAGAATTGTTGCCTACTTTTCGATCATCTTGTACTTGATTTCATATTCTAATTTGTAGATGAGTTGGATGGTTCCTCCAGTCCTGCAATTGATTAGCTCATGGTTGAGGCTGGATGGTAGATGTTATTTCATCATAGGAGATGATTTTTTTTCTATTTCCATACTCATCTATCCTATGTTTTCAGTAATATTTCAGCTTGATTACCATTGCCCTTACATTTTTTCATTGGTTATGGTGACATCTTTTGATGGGAAGATTGATTTTGAGCTTTGGCATGCCTTTGGGCAACTAGCTATGAGTGTTTTTCCGGACACAGTTCATTCATTTATTGCTTCCACTCTGGTGAGTGAAGTTCATTGCAGTTACTTCATGGAGATGATATGCATGTGGTGTCCTAATGATTGCAATGTTTTGGGTGTGTCGGTGTGTTCAGAACCTTTCATTTGACACTTGGAGGTTAAGTGTTGATGTTATGATTTTGGTTTGCAACAATAGAGACATTTCCTATTTGGAAAATTTCAAATATGTGGCAGTGATTGACTTCATGTTTGGGGCATCATGAGGTGTGATGTCGGGGTTTATGTTTTATGGTTGAGCAAGGTGTTTTTTATGTTGCCCAAGATCTTGATTAGCAGTGAGTTTGTTGATGTGGTGTTCTTTGAGTTGGTTTGGTAGGATATATTTCATGGAATTGATTTCAATCCTTTCAAGTATTTTAGTATGGGCTTTGATGATGTTTACTTTTTGGTGTTCTAGGATAGGGGAGTGCAGTTTGGGCATGATGGTTTGACAGTTATGATCAAAGTGGCGTAGCATCAACATGGTGGTTCCTTTCTATGACTAACTTGGAATCCTGGGATTATATTGTTTTGTAGTTCAACAATCGTTTGGGATGAGAGAGCCAACATTAAATTTCTAGAGTTTACTCTTGTGGCACATCAGTTTGGTTCTCTCAAAGAGCATTTCTTCGAGGAGTTGATCAAGTTTACATAGTATTTGATTACTCTTCTTACAAGAGGTTCTTAGGAGGTCTCTTGTGTTGGTAACTTGCAAGAAAGTTCTTTGAGCAGATGGTGCTACAAATATCCTAGGTTGACTTTGGACCTTGAGATCTTACTTGGTTTTAAGGTGGATTAGTCTGTTATTTTTTGGAGTTGTGATGCCATTGCTTGAAGACAAAAAATCTTTGGGAATGGAGGATTGTAATGTCCCCTTTTTTTGATGTTCCTTATTTGGGCCAGTTCGATGATTTGACACATTTACTATTTTTAGTAAGTGCTATATTTAGTAACTGGTCTTGACAGTAGTGTCGTACATGGTTTCTAGTTTTGGCAGTGCTTAGTAGTTGTTTGACGAGTTCTAATGTTTTGGCATATTAATCACAAGTCTTCAAAAGGTGATTTTATGAATTATGTTATAATGTTATAAAAGACCGACCCACCATGAGATGTCTTAAGATTGGTGTAGTGGGTCGACTTCCAGTGTTAGTATTTCTTCCCACTTTCCGATCATCTTGTACTTGATTTTAGATTTTGATCTGCAAATGAGTTGGATGGTTCCTCTAGTCCTATAGTTGATTAGCTCATGGTTGAGGCTGGATGGTAGATGTTATTTGATCATAGGAGATGATTTTGTTGCTATTTCCATACTCATATCTCCTATGTGTTAAGTAGGATTTCAGTTTGATTACTCCTTCCCTTACATTTTTTCATTGGTTAAGGTGACATTTTGATGAGCAGATTGATTTTGAGCTTTGTGAGGCCTTCTGGAAACTAGCTATGAGTGTTTTTTTGAACACAGTTCATTCATTATTGCTTCCACTCTAGTGAGTGGCACTCACCGCAATTACTTCATGGAGATGATATGCATAAGTCCAAGTGGTGTCCTAATGATTGCAATGGTTTGGGTGTGTTAGTGTGTTCAAAACCTTTCGTTTGACGCTTGGAGGTTAAGTGTTGATGCTATGATTTCGGTTTGCAACAATAGATACATTTCCTAGTTGGCAGATTTCAAATATGTGGTTGTGATTGACTTGCTTCATGTTTGGGGTATCATGAGATGTGATGTTGGGGTTTATGTTTTATGGTTGAGCAAGGTGTTTTTTATGTTGCCCAGGATCATGATTAGCAGTAAGTTTGTTGATGTGGTCTTCTCTGAGTTGGCTTGGCAGGACATATTTCATGGCATTGATTTCAATTCTTTCAAGTATTTTAGTATGGGATTTGATGATATTTACTTTTTGGGGTTCTAGGATAGGGGAGTGTAGTTGGGGCACGATGGTTTGACAATTATGATTAGAGTGGTGTAGCATCAACATGGTGGTTCCTTTTTGAGATTAACTTGGAACCCTGGGATCATATTATTTTGAAGTTCAACAATTGTTTGGGATGGGAGAGCTAGTGTTAACTTTCTAGAGTTTACTCATGTGGCACATCAATTTGGTTCTCTCAAAGAGTATTTCTTTGAGGAGTTGATCGAGTTTACGCAGTATTTGATTACTCTTCTTACAAGAGGTTTTCAAGAGGTCTCTTGTGTTGGTACCTCACAAGACAATGCTTTAAGTGGATGGTGCTACAGATTTCCTAGATTGACTTGGGACCCTGAGATCTTACTTGGTTTTAAGGTGGATAGTCTGTTGTTTTTGGAGTTGTGATTCCATTCCTTGAAGACAAACAATCTTTGGTAAGGGAGAATTGTTATGTACCCTTTTTCGGTGTTCCTTATTGTTAGTGCTGTAGCGGCGGGAGATATTTTCTCCTAATTATATCTTGCTCAAGGCAGGTCAACCTTCATCTTTTATAAATAAAATATATTTTTTCTAGGTCGGCCCTAGAGAGAAGGCCACCTAGTTTGGTATTTGTAGAGGATGGAGTCCTCTCATTTTTTCATTTATTCATTCACTCTCCAATTCACATCTTCAGCAACAACATCAGTTTCCTCCTAGCAGCAGATCTAATTTTTACAAGAGGTGTCATCATTTGTATTTCGCTTCAAGGAGAAGTATCTCCATTCATTGTATTAGCCTCAACCTTGTCTAGGGCCTGATTTTTATGTAGTTTTCTGCACTTTTCCTCCGATTTATAAGAGTATATTGTTGTTGGGTTTTTCTCCCTTGAGTAGGAGGGTTTTCCTAGGGTAATCACTGTGTTCATTGTATATGTGTTGCGTTTTCTGCTTGTTTACATTTCTGATCTAAGAACTAACATGGTATCAGAGTGGGTTTAGAAAAGATCTGATCAAATTTGTCTAAGCATTCTTCATTAAATATCATTCCATTGATAGCAGATTTGGAGCATACCTTAGAAGTAGATCTAAGGTGGTTTTAAGAGTAGTCTTGAAGGAAATTTTTTGAAGACCTAAAGGATGATTTCAAGTAGATTTAAGAGCAGATCTTGAGGTGAATTTTTGCAGACCTAAAAGGTGAATTGTGGTAGACTTAAGTGTAGATCTTCAAGGGCGAGTTGTTGCAGATTTAAAGACTATCTATTGTAGAATTGAAGGACATTTTGTGTAGACCTTAAAGAGAAAATACGTGTAGAACTATGAGGAAAAATTCTTGAGAAAAATTGTAAAGAGTTTTAGATCTGATTGGAGAAGAGGGTCAAACATTCATCTGCCGAATGGATGGGAAAGCAACTGGTGAAGTTTATTTGAGTGACAGAGTCAAATGATGCTTGTGAACGAATCTGTACAGATTGCTGCTCCAATTGGTTGTAGTTAGAATACTCTTGATAGCCATTGAGCATTTGGAAGTCTGGGCGATTATTCAACAAGGATTAAATCAATTAAGGGCTAATCAGACACATCTACAGGTCTAGTTCAATGGTGTACCAACAATAAAGAGATAACTATTTTATGATCATGAATTTTATGTAGTTAATAATAATTCCTGCAATAACATTGGGAACAATGAATCATGTATGATTCTAGCATTGGTCTATATATTTCTCTTTGGGGTAGTTTGATTCTATGAACTATTATTGATCTCTCTAAAATGTAGGATGGATCAAGGAGCAAAAGGATGATGAGAGATTGCATAAGGAATTCAAAGGGAGGAAGAGCTTGAGGCATCCTATGAGGAAGTCATGCTGACTGGAGAAATGAACAAACATGGAGACATAGCTTGCAACCATGAGACTAAGTTGGTGGTGCATAACTCTCATGATTCTTCATTGGAGACATCTCTCGAGGGCACAAGGTTGGGTCAGCCTTGGATGAAGAATTTGCATCAACAAAGAAGATTGAGAAAGATGAAGACACTAAACAACATAGAACCTATACAGATTGTCATTGTGATCAACTACTTCGAAGAGGAGGAAATGACATTCAAAGGGAGTTAAATTATAAGAATTCAAGGCATGAGTTGAGAGCATGTCTGGGAAAAGGATTAAGGATTTGAGATCAGTCAATGGAGGGGAGTTCACTTCTAGAGGATTTATTTGCAATCTTTGAGGTAGGGATCAAGAGGGAGTTATGCGACTCATTGAGAAGAAGTGAAGGTGTTAGCTAAGTGGGTTGTAGTGTTGCAAGGATAGGTGCTAAAGTGCTTGGAAGATCTCTTCAGTTGCAGAGAACATAATTGCACAAGACAACCAATCTGGATTTGACATTGGTAGCTCCGCAAACCTATTCAGAATAGGGTGATCTGGGATGAGGTTGAGAAGGAGAGTCTCGAACTCTTGCAAGCTAGTAGTGTCAGAGGTGTGCGTTGGAAACCGTTCCTCTAAGGCAAGAATTGCAGGGAATCTTGGACGAGGAGGTTAGGAGGTTGATACAAGTACTTGGAGCTTCAGAGGGAGTCACATCATCATGAAGATTTGTTGTAATGTATATTTCTCTAAGACAAAGAAATATGAGGTGAAAGCCCTTGTAATGTATATTTCTATGAGACAGACAAATATGAGGTGAAAGCCCTTGTAATGTATATTTCTTTGAGATGGAGAAATATGAGGTGAAAGCCCTTATAGTGTATATTTCTTTGAGACAGAGAAATATGAGGTGCAAGCCCTTGTTCATCTTTGAGACCGAGATGAGACGTCATGTTGAGAGACTCCATGGCGACATCACGTTGAGAGACTCTGTGATGAACCCTTGTACATCTTTGAGACTGAGATGTGTTTCTTTCCACACATGGGAGTAGCCATTGTGGACGTCATGTTGAGAGACTCCATGACAACATCACGTTGAGAGACTTTGTGATGAATCTTTGTACATCTTTGAGACTGAGATGTGTTTTCCACAAATGGGTGTAGCCATTGTGGACATCATGTTGAGAGACTCCATGATGAACTCTTGTACATCTTTGAGACTGAGATGTGGTTTTCCACAAATGGATGTAGCCATTATGGGCGTCATGTTGAGAGACTCCATGGTGAGGATATTTAGAAAATACCTCCCTAGCTAAGAGGGAGTGTTAGTGTTGTAGCGGCAAGAGATATTTTCTCCTAATTATATCTTGCTCAAGGTAGGTTAGCCTTCATCTTTTATAAATAAAATATATTTGTTCTAGGTCGGCCCTAGAGAGAAGGCTGCCTAGTTTGGTATTTGTAGAGGATGGAGTCATCTCATTTTTTCATCAATTCATTCACTCTCCGATTCACATCTTCAATAGCAACAACAGTTCACCTCCTAGCACCAGATCTAATTTTTATAAGAAGTGTCATCATTTGTATTTCACTTCAAGGAGAAGTGTCTCCATTCATTGTATTAGACTCGACCTTGTTTAGGGCTTGATTTGTATGTAGTTTTCTACACTTTTCTTCTGATTTATAAAAGTATATTGTTGTTGGGTTTTTCTCCCTCGATTAGGAGGGTTTTCCTAGGGTAATCACTATGTTCATTGTCTATTTGTTGCATTTTCTGCTTGTTTACATTTCTAATCTAAAAACTAACACTTATTTGGGCCAGTTCGATGATTTGAATCACTATTTTTAGTAAGTGCTTTATTTAGTAACTGGTCCTAACAACAGTGTCGTGCAAGGTTTCCAGTTTGGGAAATACTTGGCAGTTGTTTGGTGAGTTCTAATGTTTTGGCATATTATTCACTAAAGTCTTCAAAAGGTGATTTTATGAATTATGTTATAATATTATAAAAGACTAACCCCGCCCACCGTCCCCCCATCCCCCCCCTTGGCCTAGTTGAGCAATGTTGTTTTAAAAAATGGGACAATGTATTTCAAGTGGATGCCTAGAAAATAGGTTTATTTATCATTTTTAGGGGTAATGTTATGCCTTATAAGGTGGGACACCTAGTTTGGGGTTAATGTCAATTTTAAATAAAAAATCAGAAGTTAAATTTTGGAGGCAAAAATTTGGATGCCCCTCTTGATGTAATTTCATGTAATTTCATAAAGAGAAATGAGAGGGAAAATGTATTTAAATTCAAATGCAAGTTTCCCTAATTCTTCACTCACTTTATAAATATGAGTTTGAGCTCTCATTTGCATATGGAGGATTTGACAACTTAAGGAGACTCTGCTAGATTGTTTCCAAAACTTAAACATTGTTGGTTGAGGACAAAAACCCTCTCCTTCAGTTGCTAGTTTCGATGGTGAACGACCCACCCTAGCTAGTTGGAGTGATTCTACCTCAGGAATCACCATTGTTTTTCAGAAGATTGATCATTCTTGGGTTTCTAATATGAAGATTTTCTTAGTGTTTTCATGTGGGTTCAAAGATTTTGGTGTGCTTGTTGATTTGATTTTTTGAGTGTTGATTAGAGGTGTTAAAGACGCATTAACAATGGTCTAATATTCATTTTAAAAATTCTAGAAATCCATTTTACATAGTGGTTGGAAGTGATGATTTGTTCATAGCTCAATTGGTGGTCGAAGTTTGGTTCTAGGTAGTTTTCCAAACGACTCCTCATAGCTAGGCGCATCATTTCAAGTGTTCATTTTCTTTTTTGAAGGAGTATTGATTATAGGGAGAACATCATCCCTCCTAGTGAGACATGCTAATATGGGGTTGACTAACATTTTGGCCTACTGTTATAGGAGTTTGAAATCTACACTTTTGGGGTTTGAAATAGTTGTCATTTGAAGGGAAGGTGTTGTAGATGGTTTGTGTAAGAACATACCTACTATGTGATGAAATTTTGCAATGCAATGATGATTTATATGGTTGTTAATGCTCTGTGCATAACTGTTATCAGCTCTAAAAGTACTTTCTTAAGTCTTATTTTTGTTGTAGCTCATTACTAAATGATATGTAAAGAATTCCCTGTGATGTTGGTGCAAATGCTATGCTTATTTCCTTTCTTTGCAATATTTTCTATGGTTATCACGATGTATTGAAAACACTTGAAATAGGAACAAACTTGCAAACTGTCATACACAACAACAAACAAAAAAAAATTAGGGGGTGGTCATTGCACTTTTGGATCATTCATTGGACTACATGGGGATCATAAATGCGTGGAGCCTTAGTCCTTGGATTTTTATTATTTTTGAATACATATCTCTTAGAGGGTGGTGGATCCCAATAGACTCCATCGCATTCTACACCAAAGTTACAAGGTTCCTAGTTGCACACCAAATCCAAGTTGGTATCATCAACCCATATCCAATTAGTATTTTTATTTCCATAATTTTACCCTCGAACCATGTGGGAGAGAAAATTTTCCATATTTATTTGGGATTTAAAGTGACCAAACAACAAATTGATTCCTTTCCATTTGGTAATCAAATCCATTCCATCGACTGGAATCTCCAATAAGCTAATATTCTTGAGTAGCAAGTGCCCATTCCCTATATACAATTTCATTTCCATGTTGATTGAATATATATTTCAAATAGCCTTGCAAAAATTTCTCAAGGCTTCCTTCATGCTTCTTAATTGCTTGTGTTTGTTTTATATACTTCATATATATATTCTACAAATGAGATTTGTGGAGCCAAATAAGATGCTTCCTTTGAATATGGGAAAGGTTCATGAAATGTAAGGTCCATACTGCATATAATTTGAATTATTCTTCTAATGTAATTCTTGTAATTATTCTTCTAATAGAATTCTTGTTGTTAGATTGTATGATGAAAAGGAGTTTGGGATAAATTTAATGGTTATTTTCATGCAATGATGCATTTCATATGAAAACTTATATCCTCGCCTTTTTGAGGACTTTCGAGAGGAAGTGTAATCCTAGGGGAAGAGTGTGAGACCCCACCTTCTATGATCCTTGTTTACTTAATGTTACTTGATGATATTATGACTCTTGTTTGATGTTTCTGTGTTTCCTATGTTTGGATATTATATAGGAGTATTGTGATGATAATTTTTTTTCATTTACATAGTTGATGTTCTTATGTTTATATATGGTTTGTCTTGGTTGTCATGGGAAATGGATTATATTATGGATTTTAATTGATTATCACTAGTTGTAGTTATAATGTGATTATTAGATGATTACCTTATGTGAGCATGCAAGTAAATTTTCTTGAGATGAGATTTAGTAAGTTAAATGTTCACTTTTGACAGTTTCTATGTGATCTCATAGATAACTATTGTGGATAAGGATATTTGGAAAATGATTATTTTTATTTTTGATATTGATGTTTCAGCTATTATTACTTCTTATGACATACTAACATCTATGTTTGAGTTAAATGAGTAAATTTTCTAATGGAATTCAGGGTTCAATAGCTAGTTCCATCTGTATTATTTTATGTGACTATCAATCTTTATTTGTATGGATGAATGAAGACCATGTGATGTGTGTGTTGTAATGTTATAGATATGTTGTTGAGTGGATTAATGTGTTGTGATGTCATTATTTGTGAGAAGGTTTTATTTTTTATTATCCTTGTGAGTTTTTTAATAATATTTCTTTCTTATAAATTAATGTGACTTTTATGTGAATTAATTAAGGGGTTTATTCAACCTTAAAATTTCCATTTCAAAAGGGTGGCAAAAATGGGAGTTAGTTGGTGGTTTGGGTAGTTAGGAGAGGTAGTTTTTTCTCCTTTTTCTATTTATTCTTTCTTCTTGAATGGAGAGGGGGATTTTCCATCTTGTGGTCTTCTTGGTTTTCTTTCTGAAATTTCATTTTGTAGAGCATTTTTAGGAGAAGAGAGGAAAAGAAGAGAGTAGATGAAGGGATTGAAAGGAGGAGGCTTGGAGAGTCTTCATCAACTTCTAAATTTTTGGATAGCATTTTCAAGGTAGGGTATAATATCTATTGCAAGATTTTTGTAAATGAATGTTTTGAATTTTGCATTTTTTTGAGATATTTGTGGAAAGAAAATGTTAGAATCTATTGTGTCACCTTGTTTTTTGTGTGGGGATAGAGTTTGTGATTTGGTTGTATTGTTCTTGCTAGCATGTTTTTGTGGAGTAGACCTCTTCCTGAGAGAGTTAGGTCATACTTGTAGTTGGGTTTTTAGTGGGTGTGGCTTCCTTAAGTGGATTTATATTTTGGTATGAGTACCCACATGGTCTAAATTTTGCATAGAAGTTTCCATTTATGTGGATAGTGTGGAGGAATAAAGGACATGGGAATGGAGAATTTTTTTTTGTGCAAAGACATGTATGTGAAATGTGATGTGCACTTTTTGTAGAATCTAGGTATTATGTGTGGGTTTAGAATTGTGGAATTTTTGTGTCCTTGGAAGGCTATGTGATCCCTAGCTCAGGGGTGGGTTGTGTACCAACTCTATAGTTGGGTGGAGATCCAATTGTTTAGTATGGTTTTTTTTGTTGATTTTACTTTTCAAGTCCATGTGTTGAGATTGAAGTTTATCTTGGGGATAATCAAACTAAGGTTCACAAAAAAATATTGTGGGACATTGCTGAAAATGGGAGAATTCAAGAACTTCATGGGAGAAATGTGTATAGGGTTTTGTAAATAGAAAATATTCTACTTGCCAATTGGTTGAAAACTAAAGAAAGAAATGTGCATTTCATTCATTATTGTTCTATTATGTACATAGGGATAAATATATGATTTGTGCTTTTCAAGTGAATAAAGAGTTATATAGGATTTGTTATTTAAATTAATGAAAAACAAAGGTACATTGGAAATAAACTTAAAGTAACTATTTAGTGAAGAAGAACATGATTGGTTTGGGAAAGAACTTATTCTAATTGCATCATATTCAAATTTTAAAAAATAAGGAAAGAAATTTTGTTTCATTTTTTAAAATTTTCAATTAGTAAAAAACATTTTTACAAATTGAATTATAACTAAAATATTCAAGTAAACTTTTATATAACATTTATACTATAAAATGTGGTTAATTAAGTATACAATTATGTATATAAACATATTTATATGTATGCATTTTTATATATAAATTGTTTATATATATATATATGTGTGTTATATGATTAATAATCAATAATATATATGGGTGATCCCACAATAGTGGGTTACACTTTTTTCCCTAGCTTGACATTGAAATGAACATTTTGAACTAAATCTTCACTTTTCGACACATATAGCTGTTAAACCATGAGGAATTTGAAGATGATGCAAACTAGTGGTTTTTGACATTTTGTTTATAGATTTTAAATATATATATATATATATATATTGATGAATAGGCAACTATCTATATTAAGTTAAATATAAAGATACATATTCAAAAAAAAAGGATGGGTGGTAAAAAGGCACACCTTGAGAGTCAAATGGGTAACGCCCAAAAAAACCAACAGATCACATGGGTGAAGCCCAGAAGTCCAAAATTACAAAGTAAATAAAAAGGCCATTAAGCGTCCAAAGTAGTACCAGTAGAGCCAGGAGGGTCTCTGTCATCCAAAATTTTCCCCATACATGAGCGGGGTCTGGAGTGACGTCAGGAGGATCCCAACCGTCATCAACATCTTTTTTCTTTTTATCTTCTTCCTCGCGTCAGGGCAAGATTGCAAGCGCTAGACGCAGAATTTTTTTACCAGTAACTAGCCAACCAGAGCCAAAAGTAGGAGGGTCATCAGAGGGCCACCCGAAACCACCACCGCTGCTCCCCGAAGCATCGCCAGAAGGCCACCCTTGGCTAGCCTGCGGTGGAGGAGAGCGGTTTCACTGAGGAGTGCGAGAATCCCGCCAAAGAGGAGGTTGGGAGCGGGGACGTGTGGAGCCACTTCACTGCCAACCCCTGGAGGGCGACCGACCATGGGAAGAGGTGGGCGAAGCGGGGACCCGAACAACAGTACAAGGGGCATTACCGTAGTGATCCAGGAGAACCTGAAGGTGAGCAACCTCAAGTGCAACTTTGTTAGTTTGAACCTGAACCTATAGAGGCACATTAGAGAAAATGATAGCTTTAGCATATAAAGATACATGAATATCCATTTGAGTATGTGAAAAAATGCAAGAATTTATGTCTTTCCAAATATTGAAGAGAATTTCCACCCTGAAAGTGTGCCAAAGCTGGGTGAATTTTTTAGGAAATTTGGGAGAATCTCCTAGCAACACCATATGTCAAGAGAAAGGATCTGGCCTAAAGGGCCGAAAGAAGTCATGACTCCAAGTCTAAAGCTACTGGGCTCTAGGACAAAACCAAAAAAGATGCTTAAAATTCTCAGCTTTCCCACAAAAAGGGCAATGAGGGTCCCAGACCCCTAGGTGAACAAGCCGAGAACCCATAGGCAAGCCTTGGAAAAGAATACACAAGCAAAGTGGGAAAGTTTCGGCTCAACACTTGCAGACCAAGTGGTAGAAAATATTTTACGCTAGACATGAGTGGGAGATTGAAGAAGCCACCTCTGGTTCAAACTTTGAATCATAGGAAACTGTGGTGAAAGCCACCTGTAACCAAGCCAAGGCTTGTAATTTCTGAAAGGGGTGTCTGGATACCACTTCGAGTCTTTCCACCAAGGTTTGGTCCCACGAATTCCAACTTTATGAAGCATCTCAGTAGGAATAGCATTCACTAGACCCTTATAAGTAACACGATCCTGATTATGAAGCCTGAACTTGACACGGAAAGCTTCCCACAACATAATACTCATAGTGGGTCTATGAAATATCTGTTGAAGGGTCTGGATACCCTTCTTGTGAAACCTGAGTGCTTTAAGCCAAGGTGACTTAGGCAACGATTGACCATTACAAGAAAAAAGAGGAGACCACCAAATATTATGCTGGTTAAGATAGAGCCCATCTTGAAAGCCAGAGCCAACCCAACGGAGCTAGGATTTGATAGCCTCCCAGGCACACCGGGTACTTTTGGCCACAAATGTCCCAACAATCTGGGCTAGTTCTTCCATGACTAGAAGGGTTTGAAAGCCAATCCCCTTCCAGGCAAGTCTATGGACAGGGAAGCCAGATTGAATACTATTCCTAAGAAGAATTTTCTAGGCCTTGTCCCCAGTAAGGGCACAAATAATCCATTTAACACACAGAGCAGTCCCTTGCCATTGAGTGGACAACAACCCGAGACCTCCCGAGTCTCTGGGAAGGCAACATAATTCCAAAGCCACACAATGAAATCCTCTGTGAGACTTAGAGGAGGCCCAAAGAAAGTCTCTAAGCAATTTCTCAAACTTGCCATAGGCAGCTTTGGAAGGGGCCCAATAAGAAGAGTAATAAACATGGGTGGCTGCCAAAACTTTGGAACACACCTGAAATTTCCCTGCCAAAGAGGGGCTTGGTAATCCAATAAGAAATATTTTGCTCAACCCTAGAGAGCACGTCTTGCCAAAGCTCAGTCAGGGATGCCTGATAGGAAAAGGGAATTCCCATAAACCGAAAAAATTTCTCTTGGCCCAATCCACTTCCATCCATACTGTTGCAACCAAGGTGGAGAAGGCAAGATAGACTATCGGTAGCACAAAGTTTGTGCCACTAGATGGAAGAGCCGGAAGCAAGACAAAAGGTATTAATGCACTCAAGAGCCACCACAATGGAATCTTCTTCCTCTAGAAGAGTTAGGAATGAGTCATCAGCAAAATGGCCATTAACAAGCTGAGCCTGAGAGTTGGGTAGAGAAATGCCCTTGACCCACTGCTGGGAAACCGCATTGGCTAGGAGGTAGCCAAAGCCCTTAGCTGCAAGAACATACAAAGAGGGGGCCAACGAGAACCCTTGCCGAATGGAACGAAAGAGTACAAAGGTAGAGGATTGACGACCATTGATGGTGATATAAGTTGAGGCATCTGCAAAGAGCATTCAAACTGATTGAATGAAGTTGGGCCCAAAACCTAAAGCTTGCAACATAGCAAGAATAAACGACCATTCAATGCGATCATAGGCCTTGGCAAAGTCAATTTTAATGAACACGACTTTCTGGTTTGAATGTTTGGCCCATTCCATGCCTTCCCAAACAACAATAATATTATCCAAAATAAATCTGGATTTTATAAACCCAGTTTGCTTCGGGCACATAATCTGAGGTAGAAGATGGCATTTTAGAGCCAAAGCCTTGGCAATAATCTTGTAGGAGACATTGAGAAGTGTGATAGGTCTCTAGTTGCAAATATCTTCTGGGTCACCAGGCTTAGGTATGAATTTTATATTACCTTTATTAATTAAGTTACCTAGAGAATTATAATGAAAAGCTTCTAAGTAAACATGATGTAGATTGTGCCCAATACAATCCCACATGGCCTTGTAGAATTCACAAGGGAACCCATCAATTCCCGGGGCTTTGTCATCAGCCATGGAATAAATAGCCTCTTTGAGATCATCAACTGTTAATAGTTGATCACAAATTTTTTTTTGAGTTGAAGAAAGCTTATTTGGCACAACAATAAGACAATCTTGAAGGGCTTGTTGTTGCACAAGCATGAGCTCCTGTGCAGTGAAGACTTGCTCATAATGACATACGAAGGCCTAGAGAATTTCAAGCAGCTTAGAAAGCACTTGAACACCATCTTTGATTTTTTTAATGCCGGGGGATGAGTTCCTAGGATGTAGAGCCAAAAAAAACTCTTTGGAGGCACGATCACCAACTTTTAGCCAATGTAACCGGGCTTTGATTTACACACCTCTACCAGCATAGATGTCAGCAACTTGTTTCTTGTTCCTTAATTCTGCCATCCTGACTTGGAATGATGGAGAAAAAGGGTTGGCCGCCAAAGCCTCAGTAGCTGAGCGAAGATCAGCAGTGGTAGCCTCATAAGACCGCCGGTGAAAGATAGCCAGTTAGCGCCCATAAATGCGCATAAATTTAGCTGTGCGAATGATAGCCTCATTCCACCAATTAATCCAGCCTGTATGATGATATGGTCTGCACTCCAAATTCCAGACTCTGCGAATGTGGGCTAGGGTAGGTTTGTGGCAGAGTAAAGACTTGTTTAAAAAAAAGAGTTTTACACATGCGAGGCTGTCAAATCTCCCATTCAATGAAAAAAGAAATGGGGAAGTGGTCTAACAAGGTCACATCCACTAACGGCTTAATTGGGAGAGAGAAGCTGTCAAAAGAGAAAAAAGATTGAGTCAAGATCATGGCATGATTAAGACGCTTAAATATTTTGTCAGAACCGGCTCTGTAATTACACCTAGTGTGCCAGAGAGAATGAGAATGGCGGCGGCTAATATTGGGATCAAAAAGCCCCAATTTATTGTGCATATAAAACCACGCCTCCCTTTCTTCAGCTGTCCATCTGAATAACAAGGTGTCATCTTTGTCAGACACCATCTCCACCATATTGAAGTCCCCACATAGTAACTAGGTAGCAATTGGTAATGAATTGACAATCCAACGCTAGAGCAAAGAGCGTTTGACAACATCATTAGAAGCATAGACATTAATAATCCCAAAGGAATAATTATCATTGTTGAGAAGGATCCTGATGAGCCGATGAGTGGGATCAGACCCATGGTTGACCACATAAGAGTGCCACCATTGGGCCAAAAGGGTGGCAGCTCTGTCACGCCCAACATCATGAGTAGTACAAAACATTTTACTAGCTGGCCAAATAGAGCGACAAGCCGCAACAAGCAAAAAATCAAAAATTTTAACTTCTTGGAGACAAAGCACTTCAATATTAGAGTACTTACACAAGGTATCCTTGACATATTACTTCATGGAGAGGTTTTTCAGACCTTGAACATTCCATGAGAGGAAATTCATGGATGAAACTCCATGTTTTTGAAACCCGATTCCTCTTCATTTAGAGAAGAGAAACGATTCTACAAAAATTTTGGCGGAACTGACTCAATTTGGATGGAAGGAGAGGAAAGCCTCCGCTTTTCATGAAAATATTCCCCTTCTTCCCTAGCAGGAGAAGGGTTGCGAGACTACCTTTGAGCTCTCGTCAAAGGAGAAGAAACATTCGGCTATGTTAACATGACAATAGCTGGCTGAGGCGTAGCCTTTGGCCTAGGCTGCTGTGGAACATAATTAGCTCCAACCAGAGCTTCTTTCCCCTTCAAAGAAGGGTTTGAAACATCTTTCACTGATTCAGAGGTCATGGGAGCCAACCCAGAACATGTGGACTTATTCTTTCGGTTCGTAACTGTAGTCCATTTCGCATCAAGTTTGGCAACAGAGGTAGCCGCCAAACGAGGCTTTTCAGTATCTCATGGTGGAGAAGGTGTACGAGGCACTGCCAAAGGGAAATCCTTAATCTTGTAGTTCGCTGACTGACACCTATAACACGTGTTGGGAAAATTAAAATATGTGACCTTATGGGTGTGACAAAGAGCTCCAATTTGGATATCAATGGAGTCTTTCAAATCTTTGGAAAGGTCCACTTCCACACAAACCCTCTTCTGGGGTCGGGCCTGAAAGAACCTATCTGGCTCAATGCAAATAACCCTCCCTAGTGATGAAGCTATATTATTCAAAAAAGGTACACAAGGCAAGGGTAAACCAGGAAATTCAATCCAAACCAAGACCCGCAACTTGGTGTCGTTTGAGACAGCAAAATCACGGGTCCATGCCTGGAAAACTAGCAAAGAAGACTCGACATACTAAGGCCCATGGGCTAAGATAGCCTGCACATGATTGACCTCCGCAAAGCGGAACAAAAAGAAACCCTTAGTTAAATTTTGGACCATATCAAGGCGGACCCCATGAGGGACCCAAGCATTGTTAACCCATTCTTTAAGCACACTTTCAGGGGGAGTTCTCCCAACAAAATACCCAACAAGGGTGTATTTCTCAAGCCATTGATAGGCAGTATCAAAATCTGGTAAAGGCAAAACCACATCAGCTGGTGAATCAGAGCACTTACCTTGTGAAAGACTTTCAGAACAATTTTTTGGGGATGTTTGTTTGGAGGAGCCATTGAGAAACGCCGTCAAACAACTAACACCAACAAGAGCTGCTGGGTTAGAGCCGGTTGAAGGCATATTCAAACAAAAAAATGCAGTAAATGCGGCCGTACACATAAGAAAAGAGAGGCTTTCTGTGCAGGATGCACAATATGACGCAAGAGGGGCCAAGGGTTACTGCAAAAAAAAACAACCAAATGGTGGAAGTGAGTCTACACTCATATATATATATATATATATATATATATATATATATATATATATATTTATATATATATAATTTTAGAATCAAATTGCATTTCTTTTTCCATCTCCTTCGATAACTAGTTTTTAATAGTAAACACCATTTTTAAAGAGTGATGTGTACTATAAAGCACATAAATTTTTTTCTATGAGGGATAAAATTCCAAATTTTTCAAATTTAGATTTGTAACTATGATATCTAGAGCATGCATTTGGTTTCATACTGTTTCATTGAATATTTTTTTTCTTAATTAAGTTTTGAAGTCTAACCAATTACAATTTAGAAATATGTGTACTATAAAGTGCATAACTTTTTTGGTATGTATTGAAATTCAATATTTTTTTTTGTTGGATCAAGGACATCAATACCAAGAGCATAGGTATTTTTTAGAATTTCTTTTGGTAATCTACTATTTTTCCACATGTGCAGAACAAAGAGCATGATTTTCAATGAAAAACTTATGTTTAATTAAACTATATATATATATATATCCAAAATATATTAAAACTATGTACTTGATGGAGAGCTCGTTTCGAGGACCATAATCCTTCAGTTGGGTTTTCCAAGTTGACTCCATTTTGATCCTCAATCTGAGCCTCGAAACCAAAAAATCTACATAAAATTGCAAATGGAGAGGGGCAAGGGGAAAATAAGGGGGTTCGAATGAACACAACTTCGTTCGAACCCCTTGAAATCCATTTGAATGAAGGGGGGTTCGAACAAAGGGGTGTTCATTCAAACCCGCTAAAAATAACATTGAAAAAGTCAAAACCATTATTTTATTGATAAAATATCAATCCACATGGGTTCGAATGAACCCTTGAGGAAAAAGGCTATTCTTTCGAAGGGGGTTTTTCGAGTGAACACCTTTACGTTTTTTCTCGAACACCCCCTTCAAGTGAACCTGTCCAAATTTTTTTTTCATGCTCGAACAAATTTTTGTTCATCAAGTGAATTGTAAACCACTATTGTGGGATCATATATATATAATGTGATTGGAGTCCACAATGCAAAGTTTATTGACACCATTTTTCGTAGATAAATTCAATCGCATATGACCCGAGCCATCTAGTATGAAATTTAGTTTTGAAGTCCTAAAATATGGATTTATACAAAAGAGCCCAATCTCTTAGTTGAATTGACCATTTCTAAATGAAATGATCATGCCAAAGAGCACATTGTTGTTGAACTACTTTTGCATGAAAAAACATTTTTCCATTTTTCATCTAAAGAATGGAGATATTTAATTCTTTATTTCTATGTGTTTATAAGATCTACACCCAATTCCAAAGAATTACATAAAGTTTTGATTTCAAACTCAATAAAAAATAAAAATTTCTTACCGTAGACAATTTCATAGGGTGTAAAACCAATAGTAGTCTTCCACGTTGTCTAATAGGCCCATACTACTAGAAGTCACATTACCTAATCTTTCTAATGAATTACTAATGTCTTGGTTAGGATGCTCTCGAGCTCTTTATTGGTAACCTCTACCTAACCATTAGCTTTTGGATGATATGGAGAATATTTGTGATGTCAAATCTCATATTCATGGACTAAAGTAGAAACAAGCTCAAATGTAAATTATGGTCTCTGATTTGTTACAATCTCTTTTGGTACACCAAATATTGTAAATATTTTACTATACAAAAATTCAATTACCTTGTTATCTCATGCATGCTTAAGTGTAACAACCTCAACCCATTTACTAACATAATCTGTGTAGACCAAAAATATATTCTTTGTTTTTGGATGGAGGATTTATAGGTCTAACAAAGTATAATCCCCATTTTTCAAAGGGTTTAATGGATAATTGTGGCCAAAGAGGCATCTCATATAAATGTGTGGGTCAACCCATTCATTGAAATTTATCACAATGTTGAACATAGCTCTTGCAATCCTTACGTAATGTAGGCTAGTAATACCTAGAAGTAAGGATTTTATTGGCAATACATTGAAAAGTAAGAATTTTATTGGTGATACATTGAGTTGCAAAATTTCCTCCACATGGTTTTGTATGACATGCTTGAATTATATCGAAGATATCATCTTCGGCTACACATCAACACATGACATTATCAATACTAGTACAAAAAAGAAGTCCATTGATCCATGTGTATTAACCACCAAGTCCAACAAGTTTCCTTCAATCTCTAGGACATAAATGAGGATGAAACTTGCAAGTGACTTACTAGTGAGCAATGTCAAAAAACCAAGGACTTTGAACTGAGATTGGAAAGAGATGCTCATCAAGAAATGTGTCATCAACTAGAATAGGTTCATCATCATGTTGTAACTTGGGTAAGAAATTTGCAACAACATTCTCATGACCATGTTTACCAAGTATAGTAATATCAAATTCTTGTAATAACAATAACCATTTAACAAATCTTCTAGTAACAACAATTTTATTCATTAAAAATTGAATTGTTAAATGATTGGTATGAATAATTTTTTTTAAATCTTATAATATAATGAAGAAATGTATTAATTGCATACACTACAACTAAAAATTCCTTTTAAATTATTGTATAATTTACCTCAACACTAGTGAATTTTTTTCTTATGTAATAAATAAATTAAAAGAGTGTACCATCTTTCTAGCACAATACTACCCCCAACAAAGTATTGGAAGCATCGATGTGAATATGGAATGGTAACTCCCGATTAGGGCCTTGCAACACTAGTGTGGTAATGTGCTTTGCTTTAATTATCTCAAAAACATGTTTTTTTTTGTCCAAGAGAAGGTTTTATCTTTCCCTAACCAAAAAAAAGGGGTGAGACAATTTTATTGAAATCTTGAATAAATATTCTATAATATCTTGCATGTCCTAGGAAACTACAAGCATATTTTTGACAAGTAGATATAGGTAAATATTGAATAATTTATACCTTCTTAGGATCAACCTCAATACCTTTAGAAAAAAATTAATGACCTAGCACTATACTTTCTATCATTAAAATATGAAATTTATCATGATCGAAAGATAGATTAGTATCTTCACATATTTGAAGAACTTTCTCAGTATTTTTCTTAGCTTCCTAATAAGTATTACCATAAATAGTAAAATCATACATATACACCTCAACACAATCATGAATAAAATTATAAAAAATACTCAAATCTACCCTTCAAAAAGTTGTAGGAGCATATTACATAACCAAAAAGATAAAAATTATATGAAAATGTTCCCCAACGACAAGTGAAAGTAGTTTTATTTTGATCTTCAAGTGTTATTCTGATTTGATTATATCCATTGAATCCATCAAAGAAAGAAAATAATGTTTTCCTTGCAAGAGTATCAAGAATTTGAATGCAAGGAAATGTAAAAATATCCTTTTTAGTTTCTTTTCTAAGAGCTATGCAATTAGCACAAATACACCACTTACCACTTTTCTTAGGCATCACTACCAATAGTGAAACCCATTGACTATCTAAAATTAGATAAATAAAGCCTAAATTGAGTATTTTTTGCAACTCCTCTTTAAAAATTTCACCTAAAATGGGACTCAATATTCATTGTGGTTTTCTCATTGGATGATTTCCCTCTTTGATATAGATATGGGGAGTGCAAGTGTTTGAATGTATACCACACATGTCTTGATATTCCCATGCAAATGCAACTTTATAAATCATTAGCATAGAAATCAAATCATTGATTTGTGTAGTGCTTAATTGTGAATTTAAGTTAAGTGGTGTCCTAGTAAGATTTATATTGCTTGTGATTAGGAAGGTGAGGGAAAATATATAGTTTTTGATTGTGAAGTGGATGAAAGTGAAATATTAGGTAATACTTATCTACTTTGAATATATGTTTCAATAAACAAAAATGGACTATATACAAGAAATCATGTGCTAACAATTGATGTAACATAATAAAATGTTGTAGATATTATGGATCACCTATCAAAGGAAAATTATTATCTATGCAAGAATGAAAAACAACCTTTCCAAAAAATCATTGATGAATACCTATTCTAAAAAAATATCAATAATAGAATCTTCATAGGGTTCTTGAAAGTTAAAAATTTAGTCAATTGCTAAAATAGGAAAGGATTAATCTAAATTGCTATCTACCCACAGTGGATCATGTATTTCCAATAGGGGTTATGTTGGTTGATATAATGTCAATTGTTTATTTTTCTCTCCATTGAAATAACCATATTACCTAATTGACAAGAAATGAAAGCATCTGTAGTACCCAACCAAGGTCATCCCAAGATTAATGGACCCCAACTTTATTTTAAGTTGTAAAACCATAAATTTAGTTGGATATTCCCAAGAATCAAAGGAAATAGCAACATATTATATCATACCTTTAGGTTTAACTAAATATCAATCAAATATTTGAAGAACTATAGGTGTAGGTCTTACTCCTTGAAGACATAACTTTTCTTTAGTTTCACTAGTCATAACATTTATAATAGCCCCAAGTCAATGAGTGTATTTGGAATAATGATACGACCAATATGTACTTGAATCATTGGACTTCCTAGATCATAATACTTAGGAAATGAAATATTCCCTAGCATAAGATTTGTGAGTTTCCCAATGAATTGCATAGTTTTTGGATCTTGTTTCCATTTCTGTTTTCATGTACATAATTCTTGAATTGTCTTATGTAGTGTCAAGTCCTCAAATTTTAAAGAGGTCCTAAACACTTCTAGGCGGGAATAGTATTTTTCAACACTATTATGAATTTTAAATAATATTAAAATAATAATAAAATAATATTTGGCCCGAATGGGTAGTAGAGTTGGTTTGGGCAGTGGGTTTGCTCCCCATTGGTCTCGGGTTCGACTCTACTCCCAGGTTTAAGAGGTGAGACTTCTTGTGGGCGGCGGATCTCACCCGTAGGGGACTAGTCTTGTCGTAGCTCGCCTCAGGTACCCAAAGTAAGGGTTGCTGGGCCACTAGGCTGGGCCACGGGGACACCGCTGTAGTAACAAAAAAAAAACTAAAATAAAATAATAAAATAATATTTAATATTAAAATAAATTTAAATTATTATTAAATAACATTTAAATTTAAAGCATTTGGGCTGACCCATTTGGGAAGGCAATTGAGATTTCTATATATTTTGAATCTTTCGGTTATGGAGATCGTCACAGATGAGACACATATTTCCATGACAACTGAGGGGACGAAAACCTCCTGTAGTTGACAACCAGGTGGGGCGACAATTCCACTGGTCCCATGATTTCTTTCTTCCACATCTTAGACTAGCGACATACTTTCTATCTACTAGTTGGCGATTTCAGGTGGCATTTGGGGAGGGCGATATAACAGACATCTGAATCTCAGAGAGTCATCCCTCGTTTCTCAGTGCTTGAGCGACAGTGTGGAAAGCAACTTCTTGAGCATGCATCATCATTAGACACCGTCTGAGCATCATCAAACACTGTGTGAAAGGAATAGCAAAGGGAAATTTACTCATCCACGAGAATCCTTGGTCGTGCAACTATTGGTGTGGTCACGTACCTATTACACACTCGTTTAGGACACCCCCTCATTAGTGCGATCAACTGGGAAAACTTGTGGCACCCATCGACAAGCGTTGATCATTCTCGAGCAGAGATTTTGGGAGGTGGACGATTTACAAGGTGGAGGGCACCACTGTAAAGGGCGCGTATACATCAGACTACCTTTAGATTGGGCAGGGTTTAGTGAAACAAAGGGATCTGAGTCACTTAACCTGGCTTTGGCTGCAATTAGTTTGAGCACATCGGGTAACATTGCAATCCTGGTGGAAGTGTGGGCTGTATATGACCATGGGGTAACTCTTCATTGTTCTGTACACATTTCAACTCCATGTCCAACAAATTGGTTGTATTCAGTGAGCATTATATGAAGATTGACTCCGATGTTATCAATATAATATTCAAAGCTTATGCTTAATCAGGTCTGGAAATTCTGTGTTATCTATATTTTTCCCATTCCTAATTGTTGTTTACAAATTCAAGTAGAATTTTCAGTATTTATCCACACCGCTTGTGAGAGTCTATTTTTGAAAAATCAAATCAGTCTGGGTATCATTTCCAAATAAATCTGGGTTATTTTGGTTCAGTTAATTTTCTGAGTGTCATATATTATCATTTTGGACTGGTTTTGTGTTCGGCATCTTATAGCAAAGGCCCAACCACTACACCAAAAGACCGGTCTAGTAGTGAGGGCAGCTACCCAGGGTGTTAAGGGTGAGGTTTGTGTCTCACCAGCCTCATAGGTGAAGGCACAAAAGCCATGAGCATAGTGGACACGTGGTCATGGAGCCCCACCATTTGGTCATTAGATACACGCTTGCTAGCATGACGAGTTACATCCATCAGGGTTTATCCTTTCACGCATGAGATAGTACAAACCACCACACTTCGTGGGGCTCGACCTCAAGACCTTGGCTCTAATACTACAAAGGCCCAACCACTACACCAAAAGATCAGCCTAGTAGTGAGGGCAGCTACCTAAGGGTGAGGTTTGTGTCCCACTAGCCTCAAAGGTGAAGGAACAAAAGCCACGAGCATAGTGAACATGTGGTCCTAGAGCCCCACCATCTAGTTATCAGGTACATATCTGCCAACATGACGAGTTACATCTGTTGGGGCTTAGCCCTTCACGCACAAGACATTACATGTAGATAAGAGTATCCTTGATTCCTTGCAAAAGATAATTTTAATACTAACATTTCTCAATTCATTAATAAGGTCAAATTCATGGGTTGAGATATTTATTTTTTAGCAATTTGGGAATGAAATTGACTAGGATATGGTGGTGGTGTTGGTTGTACATTTTATTTGTCAAGGCTAGGTTGGGTTTCCTAGAATTCTTCTTGTGATTCCTCCATTTCAATAATTATAGGATGTGTAGGTCCTTGAAGGGATTTTGTTGACCTAAGTTGTAATCCATTAATGCCTAATGCATTAACATGATAATTTGGATATCTAGCCACCTCATTATTATAAGTGGGTTGTGCCACCTTATTATTTCAATTTGGTGTAGGTTGTGCGAGAATTGGTGTAGCCTTTGGTGTCTAAGATGGATTCAATAATTGATTATTGGATGTTTGCGGTATAGGAAGTAAGAATCATTGTTGCAATATTTGATATGGACTAGTACTAGGTGGTGTGAAATATGATGAATATTGTGGAAATTGTGGTGGTGTTTCCCTCCATGTCTATTGCTAAGGTTGTGGGGAATGTTGATATTGATTTGGCTATTGTGGATAAGATGGAGGTTGTTTCCGTCCTCCATACCATCCAGGTTGAACACAATATGGAAAAGAAGAAGAATGTCCACTAGGTCTCATATTATAAGGTGCATTGAAATCATTAGGTGGCATAGCTCTTGGCGGCCAAGGTCTTTATTGAGCCATTTAATAAATAGGTTATTTGGTATATTCTATTTCTGTCATATCTCCAAGTAAAGGTTGTAAGTTGGCATTCCTACTAACATCCTCTAGGGAAGAAATCTTGGTCTTATTATAATGACATTCTTCACTAGTATGTTTCTTACTACAAATAGGACATAAAATAGCAAGTTATTTTTCAACTTCTTATTTCTTACATTTATATAAAATGTCTATTTGTTTCCCCCTATGACTCAAAAGATCATTTTTTAAATCATCAAGTAATGTACTTAATTCACACTTGGTAATACCTGATGTGCCACCTTGATAAATGTATTTACTAGAATAGATCTGTATACATTGATGGCATCTTGAATCGTTCTTGCAAATGTCATAGATTTTATCAAATTCCAATTTAGAAAATCTCCACTACCCATAAGATTCAAAGCATTAATACATTCATCATGAATTACCTTTAGAAAAAGCATTTTAATAGCCTCCTTAGATAGTCATGTTTGTTGTGTTCTTTGAAGATTGAATAAAACTTGTGAAGGAAATATTCTAATGTTTCTTATTCCCACTATGACATTTGAAAGATCTCATCTCAAACTTCCAATAGTCCTAATATTTTGTCAAAATCACTCCATATTATCCTATGTGTGAATAGAGTTTCTTCCAAGTCCCATGAACCATTGTAATGTAGCATCTTTTAATGTACCTAGAAATAACTTGAGATTTTTAGCATCACTTTGGTAATCATAACTAAAACACAACACATCACATTAAAATAATATGTTAGGATTTTCAATAGAAAGGACTCTAGAAATTGGTAGAGATGAATAGGGTATATTATTCATATGGGCCTCCTCGTCAAGATTAACAAAAGGAAATTAAAATTTAATGGGAACATTTTTGGCCAAGGCTCAATCATTATTATTGTTGTTTCTATCTACATCAACCATAATTTCAAATTCCCAAGGTGTTGAATAAGACAAATGTGGTTTATGTTTCTTTTCTTTTCTAGAGGTTTGTTGAACACCTAAAATATTGAGAGGGTGGGGTGAATCAATATTCTTTTAAACCATTTAGGCATTAGCCATCCAATTACCAAAACAAATTCAACTGCAATAATGAATGAAAGCATGAAACATCCTCAAGATCACACAACACATGGACACAATAATTTTTACGTGGAAAACCCAAAATGGGAAAAAACCATGGTGAGGGGTTAGCTCACAATATATTATATCTGGATATAGTATATTACATGAACCATATATTTTAATGATTAGGAATGCTACGTCTCTTTTGCTCAATTAGGGTCTTTCACCTAATGGAAAGAGATAGATTCCACACAAAAAATCTAGGTGGTTCACTCAAACTAAGGAATGTATGATATAATTATTGACTAAATGCAATGATCTAAATGCAGCTAACTGGTAAAATGGATTGATTATTAATGCAAAACCAATGAAATGTAGATTGTTTGAAAACACATTGTGATATGCAGAAAACATCGAGAAATGAAGGTAAACTACAACAAAAATGAATGAAACTGAAGAAGTGCACCTGTAAAATTTCTAGAGACTTGAAATGACTTTTGAAATACTACTGATCCTGATTTTTAGGCCTGGTGGGACTCATTAGCCATTCTAGCCAAATTAGTCCCAGATCTGGGAAATTGTTCCGGAGCCCGTTTCAGACAAGTGGGTATCTAAAAATGCATAAAACCAAAATCAAGCCTGGAAGTGGGACTCATTCACCATCTATGGATAATGAGTCCACTTTTTAATTTCTGAAGATTCAAAGGTAGAAACAGTAGCCTTCGGTCTGCACTTTCTGCTTCTCTAGGTGTCTAGTTCTGCAACTGTCAGATTCAGGCCTGAAAGTGACTTTTTGTGGGTATTTTGACTTATCCAATGAAGATATGACTTGAACAACTTTGCAACTTGATCTTCAATTATTTCTAATCCTCCAAGATGTCTAAATCTGCAAACACATAAGACAAGAAAGAGAAATGTTGGATGTTAGGGCATGGGGGTTTGCCTTGGTCAAACCCCTTTGTAAGTAATTAAACCAAACTGATGAAATAATGTAATGAAGCATGAAAAAATGAATTCAATACCTTGCCATGATGTTTGATCTTGAATTTCTATAGCAATGGAGTAAGATTCTTCCCTTGAATGTCTTTGGAAGCTATCTTGATGACTTAGAATGATAAAACCATAGCTTGCTTGACTTGAAGGAGAAGATAGATAATGAATGAGTTGTGAATGAGTTAAGAGATGTAAATTAGGGTTTATAGACTTGATTTTATAGGCAATTCTCCTAATTTTCCCATTAATTGGATCCCTACGGCCAACATGAAGAAAAACAAAACTTAAATTCCAAAATTTCCCGCTCAAAAGTATAAAATGGTCCAAATATGACTCATTCACCACCTTGGGAAAATTAGTCCCACTTGGTAGGAACTGATTTGCCACAGATGGTGAATTAGTCCCAGAGGGGCCCATTTGATGGCTAGGATGCTAGGAAGTAAGGAAATAAGGTTTATATGATGACTTTGTCAGGTATTTCATCAAATATTGCCTCAAGATGCACAATATGGGGTAATAGGGGCCTATTAATGATGATGTGAAGGTCAATTAGGGCTTGGGACACAAAATTCAATGTGAAAATGTGATTAAATACACTTTACAACACTAAAATGAGGTCCACACAACCTAGAAAGGCACAAGAACCAATGTGAATGTGTAAAACACATTACAACACTAGGTTAAAGTTAAGTTTATTTTACAAGCCTTCTAAATTAATGTGAGGATGTATTTAAATACATTTTATAATGTTGAATTAGGGGAAAATGGGTTCATTAAGTCTAGAAAAGCATGAAAGTCTTTGACAACACTTTACAACACCTTTACAAGACATCGTTAAATGCATTGTAAAAGGGTCCAAGACCTAGTGTGGATGTGAAAAACACCTCACAACACCAAATCAAGGCCTTATTAAGTCCAATTTATCATCAACTATTCCCAAATCAAACAAGTTGCCTTTTTTCTATTGTACAATTAGCCCCCACTTTAGTGAGAGGATGAACTTGCTTCAAACTCACACTAAAGTAGACATTCAAGAGAAATCCAATTGTACCAATGCAGATAGTCTCAGATAACAAAGATCAAGAAGGCGGTCAAGCCCTCAAGATCTAAGATCCTAAGTCAAACCGACATGAGTGCAAAAGGACACACACAAGGTGAATGACATGTAGTGAAACAAGATACGCGATCATGCAATGGCAAGAACTATGAAGAAGAGAACTTGATGAAAATAAAAAGGTGGATCAAGCTTTGACCATTTGTCCAACTGGATCAAATCTAGGCTATTTGTCCAAAAATGCATAGTCACTTTGAGGTGATGAAACACTTGGCTATTTTTTGGGTGAGAAGTCCTAAGTATACTCATTCTGGGGCCACAGAACTTCTAGCTATCTGTGGGGTGATAAATCCACAAGGTGGCTATGGGGAAAAGTCATGCCTCAGAATGGGATCCCACTTAACCATACCAAAGTTATACCTCCTGATAACTTTAATAAGATGCCACAAAGGAAAATGAACTTCGAGCTCCATGAGGTAAGCAAAACTTCGTATGCTTAACACTCATAGACATTGTAAATGCAAGGTAGTATAAGAAATGTTCAAAGGGATTTTGCTTAGTTCGTGCAAGGTCTCATCTTAGGGGACATTATGCTTAACGTCTCCAAGAGAGGATGTGTCAAAGAAGTATCACGCTCTTGGAGGGAATCAAGACCAATGACACCACCAAGAAGAGGGTGCATCACAAGAAGAAAGAAATCACACAATGAAATGTGAGTGGTGATGTATGCCCCCACTTTAAATTAGTTGTGAACACCAGTATTGTGAGAAATTGCTTTAAAGTAGAAGAACATGAGAGCTTACTCAGAAATCCCTATGCCAGGTCATATTTTTTCGAGAAGCCACATCATGAAAAGGGGAGTATGTCACATGCGAGCCAACTTAAGTCATGTTGTCCACATCTTAGGCTTTCTCTTATATGTTCATGAAAGGTTAACGACTAGCCAAAATAAGCAACAAATAGTGACATACAAGGACAAGGCTACATAACCCCTTGCCCCCACTGAGTGTAGGAAAAAGGTGAGCCGAGATGATTAATTAAATGCCAAAAAGAGTGAAAACCAATATCAATGAGAGGAATGAGGTGCCCTCACATAAGAAAGAACACAAAACTCCTTAAGATGTTGGATTTTACTACTCAAAGCCTTATATTCATTGGTGGAATGACCATGAACTCTAGGATAGGCACAGAATGAAGTCTTTTAATAGAATTTCTTTTGAGTTTGTGGAGGAAGGGATATCAAGTGATCTTGGAGGAGTCTCGACAAGATACCCTCTTGATCAAGGGGATAAGTAGTTTCAATTGTTGGTGGGAAAGAGATGTCTTGCTTAGTAAACGATGTCATACCTACACAAGGTTCTTTAGATTGCAAGATTTTGTTCTCACTCTTACAGGAGGAGGGAAAATATATCGAATTCAAATCACTACTGTTTTGCGAGATGACATTGACATTAAGCAAAGGTGTATTGGTTTGTTTGATTTTTTGCAAAGGAGAACAACCAAGACCACTAGTGTCTATTAGTTTAGGATTCTTTACAGTTAAGGTTGAATTAGAAGAATGTGATGTGAGAGTTTTGGCATTGATTGAAGGCTTGGAAATTTCTATCAAAGGGCAATAGCCAAGACCATGAGTGGTTTGTTGTGTGATAGGGTCTATAGGGTTTTGGATACCTTGTTCATTAGCACCACATCCTTTTCCACTATAGCCAAGTTGTTTCATAAGCTCATACCCTTTTCCATAAAGCTTTTTCATTGCTTTGGGATTAGGTGGTGGTTGATGATAAGCATTGTCAATGGTGGTTGTGTAGTGTATTTCATTGTCTAAAGTGGTTGAGGTGGATACTTTTGAATGGTCATCTAATTTTTCATTTCCCTTATTTGAATATTTGTGTATGATCTTGTACTCGCCCATGAATTCATGTTAGAAATCTAAGGAACCCTAATCATCTTCTAATAGCTGCGTGAATTTTTCAATATGTTATTCTTTGTTGTTCTGTTGTACGGGTCCTACTGGTGTAGTTGATGTTGATGTGTTTAAGGAATTTGCTTTGTTTTTCTCAATTTGTAAGACACTATTAGGTTCAAGATCAACATCAAGTGTGTGGACTATGTTGTAGATGTATTTCATTTTGCAATGAAGAGTTGAAGGCACACCTTTCATTGCATGAATCCATTGTCTGCCTAAGATAATATTACATGAAAGTTCATAAGGAATAACATGGATTGGTATATTCAAGGTGGCCACTCCAATGGTAAGAGGTATAATGATTACCCCTAGTGGTTTCTTTTCGACATTGTCAAATCCCTTTTAATAGATAGGGAATTAGGTCGAATGGTTGATTGATCAATGCCAAGCCTATCTAGAAGGGTCACACTACACACATTAAGGGTAGAACTAGTATATACAAGAGTTATCTTTATCCCTTATCATTTGTATTGCGCTATTATCATGAAAGGATCATTTTGTTTTTGCACATCCAAAGAGGGGAGTTCACTTTGGTGGAAAACAATGTCAACGTGTAGTCTTTGAATCATGGCTGCTATATTAGTTGGTGGCACATTAGAAAGGCAAGAAATTGTTGTAAGGTTGTTTGGATCATGTTTTGATAGTGAGGGGAGGCTTGAATAAGGTCCCACAATGATACCTTAGCGGGAGTATTCTTAAGTTTCTCAACAAGACCATACTCCTTGTGATCTGGCAAGAAAGGGTTAGGTGGGATAGGATTAGGCAATGGTAATGGTGTTAGGGTTGGTTGTGGTGGTTGCGGGTTGTTTCAAGTGTTATACATATGAGCAATGGTATTATGACTCAGTTGCTGCGAAACATTATTCTGAGGAGGGTAAAGGATAAGTTTAGGTTTATTTTGAGTTTGTTGTTTGTGTGAAGGTGGGTAGAGAATTAGAGGGTTGTTAGGATGTCCCATGAGGTATGTATGAGGACCATTGATTGAGGGGGATATAATGGACACTTGCACTTTCATAACCTCAGTGATCTTGGTTTAATGTATCTCTAATAAAGGGAAATCGAGAATCACCTATTTATTGAAAGAATACACATTATTATTGTTGCCTTTTTATAGCACCATGATATTCTCCCTAGACGGAGAGTTTTTAGAACTACAAATCAAATGTTCTTGAAATTCATGGATTGGTTCTTCTAAAATGACTGCATCACAAGTATGGGAATGATCAATGGTTGAATGTGTGTGTTTATCAATAGTGGGGAAATGAGGGGAAGACTCTATTTTATTGCCATATTTCCCTAAGGTCTCATTCTCATGTTCCATATTATCTACCTTACTAGGAGAGCTTGTAATATGTTCATTCAAGGTGAGTTTGTAAAGTAGCTTCATTACAAGTGGGGGAGGCATCAAGAGGGAACACTATGGTTTTCGAATAGATTATCCCAAATGGTAGGAGCATTAGGGAAGGGAGGATCAAGGGTTTCATGATTCTTAATAGGGATGTCTTCTAACACCAACTTATCCTCTTTACATCGAAGAGGGATATTAGGAGATAGACAAGTTTCATTGCCATGGTTATGGAGACTAGGTAAGGTGATATTTAGAAGTGTGTCTATGATTTCATCCTCTTGTTTTCTAATTCTTCCAAAGGCTGAAGAGGAGAGGGACAATCAAGAATCTTAATTCTTGTAGCTCCTTTCACCAAAATACCTTCATCACTAATAGGAGAGGTATTGGGAGAAGAAAAAGTATGCGTGTTATGATTATCTACACTTCCATTCTTTCCAATGGGGAATGTAATGGTTTGGTCAAAGATATGACTAACATGTTCCTCATTGTTGTAATCAAAATTAAACTCATAAGAGGGGATATTGTGCTTGTAAAATCCACGTTTAACCAAATCAAAGATACATCTTGTGAAAAAGAACATGCTATGCAAAAGTAAATAAAGTGCAATGTTATTTTCAGATGTAAAACAAAGTAAGTTGCTAATTATGTTATGCCACAATGCAAATGTGAAATTGAACAATGCATGAAATGAGCTAACATAAGCTAGATCTAATGAAATGAATGTTATAGAAACTCAACTAACTAATATAGGTAGGTAATGGCACCAAACATAAGCTTTAAAATAGGGTTTTCAGTTTTGTAAAGGGCAGTTTCAAGGGTGAAAGGGACTGATTCGCCCAAGGTGGTGAATCAATCCTAGTATGGACTTTTTTCAGAATTTAAAAAAAAAATTAAGTGATTTTTATTTTTTTGAGTGCTATGATGCAGAACAAAGTTAAAAATGTAGAATTTCAGAAAATTTAAATGAATTTAGATGCCAACAATGCAACCTAAATGCACTTTTTATGAATGCAAAATTTGAAACCTAGCATGCAAATTAATCCATGCAAACCCTAATGCAAGGTCAATGCAAGCTAGAGCTATGATGAAGGACTCCAAATTAGACAAGAAAGTATTCAAAAAGTAGGTTCACCAAAATGAACCATAGATTTTAATGGTTAGGAATGCTATGTCTCTTTTGCTCAATTAGGGTCTTTCACTTAATGTAAAGAGATAGATCCCACACAAAAAATCTAGGTGGTTCACTCAAACTAAGGAATGCATGATATAATTATGACTAAATGCAATGATCTAAATGCAGTTAATTGGTAAAATGGATTGATTATTAATGAAAAACCAATGAAATGTATATTGTTTGAAAAAACATTGTGATATGCAGAAAACACCTAGAAATGAAGGTAAACTACAACAAAAATGGATGAAACTGAAGAAGTGCACCCGTAAACTTGCTGGAGATGTGAAATGACTTTTGAAATGTTATTGATCCTAATTTTTAGGCCTAGTGGGACTCATTTTCCATTCTGGGTGAATTAGTCCTAGATCTGTAAAACTATTCTGGAGCCCATTTCAAACAAATGGGTATCCAAAAATATAGAAAACCAAAATCAGGCTTGGAAGTGGGACACATTCACCACCCATGGTGAATAAGTCCACTTTTGAATTTCTAAAGATTCAAAGGTGGAAACAGTAGCCTTCGGTCTGCACTTTTTGCTTCTTTAGGTGTTTGGTTCTGAAACTATCAGATTTGGGCCTGGACTTTTTGTGGGTATTTTGACGTATCCAATGAAGAGATGACTTGAAAAAATTTGTAACTTGATATTCAATGATTTCTAAGCCTCCAAGATGTCTAAATCTACAAACACACAAGACAAGAAAGAGAAATGTTGGATGTTATGGCATGGGGGTTTTCCTTGGTCAAACTCCTTTGTAGGTAATTAAACCAAAATGATGAAAGAATGTAATGAAGCATGAAACAATGAAGTCAATACCTTGCCATGATGTTTGATCTTGAATTTCTACAACAATGGAGGAAGATTATTCCCTTGAATGTCTTTGGAAGCTATCTTGATGACTTAGAATGATATTAACCTAGCTTGCTCGACTTGAAGGAGAAGATAGATAATGAATGAGTTGTGAATGAGTTAGGAGATGTAAATTAGGGTTTATAGACTTGATTTTATAGGAAATTCTCCTAATTTTCCTATTAATTGGATCCCCAAGGCTAACATGAAGAAAAATATAACTTAAATTCCAAAATTTCTCGCTCAAAAGTAAAAAATGGTCCAAATAGGACTCATTCACCACCTTGGGTGAATCAGTCCCACCTAGTAGGGACTGATTCGCCATAGATGGCGAATTAGTCCTAAAGGGGCCCATTTGATAGCTAGGATGCTAAGAAGTAAGGAAATAAGGTTTATATGATGATTTTGTCAGGTATTTCATCAAATATTTCCTTGGGATGCATAATTTTGGGTAATAGGGGCCTATTAATGATGATGTGAAGGTCAATTAGGGCTTGGGACACAACATTCAATGTGAAAGTGTGATTAAATACACTTTACAACACTAAAATGAGGTCCACACAACCTAGAAAGACACAAGAACCAATGTGAATGTGTAAAACACATTACAACACTAGGTTAAAGTTAAGTTTATTTTACAAGTCTTCTAGATTAATGTGAGGATGTATTTAAATACATTTTATAATGTTGAATTAGGGGAAAATGGGTTCATTAAGTCTAGAAAAGTGTGAAAGTTTTTTACAACACTTTACAACACCTTTACAAGACATTGTTAAATGCATTTTAAAAGGGTCTAAGACCTAGTGTGGATGTGAAAAACACCTCACAACACCAAATAAAGGCCTTATTAAGTCCAATTTATCATCAACTATTCCCAAATCAAGCAAGTTACCTTTTTTCTACGGTACATTAGAGAAATTCGCATTGCAGGTGGAATCACTATCCAGTGAACTCACTGTCCACAGAAAATAGGAAAGGAGAAAGAAGGGGTGGCTACATAATATATTTGAATTGATATAGTAGCATCTATCATATGCTTGATTATAATTCCAATGAAGTACAAAAATAATCTTCACACATATTTGAATTCCTAAGGAACTTCAAAGATAGGCCAGTACAGATAGGACTTCAAGCTTTCTCTAACTTTTTTTGTGTGTAGATACAAACTTCTCTATAATGTCCAACAATTTCTTCTCTACAAACCTTGATTAAAATTTTGGTTCAACTTGATCCTTCGGTTCAGATGTATATTCCTTGAAGGAATCAATCAGTAGCTTGAAGTTTCCCAATGTAGGTAGAGAGGAAGCAATGCTTTTTTCATGTGTTGTCTCTTGCAATGCCTTTACAACTTCATCCATTAATTCACTGATACCATGCTCATAATGAGCATCATCTATATACACATCTCCTTCCTCAATGTGTACTAGAGCACTAGAGTCAACATTTAAGACCTCTTCATCAACAACATTGATACCAATTTCCTTTTTGCTTGTAGCTTTTTGCTTTACTCTCCTTGTAGTTTTCTTTGCTTATACCCTAGTGGCATGGACTACCAAAGGGTATTTTTCCCTTAATGGAGGACTATATGTGGATTTCCCTTTCTCATCAACTACATGAAGAGATGTAGTACTTGATCTATCTAATCTCCTAGAGCTACTGGAGGCCTTTCTTATAGTCATATCAACTCTAGCTCTTTCTATGACAACCCAAACTTTTTTTTTGAGATGCCAAGCTCTTTGGCATATGTGTCTACCTCAGCATCAACATTTTTTCTTATTTGTGATTTCTTAAATTCTAGGTGAACTTCCATTGATTTTTTTTCATAATTTTCATACCTTGGTCTGTTGGGGTCTTTAGGACTATTTAGTAACACTTCTACACAACCAATAGCTTCCGCTTCTAATACTCCATAACCAAGTTCTGGGACCCAAATGGGTGATACCACAATACTGGATTACAATTCTAGTGAGGAAGGAAAATTGCAAAAACACTCCTATGATTTTTTTTTTGCTTTTTAGGGGTTCACACAAACTGGGGTGTTCAAATGGACCCAAAAGGGGTTTGAATGGACCCTAGTTTGAATGAACCCTATTAAATGATGGGACCCACTTTTTTGACATTTTTTATAACAAAGACAATAGAAAATTGAATAAAAGGGGGGGTTCGCTCAAAATAAGGTTCATTCAAACCCTAGTTCTAGTGAACCTCCAAGGGGGGTTCACTTGAACCTGGGTCCATTCAAACCCCCCTTTTTTCCCTTCTCCCCCTCTTGTACCAAATTTTTGTAGAATTTTTCCCTTCAAAGATTGGATTGAGAATGAAAATGGAGGAGACTTCACAGACCCAACTAGATGATGGTAGTGCTCGAATGAGCTATCCATCGAATATAATTTTAATATGTTTTGGTTTTATTATGTATTTTATTTTTTAGTTTGATGAAACATAGGTTTTCTGCTAAAAATAAGCTCTCTGTTTTGCACATGTGAAAAAATAGTAGATTATCAATTTTTTTTTTTGAAAAATATTAGTGCACTGGATATTGATGTCTTTGATCCAACAAAAAAAAATACAATTTCAATACATACAAAAAAAATTTATGCTTTAGCTAGTGAATCATGTCTAAATTGTAAAAGGTTCGACTTTGAAACTTAATTAAGAAAAAAATATTCAATGAAATGCTATGAAACCAATTCCATGCATTAGATATCATAGTTACGAATCTAAATTTGAAAAAATAGAATTTTATACTTAATAGAAAATAAATTATGTGTTACCAGTGACGTCACTCTTTAAAAATGGTGTTTATTGTTAAAAAATAGTTTTTGAAGGAGATGGAAAAAGAAGTGAAATCTGATTCAATTTTTTTTTAAAAAAATATGTTTAGAATCTATAGACAAAATGTCACAAATCACTAGTTTGCATCATCTTCAAATTCCTCATGGTTTAGCCACTATAGGTGTCTAAAAGTGTAGATTTAGTTAAAAAAATTCAATTCAATGTCGAGTTTGGCCAAAAATTGTAAACCAATATTGTGGGATCACCCAAATGGTTCTAGGTTCAACTGCTTCCATTATACAAAAATCAATAGAGACTAAAAATGTAATGTCATTTATGTATCTCTTCGCAAAACTTCCTAGAATTCTCCATCTCTCATTCATTCTTCTTTAGAATATTGCAAACAAGGCTACATGGGCATCACCCTGAGCATTCATATCTCCAAGATCACTCATATAGTCTCCTATCTAGTGTGCAGTAGGCTTTGCACTAGACCAATTATGAAATATGCCAACCAAATTTTTCTTTAAAATTTCATAACACAAATATCAATCCTCCAAGAGATTAGCGTTAGCTTCCAAAAATGATGATTAATTTAAAGAATTCAATGCCAAGAATGTTCACCAAGATCCTTTAGAAGGCGAGGTGATAGCATATGGTGGAGGAAACTAGCTATAACAAAAAATTGAATTACAACTGAATGCAAGTAGGTGGTGGTCCAGCCATAAGAGTTTCCACGCTACCACTTAAATAGTGGGGGAAAAAAACATTACAATACAAAACAATTCATCTGCTTAACGGGCATCCACTCTACGATGGGGATTCACCACTTACAAAAATGGGTGATTGAAAGAAGATACAATATTAGATTTTTCCACACTGGCAGTAAACCATCCAGGGCTTAAAGTGTTTTCAAATAATTCACAAGAAATGCAACAAATAAAATGACTGGATTAGTACTACTAAATCATAGCCTTACAATGTAACAAAACTGCAATTTACAAGTGTTACAATAATAGAATCAATGCAAAAATTTGAAGAATGATTGTTTCAGTATTTAACCTTCTCAATCACCAAAATGTAAGCCAAAACTTGAATGATTAGAAATTTGATATAAATAAACAACAGACTGAAATTGTTAACCAACAAACTGTATCACACCCAAAATGCTCAAAACTCTCCAAAGATACCTCCAAATGACTTGAGATGAGTTGTAAAAGTATTCTAGGATGTTGGTGCCCAATTTCCAACTCACAAATTGCATCAAAAGCTCATTAAACAATTATGCACAAATTCCAAGGCAACCTCAGCATGGTACAACCTCCAAGAGGGGCGATTTTCACTTTAAAAATCTGAAACGTCAGATTAAAATCTGCAAAATCCTAGGATGAGTCACCTTCGGCATAGAATCAATATGAGCAATTACCCAAAACCAAAATAAAATAATATGAAGAGTTGTATATAAAAACCTCCTTCAACCATGAAATAACCAACAAACAAGTTGGAAATTATTACCAAATTCTTCAACTTTGATGCTTAATATGTACTTTTGGATGAAGCACACTCTCAATCAACCTTCTAGGGAACCATAGTTTCAGGCCCAAAAAATGGAGTAAAAATTTCCAAGCTTCCCATTAGCCAGGTTCTGAAATCAATTCAACTGCATAACTTTACAATATTTTCCAAAGATGAGAATGAATGAGCAAGGCCTCAATAAAGAAGCTTCAAATGGAAAATGAAACACTCTAAATTCCAAGAAGTCAAATCGCTTCAACTTCCAAAAGGGATGCCACTTCAACCATTCACTTTATTTTGAAATAATAAAATATTAAATTCATCTTCCCTTTTTGGCATCCATTTCAAAATGCAACAATAAAGAATTTATTAAATCATTAAATTCTCAACTTGACCCCTTAATGTCCCCTCTTTAAAACAACTTGAAGTCATCAAGCCTAGGCGTGGGGTACAACTTAAAAACATGAAATTGATTAAGTATAAAACTTAGTCCAAGGAGATAACCAAAACTAGCGCCAATACTAAAACTGATGGATTGACAAAAAAACATGATGACCTGAGCTGAACTGCTGATGATGCCATTGCCAAAATTAGAACTACTAAAAATAGCTAATGCTAAAAATAGTAAGTTCACCTCAAAACCAACAAAAATCTAAACTGAGCTAGAAGCAAGACTTACTAAAAGAGGAAACCCTAAATTCATACATCTGAGTAGCCTACGGATCTCTGGAAATAGGCTAAATCCAAATGAAGAGCATAGAGTGAAATTGGGGACATTAAAAATTAACTTTCCCAACCATAGGAACTTCTTTCAAAAAGCAGAAAACCAAAGATATCACCAATATGCCATACCTGAATGCATACTTCTTTTTCTTAATTTGCTTCAAGTTCACCATAAATGGTTGTCATAACAACTCATAGAGGTCATAATCAACATTTTTCTCAACCATGTCTTATGCCACA
Source organism: Sequoia sempervirens (assembly GCA_007258455.2). Lineage (NCBI taxonomy): Eukaryota > Viridiplantae > Streptophyta > Pinopsida > Cupressales > Cupressaceae > Sequoia > Sequoia sempervirens. The sequence goes on along the minus strand of VDFB02379711.1, from coordinate 32,907,028 downwards.
TGAATTGTAGTGGGAGGGACCAAATTGTCTCTATAAGTCTTGTGTCCAATAAACATAGCTGGATATCTTACTACCATACTTTTGATAGGGTTTATTGCAAAACCAATTCTCTCCATTATAACCTTATTCTTGGTGGATTCCTAGAATGGAATCAATCCAGTTGACCATAAATCAATTATCTCTCTAATTACTTCCTTAGTAATCATGTGTGAGCCATCAATCCACAAAAAATTGATCGTGAATTCTGCTGATGGCCATTCTGATGCATTTCTCTTCATAGCTAAAGTTTGGAAACCATTTCCATACATCTAATTTCTTCTTAGTTAGGAATTTTTACTCTAGTTTTAAAGTGTAATCATCCCCAACTAATTCATCTATCCATAAGTCCAAAATTTTTCTAGAGGAGTGTTCATCTATACTACCATGAATGTATGCCCTAATGTCTTTGGTAGGTATAACCCCATAGGGTATGTGTGAAAAAGTGCCTAAGGGATCATCTTCTATGGATCTAGAAGAATATCTTTTAAACTTAGGTTGTGGTCTTTGTGAGACATCTACAACTTCGAATTTTGCTATTGCATTCAAATTGCTTTCAAATGATAATTCTAGAAAATTAGAGTATGCAAGGATTGCTAAATACATTTTACTATGCTCAACGAAGTAGGGTTTTGATACTTTACAACTTGGAGATGCTTTGAACTCTTCAAATTCACTTCTTGTTTCTCTATTCTCCTTCAAATGCTTTTAATGAAATGAATTTTCCTTAACAAATACACTTTTAACTCTTTAATTTGACCTAATTTTGCAATAAATGCTTCAAACCATAAAGTTGGTAACCCTAAAAACTATATGCACAGTAAACTTCTCAAGCTCTGTAAATCTCAACATTAGCATATTTCCTTTCACAATCTTCAATAGATCAAGCATTCCATTCTTCATGACATATCTTTGTGTTGTATCTCCAACACCTCTTTTCTAGTAGGGGATATAAGATATCCATTAAATCTCCCCCTAAGCCATAGCTCTGGGCTTAGTTACTAGAGGAAACATCTGCACCAGAGGGTGGTACAAATTCATTTGTAGTTTTTGTTTCTAGCTTGTTCTCAGGCTCCTCTTTCTTTCTCCAAATATTTTCCATTTCCATCTTTACTTCAATTGGATCAACCTCTTTGACTGGTTTATTCTTATTTACGGGATCATCATTCCTTGTGTTTTTGCTTCTGCAAAATTTAGCAATATTTCTAGGCCTTCTACATTTGTTGCATATGATATCTCTCTAGGAATTGTTCCTTTCATTCCTTGTAGATCATCATTGATTAGCTTTGTGTCCAAATCCATAACATGCATAATAGTAACCATTGAAGGATTGAATCATTCTACCATTGTTATATCCATTCATCATTTGATTTTTACATTCATTTGCTCTAGTCCAAATCTTTTATATGTAAAACATTTACTAGTAAAGGATGGAGCATTCTGATTAATTCTGCTTGTACATTCCATTTCTCTATGTCCATATTTATTACAAGAATAACAAATACCATTTAAAGATGGGTATCTTTGAGCATTTGGTTGTCTGATAGGAGGTCTTCTAGTATTTCTTCTTTGATTTTGGATATTATCATTTTTTTTCTTGTCTTCAGTATTTTCTTGTTCATTGATCTTCTTTCCTACATTAGATATCTGAGCTACTTTTGAGCTTTCTCCTTTTTCAAGTCCCAAACCAACTTTGTCTTTAGATGCTTTCTGACTTGCAATCAACTCATCAAGCATTGCAAAACTTGTCTTGAATTTTCCTTCATGATTTATTTCCTTTTCCAAATCTGATATTAGATTTACCACTTCTTATTCAAGCCTCATGGATTCATTAGATTTGCTTTACACTATAGCATTTATACATTCCTCAACTTTTTTCTTTTCTTCCACTTGCATTTTTAGTCCGGTGAGATCTTCATTTGCTTGCTTCAATTTTTCATGACTTCCTTATGCCTTTCTCTAAATTTTTGATTTTCTCTCTTAGTTTTTTGATGCACTCATTTGCCTCTTTAATATTTTCCTTCAGATCTATATTTTCATCTTCAACTTTGTTAAGATCTTCAAGAGAAAATTAGAGTTCTTATTTTTCAAACATGCAATATTCTGCTATGTATTAAATAGTAGAAATTTCTTCTAAAGGAATAGGATACTTTCTATCAGCCATGTGTTCAATATCCAAGATCTTTCCAAAGTGGTCAAGCTCCTTCTAGGTATCCAAGCTCTGATACAAATTGTTGCACACCCAAAATATTGAGAGGGGGGTGAATCAATATTCCTTTAAACCGTTCAAACATTAGCCATCCAATTACCAAAAAAAAATCAATTGCAATAATGAATGAAAGAATGAAACATCCACAAGATCACATAACACATGAACACCAAGATTTTTGTGTGGAAAATCCAAAATGGAAAAAACACGGTGAGGGTTAGCTCATAATATATTATATTAGGATATAGTATATTACATAAATGTTCACTATAGGTGGACTCACTGTCCATAGAGAATAAAATAGAAGAAAGAAGGGGTGTCTCACGGCCTATTGAACTATTACAAATGCATTTGCAATATGTTGGATTACAATTCCAATGAAGTACATTATCAAACTTTGCACTGATCTAGATCAATGCTCTTCTCTGGTCTGTATTTACACACATTGCAACACAATTCACACAACTCTGATCAAATTCACATCATACACATGTAGGTGGAACACCATACATGTCATCTAACTCTCTACCTTCACTTCCCCTCAAAACATCGAAATTGAACTCCTATATATATCCACATCAAGTCTAACTTCAATTAGGTTGGCCTAATTGGAAGTAACACACAAAATTGAACTTGTCGTCCTCAAAAAATTTCATCAACATATTGTGCCTTATTTCAAAATTTAATTCTCCTCAAGATAGGTTGAAGTGGACCCAACATAAGTATTACATAATATTACAACACATATTAATCCTTCAAACTTGTTACATCGGCCCCAAATATGACCTAAACATAAGACCCTTCATCTGTTTACCCAATTTGCCACACATAGAACTCAAAACTTAAGCTCATCTAGAATTCCCACTCAACTTCCATCTAATAGCTTATCTTCAACATCACAATAGAAAATAATTATCCGCAAAGGAATGCAAAATCTCCCACACTGACACTTTGTATAGAAAAACAACTGCAATATATAGAACTGAACTCTATCATTCATATCTTCCCAAATACTTCACCAAACAACAAAAACTATTAGATTTAAATGCATCTAATGATCACAAAATTACTGATAGAATCATAGAGTGATATCTCTATTTACGGTGGAGTGTAGACCCAAAAAATGATGCACTGAACCACTGCACTAGCATATTTGACACTTAGGCATTTTCCTTTGTAGCTATACTTTCTAGACCTACTTATCCTGTACAAATGTCTTCAAAAACGCTTCTAAATCATGCTAGAATGATCCAAAACAATGTTGACATCAATGAAAACACTAGATCATGCAAAATACATGTTGATGTTATAGCGACGAGATATATCTTTCTCTCAAAATTAAATGATAAAAAATTGATAAGGCAAGTTGGCCTTAATTACAAATTATGTTTTATATTTTATATTTCTTAAAGGAGGCTAACCTATATGAAGATACACCTTTTTTTGCATATATACAAGGTGAAGTTGTTTCATCAAATGAAAAATTCAATAACTTCAAGTTCACACCTTAGCAACAGATCATCATTTGGTAGCATCAGATAAATTTCAAGGAGAATCACATTGATTTGTACTTTACATCAAGGAGAAGTGTCTCCATTATTTGTATTTAACTCAGCCTTGAGTAAGGCCAAACTTGTAAAGCAGATTTCTGCACTTTTATCTGATATATAAGAGATATATATTTTGTTGGGTTTTTATCCCTCGAGGAGGGTTTTCCCAGGGTAAACTGTTGTGTTTATTGTTCATGTGTTGCATTCTCTGCTTTCTATTAAATCTGATCCTAAAACTAACATGGTATCATAGTAGGTTTAGGGGGGAAATCCAATCAGATTTGGCTAAGCAAATGAAATGAGGTTAATCTCTCATGAAATTGCAGAGGTTGTGAATTGCAGAAAGGTTAGAGTGCATAAGCTGGTGGCATGATTTACTAATTGCATTGGCTATATGAAACTACTTATCATAAGTCATTTAGGGATAGTTTGAGGTGATGTAGCTAACTCCATGGTGTCAGGATGTGGATTGGCTACTGGTGATTCATTCTTTATGATTATTAGTTTATATATGGAGGACGTGTGAAATTATTTTATTGGCAAGGAGTGCGCTAGCAGTTTTAGAGACTGGAAGCATTGTTTGGGATATCCACTAGCAAGGATATCTGGCAGTGTGTTTTGTATGCTCTTATGGCAACTTGATTATGTTGGGTTTATTGTTTCTCCACGATGCCTTTCAAAAAAAAATCTAGAGACTCTTATTATTGATGGCATTAATGTTTTCTATGGGTTGTTTGCTATTTTTATCGACTGATGGATTTGTGGTCGATTGATGATTGGAGGCAGTTTTGGTATTAAACTGGGTGACTATTTTGTTAAAGTCATGATGAAGTCATGTCTGGAGAGGACAACGTGAATATTCAGGCAGTATCTATATAAAGTCAAGAATCTCTTTATGAAGGCGTTTTCTTGTTAGGAGCTCAGTTTTATTCTTAGAGCAACATAAAAAAAGGGGATTTTGAGATTTTGTGTAGGGAATTAGATTCTGATGGCTTTAGAAATTAGTGTATGGAGTGTATTTGTTTTGATGAAAATAATTAAAGAGGAGTCCTTGTTTCTTTCTAGAGGTGGTAAGGAGTAGTGGATGAGATATGCTTATCTTTTGCCATGCGATGAAGGACGTATGTTAAGAAAACATTTTTGTGTGTAGAGTGCAGGTGTGAAAGATAATAGATGTGAATATCCATTGTTGTCATTCTATGTCTCGAGTGTGTGAGAAACAAGCTAAAGCTAAGTCTCAAAGATATGGTTTCTTGTCAACGAATGTTGGTCGATGAAGCATGAATTTTATTGGCATCTGCATCTATAGCAAACCTTTTTAAAAAAATAATTAAAATAAGAATCTTCATCCCTGAGTTGCATTATTAGAAAATTGTGTGCATTGAAGTGAAATATTTCTCTTGGAATTGTAAGTGCATGGTCTTATGAAGGAGTTGTGTTTCTTAAGTTTTTTTGGCAGATTATGAAAATCGAGTGTGATTGATGCAATCCATGATGCTATTGTTATTTCTTGAAAGATACTATAGACCATGTATTCGTTGGTGTGCTAAAAAAAGTTGTGATTGCTCAGTTGCATTGCTTTTGTTCTATATTTGCATGGACTATTTGTAAGGTGTGTAGTGAGATATTATCTGAACGTCTTCATACTAGCAACGTTTGTATTTGTTGTAGAATGGATGGTGCTGGAATTATGATAAGTATGTAAGTTCGAGACAATGCTTAGTTTTGAGTGAGTACAATTTCAAAGAATGTATGCGCAATAACATCAATTTCTATGAAGATTTGTTCATGACTTCAATAGATCAGATGTAGTGGTAAGAGTTGGAGTATTGAGGATAGAATATATATACATGGTTATGAGAATGGATGTATTGCATGAGTGCTTGTTTCAAGGGTCAAAGTTTTGAGGTAGTGTTTGATATCAGATTATGAAATGATGTATGAGACAAGGGAAGTTTAACGAAATTGACTTGTGTGTTGAGAAGATTGGCGGAACCTGTGAATACTTATCAATGATCCTGATCATAGATGATTCTAACTTCAATGTGTGCTGAGATATACTTGTGTTTAGTGGTATTGTCAGGTTCATTGAACTATAGAAACATCTAGAGGATTTCGAGATTTCTAGCATTGTGTGTGCTTTGCATCTATCAAAGGAGACACGATTATGTAGTAACACTGAAGGTGGAAAAGATCAGACACAACTATAGGTTTAGATCAATGGTGTACCAACAATAAAGAGATAAGTATTTTATGCTTGTACCCTTGAATAATGTTCATGAATTTTATATAGTTATTAATTCATGCAATAACATTGGAATAGTGAATCATGTATGCTTCTAGCATTGGTACTTCTCTTTGGGATAGTGTATGAACTATTAGTAATCTCTTTAAAATGCTTCCAGGATGGATCGAGGAGCATAAGGATGATGAGAGATTTCATTCAAGGGAGGAAGAGCTTGATGCATCTTGTGAGGAAGTCACATAGGCTGAAGAATGGAGACACAACTTGCTACCATGAGACTGAGTTGGTGGCACATAACTAGAGACATCTCTCAAAGAGGAAGAACCTATTCCAATTGTCATTATGATCAGTTTCTTCGAAGAGAAAGAATTAACATTCAGAGGGAGTTTGGAAAACCAACCAAGGCAACCTTGGATGAGGAGGTTAGGAGGTTGATGCAAGTACTTGGAGCTTCAGAGGGAGTCACATTATCATGAAGATCCATTGTAGTGTACATTTCTCTGTGACAGAGAAGTATGAGGTGAAAGCCCTTGTAGTGTATATTTCTCTGTGACAGATAAGTATGAGGTGAAAGACCTTGTAGTGTATATTTCTCTGTGATGGAGAAGTATGCGGTGAAATCCCTTGTAGTGTATATTTCTCTATGATGGAGAAGTATGAGGTGAAAGCCCTTGTAGTGTACATTTCTCTGTGACAGAGAAATATGAGGTGTGAGCCCTTGTTAATCTCTGAGATTGACACGAGACGACATGTTGAGAGACTCCATGATGACATCAAATTGAGAGAATCCATGATGGACCCTTTGTACATGTGTTTTTACACACATGGGAGTAGCCATGGTGGACGTCATGTTGAGAGACTCCATGACGGCATCACGTTGAGAGACTCTATGATGGGCACTTGTGCAAATGTTTCTTTCCACACATGGGAGTAGCCATGGTGGATGTCATGTTGAGTGACTCCATGATGATATCGCATTGAGAGACTTCGTGATGAAATATTTTCCGCAAATGGGAGTAGCTATTGTGGGTGTCATGTTGAGAGACTCCATGACATAGATATCTGGAAAGATACTTCCCTAGCTAAGAGGGAGTGTTGGTGTTATAGCAGTAGGAGATATCTTTCTCTCAAAATTAAATGATAAATAGTTAATAAGGAAAGTTGGCCTTAATTACAAATTATGTTTTATATTTTATATTTCTTAAAGGAGGCCAACCTATATGAAGAGACACCTTGTTTTGTATATATACAAGGTGAAGTTGTTTCATCAAATGAAAAATTCAATAACTTCAAGTTCGCACCTTAGCAGTAGATCATCATTTGGTAGCAGCAGATAAATTTCAAGGAGAATCATATTGATTTTTACTTTACATTAAGGAGAAGTGTCTTCATTATTTGTATTTAACTCAACCTTGAGTAAGGCCAAAATTGTAAAGCAGATTTCTGCAATTTTATCTGATATATAAGAGATATATATTTTGTTGGGTTTTTCTCCCTCGAGGAGGATTTTCCCAGGGTAAACTATTGTGTTTATTGTTCATGTGTTGCATTCTCTACTTTCTGTTAAAAATGATCCTAAAAATAACAATATACATACCATGTTGATGTTTCTAGACAACATCATCAATGACAATCTTCCAACAATCCCCCCTTTGTCATTGATGGAAACATGCTTACCAAAAACATTCTTGCTTTCCTCAAATATCTCACCAAGTAAATTTTTGAATATCTCTCCTCCTTTGACATCAATGGAAAAGGGTATGCTGGTACCAAATTTTTTTTTGTATGCTTCCCTTCATTTGTATAAATAGATATAACTGAAAGAATGTGCTAACTTCCCCTTAGGAATTTAATCGAAACTTCTATATCATCCAAATATTTGCAAAAGAATTTTAAAACTTGAAAAATGCATAAAAAGTAGAAATGGTCAACCCAAAGATGTTGACCCTTGAAGTTTCTATAAGATAACTTGCCAAGCAGGTTTACTTTCTTCCAAATGTTTCTTTGTTGCTGCAAGTGTTCTATATTGTAACTCAAATTTCGCCAAGGTTTCCTCTCCTTCTTCTGGAGTATTGGGAGTAAGATTTATCTTTGAAGTCCTATCTATATTGGCAAGGGAACTTGAGACAAGTATACACTTCATCTTCACCAAGTCCCTTAGCTTCTCAAATTGCTTGATTATTTCTTCTTTTTGGATTTGCAGTGTAAATTATTTTTCATTTAAGTTCACTATAGAAATTTAGGTTTGATCATCTCTATCTTGTACCAGATCATAAGTGTTTGATGCACTACTTATTTGTGTCACAATTTCATCCATGGCATCCTTTATGCTTTGTGTGGCATTTGACCACTTCATACAATATAAAAAATAAGGTATTTGCTTCTTTTTCATAGGCTTATACATCCTTCAAGCTTTCTCCAACTTTTTTGTGTGTAGATGCACACTTCTCTATAATGTCCAACAATTTATTCTCTGCAAGCCTTGCTTCAACTTCTGTTTCAACTTGATCTTTCAGTCTGAAGGTATATTCCTTGAAGGAATCAATCATCAACTTGAAGTTTCCCATTGTAGGTAGAGAGGAAGCAATGTTTCTTTCAGGTGTTGGCTCCTGTAATGTATTTACAACTTCATCCATTAATTTACTGATCCCATGCTCATGTTGAGCATCATCTATATACATATCTCCTTCCTCAATGTGTTCCGAAGCACCAGAGTCAACATTTAAGACTTCTTCATCAACAACATTGATACCAATTTCCTTTTTCCTTGTAGCTTTATGTTTGACTCTCCTTGTAGTTTTCTTTGCTTCTACCCTGGTGGAATGGACTACCAGAGGGGTTTTCTCCCTTACTAGAGGACTATATGTGGATTTCCTTTTCTCACCAGCTACATGAAGAGATCTAGTAACTAATCTATTTGATCTCCTAGAGCTACAAGAGGCTTCTGCTGCACTCATATAAGTGAGCTAGATCTTTCTATAACAACCCTAACTTGTTTTTTTGAGATGCCAAGCTCTTTGGCATATGTTTCTACCTTAGTATCAACATTTTTCCTTATCTGTGATTCCTTAAATTCTAGGTGAAATTCCATTGAATTTTCTTCATAATTCCCATACCTTGGTTTACTGGGGTCTTTAGGAAAATTTAGTAGCACTTCTACACAACCAACAAATTTTTCTTTTGACACTTCATAACCAAGTTCCAAAACCCTAATGGTTCTAGGTTCAACTGCTTCCATTATACAAAAACCAACAAAGACTAGAAAAGTAATGTCACATATCCAAGATCACTACAAGGGCATCACCTTGAGCATTCATATCTCCAAGATCACTCATATAGTCTCCTATCTGGAGTGCAATAGGATTTGCATTGGGCCAATTAACTTTCCCAACCATAGGAACTTCTTTCAAAAAGTAGAAAAGCAAACATATCACCAATGTGCCATACCTGAATGCATACTTCGTTTTCTTAATTTCCTTCAAGTTCATCATCAATTATTTTTGGAGCAACTCACAAAGGTCATACTCAACATTATTCTCAAGCATGTCCTATGCCACATGAATTGCAGTGGTAGAGACCGAATTGTCTCTATAAATCTTGTGTCCAATAAGCATACCTACATATCTTATTGCTAGACTTCTGATAGGGTTTATTGTAGCACTCATTCTCTCCATTATAACCTTATTCTTGTTAGATTCCCAAACTAGAACCAGTTTGATTGATCATAAACCAGTTATCTCTCTAATTACTTCCTTAGTAATCATGTGAGGGCCATCAATCCATATAAATTGATCGAGAATTTTTCTTAGGGCCATTCTGATGCACTTCTCTTCATAACTAAAGTTTAGAAACTATTTCCATACATCTAATTTCTTCTTAGTTAAGAATTTGTACTATGTTTTTAAAGTGTAATCATCCCCAAGTAACTCATCTATCCATAAGTCTAATAATTTTTTGGATGAGTGTTCATCCATACTACCATGAATGTATGCCCTAATGTCTTTGGTAGACAAAACTCCATAAGGTATGTGTGAAAAAGTGGCTAAGGGATCATATTCTAAGGATCTGGCAGAGTATCCTTTAAACTTAGGTTGTCATCTCTGTGAGACGTCTAAAAATTTCAGTGTCACCATTGCATTCAAATTTCATTCAAATGATAATTCCAAAAAATTTAAGTGTGCAAGGATTGCTAAATACCTTTTACTCTGCTCGACAAAGTAGGGTTTTGATACTCTACAACTTGGAGATGCTTTGAACTTTCAAATTCATTTCTTGTTCCTCTATTCTCCTTTGAATACTTTTAATGAAATGAATTTTCCTTAGCAAATACACTTTTAACTTTCCAATTTGACCTAATTCTATAATAAATGCTTTAGACCATAAAGATGGCAACCCTAAAAGCTATATGCATAGTCAACTTCTCAGGCTCCACAAATCTCTGCATTAGCATATTTCCTTCCACAATATTCTTCAATAGATCAAGTATTCCATTCTTCATGACATATCTTCATGTTGTAGCTCTAGCACCACTTTTCTAGTGAGGGATATAAGATATCCATTAAAGCTCCCCCTAAGCCATAGCTTTGGGCTTAGTTACTAGAGGAAACATCTACACTAGAGGGTGGTACAAATTCATTTGTAGTTTTTGATTCTTCCTTATTCTTAGGTTTCTCTTTCTTTCTCCGGATCTTTTCCATTTTCATCTTTACTTCAACTGGATCAATCTCTTTGACTGATTCATTCTTCTTTATCAAATCATGCTTTCTTATGTTTCTACTTTTGCAAAATTTAGCAATATGTCTAAGCCTAATACAATTGTTGCATATGATATCTCTCTAGGAATTATTCCTTCCATTCATTCTAGAACGTCATTGATTAGCTTTATGTCCATATCCATAGCATGTATAACACTAACCATTGAAGGATTGAATCATTCTACCATTGTTATATCCATTCATCATTTGGCTTTTGCATTCATTTGCTCTATGTCCAAATCTTTTGCATATAAAAAATTGAATAGTAAAGGATGGAGCATTCTAATTCATTCTGCTTCTACATTCCATTGCTCTATGTCCATATTTATTACAAGAATAAAAAATACCATTGAAAGATGGGTACCTTTGAGAATTTGGTTGTCTGATAGGAGGTCTTCTAGTATTGCTTCTTTGATTCAGGATCTTGTCATTGTTTTTCTCGTCTTCAGTATTTTCTGGTTCATTGATCTTATTTCTTGCATTAGGAATCTGAGATGCTTTTGAGCTTTCTCCTTTTTGAAGTCCCAAACCACCTTTGTCTTTAGATGCTTTCTGACCCGAAATCAACTCATTAAGCATTGTAGAACTTGCCTTGAATTTTTCTTCATGAATTCATACCTTCTCCAGATTTGATCTTAGATTTACCACTTCTTGTTCAAGCCTCATGCATTCATTAGATTTTATTTCCACCATTGCATTTAGAAATTCCTCAACCTTTTTCTTTTCTTCCACTTGCAATTTTAGTCTGGTGAGATCTTCATTTGCTTGATTCAATTGTTCATTGACTTCCTTATGCCTTTATCTGAAATTCTTGATCTTCTTTCTCAGTTTTCTAATGCACTCATTTGCCTCTTTAAGATTTTCCTTCAGATCTCTGTTTTCATCTTCAACTTTGTTAAGATATTCAAAAACAACTTTGAGTTCTTTGTCAAACATGCAATATTCTTTTGTGTATTCAATAGTAGAAATTCCTTCTGGAGGAATAAGATACTTTCTATCAGCCATGTGTTAAATCTCCAAGATCTTCCCAAAGTAGTCAAGTTCCTTCAAGGGATCCAAGCCTTGACACCAATTTTTTAACACCTAGAGTACTAAGAGAGGGGGAGTGAATCAATATTCCTTTACACAATTAAGAAATTATTCATCCAATTACCAAAATAAATTCAACTGCAATAATAAATGAAAGAATGAACCATTCAGAAGATCACATAACACATGAACATCAAGATTTTTATGTGGAAAACCAAAAATGGAAAAAAACATGGTGAGGGTTAGCTCACAATATATTATATCTGGATATAGTATATTACAAAAATGCTCATTACAATTGTACTTAATGTCCACAGACAATAATATAGAAGAAAGAAGGGGTGGCTCACACCCTATTGAACTGTTATAAATGCATCTGCAATATGCTAGATTATAGTTCCAATGAAGTACAATATCAAACTTTTCATTGACCTGAATCAATGCTCTGCTCTACTCTGTATTCACACACCTTGCAACACAATTCACACAACTTTGATCAAATTTGCATCATACACATGTAGGTGGAACACCATACATTTAATCTTTGTACCTTTGATCTCCCTCAAAACATCAAAATCAATCTCCTATATATATCCACATCAAGTCTAACTTCAATTAGGTCGGCCTAATTGGAAGTAACACACCAAATTATACTTGTACTCAAAACGTTTCATCAACATATTTCACCTTAATTCAAAATTCAATTCTCCTCAAGATAGGTCATGATGGATCCAATATAGGTCTTAAATAATATTGCAACACATTAATCCTTCAAATGTGTTAGGTTGGACCTAAATAAGACCTAAACACAAGAACCTTCATTTGTTTACCTAATTTTCCACACGTGGAACTCAAATCTCAATTTCATCTAGAATTCCCACTCAACTAACATCTAATATCTTATCTTCAACATCACAACATAAAATAATTATCCATGAAGGAATGTAGAATCTCCCACACCGATACTTTGTACAGAAAAACAACAACAATATACAAAACTAAACTCTATCATGCATATCTTCTTGAATACTACAGGGTGATCCCACAATATTGGTTTACAATTTTTAGCCAAACTGGACTTTGAACTAAATTTTTCTAACTAAATCTTCACTTTCAGGCACCCATAGCAGCTAAATCGTGAGGATTTTGAAGATGATGCAAACTAGAGATTTGTGATATTTTGGTTGTAGATACTAAATATATTTTTTTCAAATTTTTTGGAATCATATTGCACTTCTATTTCCACCTCCTTTGAAACCTAGTTTTTAATAGTAAACACCATTTTTAAAGAGCGACGTTACTAGCTAATATATAATTTTTTTTCTATGATGGATAAAATTCTATTTTTTTTGAATCTAGATTCGTAACTACGATATCTAGTGCATGGAATTGGTTTCATAGCATCTCATTGATTTTTTTTTCTTAATTAAGTTTCAAAGTCAAACCAGTTACAATTCAAACATGATTCATTGGCTAAAACATAATTTTTTTTGTATGTATTTCAAAATTCATTTTTTTTTCTTGTTGGATCAAGACATCAATATCTAGTGCATTGACATTTTTCAAATTTTTTTTTTGATAATCTGCTATTTTTCCACGTGCAAAACAAAGAGCTTGATTTTCAATGAAAAACCTAAATTCTCAAGAATTAAAAAATAAATATAATAATCAAATTAAATATATTTAAAATTATACTTTTCGGGAAGCTTATAATAAGGACTATATATTTACAAAAAATATTTTTTAAATGAATTCATTTGATCCCCCAAAAGGTAAATCAAAACTAGTTTTTTATCAACATTTTGATAAGTGTAAAGGAGACTCTGTTATACGTATGGTTTAAAAATAGTAGGGTTCTATCCAAGAGGGTTTGATCAAACCCTCTTCAATTGAAATCCTTTAAATGGAAATTTTCAAGGCTTAAATCATTATATTTTCTAAAAATATGTGATTTCAACAAAAATCAAAATGCCCTAGAAAGTGTAAACAACTATTGTGGGATCACCCTTCACCAAACAACAAAAAATATTAGATTTAAATGCATTTGATGATCACCAAATTACTGTTAGAATCAAATAGTGATATATCTATTTTCAGTGGGGTGTGGACCCAAAAAATGATGCATTGAACCACTACATTAGCAGATTTGACACTTAGGAATTTTCCTTTGTAGCTATAATTTCTGGACCAACTTATCCCATACAAATATCTTCAAAAACACTTCTAAATCATGCTAGAATGATCCAAAACAATGTTTAAATCAATGACAACACTGGATCATGAAAAATACCATGCTCATGTTGCTAGACAACATCATCAATGACAATCTTCCTACAATCCGCTCTTTACAACATTGTTAATGACAATCTTCCAACAAGGTTTACTACTTCACAATTCATATGATTCAACAATTTATTTTGTAAACTTATGGGTGATAGTTATAAAATATTCCTTAGAGGCTATAATTGAAGATTCAACTATCTTTATTTCCCTTATGGAATACTAGGTGGTGATTCAAGGTTAAATTATGTTTGTTTACTTGCTGATTCTTTAGTAGTTGACTCAATCAAAAATTTCTCTAGATTAGGTTCAATTACCTTCTTTTTTATTTTTTTGTGCAAAAGTTGTGGCTTTACTTATTGTTTTTCATTTTCTTGGTTTAGCACGGTACTTACTACAATTTTTTTGAAAAGTATATCTTTATGATCTCTAATTCAATTCATGCATCTATATGATTTAATACAATGCAAACCAAGTATAGTTTCCTAGGAAAGGTAAAAAATTGTGTATTTCTCCTTGATGCACTAGTCCAAACTCAACTTGCTAGGCTATTAGGACTTTAACGTCTTTCCCTAAAAATGATGCCAAAATTTAGGGACAAAACAAACAATCTTAGTTCAATTAAATAGTGTTTGGTATTGTAGCCTAAGATTCAATTGAGTCTTATGTCAATCTGAGGCGTAAGCTTGTGAAAGACATAATGGCTACATGCTCAAGGGTTGTAGGTAATAAGCTAAGTGGGATGAAATACAACTAAACCTAATAAATGGACTGTGACAATTAAAGTCTTATGTGATGACTTGTTTAAAATTTGTTTCAGGAGCATCATACTTTGCTACATGAACATGTGTTACTATAGTGTTCCATTTACTTATGTATGTGTTGTTAGATATATATTTCTCACGTGTTATTGAATAATTTTTCAATATATAATCTTAAATTTCTTTAATCCCTACCTATCAATCATCTACAGCCGGGATTAAAATCTCTAATGCTAGTGGGTTTTGAATTTGGGTCTATGGTGTGAAACTTTTCTCCCCACTAGTAGACTCAAACTTGATGGGAAAAAATTGTTGCTGTTTATGGAGCATATCCTATAAAATAATGGAAGGGGATTGGTTTCTTAATATAGCTACATTTGACCTACCTAAAGGTTCCCCGATTGACATAAAATATAGAACCAAGGTTTGCATTTGTAAATTTCCTTCTTGTTAACCCAATGTGTTGCAAGTAAGGAAATATAATAGTTCTAACAAATTATAAATTAAAGAAAAATAAATGACACATTCAGCCATGATCATTTTGAGAGATAAAATAACTCATTTATTATTTATATCATTAACCCTTACATACAACACTTCACACCTCAAACATAGCTATATACATCACATTTGGTTGGGTGATTACATATACAATATATCTATATTACATATGTCTATCTATTATCTATATCTCCTCCCATATATTAAATGTGTCTTACACATGTTGTACATTACAATGATATTATATATTTATGAGTAGGGGTGTGTCCCTAGGCTCAACCTCCTACAACTGTGATCATATAGAGGTATCACAAAGTGGTTGGTTACATACCACAACTCTAATTTGTTGTTTCTAAGGTGACATTTGTTTCATCATTGGGAGGGTAAACATATTAGACTTAGCCTCTATAAAACATGGGTTTTCAACCTAATATACATGATATATCTAGAAACCCTTTTAGGTTTTCAACTAAACCTCACAAGAATCCAAGGATGGCTATATAAACTCATGGTGAAACATTGGGGTACCCATCCTAGTGGGATTTGAACCCAAATCTATGACATGAATATATATAGTATATAAAAGATGAAATGAATGGTTACTATATTTATATATATACATCTACATATTCATCCCTTCTCATATGACTTCATGCTCATATGTTCACATATATACTTCCATTATGCTTCACACTCTTATTTCATTCTAGTACATTCCTTTCTTTAAATAATTTTATTTATTCAATTAAACATGATGAGAGGTGAATATGAAAGGGGGTGAATTAACCTAATTAAATCAATTAGATTAATAGATGAAAATGATGCATTTAATTAAATAACTAGGCTTATTTGATTAAATAGGCGAAATGAGGATGAATTTTAGGATGAAATGATGTTAGTGACCAAATTAAGTGTATAATACCATTCAGGACAATTTTAAGTGTTTATGTTTTGTCCTTGTTTGAAGCAAGGTACCGGTTACATTGATTCAAAGACTGACGCTTTTCAAATTAATGTTGTTGCTTAGATCAAAATTTTTTAAAAAAATCATTATTTTTGGATGCCCCACTGTTGCCCTAGTAGAAGGAAATAAGCTAGTATCCTACCCCCTCGAGAGATCGAACGAAAATTTTGAATTTTGGGTTGATCTCTTGACAAAGATGTAACACCATTGCAAGTGAAGAAACATACTATGGGACACAAAAACAAGCTCAGAAACACAAAAAAAATCTCAAAATATGCCCCATAGCATAGGAATTGGTAAAAAAGGCAAAAACCATAGCTTCCCTCTTAATTTAGGGAAAAAAAACCCTAGTTGTTAGGCATAAATATATGTTAAAGGGTCATTTTCAATTCATTTGTGCATTCACACTTTGAAATTTCTTGCAATTTTTTCTTTGACCCTCTAACGAAATGGCTCACCATGTGCTTCCATGACACATCATCAACCGAGTTTGAGAGTACCAATGGCCTCTAGACGTAGGACCACCAATATGCGAATCAAAACTTTCCTTGTACTTCACTTTTTTCATGTATTTATTAGGCGTCGAGGCTAGGATAGTTTGGGCGTTTCTAATTGTGATGCTTTTAGGATTTTTAGTGACGTAATTATTAATTATGGTGACACCATTGTAAATAGTGATGCTTCTTGGGATTTAGAATTAGGGTTTCAAATTGATTATAGTGACGCGATTGCATTTAGTGATGCTAGCTAGGATTTGATTTGGGTGACATTGGGAATTATGGTGATGCCATTGTCCAGGGTGACACTTCCTAGGATTTGAATAGGGGCAACTCCATTTGGAAAAAAATAATTAGAGTGACACATTTGATAAAAAAAATGCAAGTGTCAATTGGGTGTGCAAAAGCTCCAAACTTTGTCAATTTTAACAAAATTTTGATGTTGTGCACTTTGTGGATGCAGGAGGTTGTCCAACCACTAATGTCATGCAAGCATCAGCTTGGACTACTTACAATGCTAGATGATTTGGACGAGATTCAATAGGAGCACCTTGGAGAGATCAAGATCTGGTTTATTGCATACATGCCCAAGGTGAGGACACATTTAGCAATGATGATAGCATTGTGTGAGGGGTGGCACAGTGAGACCTCATCCTTCCACCTCCCCACTAGTGAGGTGACAGTTACTTTGGAGGACGTGTGGAGGATTCTGTAGCTTCTTATTCATAAAGACCAAGTGATTTATGATACTGAAACTAGATACAATGCATGCCATGAGGTTCTACATTAGGAGGATGTCATACTTGCAAGCTTGTAGATTTATTTAGAGATGTACCAAGGACACTCACCCATATTCAAATTGATAGTCAAAGCACTAATTTCAAGGATTGTTGCCCCATATCGGTAGGGAAAAGGGTTTAGTCCCAATTGGAAACTTTCCTGGAAAAGGATGATGTATAGGAGAACACTGTATGTGTGGAGCCCAATCATGTTGGCCTCACTTTATCATGATATGCACCAATTTGTATACTGCTAGGACAAAGGCATTGGAGCAGGCATTATGCCACTACACATCTGGGCATGAGAGCATATAGTTGTGCTTAGACCTGTGGTTCATGTTGAAATTTCATGCCCCCCTTTGATTTCCCATCATTGATAACAAATCTGATAGATTCCCCATGGGCCATATTGCATGTTTTCTCCTTGAAGTTTCCTAAATTTTTCTAAGTCCCAGAAGTCCTAGAATTTTGATTTTTTGGGTTGTCTCTTACCCACTTCCTTCATGCCTTCTCCATTGCTTCTTTTCTTCCTTCCCATCTTTCCTCTAATTATTTTGGCCTTCGACCTTTCCCTTTACCCCTTACCAATCTCTAAAGGTAAGCCTTAGGCTTTACCTCCGACCACTAAAGCTCGATTAAGGTTTTCAAGACTTGTCTAAGTCTTGGCTTGTCAGATTTTGGGGGTTGATCTTCCCTCTTTCATCTTCCATGCTTACGCCTTTCTTCTATTGGCCTTCAACCTTACCCCTTACCTCTTACCTTATTTATTTCACAAGGTGTAATCCTTCCTCTTGACCTCTGACCTCTGATGGTCCGAGGTCCAACCTCTGATTTTCAAAGATAAGCCTTCTCCCTTATGCCAGATGTTTTCTCTCTTCTTTTTTGTTCCTTCTTCCTCTATTCTTTCCTTTGGCATGAGGTAAGCTATAAGGTTGATGCCCTACTCTCGACCACTCGATTGATGACATATGACAAACACATTTTTTGGGATCCATACCATTTAATTCATGCTTATAAAGGCTTCCTTTCGGGCCGAATGCCTCAACCTTTCGACGTTTTGATGTGCTTTTTGGGTGACATTTTTGATGCTCAATTTGGATTTTGAGCGGTTTGTCTTGGTTCCTAGGATTCAAGGATGACATTAATTTCTCCCCTCACCTTCTACAAGTGGATTTCATGGTGCCCATGCCCATTTATTGCTCTTTGTTTACTTTACTGATGGATCTATGCCCTAATCAAGATTTTCACGGAATGCCTCCATTCTTTCATGCCACAATCTTTTTTGCAAACCCTAGATAGGGTTAGGGTTCAACTTGTGCTTCTAAGTTATGCATGATATATAAAGGAAAGAAATGTATTAATTTTGAGGGTTCTTCCTCTAGCTCCTTTGGGTTTTTCTTTTGTAGACACTGTATTTTACACTATGTAGTTGTAAAGATTGGCTTATGCCTTTGCATTAATGAAGATGATTATTGTTGCTAGTTCTCTCCTCTTTTATCTATGAGTAATCTTTCATTACCTTCATGTATGAGTGTTTGTTTGTATTTTATGTATACATGTGTGAGTCAAATTGTGATAAATTATCCTCCCTTCTAGCACTTTTTCAAACCTTGATCTCCATGTTTACCTCTGAAATTGATCAAATAGAGAGTTGTGTGAGTCCTTTGGTCCTCTTCTTTGATGTATTGTGCAATCTTGGCTAGGAAGAAACAACATTTTCATCTTGGTGTATCACCTCTATGTCCCTTTCATGTTTACCTTCTCCCTTTTTTCTTGTGACCTATTAGTGGTAGGTTTTCATGTGCTAGGTTGGACCAACACATTGCACTAGGATCAAATAAGGAAGCCAACCTTATCCTAAAATTCAACATCATACGCGCAAAGGTCCCACACCTTGACTTTATTTCCATTGTGTCATTGGAATGTTGAGCTTCGTGCTCAATAGGGTGCAATTTCATGTGACAATAGTTCATGTGGCAGGTGTTCATCTTGACGAGCTAGTGGTGTTTCTATATAGGGGCCAGATCACACTTTAGCATACAAGCCCATTGGGGATTCCATATTGGCGACACGTCATTGATGATATGATAGTGTTTAGATGGAGTCCATGGTTATAGATGCCTACCTGGTATGATGATCACCAATAGCTATTTTATGCCAGAGAAACCCGATATATGCAGGGTTACGAGCATATGATGATTGAGTGATAGTTGCTAGATCGAGTGGCTAGACAGATTAGGGAGGTGTAGGATGCACCTAGAGATGATTACACAACCATATTTGCGAGGAATGCTAGGGAGACAACATGGGGTTAGCAAATTGAGCCACATGTGGCTATTGATGATTTCCAATGGCTTGTGGCTAGGCCTTGGGTTTATGAGTAGGGTCAGGTAGATGCCAGGACCATGTTGGCATATGATGCATGGTTTGTACCCCCACTCCATTTGAAAGATTCAGAAGGGGTACCTCCATGAGGGAGACCCAAAGCTCAAGGTGTAAGTAGGGGTAGGGGAAAATGTTAGCAGGTCCCACAATAGCCACCACCAGGGCCAGACCCTCGGGATACCTAGGTTCAGGCCCTCACAGCTGAGAGTGACTAGTTGAGGCAACAGGTGCAAACATTGACTGGGGAGTGGGACCATGAGCGCTAGCTCTGATAGGAAATGGATATTTAGCTAACCAAGGAGACTAGTAGGAGGTGACAACTAGAGGTTGTCATAGTGGCCACCTAGGGTCAGACAGTTGTTGCACATATGTATAGGGATGTAGTGATAGAGGCTACTTATTATCAATTTTTTAATTATCGAGATGTCCCTAACAGGTAGCCAATTTTTTCACATAGGAGTCAGGTATAGCCGAGTGGGTCAGGCGGGCAACCCTCGGTTAGGCAAGTGGGAGAGCCTATCCATCAATTGGATTAGTCACATCATGGTGAATGAGGCAATAGGGGATAGCCTCCTTGCATAGACACTTTTTGGATATATAGCCTAATTTATACATGTATACACATTCATCAACTCATTTTTGGATAGTCTCTTGTATTTACACTTTTGATGATAGTTACACACATTGACTCTGATATTTGTACCATACAATTTACTTTTGATATATATATATATATATGATATTGATCAATTTTATTTATGATGTGATACATTTATGATATGCGATGTGATGTATTTATTTCACATGTTATGATTATGTATGGATGCCATGGATGCAAATGTTTATGTTATGGATGCACTTCCTTATTTATGCCTTGTGACATGAGATGATCTATGAGGTGATGTTTATGTGATATGGGATGTATGATGAATGTGATGCCATGGATGTTTCCTTCTCTTTTTCAGTATCTTTCTATGACATGCTATGGGTTGGATATGATTTTCTTTTTCATGTTTCCCATATGATGATGTCATTATTTTTATGATATGTAGATGATATGACATGCTTATGCAGGATGTATGTATGCTAATGGTTTTGGATGCGGGCTGGATGCATTATGATTTTGGTTGAATGTCATGATACCATGTTAGCGTGGAAAGTGTTATGTTTTTTTCGAACACACGCCCCACCGGAGGTGGGGAACTCTCTTTTGCTTTTGATTTCATATTTTTTCTTTAGGTTCCACCTTTTCCCCTTAAGGGATGGGTTCCTTGTCTTTGATTCACTTCACTTGATTGAGTATAAATGCTTTATCTGCACTTTATGTGTTTTATTTTGCAACATTTCAATTTTCAGTGATGCCTTGAACTTGGTGGTTTCATGAAAATTTTATTTTGGCATTGAATTGTGCAAGTTTGGGAATGTTTCACAAATTTCCTTCAGTGTCAGATTTTCCTGAGGAATTTGAAGTTTGCTAAATTTGCAGGCATGTAGATTTCCTAGAGTGTTAGGCATTCGCTAAATCCACCTCTAGGTGGATTCCTTGAGTCACTTGTGCTTCACTAAATCTGGGGGTCTCTATATTCCCTGAATCCGCCATGGGGTTGTTTTCTCGAGCTTTTAGAAAGGTCTTGTCAATGAATTTATGGCTCCGACAATGGAGGTACTTTGGCCATTAATGTTAATTTTGAGTGTGATTTATAGGATTTTTCACTTGCATTATTCATTCTAAGTGTTGCATTTTGTGGAGCACTTGGGTATTCTTGCATTTCAAAGGTTAGAGTCAGCATTAGCGCTAGGGAATTTCACATATTTTTAGCTAGTGTTTCCAGGAGCATTCTGATCGACATTGTTAGCTTCTTGTTTTATAAGGTTGGGTGTTTAAACCTTCTCAAATTTGATCACGATTTGGAATTCTTGTGTTGCAGTAAAAATTTGATAATGTATGTTCAATTTTGCAAGTTGTATTGAAGTGGTTTATTTGATTTCCTACTTTGGGGTTTGTTTGCATGCTTTCCATTTCATGGAGGTTTTGCTTGAGCTTGAACATCATCATTTCATTGTCAATTTTGGTTTTGAATAAGTTTTGATTGTTTACTTTGCAATTCAAAGATAGAAATTAGGGCATTAGTTGATTAAAACTAGGGTTTTGCGAACCTTCATCTTTCAAACTAAAAACCAGGGCATCAATGCACATATTGCAGTGGGATGAGGTTTTGAATTTTTGTATTTGATGATGCATTTATGATTAATGTATTAAACTAGGGCATGCATTTGAATCCATGTAGTTAATTTTTCCTGTAGGTAAACCCTAGTTCATGGGTTTGAGAGTTCATACTTGATGATTGATTATTAATTTGATTGAACCCCGATTTGAATTCTATTCCATTTATGGAATCTTTGTTTGAATTCATGATCAATTATAGCATGGAAATGGAAGAATCTTAGTGAAATAAAATCTTGAGTTAGAATTTTTAGCAACCTCATGAAATCCTTAACATCATGAAATCCTTGAAGGCCTGACTCTTTGCTAAATTCGTCCTCTAGTGGAAACACGAAATTTGTGTCCTTCATAGAATCTGTGTGGACATGGAATCCCCGAGCTTCAATCCGTTCACAAAATCCACGAGGTCCCAGATTCCCTAAATCTGTGAGGGCTTTAAATCCTTGAAGTTATGAGATGCATGCTATTTATTTTGGATTGATCTTGGCAATTATGAAAGGAGAGTTTTATGGTATCAAGGATGTTTGATAAGTGAAATTTGATTGAGTTCCCTTTGAATTGTGGAATCTACTTATGCACATAATGCTCAAAGGTCTAGCCATTTATGGAATCCGCGAAGGGGCAGATTCCCCGAAGTCCATCCATAGCCAAAATCCGCAAACTGTGGAAAAAACCGAAGTTTAATGACTAATTTTTAAGGGTTTTTATGATGATTTGAGATCAATTATATTTTGCATATGTACTTTCATGATTACTCTAATGGATGCAATTGAGTTTTAGTGATTAATCATACTTGTAATTTTAGTAATTATGGTTTTTTATCAGATGCAGGGTGAATCCAACAAAGGGAGGGATTCTAAGGCAAAATCAACTGAGCCAGCTAAAGAGGGGCCTTTAACTAGAGTTGAGAAAATGAAGTATGAATTCAAAGGTACAAGTCTAGAGTCAAAGATCATCTCAACATGGGGAAAAGTGGGAGACAACAATATGGGTCATGTGGACTATGAAGACTTCAAACAAAGAATGTTTGGTGATGCACAAACCCCTCTTGCCAAAATCATTGTTCATACAGGATTAGCACAAGCTGTCGGGTTCCCACCTTTAGTGTAGTGTCCTAAATTGGTCATGGAATGTGCAAACCATTATGATTTAGAAAAAAGGGTGATTGTTGGCCCTCAAGGGAGGATAATGGAAAATTTAACTAAAGAGTCAATAGCTGAAACTTTTAACATTGGGTCGCATCACAAGTTGGTAAAGGTACAACTAAGGGTGGCTCAATAATTATATGAATCTGATCCTGCTAAAGCACTAGAGATCATGAATAGTTCTTGGATTGAGAAACCAAAATCACATTACTCCAAACTACCTAAGCTATTGTATAGGAGTGACTTCAAGCAAGAATATAATGATATGATTACTCTTTTGGGTAGAGTAATGGGATTAGATGAAGCATTTATGTTTAAAGAGTGGATGTTCTATGTTATTTCAGAAATTGTAAAGGGAATCCACTATCACTAGGCAGGAACCATCAGTGACAATCTTGATTTGTAGTTGAGGAATGTGTAGGAAACAAAGAAATTTACCATGACTTCATATCTTGTGAATTTACTTGTCAGGAATAATAGATACAGAGGTTTGAGTTGCAAGGGAGTCATCGGTAAGGATAGGGTTTGTGATGTATATCCTTAGTTATAGTTTAATACTTCCAACTATAGGAGGGTCAATGATGCTTTCTTGATGTACATTACAAGAAATTTGCAGGATGCTCTTCATGTCAGAATATCAACTGAGGCAATGGATTTAATTAAGAGATATGGCTATTGGTTTATCCAATTTCCAAGGTTTTCTTATATCAAAGTACATAGATCCCCATAGGTACCTTTTAGACTCTCAGCTAATATCCTCATATTGCTGGAATTGACTAGGAAGTTAGTTACATTTGATGTTTTTTTGAATAATATGCAGAAAATAAGGGTTGGTGATGAGTTTCCTTTGAGAATTGGTAGTTTGGAAGCTTGTCCTTCCATACAATGTGCTCATCACTTTGAGATTGAAATGGTTCATTTCCATTTATACTCTCACATAGATAGGGGAAAGTTTGATCCCTATGGTACTACACAAAGGATGGCTAACAAATAATATAGACACAAGGATCATATTGAGGATTATTGGGCTAATTGCAAAGATGAAGTGTAAGTGATAAAAAGAAGACACTCTAGATTGCCCCTAAGATTTATTAGACTTCATAAAGTGGCCAATGTTCCTCACCAGGTGGGTGATGAAGAGGACCCAATGCAATATCATGATTATGAGTAGTTTCAAGACAAACCACTTCTTGCTATCGATTGGTTAGAAGATGAAATTGTTGATTTGAATCAACTTACTACTCCAATGCTAAGATATTCCAAGAATTGGGTCAAACATAAGGTGTTGGAGCTGGAGTCTATGGGCACAAAGTTTACCTATGACCTCATGGGTGATTTAGAATCTCATTCAGAGGAAGAGACTGCAAAACACAAGATGACACTACCGAGCCCCATGAGGAGGAAGATACAAAAGAAGCACAGTTTGTAATAAAGAGAAGAAATAGGAGTCAGGATAAAGGAAAAGATCCTAAGAGGCAGTCTGTTGCCGAAAGGAGAAAATCAACAAAAGAAAGCATTGAAGAAGGAAGTGTAGAGGCTCAACCCTCTAAGAAAAGAAAACTTCTTATTGAAGGACAAAAGATGGCCAAGTCAAAGAAGGAAAAAGTTGGTGAAGAGGGAACAACTCAAGGTAAGGCAGTTGAAATAGAGAGTTCTAGGGAGAAGCCACAAGTATATGTCAGAAGGAAATCTCCTGAGCAGAAGATTCCCCCTTCTACTGCAGAAAATATTGGAGATGTGGTAAGTGATCATGAGGAGAATGTTGAAAAGACATCTAATGATGAAAATGAGAATGCAAATAGAGTACTTATAGGAAATAATACTCATCCTCCATCTCCTATTCAAAATGTACATGCTGATGAAGAGAAAGAAAATGTCTCTAGAAACCTTGAACAAGAAGAAGAAGATGAAGATGTACCCACACCAGAGAGTGGAGAGTTGAATGATTTCAGAAGGTAATTGGAACAAATGGTCTCTGAAGTACAAAGTAAAAATGTAGAATCAGAAATAACAAAGGAAATTCCTTCTCAATCTCCTGTGAAGGAACATGTAGATGTGTTAGATACTGAAAATAAAGATGAGGGACAACATGATCAGGATGATACTGATAGAAATTTGGAGGACATTGAGGATCAACCATCCAAATATTAGCAGGAGAAGAATGCTTCTCAAGATAATATAGAGATGGAATGCTTCTCAAGATAATATAGAGATGGAACAATCAAATGCTCCTAATTGATTAAAATAAATATTAAAGCCCAAACCAATCATTGTGGAAGAAGAGACTCTAGATTGGGGTAAGTTTCTAGCCAATTTGGGTAAAAGAAAGAAGAGAAAGAAAGAAAGGATAATCTCTAGATTGAAAAGGGATGAAGCTAACAATAGAGTTATCCATATTGCTATTCCTATAAATGACAAGCACAAGAATGAGGTGAAGCCATTTGATTTCAAGGTAGAAACTATTAATCTAGGCCCATCTACAAAGGAATAGGAGAAGGAATATTTACAAGAGCCTATACATGTCATTCTTAGAAGTCTGGATGATGAAAATAAGGCAAAAGAAAAGTTGCAGCAATAGTTGAGAGAGGTGCAGAAATATGTACAACATCTAATTAAGCCTCTACAAACACAGACCAAGTGAAGGAGCCTCATTTTTAGAGGGATTGTTGTCTAAAGATGTAGTTTCTAAGATTGAAAAGATGAGAATGTCCTTGTAGGTTACCCAACAATGGATTGTAGTGTAAGCAAAAGAGGGGATGCAATGATTGAAAAGATATTGCATACATAAAGGAAGGCTTCATCATTTCTTGAAGAAATATCTCAGCTCACAACAAAATGTCAAAAGGTAGATGATGCTACCATTGTTGAGTTGAAGAAAATCACAGAAGTTCTAGAGGAAGAGTTCATCAAGGAGAATGTCCTTATAGTAGAAAATATAAATAAGCCAATGGAATGGATAGATGCATTGGATTTCAAGAAAGAACTCATGATAAAAGCACTCAAGAAGAAATCAAAGATCCAAAATAAAGTAAAAGAGATATCTAACAGTCGTATTGCATTTTTAGAAATTGTTACATGAAGTTAGAAATTTGGAAGGAAGAATTTAAATGTAGATCGACTACAAAAATGGTTGTAAGAAGTCTATTCTCTAGTTGGGGATGGAGCTGTAGCAAAAGACCGCCTAGAAGATGCAGTTGTTTATATCTCTAACCTGGATAGATATCAAGGGCTACAAATAGAGTGGGAAAATACTTTGGTTGAATATGGAGAAGAATTAAAGATAATTAAATGTAGAATAAAGTTCATCCTAGTCCCAGATCCAGACGACCTTGATAATGTGCTTTCAAAAGTTAAAGAACTTTCTAGAAATGAAGAAAAGGATAACAAAGATGACATGGCTTAGTTTCATCGAGCAATGTGCCCACCACCTTAGGAATAGCTAGAGTTAAAGTCAACTATGCTTAGAATTCTGTTCCAATAGCTTTTCATTTCATTTTAAATTCCTTTTAAGACCGACTTTGTAATATTTTTATTAGGGTTGTTAAAACTTCCAAGGCCGACCTATTTGGCCGACCTCATGTAAAACCTAATTTAATTTCTCTCCTAGGATGACGTGTTGAGGGTTTCTCTATATATTGAGGCCTCTTCCTCATTTGTTGTTGTTGATGCTACTGGACAAGAGATACTTGAATTGATGCAAATCTTAGTGAAGTGAATACAATTGAAGACATTGTATTTTGGTGTTCTTGTATAATTTCATCTATGCATGGTTCTTGTATTTCAAATCTGTTATAATTTTTTTTGAGTAAGTGATTCCATGATTAATCATAGAGCTAGTTGGAGTTCATTTGTGTTTATGATAAAGTGTTTAAGGTGTTGAGGAATCTTCGGTCCATACTTTTAGCAATTTGCTGATTGTAGATTGTTGTGTAAAGTTAGCCTAGGCCTACTCCTTGTTGCACTCAAGTTCAATTGTGAATGTTTGCACATTTCATACTTTTGGGTGAATGTCTAGATATCTACAATATGAAAATATTTAATACCTTTGGATATTGCACTATCTTTGTGATACTATAGATTTGAGCGTGGTTAAGAAAGGATTGGTTTTGGAAGATTGGTCCACCTTGAACGCTATGTTGTTTGCACAATTGATCTTCGGTTTTAGAATTAGGATATTTCTCTAAACCCTTATATTTTTTATTTCTTTGAAAATAATTATTATAATAGGATTTATAAAGCATCATTATATTGCTATATTTGATGATAAATACCTCCAACATTGTTCATTTGTAAGGCCCCTTGTGATTACCATCAAATCACATTTTCATTGAGTTGCTTATTCATTGTCAAGACTTGACATTAGAGACCTTGGGGTTTTTTCTTGGGGCTTGATGATAGATATTTACCTTTCAAGAGAGATAGGATACTTGTATTCTATTTGATTTGTTGTAGTGCTAAAAACGCCATCAACAGAAATAAGATAGAAGAATAAGATGAATGGATTGACAATTGATTTTGAGATTGATTTAGAAGTCCAACAAGTCCATGAGTTGTTGAGACTTTATTATATTATGGTGATGAGATTGATGTTTTGCTCATTTTTGGGATTGGGACTCTCCATCATTCCTTATTTTGATATAACACATAGGCATGATGCATCATGGTATTAAAAACTAGGATAGTGTTGTATGTAGTGTGATGGACTTTGACTCTACAAACAAATGGATAGTCCTTGTTCACACCTTGGCATATGAAAACCTCGTTGGAATGTAGTTTAGAAGTTTAGAATATCTTGGAACAAAGAACATGCAATAGTCAACAATTTACTCTAAACAACCTCCCTACACACAACTGACCAAGTATGCTCCAAGATTATTTTACAAGAATACCCCACAAGCACAACAAAAAAAATATAATGAGCAATGCTCATTCCTTTCTCTCTAAATCATTTAGGCATCATTAAGAGGTCCTCAGAATGGGTCAACAAGATAAATAATGAGAAGATAAAAAACAAACAATCAATATTATCTAATCTTTTTCCAACGTAACATAGCTAAAGTGTTTTCTGAGTTGTGACCAAGGCCTAAAGGGGACTGACCTAGGGCCTTAGGGGCTTATCAAAGATGAGCCTTGCCTATGTTATACATGCAGATACCACATAGTTCAACTGGCTTTGACCAGTTTATTGATGATATATGAACACTTGATAGATTCTCAGTTTATTATGATGGACTCCTAACCTAAAGTGTCTTGGCAGCACATCAGTGATGGTCTTGACTACATTCAAGCTCAAAGACAATGTACTTCAACATTGTACTATTTTTGGATTTTATTTTCAATGTTTTGACCTTTTTAGGGATTTTGATGTGTTTTTTGAATGTTTTGGATTTTGACTTTACAATTTTTTTGAATGTTTTTGGATTTTTGGATATACAAGATTTTGAATGTTTTTGGATTTTGATGAAGTTTTTATGAATGTTTTTGGTATTTTTTGAGATATTTTGAATAACCTTAAGATATACAAGAACCCAATCCGATGCATAACAAAATGCCCCTAGTGTGATGTGATAGACTACCTCGATATAGGCAGGACAAACTAATCTTAGGAATGTACCAAGTAGTACTAAGGGGAATATGATACTTTAC
Source organism: Sequoia sempervirens (assembly GCA_007258455.2). Classification (NCBI taxonomy): domain Eukaryota; kingdom Viridiplantae; phylum Streptophyta; class Pinopsida; order Cupressales; family Cupressaceae; genus Sequoia; species Sequoia sempervirens. The sequence goes on along the minus strand of VDFB02379711.1, from coordinate 32,878,023 downwards.
AATATGAAGCTATGATATAGATGCAGAGGGGTGATGGAATAAATAGGATGATTGATGTGATGGGTGGATGTGATGTGAAGCATGATAAGCTAAAGAGCCAAAGATAGATGGAGGTGCTTATTTACACAAGGAATCTTTATGCCATGTTTTCACCAAGGTACTTTCCCAAAGTGCCATCAAAGAGGTTTTCACTAAAGGAAAATTTTTGCTTTATCATTTTCAATCCTTTTTTCTTATTATTTTTTGGGATTTTATCATTTTTTTAATTTTTTAGATTTAAACCTTTCAAGCCTAGGCATAATTTTTTTTGAGATGTAGACTACTGATTAGCTCTTGCAATGGTTCTCCTTCAGACGTTGATAATTGGTAAGTTCCTTGATCCATAGCTCACTGTGACAACTAATGGGATCAACCAATTAGGCTCAAACTTTCCTTTATTTTCTGAAATTGGAACATCCTTCTGATTTTTCTCGAGGACAAGATACCCTACCTAGAAAGACTGACTCTTGATCTTCTTATTGTAGCTTCATTTTAGTCATTTTTGGTATGCTTGCAAATGATTTAGGGCATCAAGGCAACACTCATCTAGTAATTCTAATTCATTCAGCCCAGATACCTTATATTCTTCATCTGTGATCAAATTATGCAATGACACTCATAGTGAGGGAAGCTCAACCTCAATAGGTAGGATGGATTCTGATCCATAGACCAAGGAGAAAGGGGTTGCACCTGCAGGTATGCAGATACTGGCTCAATAGGCCCATAGGGCAGTGTGTAACTACAAATTCCAATCACAACCAGCTTCATTGATCATTTTCTTTAGGATTTTAAGAATGGTCTAGTTTTTATCCTCAACTTGACCGTTGCCCTAGGGGTAATAGGGGGTAGAGAATTGATGTTGGATGTTAAATCATTGGCATAGCTCTCTCACATCTTGATTCTTGAAGGGTGTTTTTTTTATTTGAGATAAGGGCTTGTGAAACACCAAAGCAAAAAATAAGGTAATTCAGGATAAACTTAGAGATTTGCTTCCCCATTATATAAGTCATAGGAATGCATTTGACCCACTTAATAAAGTACTTAGTGGTCGTGATGATGAATTTGTGGCCATTAGATGAGGTGAGAGTAATATTTCTTAGGAGGTCAAGCCCCCACTATGAGAAATGCCAAGGTGTGACCATTGGTTGTAACTCCTGAGCTAGAGCATGTATAAGGTCTCCATGCTATTGACACTAGATACATTTCTGCACATATTGATGAGCCTCTCTTTCCATGGTTGGCCAGTAATACCCTGTCCTCAACAGTTTCTTGGATAAGGTCATACCACTAGAATGGGAACTTCAAATGCCTTTGTGTACTTTTGATAAGGAGGTCAAGGCTTCCTCTTAGTTGAGACATCGTAGTAATGTCCCCTCAATGCTTCTACGGTATAAGGTATCACCTACGATGACAAATCGGGATGCCTTTTTAACAAAGGTATTCTTAAGGTTGGAGGTGATATCATATGGGAGGGTACCTCTACTAAGATGTAGACATCAAAAAAGTATTAATTTTCCCTTGCTTGATTTAATGACAAATTGGACTTAATATCACATTGGTCTAGTGTTGTGAGGTGTTTTACACATCCACACTGGGTCTTGGGCCCTTTTAAAGCTAAAGAAACCTAACCTTGCCCTAATTTAATGTTGTAAAATGTATTTATTTACATCTTCATATTAAATTCATGAGACTTGTAAATCAAGTGGACCTAATCTAGTGTTGTAATGTGTTTTTTACATTCACATTAGGTTTAGGGCCCTGCTAAGCTAAATAGACTAAATTTTGTCTTAATCTAGTGTTGTAAAGTGTATTTATTTACACTTTCACATTGGATTTTGGACTTTATTGCATTTATGACCTTTATATCATCATTAATAAGACCCTATGACCCCATATTGTGCATCCTGAGGCATAATTTAATCAAAAACTTGACTAAATCAATATAAAAGCTTAGATTATCCACTCCCCATCATCCTAGCTAGAAAAATAGCTCTTGTTGGAGCCATTCACCACTTCAGGTGAATGAGTCCCATCTAGGTGAGACTTATTCTCCTAGGATGGCGAATGATTCCCATTTGAGCTATTTTTGGGGTTTGAGTGGAAAAAAAGTGGGTTTTTAATTCAAAATTATCCTAGGTCAGCCTTAGGGATCAAATTAATGATCATGTGAGTGGATTGCCTATCTAAAAAAGCTTCCAAATCATTATTTCATCCATCCATCCATGTTGTCAAGTCAAGCACTTAAGGGTTAAGCATTTCAAGTCTTGACAAGCTCATTACAATAACTTTCAAGATAAATTCTAAGGAATTCAAGAGCAAGATTCTTCATCAATTGTTGGAACACTTCAAGATCTATCATCATGACAAGCTTCTAATTGCATTATTTCATGTTCATGCTTCATTATCTTATTTTATCATTTGGCTTAATTACCTAAAAGGGGTTTGACCAAGGCAAACCCCTATCTCTAACAATCAACATTTTATCTCTCTTGCTTTGTGTGATTGCCGATCTAGGTGCTTTGATGAAGGCTTGGAGATGATTGAAGAATAGGTTACAAAATTGTTGGAGTCATTTCCCTATTGGAAACATCAAAATACTCACAAAAAGTCACTTATAGCCCCGAAAATCAGGGTTTTGGATTCAAACACCTAGAGGAATAGATTGAGCAAACAAAGAAGAGCTGATCTATAATTTGAATTTCCAGAAAAGTCAAATTAGACTCATTCGCCATTAGTGGTGAATGAGTCCCAATGTAGGTGTTTTTCAGAGATTTTTGCAGATTTAGGTAAGCATTTTCCCGAAACTTGCTCCGGTATAGTTTTCTAGATCTAGGACTGATTCGCCCAGAATGGAAAATGAGTTCCACCAAGTATAAAAATTGGCATTCTCAATATTACAGAGCTCCATTTCATCTCCAACAAGATTCTAGGTGCACACTTCTAGTTTTGTAGCTTTCTATTTTGTTTCATGGTAATTTCTAGGTCATTTAGAAATAGTTTGCATATCACACTATTTTTTTCAATATTTCATGTTTTCCAAGTTTACACTTGGTGAACCCATTTCTTCTCTCAATCATCTCCAAGGATAACTTGTTGTTAGATCTCTAAGGTATCCTTGAATGTGAATATTGTGAAATCAGATCCCTCTCCTTGTATCCATTTTGTGGACAAGGAAGTGAAGCATCGATTTTCGGTGTCCAAATTTTGTTGAACCTGACTTTAGAACATTTTAATTCTGATTTGGATTGCATTTGCATCCTAGAATTAGCTTGCATTAACATTGCATTAGGATTTGCATTAGTTAATTTGCATTCTAGGGTTTCAAAATTTTGCATTAGTGAAAGTGCATATAGGTTGTATTTTTGCATCTAAAATCATTGAAAAACATCTAAAAACTACATTTGCACTTAGGTTACACATAATACAACATAAAAAGCATAAAAATCCATTGAAAATTCCTAATTTTTTTTGAAAAAAACCCCTACTGGGTGTTGGCCTCCTACAATGATCTAACAACTAATCCCTTATAGTTGTGATTCAAAGACTGGACATCTAAACTAAATAGCCATTCAATCATTATGAAGATACATTTAACTTGTCAACCCAGGGATGTGAACTTGAAATGGGTCAGGACAATATGTGCACTAAGGATCCAAGGTAGCCATACTCATTCTACAACTAAGGAAAAAATAATGCTGAAGGTAAATTGCTTAGAAAGAAATAACATAAGTACTGAACATCAACCAACAATTATGCTAAGCTAAAATGCATGACAAAAATGAAAATCTGAGCAAACAAACAAGAAACTACTCTGTCTTCTTTGGCTACAAGAATAGTCACAAAATTGAATTCTAGTGGTTGCAGGAACAGTTAGTGCCAAATTCTTAACTAATTACTAAACAAAAAGTAATAACTAAACTAAACTAAACTAAAGGACATAATACTCACCAAGTGGTCCCCCTTGGATGAGTATCCTCTAAAACTAATGTAAACTCAGATGCACGAACTTATAACTTCATCTCATTCATTGGAAAATATGAGTACAATAGAGTAGTGAAACTGTATTATTGAAAACTAAGAATGCAAGTACATCATCAGATCACACAACCTTTTGAGAAGGAGGATCCGACTCTTATTTATAGGAAAAGAAGCTACAAATAAATAAGGTAGTCAACTCCATGAATTGGGAGTACACCATTTTAGGGAAAGCAGAGAAAGTGGAGAGGTAGTTACACATGCATGGAATCTGGTTAGATGTGCTTTCCTCAATGTAGATTTAGCACAACAGTAACACTTATATTCACTCAACATCAATAAAGATCATTTACAAGGCGATTACAACTAGGTTTGCATGAGGAATCTACCATCGTTGACCTCTTTGAATGATTCCCTTCGTTGACCTTTGCATGACCACTTTGTTAGTCGTTATGGTGAATGACCAGCTGACGAAATCCTTTCAATTTAGTGGCCTCAAATCATATTTAGATGGCAATATTAGTAAGCATAATAATCACATATTTGTAACTATCTTAAAGAACATTCATTAATCCACATGTAGAATTAACACAGATAGTCCATATAACATTTCAATGTCATTAAAGATTTGCAGAGATAAAATTAGGCCCAATGTCTATGGTTTGAGGAAATATCAACATTCAAACATCAAGGTTCATAACAATTTCAACAAACAGATCATAAATTCTACCAAAATTAAACCATAAACTAGACTCATCATCCCCCCCCCCCAACCTAAGGTTTTTCTATTCCTCTAGCAAGGGAAGGGTTGTTCTTCTACTTAGTCAAAGCCTTGAAATTTTCAATTGCCAACTGTCCCACATTAGTAGTTGCTTTGAGTGAATCAGGATCCCAATAGAACCCTTGTTGTATGTCCAATTGGTTCCATCTTTGTTTCTCTACAACAATATCATAGTTGTAAAAATTGTAATTTGGCACGGGCCACATCAGGATGGGTGGCTGAAAAGTGAGTGGAAGCCAGAATCATCTTTTTGTCCTCCCAATCTGTATATATCTATCAATTCTTTTAAGTGCTACAACATAGTTCTATATAGAGTGGGGCTCAGATTGCTTTATCTCATTAGTTAGTTGTTCCATCTTTTGTGATAGGTATCTCTTCATAGTTTCCTCTTTTTCTTTTTCCACCACCTCATATTCACTATAAATTGCTTCTATCTAGGGCATAATCCTATTACCATATCTAAGTTTGAGAAGCATTCTATGCCATTCTCTATAATTGTCCAATAGATTCCTTGATTCAGCTTTGATGGGCAGAGGGATGCTGGATTGCAATTGCTTATAAGCCCCATATTGTTTTCCCCAATTGATCTAATTTTGTACCCAAGATATAAATGTCCTTAATTGGACATCCCCAACATATAACAATGGATTCCAATCATGGTCTTGAGTTACAACATAATTGTGCAAATAAATTCACACAACAAATTCTTCATCTCATAAGAAGCAATCTGATAAGCATTGAAAAATTCAATAGGAGTCTCAATAGAAGGGTTCAAACCTAAGACAATCCTTGAAAACTTAAAAGAAAGATATTTCTCCTTCAAATGCAAAGCATAGACCCTTGAAGTGGCCCTGCATTCTACTATCTGGGGTACCAAGGTTGTCATATCATCCACCTTCTTTAATGTAGCAATTTTTGCATCCTTGTCTTCAATCTCCTCATCTTTCTTTAGCCTATGTTTCTCTTATTTCCATTCCTCTTCTCTTCTTTGCATCTCTTTCCATAAATGCATAGCTACCATGTGCATTGAAAAAGAAAGGGGGTTATGTAGTCCTACCAACATTTTTCTTGTCATTGATGCTTGCTCTTCATATAGTGCCAACTGCAGGGATTCAGGTTGTTCAATCAATTCCAGCTATAGGGCCTCTTGTTCCTATTTTTTCTCATGCTATAGGATCTCTTGCTACAGGAAATCCTTATTTTCCTAATACCCTTGATTCTAAACTTGTTCTGCAATATCAACAAGATCTGCCAGTGTTATATTTTCTGCTTTCTCAAATATGTCCTCTTCCTCGACATTTGCTTGCCCCATTGGAGCTTCTGAGTCCCCCTATGATATTTCTCTAGACTTAGGGCTTTCTTGCAGAGGTATATCAAAGGCTGGCCTAACTAGTCTTGATTTCTTAGGAGGGATTTCACATTTTTCTTTGGTTGTAGGATGAACAGTGTCAGCCTTTCGCTTCCTAGAGCTTGGTACTTCTTTTTTGGTTGGCTGCTTTTTATCTTTTCCTTTTCTTATTTCTGCTTCTCTCTTTTGTGCCCTAGTTTTCATTAGGATGCCAAGTGGAACATCATCATCAGAATTTGGGGAGGAACTTTCTTTGTTTGAGTGATTTGTCTTAGAAGAGCTAATCTCTATGGTCTATTCTTTTGCAGGAGGGTTTGCACTAGGGCCTGCGCTAGAGGTTGAAGCACTAGGAGTGGTTTTAGTCGCACTCAATCTCCTGCTAGACCTACGGGGTTGAGGTAAAACCCTAGGTCACAAATTCTCTAGTCTAATTTGATCAATATTTATGAATTCTTCTCAAGTCATCTCAAATACATCATGCATAGACTTCTCAACTAACAATTAAATCAAACAATGGTGGGAAACAAAATTTTCCCTACCTTTCTAAATCTCGGCTTCCATGATTGAAAGGTGGTAAAGCACATTCGACACATTAATCCTCCTCCCGTGCCTCATGTGATTCAAGAGTTTAAAGTGCACAAAATTTACATTTGATTGGCGTCCTTCACAGGTGATATATTTTATGACATGAAAAAATACTTGCTTCCATGGCTCAGGCAGAGAGGTTCTTTTTGCATCTTGTTTGTCCACACTCAATGGAGGGTTGCTAGGTTATGTAAATTCAGCCCTAGTTGACCTAGCGTCTCTGGAAGTAGGGTAATTCTCACTGTCGGTAGACAACCCTGTAACCTCTGCAATTCTTTCTTTGGTAGCCAATACTTCCAACCCTTTTACCATGGCTTTTCCCTCAGACAATGTCTGGGAAAATTCTAATGCAATGTCTTCATTAAAACCATTCAACTTCATGAAATAGTCTAACCAGCCATAGTTTCTGAATTTAGCTTATGAAGGTGCATCTTACAGTAATACATCATGAACCGTGGGTTCATTCCTGATTGATCCACCTCCCATTGTTCATTTTCCTACACTCAAACAATCGTTCTGCAAATTTTCCTTCCTGCAACACTGCCGAATTTTCAACGCCAATGTCATCTGAATTTTCCTTTTTTGTTTTACCTTTTTCTTTCTGTTCTATTTTACCTTTTCATGACTAAAGATTATGATAGGATCAATAATGGTAGTAAATGAGTAATAAAGGAAGGTTGTGATGGAGAAAAATGGTGGTGGCGGTTGGTGTCACCTCACACGTATGAGCCATCATCTTACTCAAAATTAGAATTGGCTTGATTTAAACTTGCCAATGTAGACTAGTATGGACTAACACATGGGAAAAGTACTCACATCTCCCCCCCCCAACCTAAATTTGAGCATGTGTCCTCACATGCAAGGTGGTAAGGATGATTTGACAGGGATAGTAAATAATGACATGCTATGGTGAATGTCCATATTAATTCACAACAATTAAATGAATGCACTAAAGACAAGTAATAGATAGCAATTAATGCGCACATACCTGGATTCATAGAAGATTCATTGCAATGATTGTGGAGAAATTACTGGTCACATTTTAAAAAATAAGTTGAGGAATTAATGAAAATGAGGTGGAATGAGGTGGAGTGGAATGAAGTGAAGTGATGGAAGAGAGAGAAAGGTGGAGATGGATGGGCATATGGGTAGATGGGTGAAGAAGTGGACTCCCGCGGAAGTGGAAGTCTTTATTATGACAAGTACATACCTTAATTAGTCAAAATGAGGGACACTAGGTCCACTTCCTTCAGCTGCAGGAAGCTCAGGTGTTGCATGTTGAGTAAATTGCTGCAAGAACTCCTTTTTGGAAGTTGGCTTGTGATATAATCTGAGGTGATGACCATTGAGAAGTAGCTTAAATCTTATTGGGTCAATGGTAGTGAGCTGAACAACACCATTGGGGTATACTTCAGCAACCTCATATGGTCCTAGCTACCTTTTCTGCAATTTTTTTGCATTATCCTGATATCTTGAATCATAGAGAAAGGCCCAATCTCTTGGTTGGAATTTCTTGTCCTTGATGAATTTATCATGCCACTTGATTCTGTGATTCTGCACTACCTATGTGTGATGCAAGGATGCTCTCCTCATCTCATCCAAAACATTCAGCTATAGAATTCTTTCTCTTTGTGCCTTAGAGATATCCATCCCCAAGTCTACTAAAGTCCTAAGAGTCTTATGTTCAAATTCAATGGGCATCATGGATATTTTTCCATACAACAACTCAAAAGTAGTGAAGCCTGTAGTTGTCTTCCAGATTGTCTTGTAGGTCCAAACAACTTTTGACAGCTTGTTTTCCCAATCCTTTTTATAAATAGCCACTATTTTGATCAGAATGGCTATCTCCTTGTTAGTCACCTCAACTTGGTCATTCTCCTGGGGGTGATAAGGAGTAGACTTCTTGTGTCTTATGTTGTATTCTTTGAATAGTGTTGCAACAAGGGTGGATGTGAATTGAGCCCCTTGATCAGTCACTATCTCTCTTGGAACTCCATACCTTGTGAAAATCTCCTCATAAATAAATTCAACAACCTTATTGTCTTTTGCATGCATCATGGCCTTAACTTCTACCCACTTAGTTATATAATCAATGCAAAATAAGATATAGGACTTACAATTTGATGGAGGATCAATGGGTCCCACAAAATCTAGTCCCCATTTATCAAATGGAGTGATTACTACCCGAGGGAAAAGTGGCATCTCATCAGATTTGGTTGGTCTTCCCATCCTCTGTCATAAATCACATTTTCTTGTATACCTTCCTACATCCTTGTGGAGTGTTGGTTAGTAATATCCCGTGTTCAAAATATTCATTGTTGCCCTCTTGGCTGCAAAATGTCTTCCATATGATTCGTTGTGGCATGCATGCAAAATATCATATGTCTCATCTTCTCTCACACATCTCATGACATGGTTTGGCCCAGTATAAAACAAAGATCCAACAATCCATGAAAAAGGAAAATATTTTTCAATTGGAGAGAAGTGAGGAGGAACTCTTCCTATGAGTAGATAATTAGTTATGTCAGCATACTAGGGTGCTTGCACACTGATGGAAAATAAGTGTTCATCAGGGAAAGAGTCATCTATGGCTTGATTGTCTTTTGATGTAGTCAACCTTGAAAGAAAATCTGCAACAACATTGGCCTTCTCTAGTTTATCCACAATGGTTATGTCAAACTCCTAAATCAACAATAACCATCTTGCCAACCTACTAGTGATTAGGGGTTTATTCATGAGATATCTAATGGTTGCATGATCGGTGTGCACAAAGATTTGATAGCTTGTTATATAGTGTCTAAATTTGTTCAAGGCATAGATTACTGCTGTATGAACCAAAATCCCAGTACCTACAAAACACAAAGAACACACACATTAGAAGATTGAAATGCAAGTTAGAATCTAAATTCCCCATGAAATCCATTTACAAAGCTTAAATTAGGAAATGAGATGAAGAAAACAATAAGAAAGCAATAAAAAGAGATTGAATCCTAATTAAACAAGCAAACTCTTGATCCCATGGGGGAATTGGTGCCAATTTTATGTGAAAATTGGCCCTTTCCCAACTCCAATGATGTAATGTTGATTAGTGATGAAGAGTGATCCACTTTGTTGAAGATTCAATGAAGCTCCATGTTGAAAAACCTACATAACCTAGCTAGGATTTGATGAAAATTGATGAAAATTGCTAAAGCTTGAGTATGGATTTGAGTATAACAACTTTGCTCAAATTGTGGATGAAGAAATGAGGAAATAAGCCTCTTATTTATAGGAAGACAAGATGGAGAAATGCCCAAAATGAAGCAATGCGGGACTAAATTTCAACCAATTGCAAGGTGCGACTTGTCAATAGATGGGTGGATGAGGGATATGCACATTTTGATGAATGTGCCCATAAATGCATTTAGGTGGAATTTGAAAATAGTGAAATGACATGTAAGAGGAAAAAATGAATGTCTTCAATGCCATTTGGAAGGACAAAGTCCACTTGGAAAGATTTCAAATTTGAAGGAATATTCCTCTATTATGCCATGTTGAGAGAAAATAGGGATTTAATAAATGAATTAAATCTATTTTCAGGTGCAAGTGAAAAAAGCTAAAGGATGGGACATGGATTAGGTTTAACCTTAATCATGATTTGATAAACTTAAGTGAATATTAGGTGATTTGACCTATTTGATTTAGATCTATGGATTAAAATAAATCAAAAGGAGATGGAAAATGATTTAGACTTAGTTAAATAAACATTTTGATCTATTTAGCTAAAGGGGATGATGTTAGTGTTAAAGATGAATTTATTTAATTTAAATGGAGGACTTTAGAGATAAATCAAATAAACTTGATTTATTTAATGAATGGACGAATATGACTTAATTAAATGCATGATGCCAATTTTGCATGTCTACATTTTGTCCCTCTTTGAAGCAATGTACTTGCTATGTTGGTTCAAAGAATAAACTTGTCATGATCAAAATTCAAAAAATTTCTTATTTTTTCGGATGCCCCAGTGGAAAGAAGTACACTAGTACATTGCCCCCTCAAGAGATCGAGCAAAAAGATTTGATTTGAGCGTCGATATTGTGATAAAGAGGTTCAAGATGGACATATGGATGGTTATGATGATGATGCAGTGATTATGCAGACGTTTTATGGGTGGTTGCATTTCTTTTTGAGTATCTTTTTATGTGCTTTTTATGATGATTATGTATGGATGGTGCAAATCTTATGATATGCAAATGCTTAGACTAACAAATCTATATTATGCAATGATGGATGGTATGATGTAATATGATGATGATATATGATGATATGTGTACATGATGTTATCCATTGATATGATATAATGGGTGTGAATGACATATAATGTGTATGTGATAGTGTAATGGATGAGTTATGTGTTACGCAATGTTGTGATAAAATGAATGCAAATGATATGATGGATGCAAATGATGTATGATGTGTATGAGATAGTGTAATGGATGCTTATATGTGTTATGGGATGTTTATGCAATGTTATGATATGTTTTAATGCACAATGTGTAATGTACTAATGGTTTGTGAATGCAGAGTGAATGCAATGATGATAATGATTTGATTAACTATCATGGTACCATGTTAGTGCGAAAAGCAAGAGATAGAAGAAACTAGAGATTCCAACAAGACATAAGACGATGATGATGATGATGATTTGCTTGCCGATGAGTTGGGATTTTCAAAGGGTTACTTACCTTATGTTTGATTACATGCATAAGTACGATGCATCAAGGTATAAAGAACTAGGATGGTGTTGTACCTAGTGTGATGGACTTCGAATCAACAATTAGATATGAGTATCTTTGTTCACACCTGACATATGAAATTCTTACTAGGATGCACTTTAGAAGTTTAAAACATCTCATACAAAAACAAGGAAAGGTATAACCTATCAGTGCAATAGTCAACAAGGTTCCCAAAACACCCTCCATACGTACCTAACAAAGCAAGTATTCGCCAAGTTATATTACAAATACATCACACAAGGACAACAAATAAAAAGATAATGATCATTTCCCCATTCCTATCTCTCTAAATCCTTTTGTTCAGGATATAATTGAGAGGTCCTTGGAATGAGCGCAATAAGATAAACCAACAAACCAAGATAAAGCAAAAAAAAAGCTAATGTTCTTCAAAATTGCTAGCCAAGACTAAACTACGGTGATGATTGATGTTGATGTCCATTGTAGAAAGGATTCATCCTAGGACATGATGATATCAGATGATAGGCTATTGATACAAAGAGTTGACTAACTTGTTTACTTACTGACCTAGACTTGAGATTTTGATGTTTTGAGTTTAGTTTTGAATTACTAGACTTATTTCCAACTGTTTCACCAAAGGTTGAGGGTGATGATTGATTATTATGAGTGATGTTTATTGTGGGTGAAAGCGACATGAGACACATGGATTTTTTCAAATATTTGGATGTTTTTGATGTTTTGAAATGTTCTGAGACTATTTTTGGTATTTTGAGATTTTACAAATATTTTGATTTTCAAAATTTCAAATGTTTTAGGGTTTTCTGAGATTTTCACCAAGGGACTAACCTAAAGACCTATCCTAGGGGCCTCAGGGGCTAATCAACCAAATTAGCCTTGCCTACATTATACACATAGAGACCACGTAGTTTGACTAACACATACTTGATTATTGATGAGATATGAACAAATGGATTGCCAGTTTATTATGAAAAACTGCTAAAGGACTAACCTAAGTGTCTCGGGGGATGATCAAAGATCAAACTTACCTACGTTCAAGGCTCGGAGACCCGTAGTTCGATTGACACAAACTCAATTATTGATGAGATATGAACAAATGGATTTCCAGTTTATTATGACGGACTGCTAAAAGACTAACCTAAGTGTCTTGGGGGATGATCAAAGATCAACCTTGCCTATGTTCAAGTCTCAGAGACCCATAGTTCGACAAGAAAACTTTGTTTTTGACTTTTTGACTGAATTTTTTTCCCTATTTTGGGATTTTGATATGATTTGGATGTTTTGATTTTTTGATGCTTTTGGATTTTCTGATTTTAAGGACCTTCAAGAATATACATGAATCTAATCTGATGAGAACATGCCCCCAGGGTGATGCAATAGACTACTCTGATAAAGGAAAGACAAACTAACCTTGAGGATGGGCTGAGTAGTACTAGGAGGGATCATGACACGAACACAGGACCAAGCTATGATGTGGATTCCGAATGGATGGGTGATGAATGAAGATATGGAATGCAATGGATGATGGAAGCTTGATGGATGGATGATACAGTACAAGCCATGAAGATCATAGTGGATGGAGAGTGCTTATTTACACAATGTTCCTGTTTGCTAGGTTTTCACCAAGGTACTTTCCCAAAGCGCCACCAAAGTGGTTTTCACTAGAGGACAATTTTTTCCTTTACTGTTTTTGATTCTTTTTCTGATATTTTGTATTTTTGTATTTTTGTATTTTTTTGTTGTCACCAAGATGCCTGTTTTCCAGGTTTTCATCAAAGTAACCATTTTTTCAGGACATTTTCTAATTTTTTGGATTTTTTGGTTCTATACCTTGAAAGATTAGGCATAAAACTTTTTGAGATGGGAGCTGTTCATGGGCTCCTACAGAGGTTCCCCTTTAGGTGTTGATAACTGATATACCCCTGACTTATCGCTTGTTGTGATGATGAATGGTCCCAACTAGTTGGGTTAAAACTTTCCTTTTTTGTTTGGGTTTGGGACCATTTTCTGATTCTCCTTTAGTACCAGTTCTCCAACTTGGAAAGTCCTACTTCTGATCTTCTTGTTATAGCTCCTCTTGAGTCTATTCTGATAGACTTGCAAATGATTTAAAGTGTCTATATGCTACTCACCCAGTAGCTCTAGCTCATTCACTCTTGATACTTAGTATTCTTCATCCGTGATGAGGTTTTGCAGTGATATTCTTAGTGACGAGAGCTCAATCTCAATGGGTAATAGTGCCTCTGATTCATAGACCAGGGAGAAGGGAGTGGAACCTGTCGGTGTGCAGATGTTTCAATAGGCCCAAGGGGTGGTATTTAGCTACAAATTCCAGTCACGACCTGCATCATTGACTGCCTTTTTGAGGATTTTCAGAATGGTTTTATTGGTAGCTTCTACTTAGCCATTGCCTTGGGGATGATACAAAGTGGAAAAATGATGCTGAATTTTGAATTTTTCACATAGATCACGAACATCTTGATTCTTGAAAGGTGTCCCATTATCTGAGATAATAGCTTGAGGAACACCATATCGGCATATTAAGTAGTTCAAGATGAACTTTGATATCTACTTTCCAGTGATGTATGTCATGGGGATGGCTTCCACCCACTTATTAAAGTACTCAGTGGCAGTTATGATGAACTTGTGGCCATTAGATGAGGTGGGAGTTATCTTTTCAATGAGATTGATTCCCCACTACGAAAAGGGCAATGGTGTGATGATGGGATGAAGTTCTTGAGTTGGAGCATGGATGAGGTCCCCATGCTGTTGACATTGTAGGAATATTTTTATGAGTCATGTGCTTCTCTTTCCATTGTAGGCCAATAATACCCCATCCTCAGTAGTTTCTTGGCCAAGGTCATTCTGCTCGAGTGCGAACCACATATGCCATTATGCACCTCAGTTAAGGTGGTCAATGCCTCCTCATCATTTAAAAAATGTAATAGGGTTCCTTCTATGCTCCTATAATATAGGGTATTTCCTAAGATGACAAATCAGGATGCTTTCTTGATAAAAGTTCTTTTTAGGCTTGAGGGTAAGTCAGCAGGTAGTGTTGGAACTATTAAAATCAGATGATTTTTGCATATTTTTCATGTCCCCCGAGTCTCCATATGAGTATTTCCTTGTGCATATTTCCTTCATTTCACAATTTGTTTGCTCATATTTTAGCTCATATCTGAACCCTAAATCATCTATCTATGTGTTTTCCACATTCTGGTTCATATCGTCATAGGTCTCCCATTGTCTCCCCGACCCACTGCACTTTTCTGCTAATATCTTCTATTTCAGGTGTTTCAGCGTGATGGAATTTGGGTCTCTCCGACCTGTTTTTCTTCCAGAAAATGTCTGTTGCCTATCGACAAAATGTTTATGTTGTTTCGGTGACTGTGGTGGCTTCTATCAGCATTGGTCTTGGCGATCGGGCTAGCGTCTTGCCGAATTCTGGTTGTCTCGCCGACTTTACGTGTGGGTTTCTTTTTCGGTGTGGCTATGGGTTATCAGTATCATGTCTTCGCGAGCTCAGCATGTTATACCGACTGGCGCATATGTAGGTGTTTCGGCCAAGCTAGGAGTTTTCAGAAAGAGGTCTTGGCAAGTGACCTCCGGTCTCGGCGATGGAAAACATATAGATCCCCGTCGACATAGGTGTTGCCTTGTCTCGGTGACGCAGGGATAATTGAAGACCTTTGGTGAAGCATTGGATAATCTACAAGAGGTCCCCCTGTATGGAGATATACGTGGGGCATAAGGACTTTATCGATGAGAAATTTATAGTGTCTTGGCGAACAGGTTTGAGCTCGAGCCCTTCGGTGTAACAAGGGGTTTCTATGTAATGTCTCCCCGAGTTTGATATGTCTTGGCGAAGACAAGTGAGAGATGGCTTTCGGTGGGAAATACATAATGTCATAGTGACACTCAGGGATGGATGAGAGTTTTCCGTTTTGCTTGGTATGACTTTTTGTTTCGGTGTGAGGTCTTCGCAAGGTGCCCGGGGTCTCGCCAAATGAGGTGCAAAGGTGACTTTATCGGCATAAAAATTGGAGTGTCTTGGTGACATTCAGAGTGGATAAGGATTTTCAGTAAAGCAATGTGGAGTCTGTGAGAGTTCTTCCTGATATCATAGAGCTACAGCGATACGCAAAGGGAACTGGGGATGCTTCTTGGCTTCAGTGTGACCAACATAATGTTATAGCGACATATAGAAGGCAACAATGCATATCGGTAAAACATAATGTGATCTACGGGACATCTCTCCAACTCGGATATGTCACAGCGAAAGCGAAATACAAGGGCGGAGTGATTAACGAGTGAATTTCCTTCGGCATAGCTGCTGCATTGTCTTGTCGACTGTCTCATTGGTGAAAAGCAGAATTTCAAAATGCGGGGCCGACATGTTTCTGCTTGGATAACCGTTGCTGGCCAACTTGATTTGGAGCCCGATTTTTATGGATGGCCAACATGATTTTCAAATGATTTATTTTCTAAATGCTTGTGTATAAATAAGCATTCTTGCAATTATAATAGGGGCAAGGAGTTATTTTGATATATAGTAGGCATTTTTCTGATCGATACATTAATATAGATTCATCAGATCAGAGACTAAATTGCATGTTTTCAAAGTGGAGGTATTTATGAAAGTCAATTGATGTTGCTGCACATTTTTCATCTCAATTATTTGTTGAATTTGATGAAAGTATGGCTAAGTTGTCTCCAAGAAGGACTCTTTCTGGTTGTTTAAATTGATATGACAAGTTTATATTCAATTTATTAGTGCACATTTTTTGTACTTGTGTGATTGATTGATTGGTTCCTTCAAGTAAAGACTAAATCCTTTTAGCTAATCACAGTAATCAGAGAGGTTCAATTGAATTATTCAAGTAGAGCTTAGTAATCACAGTTTTGCATGTCTATACAAGTTGTAAATAGAAAATATGCCAGATAGTTTGAGTTTTCTCCAGAAAGTGTTGCTCACTTGATTTCATTTGACTTTGCATACCCAATAAGGAACTGGTCTCTGCATTTTATCATTTATTGAATTCATTCATTCTCTTTACATCTTTTAAAATTGAGCATTTTAGAATCAAGACCAGAGTATTGTTACCGTTTTGAAGTTGAATTATAATTGTTCACTCCCATCTGCCATTGTGAACAAGTTGTTATAAGAAGATTGAGTACAAGTCAATTCTACATTATTCAAAGAGGTACACCCACCCAAGTTTTGTAGCACCTAAAGAGTAGAAGGTTGAATTCCTCCAACCTTGTCTGTTACCCTGAAGCGTATCAAGAGATTGGTTGCCTCTTGAGGTATCTTGCCTGCGTTTTTGAGAGCTAACAAATTAGCGACTCTGCTGGGGAATACATTCAAAATCAAAGCCTTATTCATAGAGTCAGGAACTTTGTACAGACTCCACTGGAAATAAGAAGCATTAAGTATTTTCTCATTTTTTGACAAAAGTGAGTGGCGACTCTGACAGAAATTTTGCAGCTGTTCATCATGAATGGAAGAAGATCTCAGTATAGGGGAGGTCATATTGGAGCTCTTGCTGGTAGCAGTAAGTGGACACATAAAGATTAAAACAATATAGGAATGCTATATGGGATACGATTGAATTGTTTGATGCCTTCTCGATTGAGTGGATCAATAGGTAAAAGAATATAATGGCTGATTTCTTAGCAAATGTGGCGCTCAAAAGAGATGATATTACATTGGATGGGGTATCACAGATTGAGTTTAAAACAAGGCTTGCTGTTCCTGATAATATTTATAACTAGCAAGTTTTTAATGATGATACTTACCTTTTGAAATTCCTTAATTGTATAGATCAGTATGAGACACGGGAAATTGATTTTAATGCTTTTGTTGAAGAAGTGGATGGGAAGCAAACTGTGTTTGGCAAAGAGATATTGCAGCTTAAAAAAAAAAAAATTACCCAAGGGTCTGGTGGCATTGGAGAGGTTGTATGATGGAAATGATAGATCTCTAATGAAACAAACGCCGGTCAGAAGAGAAGATATTGAAGAATTCAACTTGGGGACTGAGATAGCACCAAAAAAGGTATACATTGGAAAGAAGATCAACCCTACGATTAGAAGAATGTTGATTGAGTTGTTGAGAAAATACAAGCATGTTTTTGCTTGGTCTTATGAAGATCTAAAAGCATACAGGGAAGATTTATTTCAGCATGAAATACCACTGAAGCTAGACGCCAAGCCTTTTAGACAAAAGGAAAGACCTATAAATCCAACACTAGAGCCTAAAATGCAAGAGGAATTGATAAAGCTCAGGGATGGAGGAATTATCAAACCAATCAGACATTCAACATGGGTTTCAAATCTGATTCCTGTGAGAAAGAAGAATGGTGATATCAGATTATGTGTGGACTTTAGGAATCTAAACATGGCATCTCTCAAGGATAATTATCCTCTACCCAACATGGAAGCAATATTACATAAGGTGACAGGCTGTGAGCTATTGTCCATGATGGATGGGTTCTTTGGGTATAATCAGGTTAAAGTCAAGGAATCTGAGCAATACAAGATAGCATTCACAACTCCTTGGGGAACATATGTATACATAAGATTGCCATTTGGTCTCACTAATGCTGGAGCGACTTTCCAAAGAGCTATGGATGTAGCATTTGTTGATTTGATTAATGCTATCATGGTGGTGTATCAAGATGACTTGACTGCTTATTCAAAGAAGGCTGAAGATCATGTGCAACATCTTGAAAAGGTATTTATTAAAGCTCTTGATTATGGTATTAGTTTAAATCCAAAGAAGTGTCATTTTGCAGTCACAAAGGGAAAGCTCTTGGGGCATATTGTTTCAAAAGAGGGAATTAGAATAGATCCTGAGAGGGTGGAAGCTATTGATAAAATTCCTATTCCCAAAACTGTTAAAGCAATACAATATTTCTTTGGTCAAATTAATTTTGTCAGAAGATTTGTTTCTAATTTTGCTGAGATCATTAAGCCCATATCTAAAATGTTAAAGAAAGGATAAAAATGGACTGGACTGCTAAAGCTTTGGATGCTTTTATGTCTATCAAAAGGGCTATCAAAGAGGCTCCCGTTCTAAAGTCTACAGATTTTACAAAGCCTTTTAAAAAAAAATTCATTTGCCTCAATGCATACTATTGCTACTATTATGTTACAAAAGAATAATGATGGTCATGAACAACCTATGTCCTTCTTTAGTAAATCATTACAAGGGTTTGAATTGAAGTATGACATAATGGAAAAATAGGCCTTTGCATTGGTAAAGGCCACAAAAACATTCAGACCATATCTTGTTGGAGCAAAGGTGATTGCTTATGTCCCTCATGCTGTTGTCAAAGACATTTTAACACAATCTAAAGTTACAGGGAAAAGATGCAGATGGATCAACAAGATTCAAGAATTTGACATGGAAATACAAATTACTAAGCTGATAAAAGGCCAAGGATTGGCTAGCTAATGACATAAACTAATATTGAGGCAAATCAGATTTGCAACGTTGAAGAAGAGGCTGCAATTGCAAGCATTGAACACACTCTTTGGTATACTGATGTTATGCATTATCTTAAATACATGAAGTGTCCAGATGGATTGAGTGACAGCCAAAAGAGAACTTTGAAGTTACAGGCATCAAAGTATGTTTTCATGGATGGAGATCTGTTTTGGAAAAATAGAGATGGCATATTGTTATTATGTTTGGATGAATCACAGGCCAAACATGTTTTGAAGGAAATGCATGAAGGAGTTTGTGGAGGTCATTATTCAACAAAGACAATTGCACACAAGATTCTCAGGGAAGGGTATTTTTGGCCAAAGGTTTTTAATGACTCCTTTACACATGTCAGAAAATGTGAGGCTTGCCAAAAGTTTTCTAGAAGATTGAAATATCAGGGTGCTTTGCCACTTCGACCTTTGCAGGCTGGTGCCCCCTTTCATCAATGGGGAATTGATTTCATTGGAGAGATACAAGAGAAGTCAAGTGGAGGACATAGATGGATACTAGTTGCCACTGATTATTTTACAAAGTGGGTGGAGGCAATCCCAACCAAGCAGGCTACAAGTAAAGTTGTAACAAATTTCTTAATGGACAACATTATCACCAGATTTGGTACACCATTGAGGATAATCACAGACAATGGGATGTGCTTCAGGTTAGATGAATTCAAAATCTTTTGTGATAGGTATGGTATTACTATTTCTTATGTAGCTCCTTATCATCCACAAGCCAATGGTCAGGCAGAGTCTAACAATAAGAGTCTTTTGAAGATTATAAAGAGGATGTTGGGACAAAATAAGAAGGCTTGGGATTCAAAGTTAAAGTTGGTTGTGTGGCCTGACAGGGTCACTGTGAAAAAGGAAATTGGAAAATATCCATTTGAATTAGTGTATGGAGCATAGGCTAGGTTGCCTCTGCAAAATTTGTTACCAGTCTACAAGTTTGTATTACAAGAAGATTTGGAAGTTCTTGAACCCATGGAAGACAAAATGGAGCAACTTGCTGAACTGGATGAATTGAGAGAGGCCCAAAGTCAAAATGTGAAGCTACAGGCACAAATGAAGTATTTGTTTGACAAGATTGCAAAGAACAAAAAATTTGAAGAAAATGATTTGGTGTTGATGTGGAATGCAAGGTGTCAGGAGAAAGGAAAGCATGGAAAATTTGAAGCTCTTTGGCTGGGACCTTTTGTTGTTGTTGGAAAGAAGGGTGAAGATTCATATTTTCTATAGAACATGGCTGGTGAAGATCAGGAATTGCCTGTTCATGGGCAATTCTTGAAGCTTTTCTTCTCTTGAAGTAACGCAGAGGATTAAGGGTTGCCAGTGCATGGACAACTCTTGCTTGTCCTCTTCAAAATTATTTTTCCATACTCAGTAGTTTTAGGTTTTCATCCACCTCCATTCCACTCTCATTCTCCATTCACTTCCATCTTGCATTCACTTTACATTCACTTCCATTTCCATTCATTCCATTGCTGCTCACTAGTTTATCATTTTGTGCCTGGTTTGCTCACCCAGGATTCTGGATCCTTGCAATGATCTAACTATCATTCATCCCCAGACGGAGCCACTGTTGGAACTGTTAAAATCAGATGATTTTTGCATATTTTTCATGTCCCCTGAGTCTCCATATGAGTATTTCCTTGTGTGTATTTCCTTCATTTCACAATTTTTTTCTCATATTTTGGCTCATATCTAACCCCTAAATCATTTATCTATGCGTTTTCCACATTCTGGTTCATATTGGCATAGGTCTCCCATTGTCTCCCCGACCCACTGCACTTTTCTGCTAATATCTTCTATTTCAGGTGTTTGGTGTGACAACATTTGGGTCTCTCCAACCTGTTTTTCCACTGGCAAATGTCTGTTGCCTATCGGCAAGACATTTATGTTGTTTCGATGACCGTGGTGGCTTCTATCGGCATTGGTCTTGGTGGTCGGGCTTGCGTCTTGCTGAATTATGGTTGTCTCGCTGACTTCACGTGTGGGTTTCTTTTTTAGCGTGGCTATGGGTTATCAGTATCATGTCTTGGCGAGCTCAGCATGTTATACTGACTAGCGCATATGTAGGTGTTTCGGCCAAGCTAGGGGTTTTTTGCACGAGGTCTTGGTGAGTGACCTCCGGTCTTGCCAATGGAAAACATATAGATCCCCATCGGCATAGGTGTTGCCTTGTCTCGGCAACATAGGGATAATTGAAGACCTTTGGTGAAGCATTGGATAATCTACAAGAGGTCCCCCCGAAAGTTGAAGGCTATGGCGATATACGTGGGGCATAAGGACTTTATCGGTGAGAAATTTATAGTGTCTTGGAGAACAGGTTTGAGCTCAGGCCCTTCGGTGTAACAAGGGGTTTCTATGTAACGTCTCCCCGAGTTTGATATGTCTCAGCGAAGACAAGTGAGATGGATTTCGATGGGAAATACATAATGTCACAGTGACACTCAGGGATGGATGAGAGTTTTCTATTTTGCTCAGTATGGCTTTTTGTTTCGATGTGAGGTCTTGGCAAGGTGCCCAGGGTCTCGCCGAATGAGGTGCAAAGGTGACTTTATCGGCATAAAAATTGGAGTGTCTCAGCGACATTCAGAGTGGATAAGGATTTTTAGTAAAGCAATGTGGAGTCTGTGAGAGGTCTTCTCGATATCATGGAGCTACAGCAATACGCAAAGGGAACTGGGGATGCTTCTTGGCTTCGGTGTGACCAACGAAATGTTATAGCGACATACAGAAGGTGACAATGCATATCGGTAAAACATAATGTGATCTACAGGACATCTCTCTGACTCAGATATGTCACAGCGAAAGAAAAATACAAGGGTGGAGTGATTAACGAGTGAATTTCCTTCGGCATAGTTGATGTGTTGTCTTGCCGACTGTCTCACTGGTGAAAAGCAGAATTTCAAAATGCGGGGCCGACATGTTTCTACTTGGATAATCATTGTTGGCTGACTTGATTTGGAGCCTGATTTTTATGGACGACCGACATGATTTTCAAATGATTTATTTTCTAAATGCTTGTGTATAAATAAGAATTCTTGCAATTGTAATAGGGGCGAGGAGTTATTTCAATATACAGTAAGCATTTTTTTGATGGATACATTAATATAGATTCATCAAATCAGAGACTAAGTTGCATGTTTTCAAAGTGGAGGTATTTATGAAATTCAATTGATGTTGTTGCACATTTTTTGTCTCAATTATCTGTTGAATTTGATGAAAGTATGGCTAAGCTGTCTCCAAGAAGGACTCTTTCTGGTTGTTTAAATTGATATGACAAGTTTATATTCAATTTATTAATGCACATTTGTTGTACTTGTGTGACTGATTGATTTGTTCTTTCAAGTAAAGAATAAATCCTTTTAGCTAATCACAGTAATCAGAGAGGTTCAGTTGGATTATTCAAGTAGAGCTTAGTAATCATAGTTTTGCATGTTTATACAAGTTGTAAACAAAATATATGCTAGATAGTTTGAGTTTTCTCTAGAAAGTGTTGCTCACTTGATTTCATTTGACTCTACATACCCAATAAGGCACTGGTCTCTGCATTTTATCATTTATTGAATTCATTCATTCTCTTTACATCTTTTAAAATTGAGCATTTTAGAATCTAGACCAAAGTATTGTTACTGTTTTCAAGTTGAATTATAATTGTTCACTCCCATCTGCCGTTGTGAACAAGTTGTTATAAGAAGATTGATTACAAGTAAATTCTACATTATTCAGAGAGGTACACCCACCCAAGTTTTGCAACACCTAAAGAGTAGAAGGTTGAATTCCTCCAACCTTGTTTGTTACCCTGAAGCATATCAAGAGATTGGCAGCCTCTTGAGGTATCTTGCCTGCATTTTTGAGAGCTAACAAATTGGCGACTCTGCTGGGGAATACATTCAGAATCGAAGCCTTAGTGATAGAGTTAGGAACTTTGTATAAACTCCGCTGGAAATAAGAAGCATTAAGTATTTTCTCATTTTTTGACAAAAGTGAGTGGCAACTCTGACAGAAATTTTGCAGCTATTCATCATGAATGGAAGAAGATCTTAGTACAAGGGAGGTCATACTGGAGCTCCTGCTGGCAGTAGTAAGTGGACACATAAAGATGACAGAGCTGATAAAGGAAAGAGGATCAATGAGGACATGTGTATAACTGATAAAGGCAAACCACCAAGAGCACATTGTGAAACATATAATTTCTATGATACATGGAGAAATGATTCAAGTGCAAAGCCTTGTACCCCAGAAGATCAAATAAATCCTTTCCCTTCTCTCGATCCTCAAAAACAGGTTGTGTTTGAAGCTAGAAAGAGGTAGGAATATGACCTAGAAATGCAGGGTGATCAGAATGAACCTATTGATCATGCATCCCCTCAAGAAGATTATGAATCTTTGAGTTTTGAAGAAATCAAGGCGCTGTTTGAATCCCAAGAAAAGGAAAGAAAAGAACAAGAAAAGACTTAGATGATACAAGCAATAAAAGAATCCAATTTGCAGAAAGCACAAGTTACTGATCAGACAGCTGATTGCCCCCCAAAGTATGTACCACCTCATAAGCAGGGTAGTCATGGTGCAAGGATATCTAATCAATCTAATGCTCAGAACCATCAGACTGGGAATCACTATAGGCAACCATGTCAGCCACCTCATATTCCCACACAACATACAAATGTGCATCCGCCTCCTGGTCAGCATCATGCCCCTTAGCATAATGCACAATACAATAATCATGTGCATCAGTATCAATATCCACCTATCCCTCCTCCTCACCAATACGCAACAATGATTAGACAGTTTGATTTGGCAGGTTTTAATCTATGCCCTTACCCTATGGATAGCAGCTGGAGAGGTATGATTCCCAAGTTTACAGGGAGCAATGCAGTCACTGCTGAAGAACATCTAAGGAATTTCAATATGTCCATTCAAGACATAGGTATGCCACATGAAGATTTGCACATGAGGCTATTTATGATGTCACTTATTGAAGATGCTAGGGAATGGTTTAACAGCTTGCCAACATATTCAATTAATTCTCTCCAAGCATTTCAAGACAAATTCATAGAGAAATATGAGAATCAAAATGCTTCAGATGCAGCTCTTCATGAACTGGTGAGGATTTAGAAAAATCAAAATGATTCAATTTATGATTTCAACTGAAAGTTCAACAAGTTGCATACTAAAGTACCTCCTGGATCAAGGTTGCCAGACTCTGCTACATTGAGTATTTATTTAAGTGCATTCAATCCTAAGATAGGGTATGAACTGAGAAGTAGATCCCCAAGAGATTTGGCTGAAGCACAAAAAATTGCATTGACAATTGAAAATAACAAGAAGGCTGCTGGTATAACTAATAAAAGAGACAACCCGAGGCCTCTCCAGCAAAATAATTATCAGTAAAAACAAGAGAATACATACAAAAATGAGAACAAAAATGAAAGGCCAAGGTTGCATGATATGCCCTACAATATAGACTGGAAAGATGGGAAACCTGTGATAGCCAAGCCAAGAAATAAAGAGACTCCTGATCCATTGAACAAAAAGGGAACTTACATGGTGAGTAATAATTATTTATGTGAAGTTTGTAATCAGCCACATTCTCCAGACTACTGTGTTGTAGCTCAAAAGATGCAAGAAGAGGGAATGTTAATAGAGGATAATGGAGAAGATCACAAAATTTACTTGACTTTAGATACTTTTTACCATGCTGAGGAAGGATATTCATCTTTAGAGGATGATGGCTATGAGTATGATGTTTCTAGTCAGAAGTATAATGTCCATATGGCTAAACAGCAGATCTTTTGTGATTCTGATGAAGACTACACAGAGCCACATCTTGTTGAATCACCTATTCAGTGCAATGTAAAGAGACTCACTAAAGACGAAATGGAGAAAATAACTGTTGCAGTAGTTGAGGATGCAAGGAGTAAATATTGGTTGAGAAACAGAAAAGTGAATGAGCTAGATGGAGTTCCTCGGGGAATTTTTATGAAAGATCAAAAGACAACACAGGAAATTGCAAAAAAGCCAGGAAACAAGCAGCATGATAAAATTGAACAGAAACCAGGCCAAAAGGAGGAAGTAAAAGAATTAAATAAAAAAATACAGATGCATGACCAGTCCAGTAAAAGAGAAAAAGAAAATAAAAGAGAAGCACCATAATTAAAGAAGACTGTCAAGGTGGAAGGCTCCTCTTTTGATTTCACATAGGCGTTATCCAAGGTAAAAATATCTGTTCCACTACTTGAGATGATAAAAATTAAAGAATATAGGGATACTGCTGTTCAATTGATAACGAATGGAGAACATGTGAATGCTGAAAATAAAATAACTATTAAAGCAGTCAATAGGTAGGAGAAAATAAATCATTTTGAAGTCTGCTTGAGTGATATACTATCAACTCCTCCTCAAGTTGATCCCTTCTTTACTACGTTGCTTATTAATAATAAATTGCTGAGGAATTACATGATAGATTCTGGTGCTGCTATAAATATTATGCCAGTAGGAGTAATGAAACAACTTGGCATGTGGGTTGATACATGTGAGGGGAAGTGCTATGCAATGGATAATAGACCTGTACCTGTGGTAGGCATTATGAGAGGTGTTGAAGTCAAATTAGCTACTTACCCACAGGTGGCTTATAATACAGATATAATAGTGATTGATACTCCTCAGTTTGGGATGCTTCTGTCAAGGCAATGGACAACAGCTATTGGTGGAAATGTTGAGTTTGATTTATCTTATGCTACTATTCTAGTGAATGGATAGGATGTCAAATTATATAGAGAACCAAGAATGCATCAGCTTGTTGACTGTGTACCTTAAGATCAGATTAATTGTTTATGTGATGTTGATCTTGGAAGTTTTAAGGTTGAACCAACTCATCCAGAGTTAACCAATAGTGATCCAATTGAAAAGCATGTGGCACAAAGCTGCAATGGAGTATGGAAGATGTATTTTGATGGAGTATGCAGCCAAGAAGGTAATGGTGCTGGGATTGTTTTTGTTTCCCCTGAAGGTACTACTTTTAAATATTCATTCATGTTAGCATTTGAATGTACAAACAATGTGGCAAAGTATGAAGCTTTACTGACTGGTTTGAACATAGCTATGAAACACAAGATTAAGTTGCTGGCTGTTTTGGGCGATTCTGAGTTGGTTGTTTCACAAATCAAATCAAAATATGCAGCAAAGCACAAAAGATTAAAAAAATATAGGAATACTGTATGGGATATGATTGAATTGTTTTATGCCTTCTCGATTGAGTGGATCGACAGGTCAAAGAATATAATGGCTGATTTCTTAGCAAATGTGGCGCTCAAAAGAGATGATATTACATTGGCTGGGGTATCACAGATTGAGTTTAAAACAAGGCCTGCTGTTCCTGATAATATTTATAACTGGAAAGTTTTTAATGATGATACTGACCTTTTGAAATTCCTCAATTGTATAGATCAGTATGAGACACAGGAAATTGATTTTAATGCTTTTGTTGAAGAAGTGGATGGGAAGCAAACTATGTTTGGCAAAGAGATATTGTAGCTCAAAACAAATAAATTACCCAAGGGTCTGGTGGCATTGGAGAGGTTGTATGATGGAAATGATAGATCTCTAATGAAACAAATGCTAGTCAAAAGAGAAGATATTGAAGAAGTCAACTTGGGGATTGAGATAGCAGCAAGAAAGGTATACATTGGAAAGAAGATCAACCCTACGATTAGAAGAATGCTGATTGAGTTTTTGAGAAAATACAAGCCTGTTTTTGCTTGGTCTTATGAAGATCTGAAAGTATGCAGGGAAGATTTATTTTAGCATGAAATACCATTGAAGCTAGACGCCAAGCCTTTCAGACAAAAGCAAAGACCTATAAATCAAACACTAGAGCCTAAAATGCAAGAGGAATTGATAAAGCTCAGGGATGGAGGAATTATCAAACCAATCAGACATTCAACGTGGGTTTCAAATCTGGTTCCTGTGAGAAAGAAGAATGGTGATATCAGATTATGTGTGGACTTTAGGAATCTGAACATGGCATCTCTCAAGGATAATTATCCTCTACCCAACATAGAAGCAATATTGCATAAGGTGATAGGCTGTGAGCTATTGTCCATGATGGATGGGTTCTCTGGGTATAATCAGGTTAAAGTCAAGGAATCTGAGCAATACAAGATAACATTCACAACTCCTTGGGGAACATATGTATACATAAGAATGCCATTTGGTCTCACTAATGCTGGAGCAACTTTCCAAAGAGCTATGGATGTAGCATTTGCTGATTTGATTAACGCTATCATGGTGGTGTATCAAGATGATTTGACTGCTTATTTGAAGAAGGATGAAGATCATGTGCAACATCTTGAAAAGGTATTTATTAAAGCTCTTGATTATGGTATTATTTTAAATCCAAAGAAGTGTCATTTTGCAGTTATAGAGGGAAAACTCTTGGGGCATATTGTTTTGTGTTGGTCTTCTTTAGCAATCATTGTTTGGTTGTATCCAGAGAAACCGTCCATCAAAGAAAGCATTTCATGCTCCATCATCATGTCTACTATCATTTAGATGTTAGGAAATGGGAAATCATCTTTCAGACACGCTTTGTTTAGATCTCTGGAATCCATGTAGATTTGGATACCTCCATCAGGTTTTGAGACAGGAACCAAATTTGACACCCATTCTGGATACTATTGGCCTTATAAATCCTGCATCGAGTAGTTTCTCCAAATCCATCTTGACCAATAAAGCAATTTGAGGATGCATTTTCTCAAGTTTTTGTCTAACTGGCTTTGCTTCAGAGTAGACCGGTAAGTGATGAACCACAATCTTTGCATTGACCCCGGGCATGTCCGCATAGCTCCATGCAAAATTAACTTGTATTTCTTTCAAGAATGCTGCTAGGAGCTCTTGTTCCTCTGATAGTAATGATTCTGCATAGAATTTGATGTGCGGGGTCTCCTTTGTTCCCAAATTAACTGGGTTGCATTTTTTGGCTAGGACCGCTGATTTTTCCTTGATGGAGAGCTATGAGAGGAAGATTGAATCCCCATCCTCAAGCGCCTTAGAGAGGTTTTCACATTGGATGCGTCCTTTATTTTTACTATTTTTGGGTTGGAGAGTACTATAATGTGGTTTTCACTCAAGGACCTAGAGATTATTCTTAGTTTTCCACTTTTTGTGATTGAGGGATTAAATTGTTTCCCCATAATATGCATGTGTATCAAACTCAGTGATGAATCCTGCTTAATGATCCCCACATGGAATATTATCCCGTAGTCCCATGAATTATAAGAGTGCCTCATCATTTTTGAATGTGTCTAGAATTGGTGGTCCTCATTGTTCATAATCGATGAGTTGTGGGTAGACTAGACAGATTTCATGGTTTTGGTTTTTAGACTCAAATGATACAATACTAATCATGAGGAGGGAGGTATCTTTGAAAAGCATGGGTAAATTAGTTATGGGGTCCTCTTCACTACCTATATCTAAGACCTGATTTATGGATATGGGTACTTGATGAGAGGGTGTTGTTTGCTGAGGAGGATTTCTAACATTCCTAACCGAGGAACCTCTGCCAAGTATGGTCACTTTCAGAGGGGTACATCAGAGGCCAATATTTTTCATTCGCATATCTGGAATGAGATGTATTAAAATACCGTTGTCATTTTGTTTGAGCTTTTGGTTTCTGTCATAACCCATGGCAAGCATCATTTGTAAGCCCTTGTTATTATCATCCATAGGTAGGTCAACCGTTGGCCTATTGTCTTGGTATAGAAGATGTGATGGGTCCTATTCTATCACTTCCCGACCTAGGTCCCCCCAACTTCTGAAGCTGGATGAACCTGCCATGAAGGTTTGGAATGTTGTTCTTGCTGGTTGAGGCTGTCCATGGGATTTAGGAGATTGTGGTAACTCTCCTACCATGAAGGTGTTTTTCTTCATTTTATAATTTCCACATCCATCATCTTGGATAATGACTTTGATTTCAGAGGTATGAGGGATGGAGGATGTCTTTGTCACAGAATTGGAGGTAACGTAGCTAGATCTACATATGGAGTGTTGGGGCCTTCATCATTTTTTGGAACTTGGGGAATTTTGTAATATTTTGCCTCTAGGATTTTGCAATAGGCAAAGGATTTAGGATCACCATTGACTGTAACCTCTTCATTTTCATACGAGAATTTGACACATTGGTGAATGGTCGATGTCACCGCTTGTATCCCATGGATCCATGGATTCCCCAGGAGAATGTTATAAGGAAGATCAAGGTCTAGGACCTAGCATGTGGTGTCATAAATGGTAGGTCCTACTTGAACATGAATCTAGATAGTGCCTAGAGACACTCTTTCCTGATCATTGTAAGCTCTGATGGTGATGCCCTTACCTTTTTCGATGGCATCCTTTAAGAATCCCAAATTCTTTATCAACTTTATGGAACATATGTTAAGACCTACACCCCCATCCACAAGGACCCTTTTGACTTTATTTTTGTGAACTAGGACTTCAAGGTGGACAGCACGATTGTGAGATGGTTGAGCAGGGAAGTCCTAGTTGGAGAATGCGAGGAGGCTTGGAATTGTGATATTTTTTACCATAGCTTGGAATTGGTATGTATCTATATCTGATGAGATAGTGGATGAGGGTAATGCTTCTTCTAGGATTTTTCTGTGGGTAGGTGATATCTATAGCAGCTCCATGATGGAGATCTGAGTGGGAGTTCTCTTTAGCTAGTCAGGGACATTATAACCATGCAATATGGATCTTGGGTTTGAAGTAGATTCCCTAGGTGGTTGTGAGGGTCCACCAATGGTGAGCTTTCTGCCACGTGTGGTGACTCCACAATCTACATTAGCTCCCTTAATGTTAATGACAGGGACATAATCCTCAAGTGTTTCCACAACATGCTCATACACATGGTTCATGTCCTTGTATTTTCCTTTTCCTTTATCTTTATTGTGACCAGGCATTGGATTTGTGTATATCTTTAGGTTTTGGTTCCCTGCTGGTTGCTCCACATTTATGATTTTTTGATCAATGAGGTCCTAGATTAGGTTTCTCAACCTCATGTAGCTGTTGGTGGTGTGCCCTTTGATTTTGTTAAAGTCACAAAGCTAGTTTTCATTGTACTAGGGTGGTTTCACTTCTAGTTCCTAGTAATTCTCATAGGTAGGTGCCTTAATGAGGTTTTCATTTATCAATTTATTCATGAAAACATCGAGTGGTTCCCCAAGGGTTGTGTACTTTCATTTGGGAGGATTTTTGTTTCATGAGGGTGGTCCCCCTTTATTTTTTAGGTTATTGACCTGATTGTTGGTTGGTTGGTGTTGTGATATCGTATTGGTTTGGGTGTTGTTCTGATCATTGTTTTGCGGTTGTTGATAGGTCTGGGTGTTTTGTCTTGGAGCATTGATCACGACCTTAGCATTAAACACACCATCATTTGTGACATTTTTTGTTCCTCGCCCATGTGCGAGGTTTCTTGTTATAGCTGTTGGATGGGCAATTGTTTTGTTGTTATGGATATGTGGGTGTCTGTCCTTGTGAAATAAGGTCTCATTCAATGTTGAGTGCCTTAGGGATCAATTGATCATATGTGGTGATCCCTTGGACCTTGAGGTGGAATGCTAAGGCTCTGTCGAGGTTGGAAATGATTGTGCACACTTGTTCTTCTACTATGGCCCATTTTCTCCTATTGTCCTTGGATCACCGTTGTTGTAGGAAGGAAGCAAATGTTTCATTCTTTCATTGTTTAAGAGCTGATAGTTCCTCGAGACTGACATCCATATTGATGTTAAATGCATAATTTTTAATGAATGCATCCACAATCTCTTGGAACTTCTTGATGCCAGGAGGAAGGTGAGAGAACCACTCCATGGCATGGCCAACCAAACTTCTAGGAAATAGTTGCATCAGATAAGTATCATCATATGCGACTTCCATGCAATGAACCTAAAATTCCCTGATGTGATCCTTAGGGTTACCCATCCCATGGTATTTATCAAATTTGGGGATCTCGAATCCATTTGGGAATGATTTCATCACAAGGATCGTATCAAATGGATAAGGACACAAGTTGCTTGGTGTTTTTATAGTTCTCCCTAATTGAAGGTCAAGTACTTGTTGTGAGAGTAACTTGATCTGTGTTGCTACATCATTTTGCAAATCAAGGGGTGCGATGAAGGAATTTTGTGATGGTTCACCCATTGGAGGGATGGGTGGATTGGTTGTTGTGTTGATGGATGGTATTTGTAGATTTTTTTGTGCCAAATATGCTTGCACTTGCTGATGTATCAACAACACTTGTTGTTGATCCTATTGTTGTTGTGCTAATAGTGCTTGCTGCTGAGTTTGCTACTATTGTTGCACCAACAATGCTTGTTGTTGGGATGCTAATTGGGCTGCCTCTTGTTGCTCTTGGTATTGTTTCAGTGCTTGCTGGTATGCTTATTATTGAGCTACTTGTTGTTGTGCAAGATATTGTGCTTGTGGCTGTGGTTGTGGTTGTGGTTGTGGTTGTGCCTGTGCCTATTGAGCTTGGTACTAGGCTTGAGCTTGTGCTTGAGCTTGTGCTTGTGCTTGGGAAGCTTGTATTTGTTGTAATAGGGCTTGGGCTTGAGTATTCTTCTACGCTTGTTGTGCTTGTTGTGCTGCTAGAGCGGCTTGCGCTGCTTGGGTGGTTTGCGCTACTTGAGCGTCTTGC
This sequence comes from Sequoia sempervirens, assembly GCA_007258455.2. Lineage (NCBI taxonomy): Eukaryota > Viridiplantae > Streptophyta > Pinopsida > Cupressales > Cupressaceae > Sequoia > Sequoia sempervirens. The sequence continues at coordinate 32,846,359 of VDFB02379711.1, read as the reverse complement.
ATGGCTTGCACTGCTTGAGCAACTAGTGCGGCTTTCACTGCTTGTCAGTTTTGGATTTGCTGAAGTTCCTTTTGGTAGGCAGCTTGTTGAGCAGCTTGCAATGTAATGCTATATTGGCTTGATACATTTGTGTTCATGGTGGAGGTGGTGGTGGTGGTGGTGGCAGAATATTTGGTATAGTGTTTGTTGCTATGGTGAGAGGTATCGTCATATTGATGATTGAGATTGTGGTGGTGGATGGTGTGATTGATACACTTGGTCCTTGAGAGACCATGTTTTGAGATACCTAGAGGATAGTTGATGATGTGATGGTGGTGACTTGTGTTATCGGGATGGTTTCCATCTGTTGTTGCGATGTTGATGACAAGATATTTTTATTAGCAATCAAGGGGTTGATATGATTTTGTTGATTGATATTTGGTAAAGGGGGAAGCCCTAAACCAAGAGGTGATGTGGATATTGGTGGCAACGGAGGAAGTGGTGGAAATTTGATTGATATACTCCCTTGGGGAAATGATGAAGATGTAGTGTCAAAGATGCCCCTGGTCCAAATAAATCTCCTCCTTGTGAGGTTATGTGGAGAGAGGTTTGGGGTGTTGCACGAAATGATGATGATGGGTCATTTGGATCATGAAAGGTGAGAGGGACATATGGATGTGATGGATTTTTGGGTATGGATTGCCCCAAGATGGTGTTCACGTCCAACTCTTGATTATTTACCAGGGGGTGTTTTTGTAATGCACTGAGAAATGCACTCCCTTTGTTGATGATGGGTTGAGTTGGGGCGATGGATGATGTGATTTGGGGGATGGGTTGAATGATGCTTTGGAATAGAGGTGTAGATGAGATTAGGGTTATGGATGAAATCAGAGGCATGACCCCAAAAGGTGTTTCCACGATGGTACTCACATCAAAATCAGAAGGGAGTTCAGTCACTTGTTTTGCTAATTCAAGCATGTAGAGTGAGGGATTGAGTCTCATCACGACATTAATGATTCTGTTATTCTCTAGGTTTTGGACCATCTCAGTGATTTCATCTTGTATCATTCCAAAGGCACTATTAGTGATATCCTCTACTTGACTTTCCTCTTGAGGATTTTGTGATGATGAAGGAAAGCTAGTTAAAGGATTGATTGATCCAACCGGATTTATCTCAATTTTTTTTTGGCTTAGGTCACTTGAGGTGGATGTTTCTTTGTTGGCTTCCATGTTCCTCTTGTGTTGAGATCTAGTTTGCACCATAAAATAGGGATCAATCTTCAAGAATGTGGGAGATGAATCTCTAATTCTTTGGATTGATCTAACTTTAGGTACAAAAGAGAAAATTTAGGGTGATTTAAGGATCAAAAGTATGATGGTGAAATGAAGGAAAGGTGGATGATATGAATGTTTTTGGAACTCTTGAGAAATCTTTGAAGGATATGTTAAACTTTAGGTCTTGGATTTGATGTTTGATGTTTGATTTGATTTGGATTGGATTGTGAACTCATAAACTCTAAGAGGTTAGATGTTGTCCTCGAGTGAATTTGTCCTCAAGATGCTAATTTGACTAAGTGTGAGAAGAAGGATTCATCTAAACACACCTAACCAAACAAGATGAATTTTGATTGAGTTTTGATTTATGAACTCCTAGACCCCAAGATGTTGGATGTTATCAAGGGATAAACTTGTTCACAAGATTTGATAATTTGACTAAAATATGTGGAGAAGGATGCATCTACACACATTTAACCAAACAAGATGATTTGGATTTGTTTCAAATGATTTTTCCAAGATTTTCCAAGAGTTGATGGTGAGATGGCTTTGGTTTGATGTTCAAAGATGGATGAAGGTTTGATTTTGATCCTAGGTTTACCTAAAAAGACACTTGCTTACTAGACCTTGGTTTTGAAGAACATGATTTTCTCTAAACAAGATGCTCAAACTCTCTAAAAAGACTTGGGTTTTGACAATAATAGAATGAGTACAAACCAGGATTGTTTCTTAAAGATTTTCTATAAAAGTTAAAAAATAGTCTTTGTCTGAATTCGTATAGTGTTGAGAGATTCTTTTGGTGATATTTCAGACTAAGAGCTTTTACCTTTGGTTTCTTGATCTTGATCTTGCGTGAAATCATTTGGCACACATGTGAAGGATTCAATTGTCTTTAGTCTTTGCTTAATGATTTCGTTTTACCACAAACACTTCTTGATTAGGTTTTTGAAACTAGATGTCTAATGTTTTAATTTCTTTTCATCCCACAAAGTGTATCATGTGGAAATCAAGGAAACCAAAGCAAGAGTTACCTAATGTTTACTTTAGTAGGAGAAAATTGAGATAAAACTCAAGTGCCTAGAAACCTCTAAGGATATGAATCCCAAGGGCAAGCAAGGGAATGTGAATTTGTTCAAGGATATTTGCTTCTCCTCAAGGTTTTGAGATTTGATGCTCATGTTGAATGTTTGTTTTCCAATGTTTTCGCTCAAACAATGTGTTTTGATTTCAAGAACAATCACAACCCTATGGATATTTGAGACAATATTTGTTGAGTCCCCACTTGGACAAGTCCAACTACACCTACTTTAAGCACATGGTTAGATGCTTGACCCCATTGGCTCCCCTCCATGGCTCAACACTTCTTTTGGGGAAGCCAAGCATTAGTACCCATGAATCTCCCATGGCATACCTTCCATCTCTACTAAAAGCTGTAAAAGTGTGGGGCAACTTCAAAACAGTCGTTCTTGCACTAAAAAATAGTTAGGGATTTTGGCCTTTCTACACAATGGTTTTAATTCAGACTTTCTGTTCATGGAGATTGACCCATGTGGTGAGAGACCATTGCTTCCCTTCTCATCGGGACCAACAGCGTGATATTGGCCTTTGTTCCTGTACCCACTTTTATATCTTGGCTAGAAATACACTTGGCTTTAGTGTGTTACCGGTTGGGTCATTCCCTTGGGTGAGTAATTTTTCCCCAAGGTAGACCCTCTAAGATAAGAAAAAGAAAGCAAATATATCCATAGTTCGATCGATCTTTGTTGAGAAACAAAGAGAGAACACACACAATATGTTCCACTCACACTCGTAGGATGTGTTCAATTTTAATCCCAAAATGAAGTGTGGAGGTAATTACTTTACTCAACTTAAGACCACCAAAAAGCCTTTTGATTCTCAAGATCGCCGTGAGGCATGAAAGAAGCACGCACATCTTTTCAATGGTATTACTTTGAGTAAGCAATTACAAAAAAAAGTAGCACATGTTCTTTTTAAACCTAGAAAGCAATAATGCTTTCTTTTTAAGCACCAAAGGAAATGTGAAGATTGCCTTGTTCAATTGTTAAATCTGAAAACCAATTCTAGTAAGTTTGTCCTAAAGTTATTTTTAAGCCCCTTTGTAACAAGAAATTGAAATGTTCTTTTTAGAGCCCAAAAGAAATTTAGTAGGCCCTAAGCATGAAAGATAACAAAATTTCTTAAGAGAAATTGTGAGTTCTCTAAGAGTGTTACACAAACACTAAAGTGTTCAAAAAAACTTGGTATCATAAGAAAGTGATATCATCATGCCTCTTTTCTTCTTCACCTTTGATCAAGCCAACCTACAAGAAAACTAGTTAGTTATTCAAAAAAAAAGGTCAAGAAATCAGATAACAATCCAAATGATCAAAATTTGAAAAAAAGCATGTCATAAAACTAAATTTTACTTTTTACTTCCTTTCAATGATGGAACCTACACAAGAGGTGCAGTTTAAAAACTTAAGCGGTGCTATATAACACTGCTTACCAGTCAACATCACTCTACAGTAGAGATAGAGACTATGAAGGCATCGCTCTTCTGACTAGCAGTGGAGTTTGGAATATAGAAAGATTTCAGTGTGTGGAAAAGACTCAGCGGCACTGTTTAGAAATTTGAATCTCAGGAAGGAAAGGTTAGGCGTCGTTGTTTGTAATTTAGAGTAGTGTTGTATAGCGACATTGGGATGCTAATGGTTCTATATTGTGACGTTGACCTGCTAGCAGTGCACTTTCCTATGAACACAAAAAATAGAGAAAACACACAATTTTGATGAAAAACGTGATTTAAACTTCTAGTTTTCCCTCCTTCTAGCACCAAATATATGAACCAAGATCCTAGTACCTGAAAAACACAAAGAACACACACATTAGAAGATTGAAATGCAAGTTAGGATCTAAATTCCCCACGAAATCCATTTACAAAGCTTAAATTAGGAATGAGATGAAGAACACAATAAGAAAGCAATAAAAAGAGATTGAATCCTAATTAAACAAGCAAACTCTTGATCCCATGGGGGAATTGGTGCCAATTTGATGTGAAAATTGACCATTTCCCAACTCCAATGATGCAATGTTGATTGGTGATGAAGAGTGATCCAGTTTGTTGAAGATTCAATGAAGCTCCATGTTGAAAAACCTACATAACCTAGCTAGGATTTGTTGAAAATTGATGAAAATTGCTATAGCTTGAGTATGGATTTGAGTATAATAACTTTTCTCAAATTGTGGATGATGAAATGAGGAAATAAGCCTCTTATTTATAGGAAGACAAGATGGAGAAATTCCCAAAATGAAGCAACGTGGGACTAAATTTCAACGGAAGGTGTCATTTGTTAAGAGATGGGTGGATGAGGGATGTTCACATTTTGATGAATGTGCCCATAAATGCATTTAGATGGAATTTGAAAATAATGAAATGACATGTAAGAGGGAAAAAGAAATGTTTTAAATGCCATTTGGTTCAATGCAAAGATGAAAGAAATGTCTTGTTGGAAGGACAAATTCCACTTGGAAAGATTTCAAATTTGAAGGAATATTCCTCTATTATGCCATGTTGAGAGAAAATAGGGATTTAATAAATGAATTAAATCTATTTTCATGTGCAAGTGACAAAAGCTAGAGGATGGGACATGGATTAGATTTAACCTTAATCATGATTTGATTAACTTAAGTGAAGATTAGGTGATTTGACCTATTTGATTTAGATTTATGGATTAAAATAAATCGAAAGGAGATAGAAAATGATTTAGACTTAGTTAAATAAATATTTTAATTTATTTAGCTAAAGGGGATGATGTTAGTGTTAAAGGTGAATTTATTTAATTTAAATGGAAGACTTTAGAGATAAATAAAATAAACTTGATTTATTTAATGAATGGATGAATATGACTTAATTAAATGCATGATGCCAATTTTACATATCTACAACTGCCAACATTTCTTTTTCTATGATTGTATAGTTGACTTCAACTCCTTACAAGTTTTTGTTGACAAAATAAATGGCATTTTCAATAGCTCCTTTCTATCCTAAAATTGCTCCTATAACATAGTCTAATGCATCTATATGGATGTGAAAAGGAAGCTCCTAATTAGGTCCTTTGAGTATAGGAGCATGAGTCAAAGATGCCTTCAAATAAGAAAATGTTTTGTCACAGTCTTTTTTGCATTGAAATTCAACATCTTTGGTGAGAAGAGTATACAATGGTGCTGCTATTTTGATGAAATCCTTGATGAACCACCTATAATAGTTTGCATGTCCCAAGAAAATCCTAACATCTTTTTGTTTTGCAGGTGTGGGAAGATTTGTGATCACCTCAATCTTTGCAGGGTCTACTTGAATTCTTTTGTGAGAGATGTAGTGTACAAGAACTACACCTTCCCGCATTATCATAAAACACTTTTCACTATTTAAAGATATCTTGTGATCTTCACATTGCTGTAGGGCTCTCCTAAGATTCTCCAATGCTTCATTGAAATCAACACCATAGGTGGTGAAATTATCCATATAAATTTCCATACAATCATGAGAAATGTTTAAAAATATGCTAATGACTGCCCTCTAAAAAGTTGCAAGTGCATTGCATAAGACAAATGGGAGTACTGAGTAGGCATAGGTTCCCCATGGAAAAGTAAAGATGGTCTTCTCCTGGTCCTTAGATGCAATTTGGATCTGGTTATAGCCACTGAAGCCATCTAGAAAAGAAAAGTATTGCTTTCCTACAAGTGAGTCCAAAACTTGATCTATGAAGGGTAAATAGAAATGGTCCTTTTTGGTGGCAGCATTAAGTTCCATATAATTAACACAAACTCACCATTTAACTCCTTTCTTGAGAAAAATCACCAATGGAGACACCCAATAGCTATTTAAAATGGGGTAGATAAATCCTACATCTAACAATTTCTATAACTCTCCTTTTACAATTTCTCTTAATGTAGGCTTAATTCTTCTTTGTGGTTGTCTAACTGGGGTGCAATCATCTTTGATGTAAATTCTATGAGTGCAAAGCTTAGGTTCCAATCCCTTCATCTCATGATAGTCCCACACAAATGTATGTATGTGGGTCCTCAATAAGGTTTCCAATAACAACTATTGTTCTTCATTCAAATTGTTGTTAATATTTAGATATTTTTTTTTTGACACCTATACTTTTGTAGTTAACTCTATCACAATTTCTTCATTAACACATGGCAGCTTGAGTTCATATGACAACAATGTATGGGACATACCTATTGCTACAAGAAGTCTAGTTGTAGGAAGAGCGGCTATAGAAAGGGTGGTTGTAGGAAGTGCATTTGCAAGAAGAATGACTACAAGAAGAGCAGCTGCAGAAGTGTCCTGACTAGAACATCACAATGATTTTGAATGATGTTACCCAATACTTCATCTTCATCTTGAAGCTACATAAAAGAGATTTTTCCTAACATCATAAGTTACGCCACAAAATTAACTTCCTCGGCCTCTTCACCAATATGTGGCTATATGAGATTATCCTCATCATGGGATGGCTGAGCAAGAGGATAAAGAGCAATATTTTTGGTGCTCTTTCCATCAGAAATGACCATGTCTCCTATCCTACATCCAATAAATGCATTTATTATTGCTAACCATAGCCTTCCAAGAATAATGGGATACCCGCCTAGTGTGGCTTTAGGAGAGAGAATCATGAAATCTGTTGGGTACTCCCATGAGTCTAAAATTACCACAAGATCCTCTACTATACCATCAGGCTTATAATTAGAACTATCAACAAGCTGTAGGACGATAGGAGTAGGTCTCATGCTTGCAACATTTATTTGTTGTAGGATATCCTTAGTCATTACATTTATTGTTGCTCCCACGTCAATCAAAGCATTCTTTATTTGGATCTCATTTATAACAACTCCTATATACCACAGGACTACTTGGGTCATTGTACTTAGGTATAGTCACTTTCCCAAGCATGATGTCAGCTAGCTGCCCCACCACATGAACCGTAGTGGGGTGTTTCTTCTTCCTGCCTGGTTTCTTAAGGCATGCTTCCTTGATTTCCTTGCCATAGATTGAAACATCTTTTATGGCCTGAAATAGGGGTATTTGGACACATATATGCTTTAGCTGATCTATAATGTCAAAATTTTTGTCCTCCTTTTCTTCATTAGGGAAAATTTACATAAAAAATGGGTCTCCTAAGGATAACATCATCAACTTTTTGAGTTATCAAAAATCAATTAAAAGATGACATCAACCGTTATGGTGACATCATCTAAAATAAAAAATAAAATTATTTATTTTATAAAATAGAACTTTCTAAAATCCTATGAATTAACTCATGATGGTTAATTTAACTCTACATATCCTATTCTATCTCATTCATCTTTCTAAATATAAAATATTCTTTTTATTTTTTAGATTTATATTCTTAAGTTCTATTATAGAAATTATTATGTTTTTTAAAAAATATTTTCAATCTTAAAATATATATATATAAAAAGCATTTCAAAAATATTTTAACAAAACTTTTCTTAAATATATTTTAAAAATTTGGAATGAAATTAATTTGTAATAAAATTCATCTGTGCTTCTTATTTTATAAAATTATTTTTATGAAACAAATTCAGTCCCTTTTTCCTTTTTCATTTGTTTTTGAGGTTCAAGCATCATAAAAATTGGCTTAAATGAAGCATATCAAAGTGAGGTGATCAGTTATTTGTTTTTCCAGCATACAAACTAAAAATTAAAATACTAAAAAGGAAATAAAAAATAAAACTTAAGAAATAAAAAAATAAAACCAAAAAAGAAATTTTAAAACACAAAACAAAACCAAAAAGAAATTAAAACCATTGAAGGAACAAAGAAAATCACATGAACCAAAAAAAAATTGAAAAATAAAAAATAAAATCAATTAGAAAATAAAAATAAAACCAAAAGAAATTGGAAAAAATTGGAAACAATTGGAAGGAGAAAAAGTTGGAGAAAATCACCAAAAATATCAAACCAAAAAAAAAAAAAAATTAAAAAATAAAAATGATGGAAGAATTTTTTTTGAGAAAATCAAATAAACTATGGAAAAGAGATATCCCTTGACTACTTTAGATATATATTTTTAAATATAAATATATTAGTATATAAATTTTATATAAAATAAAATATTAAGTATAAAATAAAATATCTATTTTACTTTTACTACAAATTTTAAAATAAAAACAAATAATCAAGAAAAGAAAGTGAACTTGAGTTTTTTAATAAATTATAATAGAAATATATGTTACCACTTTTTTTAAAAAATGAACTTGAGTTTAATATTTTTTAAATAAAAAATAAAAAATAAAAAATCAAGAAAATAAATAATCTAAAATGAAAAGTGAACTTGAGTTTGTCAATAAAAATATATGTTACCACTTTTAAAAACATAGTTATAATAGAAACATGTGTCCCCACTTAACTTATGTAGTTAAGTAATTTATATTTTTATATTTAAATAATTTGTATTATTTGAGATAATTTTTACTTTTTTAGAGTTCCTTAGGAGGCCCATTTTTTATGTAAATTTCTCCTCATGCCTTCTTTTTGACAATTTCCAATCTCTGTGGAATGGGGGTTCTTGTTCAGTTTGCTTAACTGGAACTAGTTCAGGATTTTTAGGTGCACTAGGCTAAATGGGGGTATTCAGAGGCTCCTATTCTTCCATAGGAAGCTCAGTGATAATGAGTCTGGAAGGAGCTAGTATAGTAGTTCTTGAATGCAAGTGGATGTTACTCACACTCACAACATATGCAGGGAATTGATTTGAATCAACAGAGTATACAGACTACTGTTGTGGTTTGTTATTTGGATTGGTTGTGGGCTAAGCTAGTAGCTGAGTAGGTTTAGGTGGATTTGAGCTTGAATTAGAAGGAGGAGGTATTATAGCAGGTTGTTGGGGCTGAGATGGTGGCTACATGTAGCTATTTGGATGATTTGGCCATTGTTGTCCTTCCCTCCATTGATTTGTTTGCTGCAAATTTCCTGGGGGTGGCTGCCAATTTCTTTGAAACTGCTATCAATTTTCCTGAGGTTGCTACCATTGGGGTGGAGAGTTTTGATGATTAGGCCAAGTATTTTGAGGGTTACTCCAAGGTTGTGGTGGATATCCTCCATAGTTGGATGGATATTGGGGTTGCCATTGGTTACCAGGTGAATAAGAATTGAAATATGGCTCAACAAAAGAGAGTGGATCTAGTGGCATACCTTGCCTTGGAGCCCAAGGCCTCCTTTGTGCAACATAGTAGACTTGATCTTCTTCAATCTGAATTGTCCTGAACTTGGGTGAAATCTGCTTTCTTTCAATATTAGCTACCATCTTGCATTTGCAATCCTTCTTCTTTTGTTTGCAATAGGGACAATACTCTGCCAATGTTGGCTCTACCTCTTGTTTTTTCTTGGCCTGAAGTGCATCTAGCTGAGTAGCTAGATTGTTTATAATGTCTTGCTTGAATTCTGCCAACAAATGAGTAATCTCCATTCTTGAAACTCGACTGGTAGATGAATTATCCATGGAATATTGGTAAGCTCTCATTTTCTTTGAAGCTTCCCTAGAGTAGTTCTGGCATATCTTCTTGATATCCTCCCATCAGGTCCAAAGCATCAGTGCAGCTATCATTAATTCCTCTTAAGAAAATCAGCTTTTGTGAGTCTTCATTAAGTGTATGGTTTGAAGATTTCTATAGGAAAAACATAAACCTTGCAATGTAATCCTCGAGGCTCTCATCTTCCTTTTGTTGCATCCTAAAAATGTCACCTCCTCTCATGTCACTGCCCCTACAATACTCCTTGTATTTCTCAAGGAATTTTGTCTTTATGTCATCCCATGTCTCCACAGTATCTTTTCCTAGGCTCATGAACCATCTTAATGCAACTTCTTTCAGAGTGGTAGGAAATAGCTTAAGCCTATGGACATCGGTGGTATAGTCATAACTCTTGTAGAGTATATCAAACTCAAACAAGAAGGTATCAGGGTCTTTTGTGACAAGTCCATAGAACTTAGGAAGGACTGAAGCAAGGATATTTTGAGGTTTTCTACTTTATTCTGATGAGCAATGGGGAAAGGAAAAGCCAGTTGGTTAGGTTTGTTTCTATTTGCATCACCCATGCCTGCTTGATGTAGTTCCAAAGCAAAGGGATTCTCAAACTGATTTTGGTCTTCAGAGGAAACTTCAGAGCTAGTTAGATCAGGAAATGCATCAGCAAAGGGATGTGGATCTTCTTCTTCTTCTCTTGGCAGGTTCTGATATTCAACTTGATGCAGGAGCATCTAGTGGTGTAAGGGCAATCTTGCATCACCCAAAAATAGTTAAATTTCAAGTTTCTCAGTTTTTAGATGTTTTTACATTTTTGGATACCCTTTTCGTCATAATGAAATTCCCAATTTATGGTTTTTATTTTCTATTCATGGGTTGAAAGATATTGTAGTTTGAGTTTCCTAGATTTGCACCTAAAAATCTTCCGAGTTGGATTTGAGGCACTTAGAGCTTCCGGAATGGCCCCGAAACTTTCCAAAATCAGCATAGCTTATTTCAAGTGCGTTGTTGACTTCGAGACGTTTCCAATGGTTCAAACGGTTCGCGAATCGGAGCCCCGGATCAAAAGTTATGGCCCCGAGAAGTTGGCACACTTTCTAGAAGATGCAATTGCAAATGTTCTTTTGAAATTTGAACTTCAAGTTGTAATTTTCAGCACCAAACCGCCTAAACTCAAATTTTAATGTTGTTTTGGCTCCAAACTAAAGAGGAGCTTTATTTATGGGTGGGTTTCTAAGTTTCTTGGTAACTTTTTGGGGGACAAGCTCGCATATTGCAAAAGGGTGATTCTGTAGCTTTCTATAACTTGCATATGTTGTAAAACTTGGGGATTTGAGATCCTCTACATGTAAGAAGCTCCATTTTCTGAATAATAAAATTATTCTCTTGTTTGTGGGTTAATTTTATGTGTCTCAGGTTGTGCCCTCATCACAACTAGCTAGAATGGATCAGTATTGTTAGGAAGAAATCTCCATAAGCATCTCTTCTCCTTCCTCTATGCATGTGGTATCAACTCACTATCAACCAACTCACACAAAGAATTAGTAAAGAATAAGGGGGGTCATTATTTCCTAAATGAGGGGTATACTAAGAACAACTTTCAAAAATAATATGGCAAGAAAAAATATCAATGAATCTAAAGAACTCCCTAGTTTGACACCATCCCTGACAATGATGCTAAAAATGTTGGCCTCCTACAATGGTCTAACAACTAAGCCCTTATAGTTGTGATTCAAAGATTGGACATCTAAACTGAATATCCATTCAATCATCATGAAGGTGCATTTAACTTGTCAGCCCAGGGACGTGAACTTAAAATGCGTCAGGTGCACTAAGGATCCAAGGTAGCCATACTCATTCTACAACTAAGAAAAACATAATGTTGAAGGTAAATTTCTTAGAAAGAAATAAAATAAGTGTTGAACATCAACCAACAATTATGCTAAGCTGAAATGCATGACATAAATTAAAATTTGAGCAAACAAACATGAAACTACTTTGTCTGCTTTGGCTGTAGGAATAGTCACAGAATGGAATTCTAGTGGCTGCAGGAATAGTTAGTGCCATATTCTTAACTAATTACTGAACAAAAAGTAATAACTAAACTAAACTAAACTAAGGGATGAAATGCTCACCAAGTGGGCCCCCTTGGATGAGTATCCTCTAAAACTAATGTAAACTCACATGCACAGACTTATAACTTCATCTCATTCATTGGAAAACATGAGTACAATATAGCAGTGCAACTATATTATTGAAAACTAAGAATGAAAGTACATCATTAGATCATGCAACCTTATGAGAAGGAGCATCTGACTCTTATTTATAGGAAAATACGCTACAACTAAACAAGGCAGTCAAATCCATGAATTGGGAGTACACCATTTTAGGGAAAGCAGAGAAAGTGGAGAGGCGGTTACACATGCATGGAATCTGGTTAGATGTGCTTGCCTCAACGTAGATTTAGCACAACAGTAACACTTATATTCACTCAACATCAATAAAGATAATTTACAAGGCAGTTACCACTCAGTTTGCATGAGGAATCTCCCGTCGTCGACCTCTTTGAATGATTCCCTTCATTGACCTTTGCATGACCACTTTGTTAGCCATTATGGTGAATGACCAACTGGTGGAATCCTCTCAATTTAGTGGCCCCGAATGATATCTGCATGGAAATATTAGTAAGAGTAATAATTGCATATTTGTAACTATCTTAAAGAACATTCATTAATCCACATGTAGAATTCACATAGATAGTCCATATAACATTTCAATGTCATTAAAGATTTGTAGAAATAAAATTAGGCCCAATGTCTATGGTTTGAGGAAATATCAACATTCAAACATCAAGGTTCATGACAATTTCAGCAAATAGATCATAAATTCTACCAAAATTAAACCATAAACTAGACTCATCATTGAGACTCATTCACCACCTTCGGTGAATCAATCCCTGTACACATCCAAAATTTCCTTTTACAACATTGAAAACCTTGTTTTTAAGCTTATGTTTGCTACCATTTGTTATCTATTTTAGTGGGTTAACTTTTTGTTTCATGCATGTTAAAAAATATAGCTTAAATTGGTCAATTTCATGCATTGCTTAATTTCAAATTTGCATTCACAACATTTCATTTTTAGATCATTGCATAGTGTAATCCAAAAATTACCTTGTTTGAAATCTAAAAAAATGCATTTCATCCTAAGTCTTTACATTACATTTAAGTCATTAGAAATAACATTATTTACATTCATGGCAATTATGGATAGCATTAGGTTTTTGTAATTTTTTATTTTCAACGTTAGTTCCTAGTTCACTTAGATCATATTCATTAGAAAATGAAAACTAAAAACTAAAAACATCAAAAGAAACAATTCAAAAATGCTTAAATTTAGAAAAATAATATCATCCTATCCCTTTAATAGTGATGACTTAGACATGTTAGATGAAGCCCTTAAGGACTTCCTCTCACTAGGATCATCCACTAAAGGTTTGATACAAGAGGATGCAAGCATTGGCAATCATGATAATCATAATTATTCTTCTCTCGATATCTCTCCCATTGGTGACGAAGGTATCTTGGTGAAACAAGATACAATCATTGAAGATCACAAAAGTCTTGCTTCTCTTCCTCCTCCTCCCCCTTGGATAGACACTATGACACACAAAACTAAGATCATGGCCACTACTCCCAATACCTCCCCTACTTGTGAAAATTCTTTAGTGAATAAGGATACAATCATGAATGATCATGACAAACAATTTTTGTGTGGAGGATATGTTGATATTTGAGAGCTATGACAATCCTACCTCTCCTACTCAAGAAGAAATTATAGGACATGGGGATGTAAATGTAGATAATCATGACAATCAAACCTTTCCTTCTCCTAATATCTTCTCTAGACATGAAGAAGATACTTTAGTGTTAGAAGATATCCTTATTGAGACTCATGAGAATCTTATTCCTCCCTTTCCTAATGCCCCTACCATTTGGGAAGACCTATTTGAACACAAAAGTCCAATCATTGGTAACCATGAAATTCCTAGTTATCCTTCTCTTGATGCCTCTCCTATGAGCGATGAAGCTACTTTACCAAATTCAACCATGAAATGTGATGAACCTATTGTTTGTCACTTTCCTAAAAGCTCTCCTACTAGGTTAAATATTATGGCATGTAAGAGAATGAGAGCATAGAGAAAAAAGATGACATTATGGACAACATCAAATTTCCCCCTCTCCTAATATCTCTCTCATTGGTAAATAAGATATTATGGTGTTACAAGATCCCATCGATGAGAATCACGAAGAAAACATTATTGAACAAAGAAACACCATCATTGCCAAGCAAGAAAATCCAACCATGGATCATTCCCTTACTTGTGATGAAGTTAATATTGAAGAACCAAACATTGAATGTCAATCTAGTTTGTAGTTCTCCTAAAAACTCTCCCAATAGGGAAGGTATCATGGTGCAAGCAAACATCAACACTATCATGTGCAAACCAAAAATCAACCTCACTTTGAAGCATCCTGAATTGCTTGATATGGATTTACCACCATCATGGGAATGCTTTGAAAATGATGAAGCCTTAAAGCAAGTGTTAGGAGTTTATGACAAGTCACCTTCTACTCCTCAAAAGAAAAAGGTTACATGTGCTATGATCAATAATAAGAAAAAATATATAGAAAGACAAAAGCAAATTGAAAAAGCCACAAAGTCATTGGAAGATGCTATGAAAACCTTTGATTTCATTTTTACATCCACGGGGGAATACATGATCATAACAAAAGAGTCTAGAAAGAGAAAAGAGAAACTGGTAATGGCAATACAAAATTCAAAAGCATCCACTTCAACCACCTTAAAAGAAAAGACAACATCCAATAAAAACTTTGAGGAAATTGAACAACCACCAAATCCAACAAAACTGACAAAACTTTTTGGAAGACGTTTTGAATTTTTGAAGTAAATTGGAAAAGGATGTGATGCTATAAAGCCTAATGATCTTGGTTATTGTCCCTAAAAAAAACCTTCATCCAATGTCAACACTATCTCAAAAGATTCTTCCAAGACAACTTTAACCTTGGTACATCCTAAACTGATAGACATCTCATTAAATATATATTAAGCATAAAATTTGTTTACTTATCAAAATAAATAACATTAGTTGTTGCTCCTTTCCATGTCATAGTTGTTAGATCATACCATACTCGCTATTGCATGTTTTACATTCATCTCAAGGAGCAACATATCATCATCCATTCTAGGCTCACCCTTGTCTTGCACTAAGTGGGGGCAAGGGGTTAGAAATCCTAATCCTTGTATGTCACTTGTTGTCTCTTTTGGCTAGTTGTTAACCTTTCATGAACATATAATAGCAAGCTTGGGGTGTGGACGAAATGCCTCAATATTGACTCACATGCAACATACTTATTCATGATGTAGCTTCATTGGGAAACATATGACTTGGCATAGAACTTTTCAAAATGACTCTCATGTCTTCTTTCATTCATCATTAGCTACTTTAAAGAAATTGCTCACAGTGATGGTGTAGCAACCAATTTAAAGTGGGGGCATACATAGATGACATCTTTTGGAAAAAACTTCATGGTGTTCTTTTTATTTTTTCTTGTGATGTGTCATCTTCTTGGTGGTGTCATTGGGTTTGATGTCATCCAAGAGTGTACAATCTATTGATATGGCATGATGTGAATGAGGCATCCCATGGGAAACGATCTGACACTTTGACTTGTCCTCTCTTGGAGACATTAGGCACAATGCTCCCTAAGAAGAATACCTTACATGAACAAAGCAAAATCCCATTTAACAAAATCTTTACATGACATTCAAAAGCATTTACAAAAGAATTTTCTTTGTGGTGCCTTATTAAAGTTATCAGGAGGATAACTTTGGTATGGTTAGTATAGTGGGAAGTCAACACACTGGCATGACTTTCTCATCATACGGTGGGAAGCCGACACATTGGCATGAATTTCTCACTAAGCCACTTCTTTGGGACAACTCACCCCATGGACGACCTGATGTTTTGTGTCCGCAGAGTGAGCACATCTTTGATCCATGTCTCATTTTTCTATCTTTTAGTTCCTAATATTGCATGATTCCATATCGTGTTTTGCTGCATATTATACACCTTGTGCACATCCTTTTGTGCTTATGTTGGTTTGACTTAGGATCTTTGATCCTGGGGGCTTGACCACTACCTTGATCTTTGTCATCCTTTGTCATCTGCATTGGTACAATTGGACCTCTCTTGAATGTCTACTTTAGTGTGAGTTTGAAGCAAGTTCATCCTCTCACTAAAGTGGGGGCTAAATGTGGACATCAAAAAAGTACGTCTTTTCCCTTGCTTGATTTAATGACAAATTGGACTTAATATCACCTTGGTCTAGTGTTGTAGGTGTTATACACATCCACACTGGGTCTTGGGACCTTTTAAAGCTAAATAAACCCAACCCTACCCTAATTTAATGTTGTAAAATGTATTTATTTACATCTTCATACTAAATTCATGAGGCTTGTAAATCAAGTGGATCTAATCTAGTGTTGTAATGTGCTTTTCACATTCACATTGGGTTTAGGGCCCTTCTAAGCTAAATAGACTCAATTTTTCCTTAATTTAGTGTTGTAAAGTGTATTTATTTACACTTTCACATTGGATTTCAGACCCTATTGCATTTATGACCTTTATATCATCATTAATAGGCCTTATGACCCCATATTATGCATCCTGAAGCATAATTTAATAAAAAACCCGACTAAATCAACATGCAAGCTTAAACTCTCCACTCCCTAACATCCTAGCTAGCAAAATAGCCCCTGTGGGACCCATTCGCCACTTTGGGTAAATGAGTCCCATCCAGGTGGGACTCATTCACCCAGGATGGTGAATGAATCCCATTTGAGCTATTTTTAGGGTTTGAGTGGGAAAAAGTGGGTTTTTAATTCAAA
The DNA here is from genome assembly GCA_007258455.2 of Sequoia sempervirens. Taxonomy (NCBI): domain Eukaryota; kingdom Viridiplantae; phylum Streptophyta; class Pinopsida; order Cupressales; family Cupressaceae; genus Sequoia; species Sequoia sempervirens. The sequence continues at coordinate 32,829,580 of VDFB02379711.1, read as the reverse complement.
TTTCTCCTAGGTTGGCCTTAGGGATTAAATTAACAATCATGTGAGTGGATTTCCTATATAAAAAAGCTTCCAAATCATTATTTCATCCATCCATCCATGTTTTCAAGTCAAGCACTCAAGGGTTAAGCATTTGAAGTCTTCACAAGGTCATCACAATAGCTTCCAAGATCAATTCTAAGGCATTCGAGAGCAAGAATCTTTATCAATTGTTGTAGCTCTTCAAGATACATCATCATGGAAAGGTTCTAATTGCATTATTTCATGTTCATGATTCATTATATTATTTCACCATTTGGTTTAATTACCTAAAATGGGGTTGACCAAGGCAAACCCCTATCCCTTAACAATCAACATTTTCTCTATCTTTCTTTGTGTGATTGCAGATCTAGGTGCTTTGAAGGTTTGGAGATGATTGAAGAATAGGATACAAAATTGTTGGAGTCATTTCCCTATTGGAAAGGTCAAAATCCTCACAAAAATTCACTTATAGCCCCAAAAATTAGGGTTTTGAATCCGAACACCTAGAGGAATAGATTAAGCAGACAGAGAAGAGTAGATCCAGACTTTGAATTTATAGAAAATTCAAACTAGACTTGTTCGCTATTAGTGGCAAATGAGTTCCAATGTAGGTTTATTTCATAGATTTTTGCATATATGGATACCCATTTGCCCGAAACTTGCTCTGGTACAATTTTCTAGATCTGGGACTAATTCACCTAGAATGCCGAATGAGTAGCACCAGGTTTAAAAATTAGCATTTTCAAAATTTTAGAGCTCCATTTCATCTCTAGCAAGATTCCAAGTGCACACTTCCAGTTTTGTAGCTTTCTATTTTGTTTCATGGTCATTTCTAGGTCATTTAAAATTAGTTTGCATATCACACTATGTTTTCTAGCATTTCATGTTTTCCAAGTTTACACTTGGTGGTGAACCCCTTTCTTGTCTCAATCATCTCCAAGGATACCTTATTGTCAGATCTCTTCCATCCTTTATTGGGTTTAGATCTCTAAGGTATCCTTGAATGTGAATATTGCAAAATCATATCCCTCTCTTTCTATCCATTTTGTGAACAAGGAAATGAAGCACCCATTTCCAATGTCCACATAAGATAGGTGAATATATAGTGATACCATGGGGAACCACAACCAACAATTACACACTCAAATTAAAACTCAAGAATTTTGAAATCTAGTACAAGAAGTTGTTCAACCAAGAATTCACATTGAAGGACGTTGTGTGGCATGTCTAACAAAGAACCAATTGTTTCCATGTCATCTATTTCTCGATTGTTTACATGAGGTATTTTCTCAAAGGTTATATCAATGAATAAGTCCTTAATACTTTCTACCATCTTATAATGAGTGAGTTTATCATCCTTAGTTTGGTAGTAATCATTGACTTTGTTAACAATCAATTATGAGTCCCCATAGACTTTTAACTCTTGTATCTGCCACTTGATTGCTATTCTTAAACCTATTATTAGAGCTTCATACTCAGCAATATTGTTAGTACATGGAAATGATAGTCGGTATGAATTTGGAATGTAGTGACCTTGAGGGGTGATAAAGAGAATTCCCACCCCTAATCCATGTTGGGTATATGATCCATCGAAGTAAATTTTACATTGATCTACTATATTAAGAAGAAAGAATGATTCATTAGGAAACTTAGATACCAAAGGATTCTCTGCATAAATGGGTGCTTTTGCTAGTTGGTCCACAATTAATTTTCCTTTGATAGCCTTGCGCTCCACATACTCTATTTCAAACTCTTTTAAGATCATTACCCATTTGGCCATTTTCCCAGTGAGAGTTGCTTTCGATAACATATATTTGAAAGGGTCGATCTTAGCAATAGGCTTGATTTGGTGTGGAAGCATGTAATGCCTAATTTTTTGTGAAGCAAAGACCACTACTAGGCATGCCTTCTCAATGGATGAATAATTCATTTCATATCCTACAAAGGTCCTACTGATGTAATAGATGGCTCTTTCCTTTCCCATTTCATCATGTTAGGATAGAAGAGCACCTAGTGTTGCTGATGTCGCTGAGATGCATAGGATCAATGGCTTGTTTGGTATTGGAAGTATGAGAACATGAGGTGATAGTAGGTTGTCCTTGATCTATTGAAAGCCTTTATTGTATTTCTCATCACACTTATATGTTATTCCTTTATGGAGAAGATGCGAGAAAGGGTGGATCTTACCTTATAGCTAAGCTATGAATCTCCTAATGGATTGTAACCTTCCTTATAGCCCTCTCATCTATTTTAGTGTTTGTGGCAGCTCCATGTCTAATATTTCTTTCACCTCTACTAGATCTATCTTTATCCCTCTTTGTGATACTATGTAACCAAGAAGCTTACTTGATGTAACCCTAAAGACACTTTTTTGGATTCAGTTGTACCTTATACTCTTCAAGCCTATCGAAGATGGGTCCTAATACTTTTATGTGCTTCTTCCTTGTTTTTGACTTGGCCAAAATATCATCCACATAGTCTTTAATTGTTTTATGGATCATATCATGAAATATTAGGGCCATTTCCCTTTGACAAGTCATTCCAGCGTTCTTTAACCCAAATGACATCATGTTACAACAATATGTTCCCCATGGACAAGTGAATGAAGTTTTATGTTGATCCTCTTTAGCGATCATGATTTGGTTATAGCCTAAAAATCCATCTATGAGTGATAGAATTTCATGTTCTGTAGTTAAATTGACAATGATGTCGATGTTGGGAAGAGGGAAATCATCCTTTGCGCATGCTTTGTTTAAGTCTCTAAAATATGTACATATTCTAATTCCCCCAGTGGATTTGGAGACTGGTACCAGGTTGGAAACCCACTCAAGATAGTCATTTGGTTGGATAAATATGATGTCAAGAAGCTAAATTGTAGCTCTAGTTTAACCAAGAGTGCTATTTGTGGGTGCATCTTTCTCAATTTTTGTTTGACTAGTTTGGCTTCAAGATATACTACTAAGTGATGCACAATCACTTCAAGATCAAGCTCCCACATATGTATGTATGACCATGCAAAGTTTGCTCTTCTCTCTTTCAAGAACATTGCTAAGTTTTTATGTTCTTCATCTAACAATGATTTGGCATAAAAGATTATCTTAGGTGCCTCTTCTATCCCTACATTCATTGGAGTAGCCTTCTCTTCTAGTACTACTAAATTTTCTAGATGCATTGCACTAAGAGAGAGATTGAATCCCTCATCCTTTGGATCCTCAGAGATATTTTCACCTTTGAATACATCCTTTCTTTTTCTATTTTGTGATCTAAAAGTTCCACGGTGTAGTTTTCACTTAAATATCTACATGTTATTCTCATGTCATCAACTTTGTTGGCATATGGCTTCTAGTGTTGTCATTGATGGAAACCTAAGTCATTATTCCGGTCCGCAAATCAGGATTTGTTCATACCGGAAGGCAGAGTAAAGAAAACAGAGTATTATCAGAAGAGAGAATGAAGAACAAGGTATCTGGTTAGTATGTCGATCTATATGCTTCACCAAATTATCATTTTGAGTTTTGGATCTCAGGGAAGGTTGTTAAGTATCTATATTATCTTATTTTTAAATTTTGTGATGTTGCATTAATTGGTGTATAAGTTAGGAGATCCAACAGGATGATTTTTTGTTTATTAGCTCACAGTGGCCAACTTAGTGAATATGGCATGTCATGAATATTCGAGGTATAATTAATTAAGGTATCCTATGCTTAAATTTTTTGTTTTGGGTCCTAGCTATGTTGTGGCTGACTTTGATGGGTACGCATTGAATATTAAAGTGGATTGAGCTGACTATTGGAAAATATTTTTATTTTGCTGAAGTCGACATGAAGCGACTAAATATTTGATAGTGGATATATATAAGAGATTAGTTAATTCATTGTAAATGAGTGAAAGTGAGTGGGCAAAGTATATTACAAATGTCAGAAGGGTTGTTGAGCGATTTGGAATAGTTTCACTTGTGCAGAAGATGATTGTTGTGAAGTGAATTAAGGCAGAGCAGAGCGAAGTGCAAAATCAGACAGAAGGTCCAAAATTTGATCTATGAGCCTCACCAGAATTGAAACTAGGCATTTGTAGATGCTAATTTCTTATTTCAACTCTTTGTTGTAATCCAAATATGTTGTAAGGAAGCGAGCCTTCCTGATTTTCAGTAGTGAGCTCTAGGCAGTGTTCTTGAATGCATGTGTATTCCCCTTTTTCTTCATACTTTTAACAGAGTATAAATTGTGGATTAACCTCCACTGTGGTTTTTCCCCTAACAGGGTTTCCACGTAAAAATATTGGTCTTATGGTGTTTTTATTATTTCCTTCATGTGCTTGCATCTTTACTTTTGTTTAAATGTTGTAAATGGTTTAAGATCTGGATTGTAATTTAAATATTGTCGAACATTGATTCACCCCCCCCTCTCAGTGTTCCTTGAGTCCAACAATTGGTATCAGAGCAAGGTTCTTCTATAGAATTTTAACAACTTGAGGTGGATCTTGGAATGCAATGGACTCTGGTGGTCTTCAACAACAACTTTTGGTGGCACTTGATGATCTTGATCAGTCTAAAGAAGAAGTCCTGGAATTAAAAGCAAATCTTGAGGATGCTAAAAAATTCATTCAATCATTGAAGGATAAAATCAATGAGTCAAGAGAAAAGAGGAATGAACTATGTGATCAGGTGAAGCATAAATAAAGTAAATCCTTGGAAGATGTTCACTTGAATTATACCCTAAAAGAAATAACTGAAGAATGTGAAAAGCTTGCTAGAGACAATGCTACTCTAAAGCTTGAGATGGAATCTATGGTGATGAAGCTAACTAAGGAGATTGAAGAAAGGAACAAGAATGAGAAGAATTTGGCCCAGTCCTTAAAAGAAAGATCTAAAGAATGTAGTGGAGCTAATAGTGGATTCATTTAGCTACAAATTGAACTACAACAATCCAGAAATAATGAACAAGAGCTTGAAAGACAGATAGTTGTTCTCAAAGATGAACTCACTACTGCAAATGAATACAAGGAGAAGTTTAGGATCAGTTCTTCTGAGCTTGATGAGCTGACTAAAGGATAGAAGGATGTAAATAACAAGTTAGGTCTTGGATATGAGAAGGGAGAAAACTTTGGATCTAAACATAAGGATTCTAGACAAAAAAATCAGATGAACAAAGGTAGAAGGTATCCGGTAAGACAACCCAATGCTCAAAATTTTAATGGTCACTTCCTTGCTTGTAATAAATTTGGTCATATGGATTCTTAGTGTAGAAGTAAAATAAATTCAAGTAGTCCATCATTTCCCGATTAGTGTTTTAGTTGTAATAAGTTTTGTCATAAGTCAATTGAATGCAAAAGTATGTCTGTCAGTGTAACGAATGTTAAATGCTACACCTATGGAAGATTTGGGCATATTGCTAATCCATGTAGATCAAGAGGAAATAAATGGAATGAATGATCTAGAAAAAGAAATATTGTGTGCTACAATTGCAACAAATTTGGTCACATTGCAAGATTCTGCAGGAACAAAAACATGGATAGAAGAGGTGCAGTATACAAAGGAAAAATTTCACAAAAAGATGATAAAAGAAAAGGGAAAGTGACTATGGAAGAAATAAGAGATCAAATGAAGAAAACATGGGTAAGAAAGAGTGATTCTAATGAAGAAAATAATCCCGCACTAGAATCTGCTTCTGGTAATTCCTCCGGAAATTGATCTTAGGCCATTGGCCTAGGGGAAGTTTTTCAAGAAAATCGTTTGTCCCCCTATTAGTAGTTGGCATCAGAATGTAGGAAATTGTCAGTAGTTGTGCTAATAGTTTACAAATGTATCGGCGATCACTTGTGTAGAAATTTGAAAGGTAGAAGGTTCGCAGATGTATCCTTCTTTTGTTGTCTGAGAAAATAGAGTACTCAAAACACCTAGGTAAAAACACTTAATGCAGTAAAAAGGTTAGGTGTGCGAGTTATAAAAGGGTATTTGTAACCCTCATTTGTCACCTTGCATTGAAGAAGAATAGAAGGAGAGCCTCTGTAGTAGAATTTTGAAGGAGTAAAGTCAATTCGGTGGTGAATTCATCAGGTATTTCAATTGCTTGTAGAATTCTCACTTAATTTGGTGCTCAGTAGAAACTCGTTCGGTACGAAAAGGAAAATGAAGCAAAAAAAAGGAATGGTGAATTTAGATGAATATAGTAGTGAGAAGATTAGGGATGTCAAAAATATGTTGCCGACCAATGAGTTGAAATGGCTTGAAGGTGTGAAACACAAAAGTTTGGACATTTGGAGTGAATTTCCCTATTTTGATAACACAAAATTCATTAGGTTTATCCTGAACAGATTGAATGATGACATTCTAACTCTAGATAAACCCTATCTCATTTTGAAAGAGGTAATTAGGAATCTAACTAGATTATGCAATGTTGGGGATATATTGAAAAAGAAGTCGATTTGGAACAAAGAAGTTGAAACCCTAACTGGAGTAACTACAGATCAAAGGGATTTGATAATTTTGACGATCAAAGATCCGATAAAAAGGTATATTGCGCATGGAATCTCATACAAAATCTTTTTCAGAAATAGGGAAGGCACAACTTCGACAGGTACAATTTACATCTCTCATAAAATGATAATGGAGGATCAAGATTTTGACCTGTACAGATTGCTAAAAGATCAATTAATGGAAAATGTGCAACTAACAAAGGAGGTAGATTACCCCTTCAGGTTTGGTATCTTGGTCATATGTCTTGTGATGTAATTTTTGAATTGCTTGCCATAGATCAATAATGTTGTATGGAAAGAGAATGAACCGGTTTGTAAACATATTTTTGAACATTCTAATACTTTGGAAAATTGTAAGCAAGAATATACAAATTTCTTTAAATAATTGATAGGGAAGTTTGGAGCAATTAGCATTTCCATTCCAATAAGTGCACTTGAATTTGGATCCTCTTTCAATGAGATGGAGAGGAAGAAGAAAATATTACAAGAGATTGTTGATTACACACCTACAAAAAAGACTCCAAAAATTGAAGGAAAAGGTAAAGAATAAGTGATTGTGGACATACTAGATGAGGAATCTGATGAGTACACTCCAAGGGAAGAACTAGAATCAATTGAACTAGATGTAGTAATGGTAGAAGGAAGCAAAGAAGAAGGTGTTTTATACAAAGTAAAGATACTGCAGCTTGTTCAGGAGAAAGATGGGATGCAAAAAATTGCTGACATATGGTTTGATAGACCCTCATATGAGTAGGACCTGATCAAGAGAACACTAAGTACTTATTTTGTGCACAATAAAATTGGATTGGAGAGTTTGCAAAATGTGTTTCCTAAAGAAATGATTGAATGCATCAACGAAGCGATGGTCTCTGAGTCCCGGGATAGAAAAGATGGAGAAATAATTCTACATATGAAGGATCAGTTTAGGCTATCTCTTACCAAACTAAAGAGGAAAATGAATGAGTTGAGGCAATGCATAAATACAACAAATAACATCTATAAAGATTGTCTTCATTGGCCTCATGCAATTGGGAGATACAAAGATAAGTTGGAGAATATTGAAACTAAGCTGAACAAGATTGGTCATAATTATAACATGTTTCAGGATCAAGATGATGCAATCAAGAAAAGGATTCAAGAGTTGCAGTCTGAGCATACAAAAGTTCATTTCACCAGAAACAACCTTGTGGACACCTTTTGGAAAGTGAAGGATTTAACCGAATGCAGACTAGAGCAGTTAATTAAGGTTATGAGAAAATGAGAGAAATTAGAAGAGGTAATCACAATTCTAGAATCTCTCATCCATATTATCAACCAGACATCTGAGAAAATAAACTTGATCTTACTCATTGGGATTTTGGTAGAAGCTTGGAGGAAATTTCTTCTAGAAATGAAAGATAAGTACAAGATAATTTTCTGACTCGAGTAGTAGTTGTATTTCTTCAAATTTTGATCTAATTTTTGAATTATCAAGGGGGAGATCCAAAATATGTTTTTCATTGATGTTAAAGGGGGAAAGAGAGCAGTGAAAAATGCCTTATCATTCTAAGGGGGAGTTGTGTCTTGAAATTTTAAACTCTGGTAGTGTAATCATATTGGTTCTTACACTTAGTCTTTTTTCACTAAGTGTTGCCATCAATGTCAAAGGGGGAGATCATTGGAATATGGCTTCTAGTGTTGTCATTGATGGAAACATAAGTTATTATTCCAGTCCACAAATTAGGATTTGTTCATACTAGCAGGTAGAGTAAAGAACAGAGTATTACTGGAAGAGAGAATGAAGAACAGGGTATCCAAATAGTATGTCGATCTATGCTTCACCAAATTATCATTTTGAGTTGTGGATCTCGGGGAAGGTTGTTAAGTATCTATATTATCTTATTGTTAAGTTTTGTGATGTCACATTAATCAGTGTATAAGTTATGAGATCCAGTAGAATGATTTTCTATTTATTAGCTCATAGTGGCTGACTTAGTGAATATGGAATGTCGCGGATATTTGAGGTATAATTAATTAAGGTATCCTATGCTTAAATATTTTGTTTTGGGTCCTAGCTATGTCATGGATGAATTTGATGGGTACGCATTGAATATTAAATGTGGATTGAGCCGACTATTGGAAAATATTTTTATTTTGCTGAAGTTGACATGAAGTGACTAAATATTTGATAGCGAATATATATAAGAGATTAGTTAATTCATTGTAAATGAGTGAAAGTGAGTGTGTGAAGTATATTGCAAATTTTAGAAGGGCTGTTGAGAGATTTGACACAGTTTCACTTGTGCAAAAGAGGATTGTTGTGAAGCAAATTAAGGCAGAGAAGAGCAAAGTGGAAAATTAGACAAAAGGTCTAGAATCTGATCTATGAGCCTCATCGGAACTGAAACTAGGCATTTGTATATGCTACTTTCTTAGATCAACTCTTTTTTGTAATCCAAATATGTTGTAAGGAAGTGAGCCTTCCTAATTTTGAGTAGTGAGCTCTAGGCAGTGTGCCTGAATGCATGTGCATTCCCCTTTTCCTTCATACTTTTAATAGAGTATAAATTGTGGATTAACCTCCACTGTGGTTTTTCCCCTAATAGGGTTTCCACGTAAAAAAATTGGTGTTATGATGTTTTGATTGTTTCCTTCATGTGCTTGCATCTTTTCTTTTGTTTAAATGTTGTAAATGGTTTAAGATCTAGATCGTAAATATTGTTGAACACTGATTCACCCCCCCTCTCAGTGTTCCTTGAGTCCAACAAATTTTGTGATTGAGGGATTCAATCGTCTCCCTATAGTACTCATGTTTGTATAGATCTATATCAAATCCTTCTTTGTGATCCCTACATTGTAAGTTGTCACGGAGTCCCATGAATTATCAAATTTCTTCATCATTTTTGAATATATCTAGAATTGGTCATCCTCATTGGTCCCAGTCAATGATTTGGTGGTATACTAGGCTTAATTAAGTGGTTTGGCCATTTGGGGTGAAAGATGTTGTGGATATCATAAAGAGAGAGTTATCCTCAAATAAGTCAGCAACATCAAGGGAAAATTCATCTAGGGTTGTATCACATGATATGGATAACCAAGAGGAAATCTCAGCCCATTTATTAGAAGTACTTTTTTGAAGAAGGGAAACCTTGCTAGTAGTACATCCTAAGCCAAGATTCTTTAGATGTATTTCAGGAGCAATGAGTTTTAGCAAACCATTGTCATTTTTTCCCATCTTTTCATTCTTGTTGTACCCCATTCCCATCATTAGTCATAAAAATTTATTATAATCTTCCATGGGAAGAACAAGCATGGGTAGGTTGTCCTGATAGAGAAATTTAGATACATCTTCCTCATTGAAATCTTCTTTATTCAAGTCTCCCCATTTAGTGAAGGTGGTAGATGCCAGTTTCAATGTTTCAGCCACTTTGTTGATAGGTTGGGGTTTCCCATGAGATTTATGGGAAAGAGGTAGCTCTACCAATACAAAAGTGTCCATCAATTTATAATCAACACAAACATCATCCTTGATCACTTCCTTGATTTTGGGTATGTTTTGCACAATGGGTGTTTTGGATTCTGAGGTAGATGCAAGGGAATATGGGTAAAAAAAGAGTAGTATGTAGGCCCTTTGTCATTCTTAGGTATTTGGGGATCTTGTAGAACTTAGCCTCAAGGTTATTTTAATAGTAGAAAGGCTCAGGATCTCCATGGATAGTAACTTATTTTCCCTCAAATGGGAACTTGACACATTGGTGATGGGTGGAAACTATAGCTTGCATGGCATGAATCCATGGTCGACCAAGCAATATGTTGTAGGGGAGGTCAATGTTTAGAACTTTCCATCTGGTTTCAGCAATGATGGTCCCACTTGGATAGGTAGCTTTATGATGACTTATGACACTCATTCTTAATCATTATATTCCCTTATGGTTGTACTCTTTTGTCTTTGCAATAGCGTCCTTTGAGTAACCCAAGTTCTTGACCAACTGAAGGGTACAAATTTTTAGACTGAAACCTCCATCTACTAAGACTCTTTTAACCTTATTCTTATAAAAAATTACCTCAAGGTGTAAAGCGTGATTGTGAGATGGTTGTGTTGGGAGATATTGTTCCGAGAAGGTGAGAAGATGAGGGGTAGTGATATGCCCTACCTTAGCTTGAAATTGCTTTGTTTTAATATTCTCAGGGACAGAGGAAGTTGATAAATCCTTTTCTAATATATCCATATGTGTGAGGGATAGCTTCAATAGTTCAAGAATAGAGATTTGTGCAAGGGTCTTCTTTAGCTGGTCAAGGAGACTATAGTTGCTAGGGTTTGATATCAGAAAAGTAGGGTGTGCCCTAGGCTGAGATGAAGCTCCTTGGATTGACACCTTACCACACCATGTGGTGACTCCACATTTCGCACTAGGTCCTTTGATGGTGATGACTATTACAACATTGTCACAAGAGGCGAACACATTGGAATATACATTTCCTACGTTAGTGTAATTTTTCCCTTTTCCATTGTCGTTCCCTTTGTTATGATCCAAAAGTGGGGTCTTGTATATATTGAGGCCCTGGTTACCAGCTGGTATTTTGAAAGTTACATCTCCATTTTTGATGAGGCCTTGAATAATGTTCTTCAGCTTCATACAGTTTGTCGTCTTATGTCCTTTTATCTTGTGAAATTTGAAAACATCATTTTCATTGTACCAAGGTGGTTTATCTTGAGGTTCTTGATAGTTCTAGAAATTTTGGAGTGTAATCAAGTTTGACTATACCAATTTTTGCATGACGATTTCAATAGGTTCCCCAATGGTGTGTATTTGTGTTTAGGCTAGTTGTTTTTACTAGGGGGTCCTCTTTGTTGGGTGTCAGTATTATTCATTTGGTTATTTTGTGGTGGTGGTGTGGTTTTTTGCATAGTTAATTGGGGATTGGGTGGTATATTATTTTTTCCTAGGAGCACTTATGATGAATTTAGCATCCACAATGGAATAATTTGTTACATTCTCATTCTTAGCCCAAATGCAGGGCTTGTCATTTGAATTGGTAGATGGGAAGTTTCCTTTCTATGCTTTATGTTTTCCTGTGAAATTAGGACTCACTCGATGTTGAGGGCCCTAAGGACAAGGTCATCATAAGTGGTGATACATTGCATCTTTAAGTGAAAGGATAGCTTTGGATCAACATTTTCTATGATAATCCCTACGTGTTGCTCATCAGGAATGAGCCACTTGCCCTTACTAGTTCTTTGCCTCCACATTTGTAGGAAATTAGTGAAGGATTCTCCTTTGTTTTGCTTGAATGTGTAAAACTCTTCTAAGCTTACATCCATGTCAAGGTTGAAGGAGAAACAGTCTATGAACCTATTGATTATTTCTTGAAAGTTCTTGATCCCTAGAGGCATCTGTGAAAACCAATCATTTATTGGGAAAGCCGAAATTCATGGAAAGAGGTGCATCAAGTAGGAATAATTGTAGGAAACTTAAATATACATGATATGAAACTCCTTGATGTGATCCACAAGATTTCCCCTCCCTTTGTATTTATCAAACTTAGGGGCCTTGAAACTAGGTGGGAAAGGCACCATTGTGATGTTTCTATTGAATGGGTATGGACACAAATTTTGTTGTGTATGTGGCTTCTTCTTTTTTCCCATTTGAATATCTTGGATCTGTCGTGTTAGTGCCTTGAGTTGCCATGACACATCATCTTATGGATTTGGTGAAGGAGCATATTTCGTGTATTGGGGGATGATAGATGAGTTATAAGTGGTATTTTGATATAATGGGGTATTGTATGGCGTGTATTGTGAAAATGAGGGTGATAGAGGTGGTGGTGTATATGCTCCTTGCATAATGGGATTGTTGATGTTTTGTTGGAGATTATAATACAAACCTTGTTGTTCTTATTGTTGTTGTTATTGTTATTGTTTTTGTTGTTGTTTTTGTTATTGGGCATATTGTTGGGCTAATAATGCTTGTTGTTGGGTGTATTGTTGGGCTAATAATGCTTGTTGTTGGGCTTGTTATTTTTGTTTCACAATCAAGGCTTGTTTTTGAGATTGTTTTTTTTGTTGTTGTGTGACTAAGACTTTTTGTTGAGCTTGTTGTTGTTGCAATGCTTGTTGATAAGCTTGTTGTTGTTATAAAGCTTGAGCTTGAGCTTGTTGTAATTTTAGGGCTTGAGCTTGAACTTTTTGTTGTTGCAACGCTTGTTGATAGGCCTATTCTGCTTGTATCAAAGCTAAAGTGTGAGCTTGTTGTGCCTGAAATGTGGAAGCATCTTGTTGTTGGGATATGTGAGATGGGTTTTGGGTGATCATGGTATGAGTGGGTTGTGGGTTGATGATGAGTGTTTGGGGGTTGCTTTGGTTTGTCATTCCTTGTAAAATTGTTAGTTGGGATGGAGGAATTTAAGTTTGGGGCCCCATTTGATTTTCCATGACATGGAGGATGAATGGTAAAGATGATTATGGCACCATTTGATGTTGCGATGTCAATAGCACATTAGAACCTTGGATTAATTGATTGGAAGGGTTCCCTTGACTGATATGTTGGGGGTTCCCTTGTTGTGTTTGATGTGAGACCAAGGTATTACCTTAGTTGATGGGGTTTGTGATAGATGTGTTGCTTTGATTGGGATTGATGATAGATGGAGTTGATGTGACCATAGTCATAGTATGAACTGAATATTCTAGATCCAAATGAATTTAAACTATATTTAATCCCCTAATCCATGATCCTAACGAGATATTTGAAAGCTTCAAAGACTAAGAACCCATTAAATAACATGAAAAAAAACCAAAACATAAAGGAAACCTATTCTAAGACTTCAAACCTTATCCCATTGGGGGAGTGGTGTCACATTGATGGGGAATGATGACCCTTTCCCAATCCCTTAGATAATATGAGTTGTTTCAATTGATTTTATTAATGAAAACTGATGAAATATGAACAAAAATGGATGTAAAACTAGTTTAACATGATGAAAATGAGTGGTAAATGCTAAGATTCTTGATGGAGATGGGTGCAAGCTATGCTAAATGGAAACAAAGTTCAAAGATGCAAGCTAGGGGTGCAAACTTATACTAAAATGGATGAATACTAAGCTAAAATGGAAGCCATTAATGGATGCTTAAGCTAATATGGATGAAGATTAATCTAAAATGATAACAAATGCTAAATGTGTAGGTAAGCGAGTATGGATTTCAACAACATAACTTTTCTCTAAAAAGGTGGATCCATTTCTCTCCAAATGGTGATGTATTTATAAGAGAGAAAATGAAGAATCAAGGGCTTAGATCGATTTGATCAATCCATGGTTAATATAGAATCAAGGGTGAAGGAATGGATCAAGGGTTCTCATTAATGGATGAGAATCAAAGATCACATGGATCAATGAAAGCATCAATGGATGAGAATGATTCAAACAAACACACTTTACAACAACCTTGAAAGTTTGTTTGAAAATGGTCATTCCCTTTTTGGAGATAAATAGGAGAATATTCCTTTGGAATATTCTCTATGCAAATGGATGGGTGAGGAAAAATAGTAATTAGTAATTAAAACTAAGTTTTAATTATGCAAGATGAGGAATATGAGGATTATCATTAAATAATTAGTTTATTTAATGAAAAAGGGGATGCAAATGACATTTAATTAAATAATTTAGGATTATTCAATTAAATGAGAAGACATAAGGTGTTCAAATTAAATAATTTGATTTATTCAATTAAATAGGATGAGAGGTGAATATGAAAGGGGGTGAATTAACCTAATTAAATCAATTAGATTAATAGATGAAAGTGATGCATTTAATTAAATAACTAGGATTATATAATTAAACAAGAAAAAAGAGGATGAATTTCAAGACGAAATGATGTTAGTGACCAGATTAAGTGTGTAATACCATTCAGGACAATTTTAAGTGTCTAAAATATAATGCTGCAACTCGTAGAAAAGAATATGCTTTCCTTACCTCTTGTCAGAGCTCCTAATCCTAATAAACCATTACCCACAAACTATAGACCAAATTATTATTGTCATTACCACCAACAAAATGGACATGATAAAAAATATTGTAGGCATATTAAACATCTTGTGCAAGACCTCATTGATTCTAATCATCTTCTAATTGGAGGTGTGAATGATCAAGGTAATAAGTCTGTAGCTCCTCCTAACCAAAATTTACAAATCTTTGCAAATCCCATGTTGAAACACACTATTTCATTTGTCAATGCTAGTGAAACAAAGAATGAAGTGATGAATGTTGATGAGACCAAAAAAATGAAAATATGGATGAAGTAGTTAAAGTGGTGTCATTTAGTGAAGCTAAACCTCATAAGGACTCAACAAAAATGCCTCTTGATATTGCTTTCTCAGAAAAAGACATAATCAAACATGCACCTGATGGTCCTCTTTACATAGCTAGAGGAATCAATGACAAGCCTACCAATGGGATATTAATTGATCCTGTATGTGTAGAGAACATGATCACTGAAGAAATTGTATTTGTGCATGAAATTTATGAAGACACATATGACAAACTAAAAGCATGGATCAAAATGCATAATGGTTTTTCTTGTCCTGCAATTGGCTTGATAAATCTCCCTCTAAAAGTTAGAGCAAAAACATTAAATGTCTCATTCACCATCATCCCGTCATCGAAACAATTTCATGTGAAGTTAGGTTATCCATGGCTTTGCTCCATGAATGCTATCCCATCGGTCGTGCATAAATGTCTAAATTCTCCCTTTGGCAATGACATTTTTATTGTACATCATAGTGGCTCTAATCATGTGTCTTCCTATGGGAAATTTTCATTTGATTTCTTTTGGCCCGAGCCTATTGAACATGTTGACCTTGTGAGGACTACTTTTTCAAAGCATATCAAAAGCTTAAGGTAAAGCACGTAACAAAATTATCCCTTAGAAACATGCCACAACTGGTGATTGAGCCACCTATCCTTGAAAAATCAATGATTAAACTAAAATCCCTTCCACAAACCCAAAAGCAACCTACCATTTCATATAAGAGACAACGAGACAATCAAAATAATCCCATTGTGCCTCCTAAGATCAAACAAGTTTACAAATACAAAGAGAAAGTGCTTGAACAACCCCCCATGGTTCCTTTTGTTCCTCCCCTAGGGGAAGAAAATAAACCTATGGTTGACAAACCCACTCCTACAGAATCACAAATTGACAACAGATTGAGAAGAAACTAAAATTCTAGAGAGTGTAGGCATAGACGTCATGTTATTTCTCGTATGTTACAAACTAAAGAAGAAAAGAGAAACATAAAAAATCAAAATCCATACTTATCTCCCACAAGGCATGATGTCTCTTCACCCTCGTGGCAATGTAAACAAGAACCTTCCAGATACATTATCATTCAACCTCTTTTGATTAATCTAGATGATGACATTGAGATTGCATAGATTGATGAATAAGTGCATAATGAGTAAATTCGTTGTTCTCCTCTTCTATGAGCTTAAATGAAATTTTTCCTAAAAAGAGTGTTGAACTTGGTGTGTGTCCTAGTTCAACACTTGACATTGTCCCTTTAGCTAGTTGTTTGCCTTCCGCATATACTGATCGAGATTGGGATGCAGACGACCTGCAATAGGTCGACTCACATGTTCCTTACTATTATTTTGTGTTTTTTACTTTTTAATGTTTCTTTATGTGATCGCATGTGTGTAATGTGATCCCTTGTACTATTTCATTTGATGTATCTCTCTCTTGTGCATTCCTCTATTTGTATCTACATTCTTCTCTGTCATAAACATTTTATCTTTTTGTTTGTCTTGTGTTTTCCTTTTGG
This sequence comes from Sequoia sempervirens, assembly GCA_007258455.2. Taxonomy (NCBI): domain Eukaryota; kingdom Viridiplantae; phylum Streptophyta; class Pinopsida; order Cupressales; family Cupressaceae; genus Sequoia; species Sequoia sempervirens. Next base: position 32,813,294 of record VDFB02379711.1, on the reverse strand, counting down.
GGATGATGCAAGGCTTTGAGACATTTAGGTCTCTTCCATGTTGACCCGAAAGTATTTTTCTTTGTTTTTGATCATTATGTGTCATTCTTCCAATTCTATGAGTATTTGGGGAATGATGACGTTTCCAAGCTCTATAACAACATTGTAGTAAAGATATATTGGCCTCGAATCCATAGATCCCTTATGTATTTTTGGGGGAAACCCCTCCCTCCTTTTTCATGATGTAGCTTTATTTTAGAAACATATGACTTGGCATAGGGATTTCTGAAGAAGGTCTCATGTCTTAGAAGTAAACATTGGCTACTTTAAAGAAAATTCTCACAACAATGGTGTTAGCAACTGCTTTAAAGTGGGGGCATACATCAATAATATCTTTTGGCATTTCTCATATTTCATTGTGTGATTTTATTTTTTCTTGTGATGCATCATTTTCTTGGTGGTGTCATTGGGTTTTATGCCCTCTAAGAGTACGATATTTCTTAGCATATGACTTTCCTCTTAGTGGTAATGTGATACACTACATTCCCTATGTTGTGAATCTCTTACTCTTGAATTTTCCTCTCTTGGAGACATTAGGTACAATTATCCCTAAGAAGAAGACCTTACACAAAATAAGAAAAACCCCTTTGAACAAAAACCTTTACTAGAATTATTGTTCATAAGTGTTAGCATAATGCAATTTGTTATCCTTATGAAGCTCAAAACCTTAAATTCAAGGCCACCAAGCATAACACACCTTGCTTTCTAATGGAGCCTTGCCTTGTTCATAGGTGTTTAGCATAATGTAGCTTGGTAAGCCCTATGAAGCTAAAACTCTAAATTCAAGGCCACCAAGCATAACACACCTTGCTTTCCAGTGGAGCCTTTCCTAGCATTGTGGTGCCTTATTGAAGTTGTCAAGAGTATAGCTTTGATATGGTATGGGAGCCCAATATGATTCTCTCATTTGCCACCCTTTTGGGATACTCACCTAGTGGAAAAACTGAGGTTCCACTACCAAAAAGTTAGTGCAACAAAACAAAAATGATGGCTTAGATGTGTTCCACATCACATTGGACTATTTAGGCTTGATCTTCCTGGTCTTTGATATTGTATGATTGTGTATCTTTATCATTACTGTATACATAATTGTCTTGATTATCTAATTTAGTGTGAGTTTGATATGGAGTCATCCTCTCACTAAAGTGGGAGGAAAATGAAGTGTAGGAAAAAGCATCCATTTTTCATACTTAATTTGGGAATAATTAATATTAAAATGAGCTTAATTGTGCCTTAATTTAGTGTTGTAATATGTCTTTCATATTCCCATTAAGTTTAGGGCCCTTTTTAATAAAATGGAATTAATTGTGCCATGTTTCTAGTGTTGTAAGGTGTACCTTTACACTTTCACATTAATTTAGGGCTTCATTAATTGATTGAGGATAATTTTCTTTAATTGGCCCCTTTAATTCAAATCCAAGCCTAATGAAATACAAATTCTAAGGGATAAAACCTAAAATTTATAAATTCCATTTCACAACACTTAACTTTGGAAGATGTGTGTCCTAGGTAGGTGACCTAGGACCCATTTTCCATAGGGGGAATGGGTCCTCACTTAGTTCTAGGACCGTATTTTTAAATTTCACCTTGTCTGATGTGTTTCCTAGGTAAGTGGCCTAGGACCCCTTTGCCCTATGGAAAATGGGTCCTCACTTAGATCTAGGACCCCTCTTTGAAATATGTTTTTGGTGAGATTTTAATGATTTCAAATATATAATTCAATGTCATTTTCTGATATTTGAATTTTTAGAATTGATCTTAAGATATATATAAATACAAGGTCATTTCACTAAGTTCATCCTAGATTTTTTATGCAAGAATCTTAATAGAAAACTTATGATCAAGAGAGCATTCAAGAGAAATTTCTAAGGCATTCAAAGGAAGATTTTAAAAAGATTATTGCAACAATCAAGATTCCATTGTCATATCAAAGATGTATTGCATTATGCATGTTGTTTGAGCTCATATGTTGATGTAGCATTCAAGATCAATTCAAGCATATTCATAGGTATTGTTTCACATCAAGTTTCATAATCAAGATCTACTTTCATTTAGGTCACTTTATGCAAGTTTGTAGATTTGTAGTCTAAGGTTTCAAATAAGGTTTGGTGATTTGTTAGATATTGTTTTTCATTCATCATTCATTCATGCTTTTATTCATTTCAAGGTTTAACTACGAAAATGGGGTCTGACCAAGGCAAACCCCCATTCCATAACAAACAACATTTTTCTCTTTGATGTGTGATTGCGGGTTTTAGGTTGAAGATCATTTTGAAGAGAAAATTTGAATATTTGAAAAGTTGTCAAAGTTGTAAGAAAAGTTGTCAAATCACAAAAACTAAGCTACAAGATTTATTTTTGGATTTTCGATAGTTCCTGACTAGAATCTGGGAGTGCAGACCTGGCAGAACAAAACCCAAAAATTGATTCTCAGGAGCCCTAGCTAGGACCCATTCTCCATAGGACGAATGAGTACTCAGTGAGGATTGAAAAGCACTTTTGGTGAAAGGTATACAACATTTGACCCTTTCTAGATCTATATTTTAACAGTCAATTTTGTTAGTTTTCAGAGATGTCTTCTACAACACATATTTTGAATGAAATTAGCAAAAAAGGTGCATCATACATTTCATTTTCATTCTGGACAACAACATTTCTTCATTTCATGTAGATTCTCCATCAATTGTAATCTCAAAAGCTTGCACAAATCTATTTCTAAACCTTCCTTCACCATTTAGTGAGCTATGTGGATTGTGGTAGAAGATACATAATTCTCTTTATTTTCATAGAAGATCTTGTAACCGATCACCATAGAAGCATACTTCACCATCAGATCATCAATGTCATTCACCGTTAGGGAATGCTTGTCGAAATTCGCTCTAGCAAGCTTCATTACTACTTCATTCTTCATGACCTTCATTGTCAAAACTATTCCATTAGAGCACAAGGTGGTTACAACCCTAATTGATTCTTTGTTAATTATGTGTGGCATGTCCAACCACATGAATTTGCCATGAATTATGCTCAAGACATATTTTACCCATTCATCCTCATAGCAAAAATTAGGGAGCTTGTTCCACACATCCGATTTCTTATCCATCAAGCTCTCATATTCTGGTTTTAACTCGAAATCATCTCCAGTCAACACCTTCTCCCAATATTCTTCCATCTTCAAATGATCATACTCTTCCACTTTTGTGTGAATACAGATATGCACATCCTCTGTGTGCATTACACCATATGGAATCCTAGAGAATGCACCTTCAGGGTCTGTATTCGTATATTTATATGGGTGCTTCTTGAACTTTCACAGAACTAGGGTTTGCAAGAAATTGATAAATACGTTGTGAATCTTTGTCAGTAGGGTTTCAGTTAATGCTTCAGAAATGCTTCAAATCACCTTTTTCTCTACTCTCCACTCTAATTGCTTGATTGTGAATGACTTTAACATATACGAAATGACATATAAACCTTTTTCCAGTGACCTAATATGCATTAATTGCAGCAAATAAAGTTAGGTCAAAAAAGTTGGAAAACCCACACTATGTTGTCATAGGCACCTTAAAAAACTTTACAAATCTCTACAACAAGATATTTCACATTGGAGATACCACCAATAGACCAAGCCTATAACCTGACATGTGCACCAGAGTGCTGAAGGTATCAACACATCTTTGGAAGGGGGCTTGAAGGTTTTCTATTAAAACTCCCCATTAGCCAAAGCTCTCTATCTAGTTTCTTGAGGAAACATCTGCACCAAGAGATGGCACATACTCATTCTTCACCTCATTCTCTTCTTTTTTCTTCCAGATCTTCTCCATTTCCTTCTTCATCTCCACCAGATCAATCTTCTTCACTGGGTCAGTCTTCATCTATGAAACAAAGGGTTTCACATTCTTTCTTTTGCAAAACTTAGCTATGTGTCCTAGTTTATTGCATTTGTGACATATGACACCTTTTTATTGAACAAACTTACTTCTTGCCATTTTAGATTTGCATTCAAAATATTCCCAAATCTATTACATGTATAATGGTAACCATTGAATGATTGAAACATCATACCATTATTGTAACCACTCATCATTTGACTTTTGTATTCACTAGCTTTATGACCAAATCTATTACATGTATAGCACTGACTGAAAAGTGATTGAACATTCTGATTGATTTTGCTAATACACTCTATTGCTCCATGTCTAAATTTATTTCAAGAATAACAATAACCATTAAAAGATGAATACCTTTGTGCAGTTGGTTGTCTGATAAGAGGCCTTTTCAAATATTTCTTTTAGTTCCAAACCTATTTGATATTGCTCTTCTTATCTCTAGTCTTCCTTTGTTCATCATTCTTCTTTTTAGCATATTTTGAAGTCTGATTTACCTTTGAGCTTTCTACCTTTTCAAACCTAATACTTCTTTTTCCTTTGAATCTTTTTTACTTGCAAGTATATCATCAAGCAAGGTGGAACCCTTCTTGAATTTATCTTCTTGAATATTTTCTCTCCAGATCTTTCCTTAGAGACACAACTTCTTCAAGCTTTGAATATTCTATAGATTTATCTTTCAATTTGGCATTCAAATAGTCTTCAACTCTTTTTCCTTCTTCAACTTGCACTTTTAGATTAGTGATTATATCATTTGATTGCTTGAGCTAGTCATTTGTTTACTTGAGTCTTTCTTTAACTGTCTTGATTTGATCGCTCAACTTCTTAATGCACTCATTTACTTGCTTAATATCTTCTTTCAGATCTCTATTCTCACATTTTGCTTTATCCAGATCATCAAGGCCTGATTTGATTTCTCCTTCCATATCAACTTCATAGTCTTCTTCCATAAATCCTTTAGGTATGATCTCTTTTGAAGGAATAGGATACCTTTTGATTACCATGTGTTCAACCTCCAAGATCTACCTCAGTGATTAATCCAATTAAAGGAACCAAGCACAAATATTAATTGTTGAACACCCAAAATACTGAGAGGGGGGTGAATCAGTATTCATTGAAATTCACTAACTTCATTAACTTAAACATCCATTCAAAGCATCACATAAAACTTGCAGAAATGGAAAGGAACAATTAAAGAATGCATCACATCAATAAACACAAAAACACCAGATTTATGTGGAAAATCGTTGAAAGGGAAAAACCACAATGAGGATTAGCTCACAATATATTATAACTAGTTATAATGGATTTATAGAATGGTGGACTCATTGTCTAGAAAGAATGGTTCACTACCAAGGACTCACTACCCAAAATAGAAAGAGATAGAAGAAAGGTTGACTCACTTCCAAAGATGAACTACTAACAATACATCTACAACATGTTGAAAATATAGTTCCACTTAAGCTCAAAAATGAACTTTACACACAAGTCTTACTTCACCACTATCACCTTTCACACTTCACACTACATCAGATCTTCGTTTACATCTCTCATTTTCATCTCATAACGAATTAAACTTGTATATATACCACAACCAACCAAAACATCAATTAGGTCAGCCTAACTGCATGAACCATGTAACACCATGACCTGTCGGCCCAAAACTCCATCACACATGCTTTGTGAACAGAACCAAAATGTGTACCATACAAAAATAGGTCAACATGACCTATAATCACTTCCATAAATCTTCTCTATACATAACTCAACTCCATATGACCCCAAGACCTTTAGTTCGACACCACTAGTGAAGCAACAACTAAATGAACCAGCTGTTCATTCACAACTCGACACAAAAATAACCAAATCACTTGCCACTTGGAGTGCACACACATCTAACACCTTCCAAGACTTCCTCAAAATTGCATAGCATAATATTCATCTATGGTGGAATGCAGAGCATTCCAATATGCACTTTGCACTTGTAACACTGTCATTACTAAGCCTGACACATTGTCATCAATATATTCAATTGTGGAAGACATCAAGACCAAAAAATTTGGATCTAGACATGTCCAACACATACCATGAACACCTCAAAACCGCATGAAAAGATGTTAGATAGTGGAGAAATGCAGACCAAAAAACTATTCCTCTGATCATTGAATATGCACACTGGGACTTAGTCAATTCTTTAGTACACTTGGTCTTCTTTGAACCAACACTTCTGCATTTCTATAATGGGTTTCCCTCCTATTTATCAACTTGAGATATCTTTGCTTCAACATTATTTTATATGTATGAAGGGATACATATTTCATTATTGTGCTTGTTTCCATGAGTTTTTTGTGATGTGTTTCACCTTCAATATTCTTGAACATGTTAGTTGTTGGTGTTTTGGTTGCATTATGATGTGTGTATGGTAGTATGTCAAGTTCCTTGTGAGGACTTGATGTATTTTGTTATTGGTGTATTCATTGAGATACTTATGTTATGTTTTATATTTTAGGTTATCATAGTTATTCATTTCATAAATAAAATTCTATGTATCATATGAGTATATGGTTTATATGATGTTGAACCCCATTGGATATTTTCATTGTTGGAGTAAATAGGAAAATCATCTTATCAGTAATTAATTATTAGGCCCCTTTTTACTTTATTCACTTAAACTATATTTAGGAATTGTTTTTTTCTTATTAGATTTTTTTTTAGGTCATGTTATCTCATAGCATAGAATGAGGAAACTTGTCATGATCTAACTTAATCCTCACCTAGGGTTTCATCTAGGTTTTACTTTTTTCTTTATAAGCATTCATTTGTTATTTGTATTCAATATTCAGATTAATCCATTCAAATAAATTATGATTTTTTGGATTAGATCTCCTCTCATGGTTGCATATCACACTCTTTCCTTTTCTCTCAATGTGATAGTCATTTTGGTTGCAGGTGGTTTTTGGGAGCTATAGAGGTCACTATCAACTCCAACATGGTAATAGAGCACCATATCTATAGCCTCTTATTCAAATTTTGAGATATTTTTCCTTCAAGAAAAAGTGGCTCATCTTGGAGTGAAATGAGCATCATTGTTGGATCCAAAATGATCAAAAACCTAACACTCGTCAAATCGCCAAGATTTGAGTAGTTGATAGAAAACGAATTTTTTCTAGGGGCTACATAGATCTCAAGGAAAAATCTATAATACTATACCATCACCAAGAAACCTACACAAGCCCCAACATTAGCCTAGTATAAGGGTTTAAAAAAAATCTAGTTTTTATTCATTTTTCTAGAAAAAAATTCAAAAAAATTCAAAAATAAAAAACAAAGAAAAAGGGATTTTTTAAGGCCCTGCAGAGGGATTCATGCCATACAAAGGCTAGTGGCATGTCCTACGATGGTAGGCCCCACCTCTATTAGTAGTATTTACATTCATTGATTAGCCCACTCCAATCGTGGATGGTATTAAACCCCAGTGGAATAAAACCATTGGTGGCTTCTCATGCTCGACAACCCACTTCCAACATACTTTTATAAACCAAGGAATATTTCAAGTCTTCAAAGAATATACCTGATTCCTTCACATATATAGGTGCATAAAGGGTACCAGCAAGAAGTTGAGTCCACTTTTTGGCCAAAAAGTGGAAGTGGTTTCCCTAATTTCCAAAATTCAACACATTTGACCTTAAAATTTAAAGTACTTAGAGATGGAATCTTGAAAAAAGTCACAAACCATAAAATGTAGTACTCGGAGTCTAGTTTCTAAATATGTAATTTATTTCAATACCCAGATGATACAAATTGATTTTCAATAGGCGTTTCTAAAAACCACTATTTAAAAGTCACTTTTTTTTTACCATACCATGCACGTGTATGTCATCCATATTTTGACTTAAATAATCATATTTTTCTAAATCCTTTTGGGAAAAGATTTGTAACTCATTGAAGCACGCTCTCAATACTTTTATGTAATTTTTATTGAATTTTTTTTTTGGTTAATATTTGTGGGCTTGTTATGTGTAGACTAAATATAAGTTAATAGCACCCCGAGAAGATGATGATGGCTATCATTATCCAATAGGTACGGTGATCCCCTTAAGAAAATTTTGTTAAGAGTTTGATCCCCTTAAGAAAATTTTGAGAACTTCTTAGATCCCCTTAAGAAAATTTTGAGAACTTCTTTGATCCCTTCAAGAAAATTTTGAGAACTTCTTTGATGATGGCTATCATGTTATCCAATAAGATCGGTGTTGGTTGTTGGCACTTGGCTACAAAAATACCTAATAAGGAAGAATGGTCTATCTGTATTCGAATATTATGAAACACATAAGAATATTATACACTACTCACATTTGGTGGTGGAAACAAATACAAAACTAGCGAGGTGTTGTGGAAGACCTCCAAATAAAGAGCTATGGAAAATTTCTATGGAAGAGCATGGGACAATCATAGATGCATTGAAAAAAAGAGAGGACACAGATGGTACAATGGAATAAGTCAATACAAGTAAATATAGTTTTATTTTTAATATGTCCTTTTAAATAGATTAAATACATGTTTTCATATTACTTGTGTGTTATTAGTTGAAATTGATTTAAATTTTCATTTTATATCCTTAAGCCATCATCACATACTTTGAGACAAAAAGGAGAGTCCATGCAAATTCAACCTAGACAACATCGAATACTTGGTAAAAACATGTAATTATTAGTTAAATTATATTTAAATACATGTTTTGATTTATATTGATATTGCTTGTACATGTTGTCATGAAGGATTGCACCCAAATGCTAAGCATGGAGGCTTAAAAAATCCCGTGAAACATGGAAACATCTTCAAGCCCGTGGGTTGCTCATGATGAAGATGAATCTCCAAATTATGGGTTGGTTCCCCTTTAGATCTCCTAGAAACTAATGGATTTGATTTGGAAAAGGGATAGAAAGATAATTGATAAATGGGAAAAACTGATTCTAGGAGGTGATGCACCAAATTGTAAAAGCTTGTAGCTTGATTCACAAGTTCTACTTCTAAAAAAAATATGTTTACATAGCTCAGTTTGGACAATCTAATAACATGAATATTTCATAAAAAGGCTTGAAGTCTATCTTCTTTGAAGGAAAACAGAGTTGTCACAACTTGGAAAGATAAGACAAAAACAATGCACAACCTATGACCTATGATGAATAAATGCTTTTGTATACATAAAAACTATGAATGAGACAAAAATTTAAAAGTTCTTCATACTTTAAACACATTAAATTTGCATCAAAATCATTCATAAGTAACACAACACCTAAAATGAAGAAGGTAAACAGTCAATTTTATTGAGTAACAGAAGGAATGTTTGTAAAAGTTGGAAAAATAATTTGAAAAAAAAAACTATTACTGTATCAAAAATGTCAAAATATTTGAGTTACAAAACTTCTAAATCTCTCTGCAGCATGCAAGAGATGACAAAAAACAATAACTAAGGAAAACATAAGTTTTCCCTCCTATAATACACAATATCTCTCTCATGAGCAAAACATAAAAGCCATAAAAAGGGGCCCATAACTACTCCAATTTGACCTAATTTATCTCCAAAACCCCCCTCTCAAATTGGTTGATCAAAGGGAACTCCAAAATCACCTCAAATTGACTTGAAGTCAAAATAGAACTCCAAATGCACCTCAGTTCCACTTTAGTTTAACTAATCATGACTCATCTCCTTCTTTGCATATTTAGAGGGCACCTATTAGTTTATTCTAACAAATATTGAAGGTAGTATTGATAATAACTTACCTTAATAAATGTTAAAATAAACCATTATTACAATTATTATAACAAATACTAAGGTAAAAGCTTGAAGGAGCCTTCAAGCAAAGGAAAAAATGTGGTGAGCAAGGACTCTATGGGGGATACGGTGGTTGCGGAGATGGTGGTTATTGGTTGTGAAGACATCATTTGGCGCTCTGGAAGGCTAGCAAAGAATAGGAAAAAAGTGCAAGTTAAAGATTTGGATACAGAAGAGGAGTTGTTGGACAAAAAAGATAGCAGGGTTGAGGAGGTGTCAAAAGGTGAGGAGGAGGAGCATGCTAGAGGACCTGGCTCCATCCCTGATATGGGAAAAGTTTAGAAGGAGGGTTCAGCCTCACATTCTTTGGAACCATTGGATGTTCAGCAGGCTAATCCTTGCAACACTGCAGTTGGTGGGGAGGAGCTCTATGTGTTGAAGTAAAGATTGGAGAAACTGGACAAAAAAATTGTGATTTGACCCGCTTCATGGTTAAGCTGGTTCACAGTGTCATGAGTACCCTATAGGTAGTTATGATGAATGAGATGGACATGAAAAAGACTGAAGACCATCAAGAATGGGTCAGATATGATGTCCTTCTCATGTCTAAGAACTGGGAAGATGCCAGGTAGTTTGTTGTTGGTCCGATGTTTTTCCGTTTGTTGATGGTCCGTTGTGTCTATTTTTTGGCTTAGTGTTTTTTGATGCTTTTTTGGTCTTGAACTCTATTGGCCCTTGTGGTTCTTTGTGAAGGGTACAAAACCTTGTAAATGTTGCTTACTTAATAAAAAACAAATACTAAGGTAATTAATTGACTATTACCTCAATAAGTGTTAAAATGGCCTAATATATGTGTTGTGAGTATATAAAAAAGGGGAATACACTATTGCTAGGTGCCAAAATTTGATAAAATTCTATAAATATCAATGAAGAAAATGTTTTAGCCAAGGCCTAAGCATTAATCTTCATGTATTTTATAAAAAAAAGGTAAAAAATACCCTATTTTGGCTGGCCAAAATTAGGGCTTTCTTTGAGAAACCCTAAAAGAAGTTTATAACTTTACCTATGGGCTCATTTGCATTTCACTTTCACCTGTATTTCATGTTGCTTCCTACCACCAAGGGTTTGAGTATCTCTACAATCTGGGTATCTTCTTGCATAGGTTGAACTGGGACAACATGCTTTGTGTAAGTTGTATCGTTCCTTGAATGAAATGTTGAGATTTTTCTTTTATTTCTCTGAAAGAAATGATGAAAAACCATCTATTCTATGGTTATGACAGAAAAATGATGAAAATTGTTATTTCCTTTTGTATTTTGGTCCTTCTACTCCTCTTTGAATATGGAAAGCTCATCGCTATGGATATGACCATTACTGTTTGCTAGGGTTTGAAAGAACTCAACCCTTTGTTCATGGCTTCCATAGCATTCACTGCTAACAAATATGGATTTTATCTCATCGCATTTTTCCCATGATGCTACTTGAAGTCCCCATCACTAAAATATTCAAAAGCGTCTGACGACTTCACACCTTCAATGATTCCTTAAATCCATCATTGTTGCAAGCTATTTACTTAGATTTTGTCTTTTCTCAGAATTTGAAACCTTACATTTCCTTTGATGAGCCTATACTTGCACCCTCTAAGTCCTTGGTCGCAGAAATTTCATTGTTTAGGCAATATAAATTCTTTAACAACAGAAAAATCCCTACGTGGCATTTTATTTTTCTGCCATATTCATAACATGCACCATAACTATTGACACATGTTAGGAGTTTCCTTCATCCACGAGACAAGCACCTACCATGAATGTTTAGCTCTAGTAAGATGCCACATGTCAATATTCTTCTAAAGAATTTGATATGCTTTTCAGAGACAACTATTGATCAAACTCATTATTATCAATTGTAAGAAGCTTTTTGATTCAAAAATTAACAAAACACTCAAAACCTTCACCGTACTGCTCCCATTTAACAAGAAGATAAATTTTTGATTTCAAAGATTTTGTTTTTTAATTGCAACGTTTCTCATCAAGATCATTTAAAAAAGATGTTAAACATCAAGTAATACTTTAATGCTAGCTTCCGATGCAATAACTCCAATCCAAGATCAACAATATGTCTTAACTATTTCTAAAACTTGGAATGGATAGTTATAGGATCTATTGTAGAGCTTTGAGTGCTACCAATTATTTGACTTCAATCTATTCACTTCTTTTTGTACTAACCTTTGTATGGAGGTTGTTCAACTTGCTGCCCCCTCATACTTTAAAATTTATTGTCTTAGCTATTCATAACTCTATATTGTCTTCAATGTGCAATGGTAGATTACTTGTATGAGATCACAGGATAGTCAATGTGCTACTAAAAGGATCTTTCTTTGCACTTTGAAAAAATTTCACCTTGATATTCACAAGCATGGTATTGACTAATATTTCAATCTATTGTGCTTGAGACTGCTATGACTATGATCCCTTGGTGTTTGTGACTATAGACTTCCCTCTTCACAGGTAGGTTTGGATTGTCTCATAGTCATGTGGCCTTTGTCATTGGCTTCTCATTGAGGTGACTATCCCTTTGTATAATGTTCCTACTCTTTCATCATATTGACAACCTTGTAGACTATCCCTTAAGGATGAAAAACTGGATCTCATTGAAATGGTTGTCTCTATATCATTTGAAACCTTGAAGATCTTTTTTACTGTCCTTTCTATCTTGAACTCTTCCTTTTGCTTGTTCTTGAAAAATATTCTCATTGTCTATGAATTGATCTATGATTTCCTTGCACTATTTTCCTTGTTGATGAGGTAGCTCTAAGATTATACCTGTACCTACACAATCAACAAACAAGTTAAGAAAACTAAGAATCCCAAAGCTTCTCATGATGATTAGATGATCTTGAATTTTATTCGATCTTCATGATAACTGGGTTTTGATCTTTAAGCACCTTTGAATCTTTGATTTTATGTTTAATAAGAGATAGGCTCTATATTTGTTGGTTTGACATATAAGAGACATGAAATCCCAAGCTCTAACATCACCTTCTTTGACTCTTACAAACAACCTCAAAGCTATCAACAAAGGAATCAAAGATGCAACTGATCAACAATGGGGTTTGTCATTCAGGAAATGATGGATCCCTTCTCTCTTACATTTCTTTTTCTTTCAAATGTACATCTTTTATTTTATTTTATCTCATTTAGTTATTCCCATAGCTTGTGTGGGACACTTATAAGCATATTTCTTGTAATGAATTTACATAGCTACTTTATGCAAAAGTTTGTGTACTATTCCTGCTTTCGGCAAAGCAATAGCATAATGAAAACTAAAAATTAATTTCTTGGCATTATTTGCATGATTATGAGTAACTTTAGCAAAATCTTTTGTTTACCTTTTTATTTCTTCAAAGTAAAATATCAGTGCTATCCCAGCCTAACCTGATTGGGCTGAAAAGAACAACTAGGTAACATTTTGGTGAATAAACCTATCCATTGGGAATATGATTCAATTCTCATCCTTTACAACTCAGAAAAACCCTCAGTAACTCAGTTGTTAGAAATTGAACAACAAAAAAACAAAATTGAAAGAAAACTACAATGGCTCTAAATAGGGTCAGCAAACTGTGCAACACTTATTGGAAAATGAAAATTAAACTAAGAAATATGTGCAATCAACACTTATTAATTGAAAACTCTACTCTAATATGGTACATTTGCAAAAAATTTCTTTTTAGAAACAACATTTGAGGTGAATCCCATTGACTGGAATAGGTAACACCTCTCCATCCAACTTTGAAAGTTGAAAAGAATTATGTTGCTTGCATTCAGTAATCACATAAGGGCCATCCCACATGGCATCAAACTTGGTATGCTTACCAGGTTTACTTTTAAGCTCATCCCACTTGAAAATAAGATCACCCTCCTTGAACACTCTTGGGACTACCTTCCTATCAAAAGTCCTTTTCATTTGAGTGTGATGAATCTCCAAATTCCTCAATGCTTTCTTTCTTATCTCTTCTAGCTCCATCAGTTGTGCAAGATTGATTTCCATAGGCTCTTCCTCTAACATTTCCAACTCTTTGATCAAGTTCAAAGTTGAAATTCAACTGAAATTGGAATCTTGGATTCTTTTCCATAAGTGGAACTACCTGTAGCTCTTTTAGGAGTAATCCTATCATCGCACAGGGCTAGCTTCAACTTGTCATGCCAAGTCCTTTGATTATCTTCAATCATTTTCTTGATAATCCTAATCAAGTTCTTATTGGTTGATTCAACTTGTCTATTACCCTGAGGGTAATAATTGGATGGAGTATTTAGATACTTTCAAACTAACAAATGTCAATGCATTATCACAAATAATGGAATCAGGAGTACCAAACCTTGCAACTAGGTCCTAATACAAGTTTAGAACAATAGTCTCGTTGGCCTCATTCAATGCCACAACTTTTGACCACTTAGTAAAATAGTCAATTGCAGTTAATATCCATTTGTGAACTCCACTTGAAGGTGGGTTAATAGGCCCAATAAAATCAAGGCCCCACTTGCCAAAGGGTTGTTCAACCTGATTTGGATGCAAAGGAAAGGCTGCAAGCCTTTGTTTTCCTGCAAATAATGAGTATTTGGTATATTTCCTAACCCAAGCATGAGCATCTTTAAACAAATTAGGCCAAAAATAACCAGCTCTCATAATCTTAAGAGTTTTTCTAGGTGCAAAATGACCTCCAAAAGGTTCATAATGAAACTCCTCGAGAATTTTATCAACCTAATTTGGTTCAACACATCTTAATAAGACTCCATTAAATTCCTTCCTATATAAAACTCCATCTATGATAGCATAAGGAATGGCTTGATGTCTGAAATACCTTCTTTTTGAGCTATCCAAGCCTTGAGCCAGAAACTCACCATTTTGAAGGTAATTTATCATTTTTTGAATCTAGATTGAAGAAGAAGTTGCAATAGTAGTTTGTTTCTCATTGTTGAGCACTAGGAAAACTTGTTCATCAAGTTATTTTTTGTCGTCTACATTTCCAACCAGTTGTTCACATAAACCCTTACCTCTTAGAAGCTTGGTAACCTTAATTTGGACATCATATTCGATTACCTTGGTCATCCAATCAACTCTTTTGTCATTAATGTCTCTACTCAATAGGAAATCTTTCACTGTAGGATGAGCAACCAACAACTGAATCTTATTGTTAGAAAGCATGTCCTAAATTTTTTAAGACTTCTAATTATCACATCTAGGACATGCTTCTCAACAAAAGAATACCTCACTTCATAATCCTAAAGCACTTGGTTGAAAAATGCAATAGGATGCTCCAAACCTTGTTCGTATTGTTGACACAGCATAGCCGAGATAATATCCATGCTCCCAAAAGCATAAAGAATAAAATCTTTGTCAAAATTAGGATTAATGAGTGTTGGAGCAGCAACTCTGGAATTGTTGATTTCATCAAATATTTTCTTTCCTTCTTTGGTCTAGCTGAAAGTGACATTCTTTCTCAACATAGAGGTCAGAGGTTGAAAAAGATAAGCAATAATTGGAATGAACCTCCTTAAAAATTTTATTCTACCAAGAAAGCTTTGCAAGCCTTTCTTGTGAGTAGGTAAAGGTAAAGTAAGAATAGCACTTATCCCTTCCGGATCTATGGAAATTCCATCCTGAGATATTGTTGTGTGGTCTCACAACATGCCCCATTTTTCCCCTTGGAAAAATGTGGACCCCCTTTTTCTTTCTTTTCCCTTTTTGTTTTGTTGTTTTCGCTTGCTTCGACATTGTTTTAATGCTCACGGTCAATTGTTGGTTATTTCCTCTCTCATTTTCACTTGGCCTCTTTCTATTATAACCCTTTTTGTTATCCCAGTTTTGGTGTTTCAGGATGCTTAATGTCTAGTCTGTTACCAGAAATTGGAACCCCAGAATCCTACGTTGAGCCAAAGGAGTTTCTATCTTCAAAGAAAATTCTAGCTCCTCCTGGTATTTCATTGATCAAAATTTCTAATCCTGACAATATCCTCTTTTACTAGAGTCCAGTGTTTTATTTTTTCTTTGATGTAAAAGTCAGAAAACGAAAATTCTACTTTGAAATTTCATCAAGTTTATTTTTCTGTTTCAGTTTCCAGTCTTTCTCATCTTCCGATTTTCTCTTTCTCCAGAAAGTATTTCTCAAATCCTAGTGTTGTTTGATCCTTTCGAAAGCAATACTAAAAGGCCCAGCCCTAGTGATCATCATTCACATATCTTTAATGACATATACCTTGTAAAGAATTGGCGCGACATCTAATTTCCACAAATAATCACAGTGTCGTCTTTCTTATCAAATAGCAAGCCAGTACAAAAATCTAGGTGTTCTTGATTTGAACCATAATCCGTAATGATTGCACCTTTATTTCTAGGAATTAATGTGCAATAGCAGGTAATTAATTAAGGTGGAAAACTACCTATGTACTTGGCACTACTTCAAACATGCAATTACTTTTACAACACTCCACTTCACATCATATTGCAAAATTGCTAGACATTGAATTAACGAAATGACATTGGCACACAAGAGAGGTAAAATTGTAAGAAGCTAAGTTGTAGCTATCAAGGGTTTTGAAGTTGCATTCTAAAGAATCACCATTTTCAACCAAAACTAAGTATGTTCCGAATAACCGATATTTTGCTAAGAGTTTCTCAAGCTAGAAAATATTGATAATGGTATTTTCTCATTCTAAAATTGAAATATTAAATTTTCTGAGTTGTTAAATTTAATCAAAAACGAATTGAAAATGTTATGAAATGTAAGTTTTGTTGAATTTAACCCTAACTCGCACACAAGACAAATATTTTGAAAATTGCAGAGCACATTATATCCAAAATGAACACTTTTGGCGCAAGAGTAGAAGATGAATTCAAGTACTACAATTCACTAGTACCCATTAATGCAGTGGTTACAAATACCCACATGGGATGGTCTTCCGACATTGAAATCCATTCACTGTTGTTGCAAGAAAATGTTACCCAATGTACCAAAAATGTTGTATCAAATGGGTTACTTATTGCAAGAGGGTTTCCGCCAGCAATGGAGGCTCCTAAATTAGTTATGCAATGCATAAACTATTACAACCTAGCCAAAAGGATTATCGAGAAAGAGGGAAGAACTTATGTAGATTTGTTGCAGAAAGGAATCATATGTGCATTTGGTCTCCCCTCTTACACACAGATGTTCAGTGTTGACCTGAAAGCCAAGGCCAAGACATATCAGAGCATTGAGGAGCATAATAGAGAAATTATGAGCACCTAGTGGTGCCAATAGCCAATTACACCACAGACCAAGGTAATTTAGAGGTCAATGTTTAAACAAGAAATGCAAGACATTATAACTTTGCTGAGCAGAGTAGATGGTTTGAGAGATGCAAGAAAAATTGAAACCTGGATGTTCGTGATAATATCCCGCATGATAGAAGGTCTTGTGGAGTTGCATTGGGGAAAATTGATAAGTGATAGATTGAATGAACAAATTACTACATTCCCAAAAACTAGGTGTTTCTACATGTCATCATATATTATTTACTCTTGTCCTATGAGAGCCAATAAACAAGGGTTAAAAAAAATTGGTAGTCTAGGGACACAAGTTGGCAATAGCCTAATATATGCACATTTACCCCAAATCATTGTTCATGGGTATAAAGATGATTACAAAAAAGTTAATGATTTGTTCTCCATGAAACTGGTGAGAACAATGGAAGGTGATAAATCCAAGAGACTATCCCTAGAAGCACAAAGTGTCATTTAGCCTATGGGAGGCTGGTACATATAGTTCCCAACTTACTCCTACATTAGAGTGGAGGGATTTAATGGACACCCATTTATGCTACCCAGGTATCCTACAGATAAAATTATTTTATTATTATTAGTGAGACAATTAAAACCATCTCAGGCTCTTTACAACCATGCTCGCAAAAGGCCTCTTTTAAATTTCACATCACAATAGGAAATTATAAGTGTAGTGCAATTAGAGTAACTGATTTGTGTGAAGAAGAGCTGAGGACCTATCATTTTCAAGAATTTCCACTCTAGAGAGTGTACTATGATATTGAAGGAAATATTGAGAAAAATATAGTTGGTTATCATGCTCATGTGCCTCATTTAGAAGATTATTGGCTTAATTGTGAAGATGAGCACGTGGTGAGAAGAAGAAAGTATGAAAGAATGACTAAGATTTTATTGGATGCTTAATCTTTATGACATCCAAAATCAATTGGAAGAAGATGATGGTCAGGTGTTGAACCAGTTCTACAATGATGATAGGGTATATGATGAACCCATTCTAGACCTAGGTGTTGATGATGAAGACATGACATCAATTGATGACTTTACTAGGCCATTCCTATGGTATACTCAACACTAGATTAATGATTTTTGCAAAAGTTTAAGAGAAATAGGAATCGAACCCATCTTCTCAGAAGATAAAAGATGAAAAAAAGAGATGAAACCACTTTTGAAAGTGGGGAGCCTACAAAGAAGTAAAGAAAGATTAGCAAGGCTACTCCAGGTGTTAGAATTGAAGAAAGAACCCTTGAAACAATAAGATAGGAAGTTCGCATAAAACCATCTGATAGATAGATAGATGCAGAGACAAGTAAAGATAAATCAAAAGTGAGACTTAAAGGTGCATCTTCTTCTATAGCTAGACCCAAAACAAGAGTAACTATCAATGAAGGAATAGGAGAAATAGGGAATGTTGGTATGCAAACCAGGTCTACATCTCAAAGAGTTGCAGTATTATTTAATTCTCCCCCTTTTGTTAATATGGCTAGTATGAAGCAAGCACTGGGCGGGACTCTTGTAGCTCTAGAGGAAATTTCTAAGGAACATGAATCCATAATTAAGGAACAAGTAGATAAATGGGGTCCTATGTGGGAGAAAGTATAAGAGAATAAGTCTAAACACAAGCCCATGGTACGCCCAGTGGTAGAAGAAATTTAGGATATGAGCTCTAACCCTATAACTATTGAAGAAAAATTTATCCAAGGAACACTCACCTAAGAGGCAGGAAACCCTAGCGTACTTGAAATGGAAACAAGGGAAGATGCAAAGAAAAATCATATTGATAAAAGAGTTGTTGAAGATACTTTTCATTCCCAGCCTTCTTTTGGGAATGTACAAAATTTTGATGAATACTCATAGGTCTTTGGAGAATCAGATAAAGGCCATGCTGAAAATGAAATTGAAACTAAAATTCTAGAAGAAGAAGCTACACAGTTTGTAAGAGACAACTGAAAATGAAAAGA
This sequence comes from Sequoia sempervirens, assembly GCA_007258455.2. NCBI lineage: Eukaryota > Viridiplantae > Streptophyta > Pinopsida > Cupressales > Cupressaceae > Sequoia > Sequoia sempervirens. Next base: position 32,794,326 of record VDFB02379711.1, on the reverse strand, counting down.
ATCCTCATGTAGCAATAAATGAAGAAGGTAACATGCATAGAAATGAATCAGAGAATCTAGATAGACAGGAAAGTGTAAGTCTCCAAACAGAGGAGGTAGTGTCAGAACCAAATATTGTTAAAGAAGTCCCCATTTCAGAAAATATGGCAAGTCAAAGAGAGGAAGTTCTTGAAACAAGTAATAAACAAGGACGAGAAAATATTATAGAGGTACATCAAGATGATGATACACCTGGTTGGTTAATCAGGGAATTAGCTTCTCCAATGGAAGTGGAAATATTACCTCTGAATCTCAATAATTTTATGCAAGAAGTAAGTACTTCTAAACCTAGGCACAGAGCAGAGACAAAGCATTTCATATAGAGGAATGTAGATGGAAATAGAATTATTCAGATAGCCACTCCTACAATTGATAAAGATAGACATGAGATAACGCCTAAGGAATTCAAAGTCACAAGTATTAATCTTGGACACTCATCTTGGCAACAAGAATTAGATGAAATAAAAGTAAACTTAAATGCTATTGTTGCTAGAGTACAAAAATATAAACAAAAGAAAAGAGAATTGAAGGAATGGGTTGCTACCTTCGAACACTTTATCAAGTCATTGACTTTATCTAGTCGAGAACAAGCGGAACTTCCCCAACATTCGATGTTGATGTCATAAGAGCAAGTGGATGCCATTGTTGCAGTTCGTCATAAGATGAATATACTTGAAGAATGGATTAAATACTAGGTAAAGCAAGGAGATAAATTTATTAAAAATGCAATAAGAAAGTACAAGGAAACATATTATACTTAGAGAAATTGAAAATATTTGAAGATGAATGTAAATTTTGCCAAGAACAGGTCATAGATGAAAGGAAAAATATTGAAATTCTCATACAGTTAGACATCATACAGTTAGACATCCAAGAATTAATACAAAATAATGTAGTATTAGGACATGAAGCCTCATTACCAGGAAAATGGAGGAAAAAATCAAATGGGAAGGTGACATGATAATGCAATGCATTGAAGTATTTGAAAGTGTCACTATTGCGTGCAAAAGACTGATTATTGGAAATCAAGAATTTATTGAAATATTGACACATCAAGGCTTTGATCCTCAAACATTAGGATAGGAGGGAAAATAATCCAAAGCTTTCAAGGAATGGATAGAAAGGATAAATAAAGATCATGTTCAATTGTTGACATGAGAGGTTATTGATAAAATAAAATATTGCAGAAATGTTATAGTCAAATATGAAGTAGACAAAGCGTAGAAGAATGACATCATAATTCAAGCAACTGAAGAATATACCAGGCTCAAACTCACTTGGAGAGCAATACGAATAATTTCAAAAGAACGTATACATCAAGTATTAAAGGCTTTCCGAGAATATCAATTAAAGATAGAAGGAAGAATCCTGGAGCCTAAGTCATAAGCGAATATGGAAAGAATCGGATACCGGATACCGGAAATATAATGAAGTTCATTTGTTGTTTTAATTTTAAATTTGTAGGTTGATCCTAGTCCCGGTAGATGTTTCTCATTCCAGTGTTTTGAGAAAAGCTGGCAACCTTGATGGAGATAAAGTGTTCATGCTGAAGTATGAAGAAAAGTGTTGCTATGGACAAAGTCAAAGATTTGACTTATTCTAGAATGTTCTTGATGACAGTTGGCACATGCCACGTGACACATTTTTATTTGATGTTTCTGATTCTCTGGAAAAACTTTTAAGTTGGACTTATGAGGGCTTTGTTTCTCTAAAAGGCCATTTCCTCCGACATTTTTATTTTAAGTTCAGAATTTGTGGATGACACAGGAGCAAAAAATTCTTTTAAGTTTTGTTCTATTTTCTTTTTTTCTAACCATTCCAATGTAAAAATTTGTATGCACGTAGACATTAATTGATATCAAAGCTTTGTGGATAGCTACCTATCTAAGTATCTTTTGTAGCTAGTTTTGTAAGTTTGGTTGAACAAGACTGTATATTGTGCCATTTAAGGGTGCATACAAAACCTACTCGATGTCCATAAACGAAACCCTCTCTCTTTAAAATCTTGCACCGTTTTGTACGTAGTTGTGAAGCAATCTGGTGAAATATAAAGCGATTTTCTCTATTTAGATTAATTCTTTGGGGCATCCATGGAGATATAATCGGGAGAAACTTTTATTTTTGAATACTTTTACATTTTTTTTTAGAATAGATATTTAATATTTTTGAAAATGTTTTAAAAAATATAAGTGAATCGAAATAGTTTTGTTGAAAATATTTTATTTTCCATGAATTAGCTAAATCCTTAATGCTAAATCTACTTAAGTGATAGCAAGATTTTGTGATTATTCATGAAATACTATGTTGAATCTTTCGATTTCATGATGTTATTCGATGATGAAATATAGTTTTATGTGAAATATTTGTAATTTTTTTGTAAAGATAAAAATAACTATAGTCCCTTTGAGATTAACAACAATTGTCACATCATTACCCGAGACCGACTCTAGTACAACCATGCCCTGGTTATCGAAAACTTGGGATTGAATGGAAGTCAATCTTTTCTCTCCGAATGCATAATTTCCCCTTAGGTTGTCTTTGTTCCATATCTTTCAAGAAGGATAGGCTCTTCACAGTCTTGTCTATGGATATTTTATTCAATCTGTTTACTGCGAGTAAAACCATTGTCAATAGATACTACATGTCCAAGCAATTTACCTTCACAGATAGCGAAGATAGATTTATTGGGATGCAGTGAAACTCCATAAATTCTCTACACCTCTTGAAGATCTACTTCAAATGAACTAAATGGTCACTTGCATTCTTAGAGAAAATAATAATATCATCTAAGTAAGCCATTATAAATTTGTTCATCAAACCATGAAAATCCATATCCATGGCTCTTTGGAAGGTATCCACTACATTGGATAATCCAAAAAGAATCTTCCTGTAAGCCATGTTTCCCCAATTTGTCATGAAGGTTGTCTTATACTGATCTTCCTCTTTTACCAATATCTGGTTGTACCCTAAAAATCCATCTAACAAAGAAAACATGTCAGATCTAGCTACACCCTGCAAAATTTGTTGCATGGAGGGCAGCAGATAGTGATTCTTAAGAGAGGCTCTCTTAAGGTCCCTAAAATCAATAAAATGTCTGATTTCACCATTCTTCTTTCTTATAGGAACATGATTGGACACCCATGAGGTATGCTTAATTGGAAAAATAATCTTACTATCAATCAACTTACTCAGTTCAACTTTCATGAGGTGCTCAAGTTTAGGATTCAAAGGCCTCTTCCTTTGTCTTACTGGCTTTACATTTGCTTCTAGCTCTATGGTGTGTTGTGCCAAATCTGGATTGAATCCGTTCAAGTCATGATACTCCCAGGCAAACATATCAGCAAATTCTTGACAAAGTAAAATGAAAGCATGTCTCTCCTCTATAGTACATACCTTTCCAAGTTTCAAGAACTTATCGTTGGAGATTTCAATAGGCTCATAATTATCTTCCTTGATAAACAAACTTGCATTTTCTTTTCTCACTTGATCATTTGAGTTGACAATGGGCTTAAGTGTTACCAATCCCTTTGGTAGCTTGTTTGACTTCAACTGAAGAATCTTATCTTCATACTACTGAGACAACTTTTATTGATTAGAAGTTGCAAATTTAGCTTCTTCAATCAATAAGCTAATAATCTACTCATCGCTATCAAATACCTGGCAATAAATGTTATTATTTGGAACAATAGGCCTAACAATAACTTTGATGTAGTGTTGAGCATCAACATTCTTCACCTCAATTGGAATATCAAACTCAGCTTCCATGATAGCCAGTTTATCAGCTTGTTTATTCTGATTCCTTGCTATGGACAACAAATTAAATGCACCAAACTCTTCAATCATGTCCCAAAGTCTATGCTTATACTGCTTCAACAAGTCATTTTTAGTAGCATTGATATTCCTTACTTGATTGACCACTATATCACTATCCCAAAACACTTGGAGGCACTTTACATTTTTCTTTCTAGCCCATTCTAAACTATGAACAAGTGCCTCATACTCAATAGTGTTATTAGAACAATTGAAAGCAAAACAAAAGGATGAATAATACCTCTCACCATCTAGTGAAACTAGCATAACACCTCCACCTGCATCTACCTTGGTTCTTGAACTGTCAAAGTACAAACTCCATACTTCATTAGACTACTGCATTTTATGCTCTTTTTCATCCTTAACCAGGTTCAAGGCAACAAGTCCATGCTCCTGAATCATGTAAATACCCAGATCTATTTGTTCCATATGCATGTATGGGTCTTCCTCATGGTTCTTAGCTTCCCATTGATCTAAAACTAGATTAGGAATACCTTCAACCAAAGTGTTAGGTTCTTCAACAACATGCTGATCTTCTATACCTTGCTCATGATAAGAAAGATTTGCATTAGTAGCACTAGGAAAAAAAGGTTCTATGTGATCTTTAGCCAATAACTTGGATGTAATGGTAACCTTAGTGCCATACCTTGTCCTGAAGAAGAGATGTGACCAATTAGATGAAAGGTAGCCTCCCAATTTAGCTATGAAATCTCTAGAAAGACATAAAGCAAAATAAGCTTGAAGATCTATTACATATACATCTTGTGGAATTGCAAAATTATGACAAGAATGTAATTTAAGACTTAAATTATTGATCACTCCCACTGTATTGACGGTTGTTCCCTCTAACTAAATAACTCCTTTTGAGAGTGGTTCATATATAAAACCTAGCTGGTCAACGATCTTCTTTGGAATCACTTAACTACATGCACCTGAATCAATCATAAAGTTGTGGATAAGGTGATTTCCAACAATCAAAGTAACATAAAAAGGAGGTGGTTTAACCTCCTAGGTCTACTGATCACTCTTTGATTATGGCTTGCTTACTGGTTTCTCTTTGGGTTGATCACTTAGAATAATTACCTTTGGTTGATCCTTAGCTGGGTCATGTGACAAAGCAAGATTAGACAATGCATTCTATAACAAATCCTTTTGACTTGGAATTACTAAAAAATACCACATTGAAACATTGATATTGGACTTCTTCATATGCTCTAAAATATTGAAAGAAGCAAGATTTACCTTCTATTGTACTTTTGAAACAATAGTTTATCCTTGTAATTATGATGGTTGTGATTGAGCCCTTTGTTGATCCTTAGCTAGCATAGCCTATTGCCTCAGTAGAATTTGGACTAGTTGTGAAGGAACATGTACAATACTTGACTGCTAACTTGTAGAGGCTTGATTTTGAACCTTATCAAGTTGTTGTCCTATATCCACAACCCTCTTTTTTGATCTTGTGTCTGATGCTATGGAGTTGTAAGACTAATTTTGACCCTATCCTTGAGGATAGTTCACCCCACAGAACTCATCACGCTTATAGTTTATTAAGGTGACATCATTCTAACCCTGATTTGGATAGGAAACTTGTTCAATACTTTTTTGCTTGGAACCTTGTTGAACATCAATGCTATTCTACACCATCAAGGCCTGATTCAACATCCCATTGAGACAAGTAGACTAATTGTGTGGTTGATTGCATAGACAACACCAATCAGAATCTCATACCAAGTTGTTCTGGAAAGGAACTAACTCCTTTGAAGCACTAGGAATATTGGGATTATATGGCTAAAAGGGTCTAGGATTATAAGGACTTCTTTGTACATGAGAATTAGTTTGATAGGAAGGTCTATTAGGTTGATATAAGTTCTGATTTGGCCTAAAAACTTGACCTTGTTTTTTTTTCTATGTTCACCAATTTGTTTCCAAAGGTCTGCAATAACCCCCCAATCTCCTGTAACTCCTGAGATTGAACTGGGGAAACACTATTTTGAGAAGGTATGGTTTAAGGCTGGAACAGTAGGTGATGCAGAAATAAGAGGCATTTGGATAGGCATCAAAGGATGAATATTAGGAAATATAGGCATTGGAGGCCTAGGTGTAATTTTGTCAGCTTGAATAAGACTATTCTTAGCTCTAATGGAAATATCAGATGCACCAGGTAATTACACACCACCTATTGATTGAATCATTACTACATTGTCACTATTAAGGGCTTTAAGATGATATAAGAAAGCATGATCAGCAAAAGGTTGTATCGTGGCAAGAATTCTATTCCAAGTCTTTTGGAATTGGAAGTTGAAATCTGAAATTTTCTCTTGAGAAGCTCTCTTGATAGTGGCTAACTATTCAACCAGAGATAAATGATCAAATTTATCTTGAAACTTCCTATTCAAGGCATCTCCTAAGTCATCCCATGCTGCAATAGAGTTCATAGCTAGACCCTTGAACCATTGAAGATCCTTACCTTTCAATGAAGCAACCAAAAGCTTGATTGCAACATTCTCTTCAGTAATGTGATGGACCCCACATAGTGAAGCCACATCTCTTATGTGCTCTATGGGTGTAGTATGATCTTCACCCATGAAAATGGGTAAACTTTTGAGTGCAGCTACTCGAATATCATTATGCTGAGCCAAATTCAATGGGCTGCCCCCATTAAATGGAACAAAGGTAAAATCTCTCCCCATCGGAGCTAATGGTACTTGCAAATTTAGTACCAAAACTACTGGAACAAGACTTGTAGACCTATAGTTGGGAGGTGTAGAACATGATCTAGGTGTGCTAGGTATCATTCTTGCTTTCCTCCCTCTTCTTCTTGGTGGTGACAACTGAAAATATTTGAAAGGATTTGTACTTCTCCTTACTTGTATCTTTCTCATGTGCTTTCTGGAACTAGATTTGCATTAAAATTAGAGAATGGAGTTGCCACGTATGATTTCTCACCTCCAAAGGATGGAAATACTATTGTTCATATCAAAATAGCAGTAAAAAGGATATTGATGTGGACTGAAAATCAATTCACAATCCCATTGGGCATGCCAAAAATTGTTGTCACGAAGGATTGGACCCATATGCTAAGCTTGGAGGCTCAACAATCCCGTGAAACATGGAAACATCTTTGAGCCTGTGGGTTTCTCATGATGAAGATGAATCTCTAGATAATGGGATAGTTCCCCTTTATATCTCCTAGAAACTAATGGATTTGATTTGGAAAAGGGGTAGAAATATAACTGATAAATGGGAAAAAATGATTCTAGGAGGTCATGCACCAAACTGTAAAATCTTGTAGTTCAATTCACAACTACTTCTAAAAAAATATGTTTACACAACTCAATTTGGGCAATCTAATCACATGAATATTTCATAAAATGGCTTGAATTCTATCTTCTTTGAAGGAAAATAGATTTTTCACAACTTGGAAAGATAAGAAAAAAACAATGCACAACCTATGACCTGTGATGATTAACTACTTTCGTATACATGAAAAATATGAATGAGACAAAAATTTAAAGGTTCTTTATACTTTAAAAACATCAAATTTGCATCAAAATCATTCATGAGAAACACAACACCTGAAATGGAGAAGGTAAACACTCGATTTTATTAAGTAACAGAAGGAATGTTTGCAAAAGCTGGAAAAATAATTTGAAAAAATAACTATTGTTGTATCAAAAATGTCAAAATATCTAAGTCACAAAAACTTCTAAGTCTCTCTGCAACATGCAAGAGATGATAGAAAGCAAGAACTCAGGAAAACATAAGTTTTCCCTCCTATAATGCAAAATATCTCTCTCATAAGAAAAATAGAAAACCCATAAAAGGGGCCCATAACTGCTCCAATTTGAGCTAATTTAGCTCCAAACTCCCCCTCTCAAATTGGTTGATCAAAGGGAACTCCAAAATCACTTCAAATTGACTAATCATGACTCATCTGCTTCTTTTCATATTTAGAGAGCACCTATTAGTTTATTTTAACAAATATTGAAGGTAGTAATGATAATTACTTACCTTAATAAATGTTAAAATAAACCATTATTACAATTATTATAGCAAATACTAAGGTAATTGATTGACTATTACCTCAGTAAGTGTTAAAATGGCCTAATAAATGTGTTCTAAATATGCAAAAAAGGGGAATACACTACTATTAGGCACCAAAATTTGATGAAATTCCATAAATATATATTAAGCAAATGTTTTGACCACAACCTAAGCATTAATATTCATGCATTTTATAAAATAATGGTGAAAAATACTCTATTTTGGTTGGCCAAAATTAGGGATTTCTTTTAGAAACCCTAAAAGAAGTTTCTAACTTTACCTATGGGCTCATTTGCATTTCACTTCCACCTGTATTTCATGTTGTTGTCTGCCACCAAGGGTTTGAGTATCTCTACAATCTGGCTATCTTCTTGCATAGGCTAAACTAGGACATTGTGCTTTGTGTAAGTTGTCTCATTCCTTGAATGAAATGCTAAGATTTTTCTTTTATTTCTCTGAAAGAAATGATGAAAAACCCTTTATTCTCTGGTTGTGATAGAAAAATAATGAAAATTATTATTTCCTTTTGTATTTTGGTCCTTCTGCTCCTCTTTGATTATCACAAGCTCATCGTTGTGGATATGACCATTATTGTCTACTAGGGTTTGAAAGAACTCAACCCTCTATTCATGGCTTCCTTAGAATTCACTACTAACAGATCTGGATTTTCTCATCACATTCTTCCCATGATGCTACTTGAAGTCCCCATCATTGAAACCTTCAAAAGCCTCTGACAGCTTCACACCTTCAATGATTCCTTAAAGCCATTGCTGCTGCAAGCTATTAACTTAGATTTTTTCTTTTCTCAAGATCTAAAACCTTCCCTTTCCTTTAATGATTCCTGTACTTGCACCCTCTAAGTCCTTGGTGGCAAAACTTTCATTATTTAGGCCATAGAAATTCTTTAGCAGCGGACAAAGCCCTACGTGGCCTTTTATTTATTTTTCATACTCATAACGTACACCATAACTATGGAAACCTCTTAAAACATTCAACAAAAGAACTATTCAGACCTATACCATTGCTACATGATTCTAATTCACCCACTCTTTGCACAAATGTAGATCTTGAATACTCAGTCTCTCCATACCTATTAGGAGCTTCCTTCAGCCACAAGACAAGCACCTATCATCAATGTCCAACTCTAGTAAGATGCCACATGTCAATATTCTTCTGAATAATTTGATATGATTTTTAGTGACAACTACTAATCAAACTCATTATTGTCAATTATAAGAAGCTTTTTGATTCAAAAATTAACAAAACACTCAAAACCTTCACCGTACTGCTCCCATTTAACTAGAAGATAATTTTTCCATTTCAAAGATTATGTTCTATTCTTGCAATGTTTCTCATCAAGATCATTTTAAAAAGATGCTAAACATCAATTAATACTTTAATGCTAGCTTCCCATGCAATAAATCCAATCCAAGATCAATAATATGTCTTAACTGCTTCTAAAACTTGGCATGGGTAGTTATAGGATCTTTGAGTGCTACCAATTATCTGACTTCAATCTATTCACTTATTTTTGTACTAACCTTTGTATTGGGGTTGTTCAACTTGCTTCCCCCTCATACTTCAAAATTCATTGTATTAGCTATTCATCACTTTGTACTATCTTCAATGTGCAATGGTAGATTACTTGTATGAGGTCACTGGATAGTCAATGTTCTTCTTAAAGGCTCTTTCTTTTCCCTTTGAAAACTTGTTGCCTTGATATTCACAAGCATGGTATGGACTATTATTTCAATCTATTGTGCTTGAGACTGCTACAACTATGATCCCTTGGTGTTCATGACTATAGACTACCCTCTTCATAGGTAGGTTTGCATTGTCTCACAATCATTTGGCCATTTTCATTGGCTTCTCATTGAGGTGACTATCCCTTTGTATGTTGTTTCTCTTTCATCATACTGACAACCTTGTAGACTATCCCTTAAGGATGAAAAATTTCCTCCCATTGAAATGGTTGTCTCTATATCATTTGAAACCTTGAAGGTATTTGTGACTGTCCTTTCTATCTTGAACTCTACCTTTTGGTTGTTCTTGAAAAATATGCTCATTGTCTATGAATCAATCTATGATTTCCTTGCACTATTTTCCATGTTGATGAGGTAGCTCTAAGATTATACCTATACCTGCACAGTTAACAAATAAATTAAGAAAAATAAGAAGCCCAGAGCTTCTCATGATTATTAGATGATCTTGACTTTTCTTGGATCTTCATGATAATTGTGTTTTTATCCTGAAGCACCTTTGAATCTCTGATTTGATGTTTAATAAGAGATAGGTTGTATATCTATTGGTTTGACATATAAGAGACCTAGAATCCTGATCTCTAACATCACCTTCTTTGACTCTTGCAGACAACCTTGGAGCTATCAACAAAGGAATCGAAGATGCAGTTGATAAACAATGGGGTTTTTCATTCAAGCAATGACGGATCCCTTCTCTCTTACATGTCTTTTACTTTCAAATGTACATCTTTTCTTTTATTGTATCTCATTTAGTTATTCCCACGGCTTGTGTGAGACACTTATAAGCATATTTCTTGTAATGAATCTACATAACTATTTTATGCAAAATTTTGTGTACTATACCTCCTTTGTGTAAAGCAATTGCATAATGAAAACTAAAAATTGATTTCTTGGCACTATTTTCATGATTATGAATAGCTTTAGCAAAATATTTTGTGTACCTTTCTTTTTCTTCAAAGTAAAAAATTAGTATTGTCCCAACCTAACCTGATTGGGTTGAAAAGTACAATCAGGTAATAGTACATTAATAGTTAAAATTGATTTATTGTCCTTTTTTTGTATCCTTAGTCCATCATCACATTAATCTCATACTTTGAAACAAAAAGGACAAGATGCAAATTCAACCTACACACATGTGTGGAATACTTTTAAATACAAGTATTTCAGTTGTGTACATATAGATGGTTTTATATAAATTAAAATACATGTTTTGTTGATTTCATTGATATTGATTGTATCATTTTGATATCAAGTGGCGTGAAGACCTACTACATTTCGGGCACAAGTTTCAAATTGTCTTGAGATGGCATAGCCAAATTTTTTAAATAGTGTTTTGAGTTGACATATATGTACATGCATAATTACACAATTACACATTTTGTGTAAATGCTCTACACTTTTATGTATCAAAATAAATATTCTATATGTTTTGTTTGTTAAATTTGCATGTTTTCCTACTTTGAAACTTTAAATTTGAATGTATAATCACTAAATATCATGTATATTATTGTTAAATTTGGTTGCCTTGGGAAACTTCACCAAATTTTGTGAACTTCTTTGATCCCCTTAAGACATCGTATTAGGACCCCTTAAGAAATCCTATTAGGACCCCTTAAAACATCCTATTATGGCATGAATTAAATAAACATTGACACTATTTATATGTATAGAATGTGATTGCTATGTTGAGTCATCCTAAATTCTAAGTTAATTATATCAATTGCAATTAAATATTAGACATGTACTTTGAATTCTTTCATCCCCTTAAGACATCCTATTAGGACATATCCTAAATATTTATACTTAATCACATCATTTTTTATGATGACTCACCCTAAATTCTAATACTTTTTTATATCACTAAATATATATACTTAATTATACTCTTCTTTGATCCCCTTAAGACATCGTATTAGGACCCCTTACAACATACTATTACAACATCAATTAAATAAACATTGACACTATTTAAATGTATAGAATGTGATTGTTTTGATGATTCATCCTAAATTCTAAGTTAATTATATCAATTGCGATTAAATATGAGACATGTACTTTGAAGTATTTCATCCCCTTAAGACATCCTATTACGACATGAATTAAATAAAAATTAACACTATTCAAATTGTATAGAATGTGATTGTTATGATGATTCATCCTAAATTCTAATGTACTTAATTATATCAATTGCAAGTAAATAAGAGACATTTACATTGAAGTATTTCATCTCCTTAATTATACTTAATTATACTTAATAATATCATTTATACTTCTTTGATAAGTTAATGCCCTGACTATGGATCACTAAATTTGTAAAGTACAAATATTGAAATGTCCTATTAATTTCAACTTTAATTTCATATTTGTATTAAATTTCACATTAATGTCCTATTAATGTCTTGACTATGAATCTTTTGTAAAGTACAAATATGTCCTATCAATTACATATCAAAATTTCACATAAAATGCATAAATGAACATGTGTAAATTAAAATTAAAATTAAACAATAATAAAGCCCATGATTTACAATATATTAAGTCCATTAGAGTACACCCCATGAAATAAAGTCCATGAAAAAATATTTTAAGTCCATGAGAAACCAAATATGTAGTCCATGAAATAATCAAATACAACCCATGAAATCATCTAACTCATAGTGTCTCTATAATCAAGAGACCTCTTCACACCATGCAGACTATCTGAATGACCTGAACCACTCTGTACAAGAGAAATAAAGATGAAATCAGATGTAAGATGATTAAAAATGATTTAATGACAATTTAATTTATAGTTCATCAAAAAATTAAATTACCATGATATCTAGCTTTGCATGCTTTGGTGCACCTAGACCTATCTCTACATGCTCGGCTACAGGATGTGTCTCATGCTATAAAAGAAAAATAATTTAACATCTATGAGCATATATATATATATATATTCAATTTTAAATTTAATTTAAGTTATTCACAATGTAATTAACTTTAAATACAATCAAAATTTTAAATTGTCATGATATCTGGTTGCTCTACATGTCCTGTTTGAGGTGATGTGACCTCATCAAGGAAAGTGGCACTAAAAAAGTCCTACAAGGTCAAATTTTAAGCATGTATACTTGAATTACGTTAAAATATATATATTCAAGTGTGCACACATTGTGTAGAATTTTTTTTAAACAACCTAAAATTTAGATGCCTCTTGAGTTGTCACCACATCAAATGTCTGTCTAATCCCCATTCTCATTGTTGTGTCAACTAGACATACATATAGACATAATTCTTATAATATTTACTTGTACATGCACATTTGATATATAGTGAATTAAAAATTAATAATTGTAAGTATAGTAACAAGTTAATTAATTTACAATATAAATGTACCTTCACCTTATGTGATATAGTCGATAATGGATGAGTGCTCAAAAACCCCTTAGGTGGAATCAACATGGAAGTCAATTGAGTCCCCTAAACCAACTTAAATATTTAAAACATACGTTCATGATTGAATTTCAAATTAAAAAGTCAAGTTAAAAAATTATTTCATATATAATTTAAAAATTTGAAATCAAAATACCTCATAAGGGTTGCCAACTAGCACTAGTATCAACATATGTACTCGAGGAGTCAATGATTCCCTTATGGTCAGTCTCATCTACACCAAATAGTTTGATTGTTAAACCATTGCAATTTTTTTTGATATATATGTTCATTAAAATTCTAATAAATTCAACATGTAGATGCATATTTATACCTATGTCACATTGTTTTCAAGGTGATGCTTTGCAGTAAGAAATTCTATGAATGAACTAATGCGACCAGATGATCCACATAATCTCCATGTCCACCCAAACTGGGTGTAGCTTGATCAGGTCCATAGCATAGCTGACAACAACTAGTACATACATGGGGTGTCGACACTCATGGAGTGGTACTAGGACCAACTCCATAGAACTCTCCATCATCATTATCTCTAGCCTCTCCATCCGCCAATGTAGAAGTATACTCATCAAGGTTTCTTACAAGCATACTCAAATATCCTAATGTGGATATCAACATACCTTGATGCATAGGTGCAGGAATGGCAGAATCAAGAGGAGCAACAAGAGGTTATGCATGCACAAGGTGTTGGGGATCAACCCGTGCCCCTAACCTCTATTATGGCATGCCACCACCAACACCCTGGGATGATTTAAAAACAAAATAATTAGGATTTTGCCCCAAAATAAACTCTACCTATAGTTTCCTCAAAAATTATAAAGGGACCTCTAGATTAGCATGTGGTGGATGGTCAAATACCATCCACCATCGATCCTAAAATGGTGAAGTCATTTGTGGATGAATACACCACCCCATGGATATTCTAGATTTAGTTGCAAGAATGCGTTGGTGAGTGTTAGGATCGATAAAAAAAGATGCTATATAGGCTTTTGTTATTTTTAGGTCCAAAATTTGTTTATAGGAAAGACCATCTAAATAAAACCATCTCATATCCTCCCTATCTTGTCAATGCCTATCTAAGTCAAAATCAATAGACCTGATGAAATCGACAATTTTTTGCATCATAGATGCAAAATTCCTCACATGTGGTGGAATCAATGCTTAATTTTGCATAGCATTGATTTTATTTTGAATGGATGCAACATTTTCATTGATCTGTACTCACAAGCAAGCCTCATCAGATCCCACAGGTGGTAGAGGTGGGATGTTATGAGGTGGAGGGGGTGGAGGGGGAGGTGGAGGTGGAGGGGGTGGAGGTGGAGGTGGAGGTTGTTGAGGAGGTGGATTAATGATATCATAACTATCAATTTGATCCATGATATATATATATATAAGTGAATCTGCATTAAATTATACAAAATTAACAAACTTACAAAATTACAAGAAATAGTTAAATTGTAAAAATACATGCAAATTTGTTTAAATAGGATGTACATACATATACATATACATACACATACATACATTTATTCAAATTCAACATGTGCATACAAATTTCAAAATTTAAGATCTAGAACTATGTAATTTTAACACATGTACAAATTTCAAAATTTAAGATCTAGAACTATGTAATTTTAACACATGTACAAATTTCAAAATTTAAGATCTAGAACTAAAAAATAAACTTAAAACATTCCAAAAAAACCTTATTTATGTCTATGGCATGTAAATTACATTTTTTCGATAGGAGAAATTATGATAGTAGTCATAAATTATGCTATTATAAATTCATCATTAAATACTATTATATTCATAAATTCATCACTAAAAATATCCATCCAACCAAATTCATAAATTCATAAATATAAGATCATTGTCTTAAATATAAATGGATTCTGCAAGGGTCGAAGACTGCATTCGCATGGTACCAGGGGCCGATGTTACTAGTCCAAAGGTTCGTCATTTGCTATTCCCATCTCAAGTGATCTTAATCTTCCTATCTAATGCAATGGATTTGGTATAGTCTCTAATTGAAATTGAGGAATTGGTCAAGTAATATGTCAAATTTCAATATGTGTTGGACAATTCAGTTCTTAAAGTAGTCCAAACATACAATCTCTTCAATGGAGAGGGATACATTGGTGGTATTTTCCCTTGGGATTTTGTGCAACATTGACAGGGTTTTGAAGAAATCTATGATGCTTTTAGGCTAGCTATACAATATAAGAATGAAAATATCCTCCTGAGGGCTTTGAGGAAGAATCAATGTTGGTTGTGCATAGTAATGGAGGTCAATATAAGAGAAAAATTTTATACACTAAATTTTTTAAGAGTGCATGTTCCATTGGTTTCAATCTTTGGTTTACAATTGGGTTTGTAGCTTCAAGTTCCTTCTTCGGCTCAGGATCTTCAACAACCTCATCCTTCTTGTAATGGTTAGATGCCAAGCAGTTTTCCAAAGAACTTTAACTCTACCAGTGTCAGGATGGGCTATCCAGTGTAGCTTCCTAATCATTATGTTGGTTGTCGAGGCATGTTTGAGAGAGGTCTTCAGCTAACTGAGAAGTTGGAATCTCAAGACAAAAATTCAATCCATGGAGGTTTCATGGCATAATAGTTTGTGCAAATCCAGGACTTATTAGTTTTGATTTCACAATGGTGTATGAAACAGTTGTTCAAATTATATGTATAGGTATAATTAGTAGTAGGTATAAGGGTATTCAAATATATGTATAAATGTTTTCAGCATTAGATATAAGGGAGCTATTTTTAGTAGTAGATTTGAACATAAAAAGATAAATTTTGAATTACTATTAGCATATTTTCATATATTTGTTGATCAGGGTTTAGGTTTTAGGGTAATAGGATGGCTTAAGGGGATCTATGAATTAAGGTCCTAGGACAAAATGATGGATTCAGGGTTTAGGGTAATAGTATGGCTTAAGGGGATCTATGAAGTAAGGTCCTAGGACAAAATGAAATGGCTTAAGGGAAAATTTTGGTGAAGTTTCCCAAGGAAACCAAATTTCATTAAGGTCCTAGGACAAAATGAATAATTTAGGGTTTAGGGTTTAGGGTTTAGGGTAATAGGATGGCTTAAGGGGATCTATGACTTAAGGTCCTAGGAAAAAATGTTGGATTTATGGTTTAGGGTAATAGGATGGCTTAAGGGATCTATGAAGTAAGTTCCTAGGACAAAATGACATGGCTTAAGGGAATAAAATTTGGTGAAGCTACCCAAGGCAACCAAATTTAATTAAGGTCCTAGGACAAAATGATGGCTTTAGGGTTTAGGGTTTAGGGTTTAGGGTTTATATAGGATGGCTTAAGGGGATTTATTAATTAAGGTCTTAGGACAAAATGATGGATTTAGGGTTTAAGGTAATAGGATGGATTAAGGGGATCTATGAAGTAAGGTCGTAGGAAAAAATTGCATGGCTTAAGGGAATACAATTTGGTAAAGTTTCCAAAGGAAACCAAATTTCATTAAGGTCCTAGGAAAAAAATGATGGCTTTAGGGTTTATGGTTTAGAGTTTAGGGTTTAGAGTTTAGGGTTTAGGGTTTAGGGTAATAGGATGGCTTAAGGGGATCTATGAATTAAGGTCCTAGGATAAAATGATGGATTTAGGGTTTAGGGTAATATGATGGCTTAAGGGGATCTATGAAGTAAGGTCATGTAGAAAAAACATTTGATGGCTTAAGGGGATAAAATTTGGCGAAGTTCAAGGTAGTGCTTCTAGCTTTAACTAAGTTTTTTTACATCAATGTCAAACTACAAATAAATTGTAAATAATGAAGCACTATCTTTCTCAACTCTATGTGTTTACTAAAAGTTAATATTTTAAAGGGTCTTCAAAAGACCTTGTAATGTTCTATAAAAAAATTATTGGTTGAGCTACTCATGATATAACTACACTTTTAGTTACATTTTGAAACATAAAAGACTTACAAAATGAGTTCCTTCCAAATAATGGACTTGATAGAACCTGAAAATGTTGAAGCTTGGGTGGCCCTTGGAATAATGGACCTACAAGTTAGTGAAAAAGGTAGTGTTCATAAAGGAATGGAAAAGATGCATAGAGCCTTTGAATTATATACATGTATTGTGCAATGACATTGAATCATTTAGCAAACCATTTTTTCTTCACAGAACAACATTTTCTTGTGGAATAGTTGATTGAGATAGCTCTTGTTTCGACTAACCAACCTCTCATGAAATATCATTCATATTATAATCTTGCACGATCTTATCATGATAATCCTTCATCCTCCCCTTCCATGAGAAGCGTCTCTTGAAATATTTGAGGCCTTAACACCCCTAACAAGAGGAAGGTTGGAAGGCTCTAGGCTATAGTTCAATCACTAAATATTGAATGTATATTATTGTTATATTTGGTTGCCATGGGAAACTTCACCAAATTTTGAGAACTTCTTTGATCCCTTTAAGAAATGGCATATTAGGACCCCTTAAGACATTGGTTTAGGGTTTAGGATAATAGGATGGAAAGTAAGAAGGTTAATATTTTTTATTCATCACATATGCAAGAACATTAGTTTATGAATATTTTTGAATTTATGAATAGACTAACTATTTCCATAGATTACTTCTATGATCAATGAATTAAGCACAAAACTATAAGTTAGCCCACTTTTGATAATTTAGGATAGTCTCTATGGTCTACCCTTGAATTTATAGAAATGCTTATATTTAGAGAAAATCAAAATGTGTCTTGACAAGTTGTTGGAGATAGATCTTAAAATTTGGTTATTGAATCCTTGATTAGTATTGGTAATGTATATTCCTTCCCTAATCGTCTTCGAAGACTATGAATAAAAGGAGTGGAAATATAACCTATGACCATAGTTGGAATGATTTTCTATCTAGATCAAGATAATCATCCATAGTAAATTTGAGGATTGTTAAGCATTCAAGTGTAGGGAAAAATGATTCATTGATCCTAAACTAGCTACATTATTATTGGGAACAAGGCCAAAAAAACCCTTAAGAGGTGAGTCAATGTAGAGTTATTTTAAGAGTATTTTTCTGTATAATTATTGAGTAATGATCTTTAACTCGTGGACCAAGTTTTATAATGCTCTAGCTAGATACCTTGAAAATATGGGTTTGAACCTAGACTTCACAAATATGTTTACTCATTGAAGATCCATAAAAATAGAATATATATCACTACCATATAATTATATGAGTGTTCATAAAATAATGTTGAGGTCTCTACTCTTCTAGTGAGGAAATTTAACTATCTACTCAGTTTAACAATCATGGTTTAAATTGTAACATATTATGACATAGTATCATCTTGTAAGATAGTATGAATCATAATAGATGCATAAGGCCCATATTATTAACTCAATTAACGTACCACATACAATTACCCTTTAATTGGCCATTAGAAAACAATATAAAACACCAAAGTACATGCTAAATATATTTCATTGTAAGGTAAAAACAATAATTTAACATCTCAATAGAACATAATGAAGCATCACAAATTATGCATACATTTAGATCTATTAATTTATCATTATGGTAATAAATACATAAACTAATTGAGAATAAGCCATTATAGAAACACATAATTTATATCAATTCTAACAACCCCTAGTCCCACAAGTAAGGTTTAACATATTGTTTTCAAATCTAATTATAACTATCTTCATAATGTTTAATTGATTGTCTCAACATGTCTCTAACTTAATGAATACACATTTAAATGTATAAGATTTATCAAATCCTATTTCATTTTCAATATCAAGGACCCTAATTTACTATGTATCAACCTAAATCTATGGAATAATTTCTTCAATAGGAATGCCTACATACTTATCTCCATAAAATCAAGATCACAGGTCATTTCGATTTGGTTTTGAAATGTTCCTTGCATATGCCAATTGAAAAAAATGCAATTTAGGGTTTCAAGAAGCAATTAGGATTCTCAAATGCAATTTTTTTTGGTTTAATTTCAATTTAGGGTTTTCAAATACAATTTTTTTTGTTTGATTTCAACTTAGGGTTTCAAAAAGCAATCAAGGTTTTCAAATGCAATTTTTTTTCATTTCTTTTAGGGTTTTCAAAATCAATTTTTTTGTTTGGTTGAACAATTTAGGGTTTCAAAAGGTAAATTTTTTTCTTTGGTTATGATTTAAGGTTGATTTTTTTGTTTCTTTTCAATATTTGAGGGTTTCATTTCTTGTTTTCTTTTGATTTCTACAAATCACCATTTCTTTTATTACAAGTAAATAAAAATGCAAAAAACTCTATAGAATTTGAAAAAATACATACTAAAACCTATATTTGTATTAAAAAGTTCAAAAAAAAAGAAAAAAATGTAAAAAATTTAGGGTTGGGCTCATACCTAGAGGTCATTGTTTGCTCTTCCTCAATCGAGATCTTGTGTGTGAAGGTGAAAATGACTGTTGTTTCACTTTTTTAAAATAAATACCACTACAAAATGGGATCTTGTTTCCTGAAGGCTGGCTCGGGACACCATTACTAAACGGGATCCCATTTTTAAAAAAATAGGATCCCATTTAGATTTTAGGCTTGCGATCCCAAACTTAAATGGGATCCCATTTTCTTGAAGCTGATTTCGGGCTTTTTTCAAAGGAAAAAACTTCCATGAACGTTTTGTGGACTCATCTTCTTTCATTTACCCTAAAAATCAATGGTAGGGATCCTAGGAGCATATTCCTACCCTTTGGTATTTTTTGGCGATGTTTTTTTTCTCAACCAATGAGTGGAATATTTTTTCGGTGGAGTGCATATTCCTTCTATTGATGTTAGTGATTGTACCTTGGTAGGCCCCCTCCTAGCCCTAATTTTCCATAAAGGATCCATTTTTTTTCTTTTTTCCATAACTTGGGCATACGATGTCAAAATTGGGAAAACAAGATATCGTCAAAAAGTTGGTTTTGCATACTTTCCAGTGGTGTAGGTATGATAATCAATTTTTTCTAGCACAAATCATTGCTAATTGAAGTTAGATCATTAGTTTTTTCTTCCAGTTGAGCACAAATTTTCACTTGTATCTTCATTTCTTGTGATTCTTATGGTGTTGGAAAGGTATTTAAGAGCTCTTCAAATCCATCTATGCACTTTTTCCAGAATATGCCTCATGTATATTTTATTCATTTTTTTGTGATTTTACATTCTACTTAATTACTTGGACATCTTGGCACCTGGGAGTGATATTTTTGCATGAGATCACTTCATTTGATTTGATTTACATGCATTGAGGTCATTAGTCTCTGATTTTTTTATTTAAGGATATATCATGGGTTTTTCTATTTATCCTTCTATGGTCATCCTGGAAAAGGATAATTATGAGTCTTGGTGAAATGGCATCTTGACACATCTCAAGTGGCTTGATATTTCTCCTTATCTTTATGGAACCATATCTACACTAAACACACTAGGGAATAGAGAAGTATGAGGTATTATCAATGATCATGTTGTAGGATGGATTTGTTCTAGTGTTGATCCTGACGTTATGTGTTCTATATCAAACATTGATTTTCCCTACACACTTTGGAATAGACTTTGGGAGATTCATGAAGACCCTCATATCTCTCCATGTCTAAAGGATCTTGTTTTAGATTGTATCATTCCCCTTGATGATTCAAATTACATACCCTTTGATGATGATAATTTTGAGCAGCTTGTGTATATCATAAGTCTTATATATTTTGATGGTTTAGAAACTTTTCTACATGTTCTCACTCTTCATACCAAGACCTAATATCCATCTTCTATTATTTTTTATCATCTTGACATTACCATATCCTTGGCCCCTATTGGTTTAGTACAACAAGATATTCATATTCTTCTAGACATAGCTACTTGGGATTCATATCTTGTAGACATATCATCCTTGTTTGTGGAGTCTCCCATTATATGTTTGGAGGTTTATTTTGAAAACATTCATCTCCTTCTTAACAACCACATCATCATTGTTATCTCACCATCATCACATTCTTTGGATCTTGTTCTATTTATCTTCACAGTATTCTAGATTGGCATCATCTCATTTTGACATGTGGGCATTTGAGCATTATTCAGAGATACACATCATTTATATTTGGTTTCCCTATTCATCTAGCTTATGGGAATGACTTCTCCAATCACTAGTGGATTTATTTCTTCCTAAGGGGAGAAAAGTTGTTTGTAGGCATTGAATCATGGTTTATCTTCAGGATTTCATCATTAGCACATGAGCTCTTTCTTTATGGGGTGGAATCATATCCTCATTTTATCTCTCTTATTGGGGGGAAATCAATTGTACTTAAATGACAGAAGAATTCCTTGGGGGGTCACATTGAGTCCTATCTTTATTTCACTAGTGCATTTATTTCATCTTTTATCTTTTGAAGAATAGTTTTTTCCATGTGATTTTCTCCTTTTCTTTGGTTACTAGAGATTCATTTGTTTGTACATGGCCACATCATTAGGCATTGTATTTGAGACTCATTCATGCATCCTTCATTGCATTCATCATTGGGTTTTTAGCTTCTCCCCAAGTTGATCTTAAGGTGGGTGTTGGAGTATATAGAAAATCACTTAATAATTAATTAATTATTACACCCCTTTTTAATTTATTCACTTAAGCTAAACTTAGGGATAGTTTTTTATTATTAGATTAAAAATTTTAAGATCACTTTATCTCATAGCATAAGATGAGGACACTTATCACAATCTAACTTAATCCTCACCTAGGGTTTCATCTAAGTTTTTATTTTTTATTTTTTCTTTTATAAGCATTCCTTTGTAAATTATATTTGTTATCTAGATTAATTAATACAAAAAACATCATGCTTTTCTGGATTAGATCTCCTTTCATGGTTGTATAGCACAATATTTCTTTTTCCTCTCAATGTGATAGTTATTTTGGATGTAGGTGATTTCTAGGAGTTGTGGGGTTCACTATCAACTCTATCATTCATGTTTTGATAAGGTACACTTGATATGTGTGTTGAGTCATGGGCGTATAGAGTTATTTCTCAACCTAATTTTGTATATTTGAGTTATTCCCCAATTGTGGTTAATCAAAAATGTCATTTTGGGCTTATGTTTTTGGTAGCCACTGATAGGTTGTCGTTAGGTCTTATCTCTTTAGTTGAAAATACATCAATTGTATCGACCAGGTAGTGTTTGGAGGCTATATGCAATAGAAAACATTTTGAATATATCTCTTAGATTTTATAATTTTTTTGGAAAAACTATAAATGAAACACAAACTAAGAGGCCACTAAATAGAAAGTAGGAAATTATTAATCTAGAAAGCATAACGATTAAACTAGAAATCATGGAGATAATTAAACTAAGAAGTATGTAAATTGTTGAAAAGGAAAATCTTGTAAAGAAACTATGAAACATCTAACTAAAAACAGATAGAAAACATAACAACCTACTACTAACATCTAGTGGTTAACTAGTGGTTAACAGAAAACAACTTAACAACTTGCAACTAACAATGAAAGTAGGTGCTCTAAAACTTTAGATAACAAAATTAAAAGATTATAGACTCAATCTACAACCTAGAGGATTAACTTAATAGAGCTAGACACATGAAAATAAACTTCACTCACAATTATCCATTACAAAATGAAGACAATAGAATTAAAAATGGAATAATTATCTATCTACTCTACAAACCCTCGAGTGGCTAGCTCTCAGGTGCTCCTACGCTTAGCTCAAATCACATACGCTTTGTAACTTCAAGATTACTCCATTCAAGATGATTCCATTCACAATACTAATAACTCAGAATGATATGGGAAAAAGTTGCTTTATTCATATTGAAAGTATATTTCAAAAACATAGTTTAAGAACACATTATGACAGCATAACGATATCTCTCTTGTATCATTGCTTCTGGCAGTTACATATTTATACAAAATCCACTTAACAAAATCCTATAATTTAGTTGGTAAATATTACCACGAAAAAACTCTTCAACTAAATTCAACTGACTAACAGACTTAAGTCCACTACATAGAACATTAAAGGGATCAAGATGAGCCATAAATTCTTTGAACTAAAAATAATAGAAAGCTTTAAAAACTCAGTCCACCATGCATTCCCCTAAAGTTTTGGTGCCTATTCTTGTGGCGCTTGTCTTTAATTGTGTTGAATTCTGTGTTGAATCCGCTTGGCTAACATGATAACTGATTGTGCTTATTAACCTATACAATACTTAGAAATAAAACCATTATGTCAGCGTGGGTTAGCTTATTTCAATTAATTTATGGAAATAAAGATTATACACCTTATCACAAAAAGAAAGTAATTGCTAATCCTAAAGACAATTAATTGGCATGGTAAAGGTGACTAGAATATATGAGGAAGGGTATTTAGTTCATTATATTTATGAGGTTATTTTTATCTCATCATTTCTCCCCTTCCTAAGCTTGAGAAGGTCCTCTTGCTCTTTGTTGTGCTCCTTGTCCTCCATTTCTTCTGTTTCTACTCAGCTCTTCATACTTTGCACTAAGGTCATAAAAAATATTTTTTTTCCATGTCTAGATCCTCAAGATATTTCAAAAAACCCTGATGAAGCTTAACCCTTTATATCTGTCTCTTAAAATTTTCAGAGCTCTGATCTATGTTGACATGTATTGCAGGGGGTGGTAAAAGAAGTAGAGGAGGTTTGTATCTCATGCCAATCCAATCAATTTTTAGTTGTTGTAGGATACTAGCCAAGGCTTCTACTCTTCTATAGGACCACCTAATGTTAAGAGGTGAAATTACCTCTCTTCTCCTAAGATACATAGGAAGAGGAGTATATCTCTCTTCACATGCATTCCAAGCTCTCCCTATCAATTTTGGCCTCTGATCTCAGAAATAGTCAAAGCATAGCCAAAGGTTATTGTTGTATATACTTTGTACAACCTCATTAATCTTAATACTCAGGAACTATGCTTTGAAAGAAGAAGGATTTTGGTTAGGATACCGCATTTGTAGTCCAACAGTTTTCTCTTCCTGTGAATATTCCCTTTTCTATTCCTACCATTGGATTTTATTACGCGTGGTGGATAAAAATGACCTCAAGTGAACTTCACCAACAAATAAATTGGCATAAAAATATGTATATCTTTCTAAAAAAATATTATGAACAAAGAACTCACATAACAAATCATGTTGATCAAGAGTAGATTCTACAAATATTTTGACAAATTCTTTGTCATCAGGATCATCTGGCTAGATGTTGTAAATTATGAGTAATTTCCATCTCAAGACCTGCTCAATGAGAAACATAGAATATAGCCTGGAGGGTCTTCTACAAGCTAACAACAATTCACCTATTTGACAAGCATCTTGTTTAGATCTATACACCCTGTCAAATAATTCTTTTAACATAACTAAATCCTTGTTCAACCTAGCATTTTCAATACTTGCCTCCTTCAAAAAATAACATCTCTTTGTCCATTTCATTAGAAATGGAGGTATACGTACTTCAAACCATTCCATTACAGTTGGTTTAGTTTATGTTCCTTTAGACTCCATTATAGGCTTCACATCACTTTCTTAAAAATTCTATTCTAGTTCAATAATTCTGCTCAAAGAGGCATTAAGTTCAATTTTTTGTTTATTCCTTTCTTCTTCAACAGTAGTAAATAATTGTAGAAAATTACTTGTTGAACTTTTTTATGTGCCTATCTTTTTCAAACAAACCAACCACATGCTTTTTTCTTTCTTGATTCCACTAATGTATCTAATATTGTAATTGCTCAATAATCTTATCTTTTTGTACCATCTACATTTTCAAATTCACAATTTCTTGGTCTCTCTTCCCTATAATTGCAGTATGTTCCTTTATTTCCTCTTGTTGTTGGCTGATTTTTTCCTCATTTCCTTGCAACTGACATTTTAACTCAGTAATTTTTGTTTTTCATTTTTCTAATTCCATTTCCCTTTGATCAGATTCTTCATCCCTTGTATTAACAGAAAAAGGTAGGTTGGGGATTTCATAATCATTAATTACATTTTCCTCAGCAGTAAGTACATTTCCTTTATCAAATACATCAAGTGAACCTAACTCGGTAACTCTATCAATCAAGGGGGAAAACTGTCCCATAGGATCATCCTCAATATCCACATAATGTGGTGATTGTACCCTTTCCTCTTCTTATTTTGTTGGAGTTGGCATATTCTCCTCTTCAACCCTAGGAGATGGACTAGTTTATTTCTCACTTTCTTTTGTTTCCTCCTCACTAGGTTGATTCTCAGTTTCCAATGATTGTGCTTTATCCCTAGGCTTCTTCTTCTTAGAGGTACTTACTATATCATAAGCCATAGTATCATTAGACTTAGTAGATAACCTTTTACTTCTCCATAAAGGAGGAGTTGTTTGCATTGTTACTTTGGTTCTCTTTTTCCTCTTGCTAGGAGATTCTTCCTCTTCTCTTGAATTGATGATTTTTACATTTTCTAAATGACCTGGGGTTTCTGAAGTATGGGGAAAAGTTTTCAATGCTTCACCGCTAGAAGTTGTTGTGGTCTATTGAAGTTAGGTGCATCTAAAGCTTTAGGGGAATGTTCTCTGGAAGGTTTAGTTACTTTCTTGGATCTTCTTCCTCAAATTTTCCTATAGGCTCTGAATTCACAAAACTTTGTAGAAATATCTCCCATTTCCTTTTTGGTTTCTTGCTGAAATGATATTTTCATATTAATTGAATAAGGCCATGGTGTTTGAGTGGCCCTATTCCAATTTTATATTTTTCTATCATGCTAGTGATAGAGTCACACAAGAATGTTGGAAAATTAACCCTAAGAGAAGGGTCTCCAGTGCCATGGCACAAATGGGTAAGTAGCCGAAAAGGGGGACCTACTACTATTGCTACTTGTCCTTCATAGGTAAAATACTTAATTATCCAAGCTACAATAGTTCTTTAGGGTTCTGAGATAGACATTATTTGGAAGCCTTTATTTTTTCCTCTAGTACTCATAGTTATCAAAGGTTGAGGCTCTCCTTCTCTATGAAATAATTCTACTATTCTTTGATAAGTGATATTGGTAGTTTCTGTCAAATTAATACCTTTACTTTCAAGACTAGAAAGACATGAAATAATTTTAGGACTTACCTGGAAATGCTTGCCATGCACTATAGTTTGTTCGTCTACAAAATTCTCTACAAATTCCTTTATTAACTGCTTGTTATGCCCCTCAAACTTCTTCATAAATTCTAGCAAACCAACTTTTTGAAACAAGCCTGCAATGCTTCCCAATGCCAACAATTTATCCATTAAAGTTGGTTATGGCTTCTTTTTAGATCCTTCCATTTTATCCTTCCCTTACTGCTTTGCTCAATTTTGTGGAAGTTTTATGATGCTCAAAGAAACCTTGTTTAAACAACTGAATTTCAAATAGAAGAGAATATAATTTTGATACAACTGATGGGAGAGTAATTAATTGTCCTACTTGAGCTCTACTTGTATAATTGTGATGCTTTGCATGGGAAAATGTGCAAATATTTCCATATTTCAAGCAATCGCACAATGGCACAATTTACTAAACTGGGAGAGGGAATGACTCGTGCCAATTAATTATTCTTTATTCAAAATAAAATACCTACTTTAAGCAAAAATTGTATGTACCTTACATCCTGTCACTGATTTGAACATCACTTACCTTTGCTGATGTAACGGTATGAGTGTATGATTTGGTGAGGGTGGCGGTGGGTTTATTATGATGTGGATGGGACAACTAGTAAATGGTAGAATTATTGTGATGGAAAGGTTGTCATAATAATTTTAATTATTATGAAAGGATATGGTAATGTAAGCGAAAGGGTGGAATCACAATATATGGCATGGATTCCAAGGTCATAACAAATTTTTAAAAATGTACATGCGTATAAAATTGGAAAAATCAAAGCATTGGGAAAAGAAAAGAATTTACAAAAATCCAAAGCATCGCTGGAAGATGCAATCAGGGTCAAGGATGAAGAGTTTCAGAGCAAGCTAAAAGATGTGCCCATAATGGAAGAAGTGAAGTGGCAAATTTTTAGAGCATCGCTGAGAGATGTCGTCAGAATACAACAAAAAAAATAATTTGAAGCATCGTCAAAAGATGTACCTAGAGCAACAACAAAATAAGTTTCGGAGCATTGTCGAAAGATGTTGACGAAAGAAGAAAGAAGAATGTGGAAGTTTGGAATCAGACCTTCTGGAGCATTGTTGAACAATATGCCAGACTACAGGAACAAAGCAAGGAATGGCATGAGTTGGACATGCAAGTTCTAGAGCACCACAAAAACCGATCCAACAAGTTTTGGAGCATCATAGCACCTGAACCAACAAGTTCTGGAGCATCGCAACAAGATGCATCAGAATTTTTGTTTGATAAAAATGAAGTCCTACAAAATGGAAACAAAATTTAGCCAAGTCTAAAAGATGAAAAATTGAAAATAAATGCTCTAAAGGAAAATAAATTCATACACATGCAAATTATTATATATATATATATATATATATATTTTTGACATGGTCAAAAATAAAAACTAAATTGACTCTATTGTAGTAGACTCAATGCATTGGATTTCTCCTTGCATTTCTACCATTTTTGTAAATTTGTCTTTATTAATAGGTTTATGGTAGATGTGTAATCAGTGACCATTAACTAGGAGAGTTCGAGTGTCACCATCAATGGGCTTCGTTGTACTGTGCCATTTGAAAATACCTTAGAAATTTCATATGGGTCGATCCACTGAGTTCTGAGTTTTCCCTAGCGATCTTTGTATTTGGAATCGAATAACAGTGCCCAATCCCCATTATGGATTTCTCTCTCCTTAATATGCTTGTCATGCCAAAATTTGTGTTATTGTTGCACCAGCTCAGTTTGATGGACAACATCCAAATGGATTCCGTCCAACTCACTAAGCTATAAGACTCTTTCTACATAGGCTCATTTAAGATCTATACCTAACTCCATGGCTGTTCTTAGAGTTTGGAGTTCAAATTCAATGGGTAAGAGAGGTTTCTTCCAAAAAACTAGCTCGTATGGACTAAAACTAGTGGTTGATTTCCACGTTGTGTTATAAGCCCAAACAACTTTAGGTAGTTTCCTAGCCTAGTCTTCCCTTCTTGATGAAACTATTTTTGTTAAAATATTTTCTAGCTCCCTATTAGTGACTTCCACCTGACTGTTTGCTTAAGGGTGATAGGGTGATGACTTCTTATGGCTTACTTGGAAATAATTAGTGAAGGCTAACATAACCTTAGCATAAACTAGGGACCTTGATCTATGACAATTGTGCTAGGGGCTCCAAATCTAAGGAAAATTTTATTGTACGGTAAATTAGCTACCTGTTCCTCCCTAGCAACTCGTACATATTGAACTTCGGCTCACTTAGTCAGATAGTCGGTATAGACCAGAATGTACTCTTTTCCTTGTGAAGTAGGGTCTATATGACTGATAAAATCCAATCCCAATTTCTCAAAAGGTTCAAGGACTACCTGGGGTTGCAGGGGAATTTCATTAGATGTAGTTGGTCTCCCTACCCTTTGAAATTCATCACAATGGTGAACATATTTCTTGACATCCCTATGCATAGAGGGTCGAGTAATACCCGGACCTAAAATCTTATGGGATGTCCTCTTAATAATGCCCTCTGAAGGATCATCATGGAAAGCTCTAAGGATACTATAGGTCTCATCTTCCCTAACACAACATTGTAGAACCATATCAGGTCCACATCAAAATAGAATCCCATTGATCCATTTGAAGGGCACTTTCTCTAACAAGGTGTTTCTTCTATTTTGATGTAAAATCGTGGTACTTAAAATTGTGAAGTAGTTGGCAATCTCGATGAACCAAGGAGTTTTAGTGGAGATGGAAAACAAATTTTCATCACGGGAACTCATCATATCGAGCACAATCACCATCATCTTTTTAATTAGAGATAATAAATCCAGCTACATTGAATGTTCTTGGTTTGTCAATAATTGTTATGTTGAATACTTGGAGAGCAACAACCACTGATTATCCTCCATTCACTACAGGTTTGTTCATAATATATTTGATGGTTGAGTGATTTGTATACACCATTACTTTGTATCCTGTAATGTAGTGTCAAAATTTCTTAATGGTATGCACTACAGCTAGGAATTGTTTCTCTGTGGTGGTGTGATTTTGTTTAGTCGAGGTCAGATTTTTACTAATGAAATAGATAGCATATTTTCCCCCATTCTCATCTTCTTGTCGTAATACCACTCCAATAGCATCATCAAATGCATCAACATTAATATGGAACAGAAGGTTCCAATTAGGTCCACAAAAGACAAGAGTAGAGATGAGTTTCTCCTTGATGATTTCAAAAGATGATTGACACTCAGGTGTCCAGATAAACTCAACATTCTTTTGGAGAAGGGAAAACATAGGGGCTGCAATCTTGCTAATTTTTTTATAAATCTTCAATAGTATCCAACATTCCCTAAGAAATTTCTAACATCAGTTTGGGTTTTTGGGGTCACAATTTGTTGTATCACTTCAATTTTCTTAGGATCAACTTTTATTCCTTTAGCTGAGATGTGGTGTCCTAGCACTAATCCTTGTTCTACCATTATTAGACATTTTTCGTGGCTTAGGGACAAACGATGTTCCTCACATCATTTCAACACTTTGTCTAGACTTCAAAGGGTTTCATCAAAAGTGGACCCATACACAGTGAAGTCGTCCATATAAACTTCCACACACTCATTCACCAACTCAACTAATATGGCTAGGATAGCTCTTTGAAATGTTGTAGGAGCATTACATAGCCCAAAAGGAAGAAATTGATCATATGTGAATTTTCCCCAAGGGAAAGTAAAAGTTGTTTTATCTTGGTCTTCTAATGCTACTTGTATTTGGTTATAAGTTCCACTGAATCCATCCAGAAATGAGAAATATTTTCTCCCAACCAAGTTATCCAAAACCTGGTTTACAAATGGTAGGGGAAAACAATCTTTGTGGGTTGCTTTGTTAAGTTCCCTATAGTCTATGCACACTCACCACTTCCCATTTTTCTTTGGAACCACGACCAAAGGTGAAACCCATTTCCTATTGGAAATGGGATAAATAAACCCCACTTGTAGGATTTTCTCAATTTCAGTTTTAATGATACCTTTCAAGGCAGGATTGATTCTCCGTTGTGGTTGGCGAACAAGTCGAACATCCTTGGTGTAGATATGATGAGTACAGAAACTTGGGTGTATTCCTCTCATATCTGTGTGGTACCAAGCAAAATATTTAGATCTATTCACTAGGATATCAAAAAATTTGTGTTCTTCCAGCTCAGTCAACCAGCTATTAATGTTCAAAGTTTTTCTTGGCAGTAGCATAATGGTTTTAACGTGCCCAGATGGTTAGATGTGACAGTGTACATTGGTTTTGTCAAAGTATTAAGGTGAAAACTATGAGGTATGGTTATGTGAAGTCTGGCAATATCTTCAAAGAAATGGTCCATTTTTGGAATGATATTTGCCAGAGGACAAGACAATCCCATGAAACTGGTGTTATAGAATTTAGTGTGGTCTATGTTGATGGGTTGTCCTAGGATCTCATCTATATACAACATCTCCTCATCACTTAAATCCATGGTAATATTTTCCATGTTGTTTTCCAATTCATCCTCCAATTCTTCACCATGTTGTTTGATGACTACCATGACCAGTGAAGCTAAATTTTCATGTCCATTGGGACCTTTGGTACATCTACCTGTACTTTATTATATTCAACAGGCTTGGTGGGAGGATACAAGAATAAATGTTTACTATTAGGACCATGTGAAATGGTCATTCCTCCCTCTCTGTAGTCAATTTTGGCTACAACAGTAGCTAGCCATGGTCGTCTTAGAATTATTGGATAATTGTCTTTGGGTGTAAGGGACTGAATTATTTGAAAGTCCACTAGATATTCCCATTCACCAACCTTAACAAGAACATTCTGAATGACGCCCTTGGGAATGGCTATGGATTGGTTTTCCATTTGCAAGAATGTAGATGTGGGGTGTAAATTAGTGAGCCCCAACTTTTCCATTACATCAATAGTTATTACATTAATGGATGCTCCCACACTAACTCATTTGACTGTAAAATACAACAAAACTTTCCGACGAAAGATGTAAAATTAGATGAATCATCGGGTACATTGGTACTTTATGTGTACTTTCCAATTTTTTAAAAAAATTTGCTCGACGTTTGTCAAAATTTTAATAAACAATGATTTTCATCAAAATTTCTATGAACGGTGATTTTCGTTGAAATTTCGATGAACAGTGATTTTTCGTCGAAATTTCGACGATCAGTGATTTTTTTTCGCTTTTTCGATGAACGAATACCAGCATATACTATTGTAGTTTTACTAACATATATATTATAGTTTTACCAACATATACTATTGTATGCTTGCATGGCTTCTTAGTTAATATATTTTTTTTTATTATTGATCTTTTTGATATTTTCTATAAGTTATTATTAGATGATACACATTGGATTCCTTTTAATTTTTTATATTTGAAGATACATAACTAATTACAAGGATAATATAAAGAAGATATATCTATATATGTATCATTTATGAGTTTCTAAAATATTTTACTTCCATGTCAACCACTTTCTTTACTTCAATTGAGAAACATAATACCTCTATAATCTTGCATTTATCAAGTGTCAATAAAATAAAATTCAAGTACTTAGCTATCAATTTTCTCTTGATTGATCTAGTAATAATATATATTTCTCCCCTCTATTTATCTTTATCTCCCTTTCTCTCTATATTTTCTTCCCTCTATTTATCTTTATCTCCCTATCTCTTTATGTGACTTTATCATGTCTATGTATCTCTCCTCTTTTCTCTCTCTTTTTCTTTATCTATTTTTCTCTATCTACCTCACTATCTCTACCTTTCTTTGTCCCTCTTTATTCCTCTATATCTCTACATATCTCTCTATATCTATCTCTCTATATCTATGTCTCCATCTTTATCTCTCTATTTCTATTTATCTTTATCTCTATTTCTATCTCTATCTTTGTTTCCTCTCTCTTCTCTCTTTTTTCTCTGTGTCTTTTTATCCCTTTATTTCTATCTATATTTATCTCTATCTCTATCTCTCTCTTTGTTTCTCTCTCTTCTCTTTTTTCTCTATCCTTCTTTTTATCCCTTTATTTCTATCTTTGCTCCTTTGTCTCATTTTGCTCTCTCTTGCTCTCTTTATCTTTTTTCTCTCTCCACCTATCTATATCTTATCTCTATCTCCCTCTCCCTTCCTTCTTTCTCTCTCTTTCTCTCTCCATATCTTTGTCTCCTTAAGTGTGCAATAGGTACATTGAAGAGGTCTTAAAGGAAATTATCATATCTTTAATCAAGTGGCATGCCATCCTTGGATTGTTGACATGAAACAACCAATCAAAATTTAGTTTCTCTTTTCCTCTCTCTTTTCCTCTCTCTCTCTCTCTCTCTCTCTCTTTCTTCTATCTATCTAAGTTCATCTCTTTCTCTCATTCTCTATATTTTTAGTTTATCTCTTTGTATTAGCTAATAGGCTACATATATTGTGAGATTTGAGCTTGAAACAAATCTCATGCCTGGAAACCACTATTGTGTCGTTGGAAAACAAGTTTCAACTGCCATTTAATGGTAAACCAACTATAGTGTAATGGTAAAATCCTCTAAAATATCAGGTAAAAGCCTATATATACTATTATATAATAATAAATATAATTATATTATATATAATTTAATCTAATATTACTATTATATTAAATATATATTATATTAATTATATTTTGTATTATATAAAAAATATACTTATTATTAATTATTAATTATAATAATTTTATATGTATTTAATAATTTTGTTAAAGAATATAATATATAATTATAATTAAGCTGAGAGGCTTTTACAATGAAAGCATAGATGCGTGTACATTTTTTGAAGCTATGTTTATTTTTATGTTCTCTTGTCTGGTGACAATTATATATATTATGAAAAAATAAAAAGAAATTAACCTACATGCATATAAAAGAAATTAAAACTAAAAAATAAAAAAATAAAAAACCAAAAACATAATTTAAAAATCCATCATATCTTTCTAAAAGATTAAAATTAAAAAATCAAAAAACAAAAATCTAAAAACAAAAATTTAGTATCTTTTTATCTATTTAAAAAAATTTATATACATATTTAAAAATCTATAGATATATTTCTAAAAGACACCTCAAGGATATCTCTCGACTTTTTTATAAATATTATTAATAAATAATATGTACATACTAGTAAGTAGAATAATTATATTATTTATTATGTAAAATATAGCTAATATATACTTAACTATGTAGAATATTAAAACCTAAATGGCACCATAATTTCCATTTTAATTAACATACTCTAAAACCCTAGTGGAAACCTTATTTTCAGGTTGTAGCTCATCAAATTGGAGAAGTAAAAGGTCAATACCAGCCATCAAGAAGATTTTGGAGGAGCAAAAACCCTACATATCAATACGCGTGTAGCTTATTGCAACATGGCAGGAGGAAAGCTAGAGCGACGAGGTTGAGGGCACTCAGGGAAAATCGATGACCAAGGGACAATGAGTACTGTAAGTGATTAACTTGCAATTTTCATGCCTTTCTAAAAAAAATTTGGTAGGAATTTAAAAGATTATAGATGAATGTCCATGGGGTTGAGCTTAATTGATTTTTCACCATTGTTGGGCTAAGCCATGTTCCTTTTGTCACTATTCTACAAAACCCTCCATTTTCCCTCAATACACTAGGGTTTTAGAGAAACACCCATAGCTAAATGTGTCTAGTTTGTTTTGATAGGTCAAAATACAATGCCTGAATCTCTCGGTGGCAAGTAGCTTATCAGCACTATGTCCTTCACTAAGTATATTCCTCGTGGGCAGACCTGGGAATTGGGGGGGACATTAATAATTTTAATTTTGGATTAAATCAAAATAGAAGCTATTGTTTCAGCATTCAACAAGCGCTCTGTGTGAGCTGGAGTCCCTGCCATGAGCAGGTCTATTTTCTTGTTTGTTTGTAGGGAAAACAGTGACATTTGGCAAAAGTGGACATAGAGTGCATAGGTCTGTTTGAAGGTGGAAAGAGCAGTTGCAATGATTGCTGGATGTGCAGAAAAATAATTTATTGAAAAAGCTCTAGAAGCTTTCAAGAAAATGTAATTGGCAGGTGTAAAGCCAGATTAAACGACCTATGCTAGCATCCTCCCTACCAGTCCAAAGAAATTTGGTAGCTATGCATCAAGCAAGTGTTTGTTCAGGTCATAAATATTAAAAACGTCTCTGGCTATCTGATCCTTAATTTGGAATTTATTGTATGTAAAGTTTGTTCATGGTGGTATGGGTAGCTAGTTCCAGAAACACAAGAGAACATGTATATCAGCTTAATGCAAACTCCAGTACAAGTGATTGAAAACAATGAGATTTAGAAAAAACCAGACTCAGGACCTACCATGACAATAGGAAAGGCTCATTTAGGCCATTATATACGTTATTGACATTTTTTTCATTTTTCACACCTGCTTCAATCAGTGCTCCAGCCACTGCAGGATGTCCAAAATAGAGAGCCCTGTGCAAGCTACTCCATCCTGATTCCCCATCCTGAGGAATACATGATATTCAAGAATGAAAGTCAGATAATATTTATTCGATTGATAAAATATTAAAATTGTGTGCATAACAAATCAAATTTTTATGCAGGCCTGCATGTTGTCACTATGTTGTTGACACAATATATAATTGCGGAGGGTTAGAGATGTGTGATTAAGAAAGAATTTGTCATGGATTTTTTATAATAGTAGCATAAACATTCCATGTATTTGTTAAGTAATTAAAACATATAACTCAAAACAGAAAAACTATACTTGTTTCCTGCAATATACTCATTTCTATTGTTAGTTATCTTCGACACCATTTAGTAAAACATTAGTCAGTGTTTCTAATATGAAGCAGTCAACATAACCTTGCATTTGGATCAGCCCCAGTAGCAAGCAATCTCCTAACTATTGGCACATATGCAAGCTCCAGGTCAGTGATTGATCCATCTCTGATAACAGACCACAGATCTTGGAGTTGAATGCTTGATGGCAACCGACGGGAAGTTTGCTTCAACATGGTCACCCCGGTATGAGGACTTAGGCTCTCTATTTAATATATTGAAATAAGTCCAACACTAGCAATCTCTCAAGACACTTTCTCTTTAGAAATTCTGAAAAATTATACGGTGCTGAGTTTAAGCCAAGTTAAAAGTGAAGTATACAAACTGAACAGATTGTATATAAATTTCGACTAATACAATATTCCTCTTCACACACCAGCAAAGAAAGCCACAGTATACAAGACCAAAATAACTCGAAGCAGTCACTGGTTTTTTTGATAATTGCTCTCGGCATAGAAATGATTGAGGACCAAGAAATGACAGGTCCATCTTCATTAATGTCTTCATTATGAAAACAACATAACACCAAGAGCCATTTGCAAATCCTCAATCTATGACAAATTGCATCATCACATGTTGACCATCTTCTCCCACCAATAAAAGTTAAATGTTGAATTAAGATTACACCATGCAAATCCCTCTAGTCCAGCTTTCCATAAAGAACAAATCTTAAAGCCAGACTTTCCTGCAACAATCAAAAAATGACACATATACATATTCACAAGATTAATATACTAGATGTGAATAAAAATATTCAAAAATCTTCATGCATTATTTACAGGAATAAATATCCACATATTCAGAGAATTGGTAGACTTATGAGACTTTTACAAAACCTGTAACTACCATCCAATAGTATATAATACACATATGTTTCTAGCATATATAGTTAACATGCAGTTTGTAGGAAACCAGAATGAGTTTGAAATATAAAATTTAAAAATTACGAAAAGGACATTGGTCTTTCATGTAAGCTTAAAGCATGACAGAATGACTTCAGAACACTGATCTAAAAGAACATATGGAAAGTACTTTGCATAAAGAACATAAATAAGCCATTTGGATATTAAACATCTGATTTCTCTGATCTATAAAATATGGAGCATCTAATACCCAGATATTTCCCATATAAATGACATTGTAAAATCAACCTAAGCAATGATATACAAATGCATTTTATTTCTTACATGTCAGAAATCAATAGAAATTTTATTTACCATCCACTATTAAGAAGTTTGCAATTATATTAACAACCAATTGAAATAAGTTGGCAAGAAAAAAATGCAAGAAGCATTTAAACTAAGATGATTGTTTTTGTCATATACAACAAATTCTCTCCAATCATCAACTAAGGACAAGAGCTGACAACAAACAAGGATTTCTTTGCTAAGATCTATAAAATGTAGATTCACATAAACAAGAAAAAGGCAAACACATATTTTGAAAAATACACTACTGCTTTATTCCATATACAGTCCCAAGCATTTTATTGAAGAAGAAGGCAGAATTTAAAATTTCCTCAAATCAAAAAAATCTACCTACATTTTATATAAACGTTGCAGAAAAACTGATGAATGATGATCAGTTAATCTAATTCTTGTCCTGAAGAGCTAGACAAAAGGTTTAAAAACAGGCCATAAACTTTCCCTGGTGTTATTAAACCTATCTCCCAAAAAAATCATACCTGAAGAAAGATGATAGAAAGATGATAGGTTGAATTTCCATTCACAATGACATTGGTTGTAAGATTCCTTTGAGCTTACCATGTGGAGAAAATATCAGATCTCG
This sequence comes from Sequoia sempervirens, assembly GCA_007258455.2. Lineage (NCBI taxonomy): Eukaryota > Viridiplantae > Streptophyta > Pinopsida > Cupressales > Cupressaceae > Sequoia > Sequoia sempervirens. Next base: position 32,757,491 of record VDFB02379711.1, on the reverse strand, counting down.
CATAATTTCAGTCGCATTTTTATGGGTAAAGAAAGAAATGGGACACAAATTTGTTGGAAAATCATATACAGAGATCATGGAATTCAATCATTACACCTAAAAGAGCAACAGTTACAAACAAATCCGTGCAGGCACTACGACAAAATCCCAAAATGGCATTTCATTTCATGCTTAATTGCAACTATTTTCATAGCCCTAATAAATATCAATGAGATTTTTCAAACCAAAAAAGCATATTTAAGGAAAACCAAACAAAAACCTAACGACCATGAATGCAAGGAAACCCCAAAAGCTTCCACCCAAACATCAATAGACAGAACAGATATTGGTGCTTACCAATTACTAAAATAAGCAGCAATTTTTTCGTACATTCCAAAGTAATTGACAGAGGAAAAAAGGAAAAAACGGCGTACATAGGTCAAAAAACAAATTCGTGTGGAATATTAAAAGGAAAAATCAGCGTACATAAAGCAAAACTAACAACGAAAAACTAAAAGTGCATCCGAATATTAATAGAAAATATACCAACTGCAGAAGCCCAGCCAAGGTAAACATATCAGCAATGCCCAATACCAAAAACTTCCATCCCAGCCACATGACATAAATGGGCAGTAGCTGGGCTGTGTTGAAAAGGGCATGATGTGCGATCGCCCGCTTCCTTTTCATTTCCACTGCCGCCGCCACGACCATGGCCACTTCCGACAGGAAGAGCCCCACTCCCACCCTCTGCAACTGCGTTATGCCACTTTCTTGCTCAATGATGCACCGTGCAAGCGGCACAAATGCCCGCTCGTACAGCGGCACCAAAATCACCATAAACACCATAGGAATTACAGTCAGAGAGGCGGCTGGTATCTCTAATTTCTATAGTCCTTTGTTCATGGTACTTCCTTGCTGCACAAGAAGGTCTGCAGTTGTGCCAGGCAACAATTCATCATTATTGTATTTGCAAATATGGGTAATACTCTTAGCACTAGCTTCATTTCCTCCACCTGCTTCATAGAGCAGACCATCCAACAGCTTCTACTTGCAATCTCTCCACCTAGCGTAGCCTTGTGGAGTAACCTGCTCAGGTAAGAAAGAAATGAATTTATCATAATCTAACCTAATGATTATTACACAATGAGAAATAGGTATTGAAGGGTCAGAAAGAAAGAAATGAATTTTGGTACCAAAATTGGTCTGTTTGCTGAGAAGCCACACAATCAGGAAATGTGGAGTCTGTGACGCGTACATTGTGCAACATTTTCAGATCTGTTGGCAATGGGACCTTTCGATTTCTTATAGCAGCTACAATTACCTAAAGAAGACATAAACATATAAAAACTTTAGGGCCTAGAGGATGGGGAAATTTAGCGTCCAGGGACTAGGGTTCAGCGTCCAGACATGGCTTACCTAAGCTCTGCACGTAAAGGGACTTCCGCTTGGTATCTTGTTGCGGTACATAGTTAAACCGAGGGCGAATATGAGGATGGCAAAAAATATGGTCGCCGCAGAAAGGAAGAAGCCCCACTGCCACCCTAGGTTTCCTGCACCCACACAATTAGCGCCACAGCTAATAGTCCTCCCACACACAGACTGAAGAAGTAGAAGTTGAAGAATGGGGAAAGGAGTCTTTTTTGTAGAGGGTCGTTACCCTCACTGTCGAACTAGTCTACCCCAAATTGTGTCATGTCGTGGAAGATGCCGTTGATAAAAAGTAAGAGATTGCAATAAATGTACGAAACCCTAATACAGCAGACGGTGAGACTTTTGTAAAACGTTAGAAATATAAATACAGTTGCAAAACAACCCTCAACAACAAGAAATTAGTGTAATATTTTACCTCAAATGCTCACTGCAATGGAGAAGAAGACTCAAACTCGCTTCCAAATCCTAGCTCCAAGTCCAAGCCCAGACACATGAACCCTAGACGGTCGTTTCTAGCGTGGGCAAGCAGACTTTAGAGATAGCTTTCATCGAACAACTGCTAAATGAACCAGAAATCGTACATGCCATGAACAAAGACACCTAACAGGAAGAATGCCACCTGACGCCATGAAGGATGCCCGCTTGCAAAATGTGAAAGCAATATGTAGCCACGCGCCCATCTCATCCATGTGCCCTTCTTGAAAAACCAGACAAAAACTTAGGGATAATTAATCTCCACCTTTAATAACACACTGAAAACATTAGTCTCCTGCTTATAAAGGCAGGGACTAATAAGAAGCTAATGTCAAATATTGCGTGATAGTTACCCATACCCCATCGCAATCTCTCATTTTGCTCAAAACTGGAAGAATCCGCGGAGTTTAGGTTTTCACATTCTGTTGCATATGCTTGATAGTATTAATGTCTTATTAACAAATCCCTTTTGTACATAGCCGACAATCATTGTTCTCCATGAAATGACATCTCCTTGAGACACTTTTTCATGTGTGCGTTGTCTCTATAGTCGTATCTTGATTGCCATAACAATTCTTAGTCGCAGGAAGAGGGATGCTGGAAGATTGCGAGTTTAATATTATGCCAAATTAATTCTGTGTGGAAATGTATGCCTTGAGATTGACATAAGTGCATCATTGTTCCATTGAATATTAAAATGAGATTTATAGCATTTTGTGAATCCCAATAGGCCTTAGAAAGTAATTTTATACATCCTAAGCACATCCAAGGAGCAAATATATTTGTTCTCAAAGGCATCAACCCCAACATGACTGTCAAGTCATACATACAGTCTCTCACACACAATGAAAACCTCCTCGGCCAAAACCTTGGAAGGGAACACACAGTGGACATTGATCTCATATCCCATTATTGAAACTCTCGTCATCACTTTCACTACTTTTTTGAATGCAGAACTCTCAAAACCAATCTTGCCACAAATGTCAATTTTTTATTGGACATTGCATGTTTATCAAGCTTACTGCTTTCTTCTAATGACCACTTTTCACTTAATTCTTCATGTTGATCTCCATTAAATTAAGATGGTAATAGCCATTTATTTCAGAGCCAAAAATGATTTATTTTTATTTTTAAGGGCAATTTGTTCATTGATAAGCATCCCACGAGAACTTAGATTTTGAAGTTTTACAATCCCCAAGTCCACATCTCTATTACTTTGGAAAATACATGAAATGCTGATAAAACAGGGGTATTGAATTTGTTTTATTATCTTCCAACTAAATTTCCATTACCTTGCATTAATTACTTGCATCTTGTAAAGGTTGTAGAACTTGGCTTTAAAGAAAATTCATTTTATACATATCATGCATTGTCAGGAAACCATATTTCTCTGAGGCATACTGTCAAACAGTTCACATACCTCCTTTGTTAGAGGTTTTATGCTTCATTTTTAATGAACTCTGTAAGCAGCCAACAAAGCATTCACCCATTAGTAGAATTTGATTAATGAAGCTTGTATTTTATCCAACCACTTGGCATGATCAATGGAAGCATTCAATCCATCAATGGATTTTTGAGGACAGAGTTCCTATTTGTCTCTATACTTATATTGCATTTGAATCAAGTTTCTAAATCCTTTTCAACAAATCAATTTTGTGCATATCCTGGGATCATGGCGGCTGCAACTGAGATTTCAATCACTCTTTGATGGATGTTCATGCGCCATTCCAAAGCTCCTGTGCTCATGGCGCTCCAAGAAACCACGCTTCTTAGAGATTTTTCTTTCCAACAGTTCGCACCTTCCTATGCTTCCTACCTTCTGCATGTATGTCTACAAGTAAAGATTATTATGGAATTTGGCTTACAGCGGCCAAGTGCATTTGCTTGGAAGTTTCTAAAACTATTTAATAGATCTATTCTGTGCATAACCTTCAATCATGACATTCCATGAGATGACTTCTATTCAAGGCATTCTTTCAAACATTTCATAATATCCTACAACAGAATGGTGCCTTTCTTCTTTCTTTATTTGGTATGCATTGGAGCTTGGTGGTTTCCAACGGTTGTAACTATTTACGCTTATCCTTTTCATGCAGGAATTTGGCATGTCTCTTCATTGAAGTTGTTAAGATTATGTTTGGAATTAGGTAGATTTGATGGAGATTATAAACAATGTATCTTCATTAAGTGTTAGTTGTTTCTGGATTGAAATTGTGTAGATATTTTTATATCAACATTTCAGATCATATTCTATAATCCAACATCAGTTTCAATTCAGAAACAACTAACACTTGATGATCATGGGCTGTAGAAACTTTATGCTGTTAATATATCTTCGATAAAATAACCTAGCAAAAACTTGATTGTTACTATAGGTGGCCAAATCATGTGCCATGGCGGAATCATCATTACAAGTCACCCCATGGTCCTTAGGTCCAATTAAATCAACCCAAAAATCTCTTCAAATAAAAAGATGTGGATAACAGTGTGGGTAGGTCATTATTAGAAGAGGGCATGCCGTAAATCATGGACAATAGAGAATAATCATTGTATGAGTGGAGATAAAATGATAAAGTAGATTGTGAGGAAGAGTGGTGCCAACCATTTGAAGTAATGAGGCATTGGAAAAATAAGGGAGAACCAAAGAACCAAAACAAGAAAAGGGGTAATTATATTTTTATCCATCTATATAGATAAACCCTATTCCATTTCTCAATCATGTTCATGTATTTTTCTCAATCATGTTTTGATGGTAGATTTTTATGTTAATGTAATTGACTCTGTAGTTGTTTTTCATCTAGCTTATAAGTGTTATTTGAGGATTTTTTAGGTTGCTAGATCAAGTTGTCTTTTTCTAGACCCTCTTATTTAGATTGTACTAGCATGAAGCTCAATCAATCTAGATAAAAAAAATGAAAATAATTGAGAATGATAAGCTATATAATTTAAATGCTAATTTAAGAAATTAAATTTAATGTCCAAGGTACTTGGCTCTTGAAGAATAAATCTAATGCCATATTAAAATTTACTTACCTTAATATTGATAAATGCTCTTTGTTTGTACTTCACCTTATAACTATAATAGTTTATAAATTTGTTGTTTGTTGAATTTGCATTGTGCAAGATCAATCCCACCCATCAGGAAAATGATATGACACATGAAAGTAATCTAAAACCTACCAAAATGATTGTGTACTATGGACTTCTACAATTGAACTTGCTATGATTTCTTCTTTTCTTTGATTGTCGAGGATTAACAATATTTAAAAATACCTTGGTGAATTGCTTGAAAAAAAGGATTAAATTCTCCTAGATCAGTCTCCTTGATTAGACCAAATTTATGGTTGTGAAAATGATTAGAGACAACATATGCTTCAATCATGCAAATCTTTAAAAATATTTTGAAACAAAATTAGTTTCCTTTTAGTGCTCCAAAGTGAAGTGTTCTAAGAATTATTCCCTTGTAATTGTGAATGATTACTCAATGAGTGATTGGCGATTAAATGATACACATTAAATACCTTTGCATACCAAGATATGAAAATAATTCATACAAACATGTACCAAGTTGGCTTATACAAACTAGTGGAATAGGAAAGAGTCAATAATTTTTTTAATTTTCTATAGAATAATTTAGCATAATTATATATTTGATAAATAGCATAATTCATACAAACATGTACCAAGTTGGCTTATAAAAATATTATTCAGTTTGACATCAATGACAACATGTGTTCAACACCATGGTGTTTAGGTCCAATAAAATCAACCCAAAAATCTCTTTAAATGGAAAGATGTGGATAACAATGTGGGTAGGTCATTGTTAGAAGAGGGTATGCCCTAAATCATGGACAATAAATAATATTTATATAGGGGTAGAGATAAAATGATAGGGTAGATTGTGAGGAAAAGTGGCGCCAACCATATGAAGTAATAATGCATTGGGAGAAATAGGGGAGAACCAAAGAACCACAACTAGAAAAGAGGTAACTATATTTTCATCCATGTAGAGGTATAGATAAACTCTATTCCATTTCATATTCATGTAATAATTGAGGTATTTTTCTGAACATGATTGTATCCTTTGATGGTAAATTTATATTTTAATGCAATTGATTTTGTGGTTATTTTTCATTTAGCTTATGATTGTTGTTTGAGGATTGTTTAGGTTGCTAGATCAAGTTTTCTTTTGCTCGACCCTCTTAGCTAGATTATACTAGCATGAAGCTCAATCAATCTAGATAAAACAAGTGATAATAATTGGGAATGATAAGGTATATAATTTAAATGCTAATTTAGGAAATTAAATTTAATGGTCAAGGTGTTAGAACACATTTGTCATTGTGCCAAAAAGATCGACTTGTTAACACCCAATACAAATGCCAAAGATAAACAGATCCATAAGAGGCGGTTAGTCCATGTCCTGAATCCAAAGGGAGACGTTGGCGATTAGTCCAACAATCCTCCCTCAGCGTCACCCAAGGGGATTTGAACTCATGACCCGAATTTGATACCATATGTTGGAACATGTTTGCCTTTGTGCCAAAATATCGACCTGTTAATGCCCAATACAAATGCCAGAGATAAATAGATCCACGAGAGGCGATTAGTTCATGTCCCAAATCCAAAGGGAGACACTAGTGATTAGTCCAACATGAGGTACTCGGCTCTAGGAACACTATTGAAAAACTTAAATCTAATGTCACACTAAAATTTACTTACCTTACTATTGATAATGAATGCTCTTTGTTTGTACTTCACCTTAGGACTACTGCAATTTATAAATTTGTTGTTTTTTGAATTTGCAATATGAAAGATCAATCTCACCCATCACAAAAATGATATGACACATGAAAGTAATCTAATACCTACTAAATTGATCTTGTGTATTATGGATTCTATAACTTAATCTTTGATTGTCAAGGATTAAAAATATTTAAAAATACCTTGGTGAATTGCTTGATTACAAGGATTAAGTTCTCCTAGGTCAACCTCCTTGATTAGAGGTCAACTTTATGGTTGTGAAAATGATTAGAGACAACATGCTTCAATCATGCAAATCTTTAAAAATAATTTGAAGCAAAATTAGGTTCCTTTTAGTGCTCCAAAGTGAATTGTTCTAAGAATTATTCCCTTGTAATTGTGAATGATTACTCAATGAATGCTTGGTGATTAAATGATACAAATTCAATACCTTCGCATACCAAGATATGGAAATAATTGATACAAACATGTACCAAGTTGGCTTATAAAAACTAGAGGAATAGGCAAGAGTCGATAAATTTTTAATTTTTTTTTAGAATAATTTAACATAATTCTATATTTGATAAATAACATATTTTTATATAAAAGGTGGGCTCATTTTTTATTTTTTATCCCTCTTCATTTACATTCATTTCCATATATTTGACTTTATGTTAAATGTATCTATACATATTCCCATGCCTTAGTTATTTGTTCATGTAGGAAAATTCATCACTAAGTCTAGGTTTTTTAGGCTTCCATAGCCTCAGCTACTGTGAATTGCATCTCCCAATCTCCATGTTTGTGTTAGGTTGTAAAATGATGACATTTTAAAGTCATTAATTGCAAGGGACAGTCTCCTTCATACTTTGATTTGATTTGTGATGGACACATTTGGATGGTAGTAACAATAACTTGCAATCTATCAAGACTTGATTACCTTATAACCTGCCAAATTCTAGCGATGAAATGATAGATTAATCATAATGTCACCTTGGGATCACATCACCATGAACGAACTTCATCCAACATCCTTATGAGTGCAGGTATCGCCAAATAGGTATTTGTCAGATTTTTCTTCCTCGAGCGAGGGAAATTTAGGAAGAGAAGGGGAAAGCAAGACATGTGGTAGGTCTAAAAGAGGGAGATCAACTAGAGGTCAAAAGATTAGAAGAAAATTTCATAAACGCATGGAATTTTTTCTTGCTGAAGGGGGGTCATGTTCTTATGATGATGAGAGCATAGGAAACATCGAGGTGCCCTTGAGGTACAAATATCTACGGAAACAATGGGTACCCAAGGAACTTCCTCCAATAAACATTGATTTTTGTGTCAACAAGAGGATATATCGCATAGCACCATTGTCATTACATGGTTTGGGCCTATTTTGCATGGACGACATAAAGGTCTATTACGACAAAGTTACTAAATTGATGGAGTTTGTCAAACCTTGTTATAGTTACAAAGATTGGATGCAACTAGTTTGATATACACGAAGTATGCGTAGGTATGCACTGTTAAAAAATTATATAGCTAAAAGATAAGGATCAAAATAAAGGAGTGGCTATGTACTGTTGTTGTTTCTACTTTTGCTTTGGAGGTTTTCTTGTTTTCTTTTGGGTGTGTTGCATCTGCATGGCAATCATATTATTATCTAGGGTTGTTCTGAATATTTCTTTTACGAACTTCAATCTTTTTCCTAGAGTCAATTGGTGAAAGTCCTCTATTTGGTGTCATATGCATTAAGTGTTTAGAGTGAATAAGCCAAGGGATTAAGTTAAATCTGGATTATATTTGGGTCTTACATTTTACACAGATCTTTTAAAATTCCAAGGTTGCGGGGGACTCTTATGAAGTCTTCTTAGGTAAAAAATCTTTTATTTTGCTTCAATGCCATTGTGGTTCTCAGCCCTGAGTGTGAACTTCATTGTTCACAAGTTGAAATAAAAGTGAAACGAAAAGAAATATCAAACAGAAGAAAAAGATAAAATATTTAAAATCAAGGGGATAAATTCAACTTATCAGGGGTATCCAAGTATCTCTACCGGGGCTATGGACGCCCAGTTGGCAATAGAGCTATGCTTGGGAGAATCACAACGATAACCTCATCGGGGCTATGGACACCTGACTAGTAGCGAGGCTCTATCCAGGTTGCTTTTGGAGTTGGAATCCTTATGTAGCCTAGTCAGACTAAGTTTGATCCTCATTGTAACCAAGGAAAACGAGAATGAATCCATATACACACACTTTGACCCTAGTACAACAATGGTTTGCTTATCCCTGAAGTTTTGAAACTCTTCCAAATTGATGACCTAATGCAGGGACTGGAACCAGAGATTCTGGGTTCTTGATTCTAGTTTGTCACTAAAATGCTTTGGAGCATTTCCCCAGTAGAGTCGCCATTTGTTGTGCAATTTTTTCGCACACATGCCCCGCTGAAAGCAGGGACCCTCTTTTGCTTTTGTTCCTTGTGTTTTGGCCCTTTGATCTGGAGGATTTACCTTGCTTTGGCATGAGCTTGAATGTTTATCTTACCTGCTTTGGGGATCCCCCTATGATATTATTTGAAAATCTCAAGTTTTGGACATATTTTGGGTTTTTCATTGCTTTCGGGAAAAATCGTTCCTGGTGGAATTTCACGGATCCTCTCACAACCTGATGTTGTCTGTGTTGCACTGTGGCTCATAATTTCTGGGTCCTCACAGAATTCCTTGGTGGTTGGATTTTTTCGAATGTCTGTTGTCTTGTCGGATTCTCGGATTCTGGTCTTGGTGGTCTTGTCAACTGCATTTATGATCATTTGTACGAAATCAATTTTTGTGGAATTTTTTTATGCCATTATGTTCTATCATTTGCTCTCTTTGATCTAGAGTGCATGATCTTGAGTGTTTGGATAGATTTGGTGTGTTGAATCTATGAATTTCTTGATTTGGTGATGATTTTTTGGGCACCATAACTATTGTTGTTGCTCGAGCGCTAAGGATTGTTGTTTGTCATTGATGTTTACTGCAACAATGGTATGTACATATTCCGTTGCTTTTGTTTGTTGAATGTGACTAACTCTTTAACGTCCTGAGTGTGCTTGGAGTCTGAATTTCTGTGCATATGGGCATTGAACGTTTGAAGCTAGGGTTGCTCAATTGTGTTTGATTGATAATCCCAAGTGAGTTTCTGAGCTTGTCTTTTGATTTAATTTTGAGGTAGCTTGCTTGTGTAGCCATAAAGAATTTTGTGAAAACTTAGCAGTTGATTAATCAAAGCCCGAACTTGCCCTATGCATTCATGGCAGATCTTTAGGGTTTCATACTTAAGGCATCACCATTTCTTTTCGATTTACTCTAGGATGAGCCTTGAGTTTAAAGATGATCTATAGGAGGTTCAAATCGAGTCAGTTGCAAGCCCAAGATCCTCAAATTTGTGATCGTTCGATCAATTTGAGTGAAGTCGCAAGAAAATGTCGACATTTGGTGTTTTAGGGTCTTCGCGGAATTCCTCTCCTGTCGGAATTCCCCGACTTTCTATTTTCTCCTTGTTTTCCCAAAATTTGCAGTAATCCGGAGTTGTGCCTTCTTCGTGGATCTCCGTCCCACCCGGATTTTCCCGAACATTCCTTTGTCCCTTCATTTTTTTGGAATTTGCAAACTATCGTTGTTTTCACAAAATTCCATCCTAAGCGGAATTCTCTGAAAATTTGTGAAAAATGAAGAGACAGAGAGATTGCATGATTTATTAGTTGATGATTATGCTTTGTATGATTGATTTGAATTATTTAAAGATGTATCATGTTGTTTCTTAGGATAATAACTGTTAATTAAGTGATTATTCGGTGCTTTGATGTTTATTTCGCTTGTATCCGCTTGGCTAGGAATTTTTTGAAATTCCTCTCTGGCCTGGATTCTGCGGGAGGACTGAAAACCCAAACTTTGAGATGATCATTTTTTATGAGATTTCTAAGCATGTTTCTTATCTTGGGATTCATATTGAGGATGAATTTATCACTTGTAATTAATTAACTTAGGTTTCATGTGATTTTAATTGTGGTTTCTTTGTTGAGTGCAGGCTGAGTCAGGTAAGGCAGTGACAAGTGGAACCAAGGGCAAAGTGATGGATCCAAGTGCAGAGGGATCTTCTATTTCCGAGGCAGAAAGAATTAAGATGGATATCAAGAGCAGAATCCCTAGGAGCAATCTTACTTCCATCTGGTCAAAAGTGACTAATACAAATGTTGGACTATGGGATTATGAGGAATTCAAGGCAAGAATGGCAACATAGAACCTTCCTTTGCTGGCCAGAAGGAAATTGGAATCAGGGTTGGCTCATGTAGCTAGATTCCCTCCTACTGTGTAATGTTATGAGTTAGTGCTTGAGTGTGCCAGACACTATGATAGGGGTACATAGAGGATATTTGGTTCCCAAGGGAGAATTGTGGCAAATCTCATGTGGTGGCTTTTGATATGGATATGGCAAAGAAGTTTTATGAGGAGGATACCGTCAAGGCCCAATAGGTCATCAATTCTTGGTTGGAGAAACCCAAATCTCACTTTTCCAAGCTACCCAAGCAGCTATTTAGAGCTAAATTTAAGGAGTGCTATGATGCTATCACCCTTCTTAGCAGGGTGGTAGGGTCAAAGAGTGCATGAGTGTTTGAGAACTAGATGTTTCATGTCATTGTGAGGATGGAGAAGAATGTTAATTATCATTGGGCAGGCGTTATAAGTGCCATGATTCACGAACAAATGTGTAATTTATTGCAGATGAAGACCTTCACAATGACCTCCTACTTTGTCTATGCACTTGCAAGATTTCATCCATACAAGGGACTAAGTACAAGGGGTGTGTTTGGATAGGATGTGATTTATGAGGTTTATCCACAGCTACACCTTGGTAATTCGAGCTATAGAAGGGTGAATGATGCATTCACCATGTACATCACCAAGTTGCTCCAAGGTGCAGAGCATGTGAGGATATCTGACAATGCCAAGGAGCTAATCAAGAGGTATGGGGCTTGGTTCATACAATTTCCCACCTTCTCACACATAAGGATAGATGGTTGTTAGAGGGCTCCATACAAACTTCCTAGGTATCCCACAGATCATATTATACTTCTAGAAGTCATGAGACAAATATGTGATTTTGATGCCATTGTGAAAAAGGATAAGCATAAGACTGGATTCAGTGGAGATTTTCCTCTGAGGATAGGCACTAGTGAGGCATGCCCTTCTATTAACTCAGCCCATGCTTCTGAAGAAGAAATGAGCACTCTTGGTTTATCCTTTCATTCCAAGAGATCTAGGTTTGACAAAACTGGTGAAGCGCAGAAGAAGGACAGCAGAGAATATAGCCACAAGGATGATATAGAAGACTATTGGGCCAATTGCAATGATGAGTTTGAGATTCGAAAGAAGAAGTTTTCCAGGCTGCTTGTTAACTTGGTCCGACTATATAATGTGAAGGCCATTCCAGATCAAGTTGAAGATGATGGAGATTTGATTCAGGGCCATGCTTATGAGGCAGTGAAGGACAAACCAGTGGGGGAAGTAGACTGGTTGGAAGAGGAGAAAACAAAACTAGAACAACACATGGCTCCAGTGATTAAGTATATAAAAATATGGCTCAAGCATAAATTGTGGGAACTGGAAAGTGAAGGTGTGCAATGCACCTATGATCTAATGGGAGACTTGAAGTCTCATTCTACTTCTGAGGAGTCAATTGAGCAGGATCCTAAGGGTAAGGGAAAGGTGATATCTCCTTTCAAAATCAAGATTAAGGATGTTTAGGTTGAAGAAATGCAGGAGGCAGCAAAACAAAGAAAACCTATTGCCAAGAAAAGGGGGCACGCTTCAAGGACTAAGAAGCTAGCAAAAGATGAAACTGAAAAGGAAGATCAAGAGGTTAGTGCTTCTATGCCTAAGTGAAGAAGGGTAGTAAGATTGTCATAGAAGGAAAAGGAAAGCTCCAAAGCAATAGAGGAAGTTATCCCACCTGTGATAAATGTCGAGAGCTCAGGAGAAAGGACAAAGGTATATACAAGGAAATCTAGAACTCCTTCTCCTAAGGATGGTGTGACAAAGAAGGATGCTCCTCCAGTCACCCCTACTATAGAACAACACGACGATGTCCCTCCTCCTCATGAAGCTAGTAATGTACCAGGGGAACTGAGTGAATCTAAAGAGGCAGAGAGTCACCAAGATCCAAAGGAAGAAGAATTTCAGGAAGGTGAGCTATATAGTGCTGAAACAGAAATTGAGAAGGTGTTACAATCTCCCCTGGTAACCTATGAGGACTCACCTATTAGAAGTGAAGAAGATAGACCTCCTCAAAGGGAGGAAATTCCAATTAAAACCCCATCACCAGTGCATGAAGTAGATTATACTAAAGAAAAGGAAGATAAAGCGAAGGAGGTCCCTGAGAAACAGAATTTGAGAAAAGATACACCTAAGGATCAACAAGATGAAGTGGGACAGAGAAAAGCACAGTCAGAATCTACTATTCCAGGTTGGTTGGATAAGGAATTGAAGAGCAAGCAGATTGTGGTAGATGATACTCCTCCCAATTGGGATGAGTTGTTGGAAAACATAGGAAAGGGAAAAGGAAAGAAGAAAGCCAAGGTCATTTCCAAGATTGAAAGAGATGAAGCGAATAATAGGGTGGTCCACATTGCTACTCCTACTCCTGAAAAGAATAGAGATGATGTAACTGGAAGTGACTACAGTGTGCAGACCATCAACCTAGGGCCTACTTCCATGGAACAGGAGATTGAAGAGTATGAGGGCTCTAGTGCTATGATTTTGGGTAGATTAAGGAAAGAAGTGCAGACTAAACAAGAGTTGAAAAAGGAAAATGATAAGCTTAAAAGATATTTGCAAGACTTGATGAAGCCTTTGCAATCCATCAGTTTCACACCATCTATTGCCAGCTTCTTGCCACAAGATACAATATTAGAGTTGGAAAGAATGAAGAGCACCACACATGCTACAGTTGGTTGGTTACAAGGAATACAAGCTAAGGGGGATGATGCTATTAAGGGAATTCTCTCAACTGGAGGTGATGCAATGAGATCATTAGATTGGCTGAAGAGTGTGTTAGCTCAGAATAAGGAAGATTTGGATCTCTTATTGCAGAAGACTAAAATCATCATGGAATACACTGAAGAAAAATTGATAAGTGATGGAATTCTTCCTTCCTCCAAAGCTACAGAACCTTGGGAAAGGTATGAGGCTTTGCAAATTAGGCAGAAGGTTCTGAAGAAAGTATATAAATAGAGGAGACAGATTGAGGAAACCTTGACTGAAATTTACAACAAGTGTATTTCCTTCTTTGAGGTAATGACAGGGAGAAAGAAATTTGTGCCGAAACATCTTAGCTTGGAGCAGTTGAGGAAATGGTGGTGAGATGTGTATGCTCCAGTAAATGAGGGCCCTGTCACTGGACATCAATTGGATGATGCGGCTACCTATATTGCAGTGATTGATAATATCAAACCAACAAGGTAGATTGGGACAAAAAGGTTAAGCAGTCAAGGGATTATAAAAGATCCATTGAAAGAAGGATTAAGGTTTTGACTATGCCTCCTGTGGCCGACTTAGATAGAATTTTCTTGAAGGTGCAAGATCAAATAGATAAAGATAAAGGGGGAAGCAGTTAATATAATGCTACATCAAAATTTGTGCTTCCCCATTAGTTCCCTTCTCCTCTACATGCATTGGTCTGAGTTGTGTTGGAGATCCCAAGCCGACCTGGATGGAGTTCATGCATTTAATGCATACGTTGTCTTATTTTGAATTCCTCTTGGCTGACTTGTTTTATGGCCATTTATTATTATTGTAAATTCTAATTAGGCCAACATTCCTTGGGGGGTTTCTATAAATATGGCATTCTGCCTCATTTGTAAGGACTAGCTAGATAGTTTTGATATTGGAGCGAATTAAGGAAAAGAGCAAGAGTTAGAAGTTAGTTCATTTTGAGCAAGTGTTGTAACACAGAACACTGGAATTGTTGTTGTTATTAGGTGATTCAATACAATTGAAGAAATTGTGCTCCTTGTGAATTCTCGTGTTGATTTATCTTGCATGGTTCTTGTTGTTCTATCTTTCTAGATTGCTTGGGAAATATTAGATATATGTTAGATTTAGAATTAGATATGATTCAATGGTGTCTAGGGTTTGATGCTTGAAGTGTTTGTAGAAATCCCTGGTCCATACTTTTCATAGCTAGCTGATTATTAGTTGCTTTGCAAAGTTAGCTTGGACCATATATTTATCGTGCTAGTTCAATTGTGAAGGTTTATTCAATTCAATTGCAATAGGGTTGTTTTGAATAAATGTTCATGATCTGAAAATATTTGATGCCTTAGAAGATTACACTATTTCTGTAAGATTGCAAATTCATTTGGGTCAAGTAGAAATTAGTTTATGAGGGATTGGTCCATTTCAAGTATTTCATCATTTGCATTGTTAATCTTAGGAGTAGTTTTAGTCTTAGAAATCTCTCTTCAAACCTTATCTTTTGCTACTTCTTTTATCATTTGGGTTAGATTTAGGATTGGAAGTATCATCATATTGCTAGATCTAATAAATTTAAGATTCAATATTTGCTTGGAGTAAGGTCTCTTTGTGATTACCAACATTTTCACATTTATCACTGAGTTGTTTATGCATTTTCAAGACCTGACATTAGAGACCTTGGGGTTATCTCTTGAGGCTTGCTGATAGAGATTTACCTTTCAAGAGAGATATAATATCATATTCTGTCTGAGTTGTTGCTATACAAAAAACACCATCAACATGTACATTGATGGAAGGCCAAAAGCATCGGGAAATATTGCAGGGTTTATAAATAGTACGTGACTTAGGTCAACAAATAAGCAACCCAATTGCATATGTGAGACACACGAGGGAAATTGTGTATTCGTATGTGCAATAAAATCAATAACTGTAGAGGAAGAGTTGCTAATTGATTACAATTTGAATCGCATAGATACAAACACAGTTACTATGGGGGTGGTACGTACTATATACCATTTTACCCAACCTCCAATTAATGACTCCAATATACCATTTATTATTATGTTTTTTTTGTAAGTCTATTGGTTTCATTTCAGTAATGTTTTTTTATATTTAATTTTTGTCACAGCGGGACATTGATCGTATGGGGAAGGCTCCAACCCAGAGCACAGATTGTGATGCATCTTTAGGTGCTTCTACTCGATAGGTTTACCTCATTGTAATTGTACAAATTAGATACAAGCAAAATGTTTTATTATTATGTTTTTTTCATAAGTTTATTGGGTTAATTTCGATAAAAATTTTAATATTTTTGTCGTAGTCAACTGATTGGGGAAAGGCACCAGTAGCAAAGGAGAGAATCCATAGGGAGGTGCAGTCACTATTATGTGATGATCACATCGCATATTCCGCAAACCCATGGATATGATAAGAAAGACCCCAAAAAAATGCAATGAAGAAATCCTTCAATTTTTATTCATAGTGCCTCAAGCAGATGAGATAAGAGAAAGGGTTAAAATATTGACTAAGAGAGCACAAAACTTGCAAGTAAGTTGTCATGAGGTCTTTAATTATAACATAAGTTTATTCATGGTTTTATATTTTGTACTCTTTTATGTCATGAACTAAAATGTGTTGTTTTTATAGGATTTTTTGCATCCTCATGATGTTGCTGGCCATGATCAGGGTACTGTAGGTGTTGTCCAGGGAGTAGGGGTTGGTACAAGTGTCAATCCTTATCTTCATGTGCATACATCACATCATCTAACCCCATCATCTGTGCCTATATTATCGACTGAAATATCGGCAACACATAGCATGCAGATATTGGGTAGTGCACCCATTGGCAACGAACACATGACAGAACATGCGTCAAGACATGTACCTGGGGATGTAGAGGCCACTAGTACTGGTGATGTTTTAGCAACATTTCCTAGATCTTCCCGTATTCCTAGTACGAAAACATTGCCAGTCACATTTTTGGTGACCAAGGATTTCATTCCCATAAAGTTAGAGAAGATCCCAAGTACTTTAAAATGTTTTAATTATTATTATAAATAATCCAATTGAAATTTACTTATTGATCACTCTTTTTAGACTAATGATCCCATGATCATTTTGCAGGAAATAATGTTTTTTATAAACATCTAAATGATATTACTTTGGAGATCTTCGGGCCCACCATACATACACGTTGGAATGCCCAAAATAAAGATTTAAAAGATGAGCTCATTAACCATTTAGTTGTGTTGTTCGGTAATAACACATTCAACCGAACCAAGGTCCTTAAGAAAGTTGGTAACTATCTAAAGTATGTGAGGAACCAATATAGGTCAAATTTAGAGAAGAACAAAAAGTATGAGTATCCCCCCATGATTCCAGAGAGGGAGTGGAAGGACCTAGTGTCGGATGGAAAGGAGAAGGCTGAAAAGAAAAAAGGAATGACACCATCGAGCCAAGGAAGGTATGTGATACTATCAATAATGTAATTATATATTGATTACTCTTTCTTTTTACATAATCTAACGTATTTCAAAATTTTCATAGGCTACTCGACACATTGAAGGAAACAAAGGAAAGAGTAGAAAAACATGGGAAGCAAAAACTTGGCTATGGTGGTTATATGAAATTAGTCGCACAAATTGTAAGTATCAATAAATGAAATATTGCATCCAAATAATAAATTGCAAACAATTTTGGTTTTATCACACCATAGAAGCAAAATTCATGATCTTATGCAAAAATGCAGGGCTCTGAATTCAACATAGTGCCCACAAAAGAGGACCTGAAGATTTCCTTCCAACAAGGCTATGGAGCTTTGGTTGAACGCCTAAGACTCTTGACTAAGCAAACACAAGCTTCCACTGCATCCGACATGCAGGTAAATAAACTCAATGAAGTTTATTTAAAATTGAATACTTGTGCAATCTATTCAATATTAATTTCCACCATAAATTAATTATGTGGCTATTTGTTTTAAATAGGAAAGCAATGATAATATTGCACATGACATTGGAATGCAGCCTAGTGAGGGTGGAGCACAACTTGCAGATGAAGGTCATGGTCATGTGCATCCCGGTAATGGATGTATTCATGTGCTATACAAAATGCATTATGGATTAATACAATTAAACATCTTTAATTGCAATTGGTGCATTAATTAATGTAACCTTTCGTGTTTCAACTTTAGAGCATGTAGAGCGCAATCAACATGTCGAGCATGATCAAGCTAGACAAGATCAGGAACATGATGTGGCCCCATTAGGTAAAGAGGACCACTCTAATGTTCTTTTAAACATATTTAATTGCAATTGGTGTATTAATTAATGTAACCTTTCGTGTTTCAACTCCAGATAATCAAGATTTAGAGAGTGTTCAACATGTTGAGCATGAGGCTATAAGACAAGATTAGGAACATGATGTGGCCCCATCAGGTAAAGAGCACCACTCTAATGTTCTTTTAATTAATTAATGACTTGTAACAATAATAATAAAACATATCAATTTAACATTTATTTGTTATTGCAGCAGACCCGCCTTACAGTAGCCTCCACGTCATGAGTACATGACTAGGCATGCATTAAGATCACGAGTAGAGGGAAAAACAACTGAAGTCCAAGGGACAGATGATTTAGAAAATGATACTCCACTTCAAAAAAATTTATCTACAAAAAGAAAAAAAAAAGGTGATTGCAATCATATTATGACAACCATATTTTTGACAAGCATATTTTTGATAATATGTAAAAACTAAAAGAATGAATGTTATATGTTAATGAATGAATGTGAATATGTTAATGAATGGATAGTATATGTTAATGAATGAATGTTATATGTTATTAATGGATGAATGAATGAATGTTATATGTTATTAATGGATGAACGAATGATTAATGTTATATGATCGGGTATGGGGAATTGAGAGTGATGTGGGGGGGGGGAGGGGCCAAATGAGCTTCCACCTTCACGTGGTTGGCCCTGTTAAGTAGAGAATATTAAAATATTCTCGAAATAAAGAGAAGCTCAATAAGGTAATGCACTTTTCAATATTTCATTATGTTGCACTTTTAAGGTTATGCAATTTTCATTAGTTCTCTTTACTTCAATATGTTACCCTTTGTACTTATTTTACTTTTTAACACATCTCATATGTTACCCTGGATGATAGCTTTTGCAGGGGAAGCTATCCATGGATGGATCCCGCATTGGACAGATTCCTTTGAGAAATTGTGTAAGGTCAGTACTTATCTTGGTTGCATATTGGTTGAATCTTACTAATTCTGGAAATAGAAGAATTCACACAATGAAAACAAGAATTTTTACCCAGGAAACCTCAATGAGGGAACAACTAGCTTTGGTAGTGGCAAACAATGAGTTTTTATGCATTCTATCTGCCCCTTGCTCTGTTTAATTATAGACGCAGTTCAAAATCACTTGTTTTAGGCGTTTAGCCATAGCAGCAAGGCAGCAAACTATTTGATAAAATGCTTTGGCAGACATGTATGAAAAAAGTGGGGTAGCATAGATTTTCTTTAGTTTTACTTACAAATTGTTTCATGTTTGGATCATTCTGCTCTAGATTAGATCAAAGTGAACAATCGTTACAATAGGTCAATAATAGGAATTACAAAATTCGTTCAAATGTATGTAATAGCATACATTTGAATGAATAATTTAAAAAAAAAAAAAAACTGCAAACATTCATCGAAGTTTTGACGAAAATATTGCGACGAACTATAAAACTTCCGATGAAATTGCTTTACATACGATGATATTTTTGTCACATGTACAACAATTCTGTCGAAATTTTTATAGTTCATTGCAAGATTTTCATCAAAATTTCGACGAATGTTTGATGTTATTTCGATGCTTTCGAAGATGCAGTTCGCATTGTGTTGTGGTTATTTTTCGTTGCTAGATCAACGAAGTTTGCATCGATTTTCCGACGAACACTGGTTCCATTTTCCATGGTGATGACCGATGATGCTTGGTCGAAGTTTCAACGTTTAAAAGTTCATCGAAAAAGTGAAAAAAAAATAGCGATGAAATTTATATGAGTGGTTGATTGGAAAATTGATAATAGTTTGTAAATTTTTCGATGAACTTTCATCAAAATTTGGAGTCAAATACAGTAGTGCTAGGTCCACTAGTGCATTAGGTATTGCTACCTCATTGATTGTTACTGTTATAAGTGGACTACTTGGGCCATCATATTTTGGAGCAATGGTATTTCCACCCAAAAAGTCAGCTAGATAACCATTTATGTGAATGGTATTTATCCATTTTGGTTTCCTCCTTAGAGTTTTGATACACAATTGTTTGATCTGTTGGTTTAATTCAGGGATCTCCTTAATTTCTTGTAGCAAAGGAACCTCAACTTGTAGTTGTTTGATTTATTGTATCAACACAGTTTCGATGGGCGTGGACATTTCCAGAGTATCTTTCATAGTGGTTGGTTTCAGACGCTCCATGAAAGGTGCTTGAGTTTTGTCTTTAGGAGTGGAATCCTTTAAAGAATCAGTTGGAGATTGACCTCCCTACTCCTGAGGTAGGTCGGAAGCTCCAGCCAAAGATGGAGTGAAGGTCTTGTTTTGAGTACTTTCTGAGGTTCACTCTATAGATGTGGGAGTTGGTTTAGTTGTATCAGCAAACTCCTTAATAGGCTCGTCCATGATTTCAACAATCATAGGTAGCTGAAGTGTTTTTCTGGATCTTAATTACAGATTTCCACAGTGGATAGCATTAAGTCCAGTAACATTGTCTTGTTTTGTGGAATACACTGGGGTATTCTGACGATTGTTCTTTGGGTTCAGAATAGGCTACACTGGAAGTTGTGGTTGATTAACTTGTTGCATCCTTCTAGGACCAATATAAAATTGATTCTGAGGTTGATTCCATTGAGGAGCAGGATTCTGAGGATACCATTGTTGTTGAGTCTGGTTGGGCCATTGAGGTTTTCCCCAAGACTGATTTTACCATTCAGGTGGTCCCCAAGGGTAAGTTCCCCAATTAGGTGGTGCTTGAGGTGGTGCCTAAGGCTAGGGTGTTTCCCATTGATTACTATTCCAATTGGTTTGAGGTCTCCAGGCAGGATTTGAATTTTGGCCATAGGAAAAATTTCCTCCAGTTCTTTGATTCACAAAGTTAATCACTTCCTCAACCAGAGATGTTCTTTTCTTATAATTCTTGATGGCATTCAAAATATCACACTGGTCAATTGGATGGCTCTTCTCACAAACTTGAAAAACATCAATTTTGTCAATTTTTTCCAAAGGGCATTCCCTTAATAGATGTTTGTTTCAGCACCTAGGACAGTAGATGGATAAGGTCTCAGGGTTTCATGTTTTAGCCTGTATTCCATCCAACGTTGTATTTAATTGAACAAGAATGTTAGTTTTAAGATTGGCTATCTCCTCACACAGTTTTTCTATCTCATTAGAACCTTTAAAAAGAGTAGACTTTTAGATACCTCCTCAAGTACGAGAGAAATTCTAACATAATTCAGTGATATCATCGAGTCTCAGTTGGGACACATCTCCTTTTCCCATTAAATCCAAGCTCCTTTGAGAATCTTTGTTAAGACCTTTGAGAAATATGGTCTTCAAAATCTCTAGACTTATTGCTTCTCTACCACATCGTTTAGATAAGAAGATAAACCTATCTAGGTAATCTTTTAGGATTTCATCTTCCTTTTTCCTTAGTTTGAATAGCTCTTCTTTCCTATCGCTGACCCTACAAACTCTGGTATTTATCTAGGAAGGAAGACTCCATGTCATCCTAGGAGTTTATCGACCCTAAAGCTTATCCCATGAACCAATACATTGTTGATTCTTTCAGAGTAGAGGGAAAAAGCTTTAGTTTTGGGTTATCATTCTTGTAGTTATATGTCTAACATAGGACTTTAAACTCAAATAGAAATTGGTCAGGTTCTTTAGAAGACAAACCTCAGAAAGTTGGAAAGAAGGCTGACAAAATATTTTTAATAGTCGTCTCATCATCTGCATTGATAGCAATAGGATAAGTGAATGTGCATAGCGGTGGAGGGTTAATGGAATTTCTATGGTCACCCAGTGGAATTTATACGGTCACCCATGATGTTGAAGGGAATTTGTTCCTCTACAAAAGTTTGCTCAAATGGGTGAGGCTTTGAGGTTTGCAAAGGAATACACTCCTCTACAATATATGTTATCTTTTTAGGGTATGTAGGAAGGTCTCAGGTTGGTCCTGCTTGATCAATTATATAGTAAGTTCTTGATTTGAGACTTCTTGCTCCGGTTGGAACGTCGTTTGGGAGGGTTTTGGTATGAATCTTTCATGGGGGCCTCATTTCCTGACCATGTAGAAAAGGAAGCCTAAGGACTATTTTTGTGCCTAAAAGAGGTATTCAAGGTATCTCCTACTAACACTAGAAAAGGAAGACTGTCCTCAGCAACAACGCCAAAAAGTGACAGGTTGTCATTAGGTCCTGTCTCTTTAGTTGAAAATGTATCAATTGTATCGACCGGGTAGTGTTCGGAGGCTATATGCAATAGAAAACATCTTGAATATCTCTCTCAAATTTTTTAAATGTTTTGGAACAACTATAAATGAAACTTAAACTAAGAGGCAACTAAACTAGAAAGCAGGAAATTATTAATCTAGAAAGCATAATGATTAAACTAGAAATCATGGAGATAATTAAACTAAGAAGCAAGTAAATTGTTGAAAAGGAAAAGCTTGTAAAGAAACTATGAAACATCTAACTAACAACAGATAGAAAACTTAATAACCTACTACTAACATCTAGTGGTTAACTAGTGGTTAACATAAAACAACTTAACAACTTGCAACTAACTATAAAAATAGGTGCTTTGAAACTTTAGATAATAGAATTAAAATATTATGGACTCGATCTACAACCTATAGGATTAACTTAATAGAGCTCAACACGTGAAAATAAACTTCACTCACAATTATCATTTACAAAATGAAGACAACATAATTAAAAATGGAATACTTATCCATCTACTCTACAGTCCCTCGAGTGGGTAGCTCTCGGGTGCTCTTACACTTAGCTCAGATCACATACACTTTATAACTTCAAGATTACTCCATTCAAGATTATTCCATTCACAATACTAATAACTTAGAATGAGATGGGAAAAACTTGCTTTATTCATATTGAAAGTATATCTCAGAAACATAGTTTAAGATCACATTATGACATCATAACAATATAGATTCTATTGTATCATTGCTTTTGATAGTTACATACTTATACAAAAGCTGCTTAACAAAATCCTATAATTCAGTTGGTAAAGATTATCACTGAAAAAGTCTTCAACTAAATTCAACTAACTAACAGACTTAAGTCCACTACATAAATCATTAAAGGGCTCGAGATGAGCCATAAAGTTGTCGAACTGAAAATAACAGAAAGCTTCAAAAACTCAATCCACCATGCATTCCCCTAAATTTTTGGCACCTATTCTTTTGGCGCTTGTCTTCAATTGTGTTGAAGTATGCGTTGAATCCACTTGGCTAGCATGATGACCGATTGTGCTTATTAACCTGTACAATACTTATAAACTAAACCATTATGTCAGTGTGGGTTAGCTTATTTCAATTAATTTTAGGAAATAAAGATTATACACCTTTTCACAAAAAATAAGTAATTACTAATCCTAAAGACAATTAATTGGCAAGGTAAAGGTGATTGGAAGATATGAGGAAAGGTATTTAGTTCATTATATTTATGAGGTTATTTTTACCTCATTAGTCACTATTACACTCGATTGAGTGCAAGATGAGCCATGTTTTTTCTTATAGTTTTAGATCCAAATTAATGATGACTTAGGTATCCATCTTTTGTGGGAAAACCCATAAATGCAACTTTTCTACTAGATGATTATTTATTTCTCATTGCATGCAATTATATTTTTAAGATTAAATCTTGTGTAGGAATAGTGTTTGATGGATTGAGAATCTAGAAATCAAGAAAGAAAAGAAAAGGGAAATGCTATTCAAAATGTATTAGGAATAATATTTAATTGTTGCATTTAATTAAATTATCATTTGAAAATTATTCTTTGGACTTTAAAAAATTTATTAAAAGATTTCATTTGCTTGGAAAATGATTAAATAATATTATTTTATTACATTTGGAAAAGAAAATGAATTAGGAATTTTAATTTAACTTCCAAATGTATTTGTAGAAATAAAAAGAAAGAAATTTAAAAATATATGAAAAAAGAGAAAAAAAATAAAATAGAAAAAAGTGAGATTATGAAATTAGAAATATAAGTGATAAAAGGAAAAGGTCTTAATCTTTTGTTTTATTCATTTGCATGGAAATTGTGGATGGAAATTAGAAATGATTTTTCTTTCAAAAACCCTCTCTCCCTCAAAATTGGAGAAACATTAATTTGCATCGAAATTGTGGATGGAATGACTTGAAGTTGGATTCAAATTAATGGTGCTTTGCATTGAATTTCTTGGGAGTGCTACATGTATGAGTGTGTTCTCATTGAAGAGGCATTTCTCCATTAATTTTGCATTCAAAATGAAATATTTTCCTTGTGCCATGTGCACATTCAATGGTTGCATATGGTCTCCTATTATAGGAGTGAATTTAGAATTAAAATTCATAGTTTTTATAATGTTATTTAATTTTAAAAAATGATTATTTTGATTCATGATTATGGATTTTTTTTAAAAATTAGAAAATGTTAGTTTTATGTCAAAAATGTGGTTTTGTGTATATTTGCAACTAAAGTGTGGTGTTGATGTTAAAAATCACACACAGTTTCAGATCATAAATCTCAACATCATAACCAAATGATGTTTTTAGAATTTTAGAATTTTAAATTTTCGAGCATTCATCAATGGTGTATTTGAGATTTTTTTTTTCATTTGAAAAATAATTTTAGAAAAATTGAAATTATGAATGTTTTATAATGAATTTTAATATAAAGAAAGAAGTATTGTTATTTTTTTTTGTTTAGAAATTGTTGAGACCATGTTTGCTTTTTATACCTCAAAATTTTGCATTAAAATATGTGTCATTCCCAAATAGTGCTTTGGTGTGATGAAACGAGGATTTGAGGTGTAGGGTGTAGGAAAAGAGTGGCTCTTGAAATTGGTTGAGACACAAAGGGGCCTAAGGATATGATAGGTGAGATTCTATTAATTAATTGATAATTAAATACATTTGGGTAAATAAAAATAACTAAGATAATTATTTTGATGGTGTAGACACCTAAAAATGACCTAGGCCTGCAAGCTTCATTTTTACCACTTTCGTCCTAGCATAATTAAGCTATTTAATTATGTCCTTGGTTCACATTCAACTATTGGTTAAATAATTCATAATTATTTAATTAATTCATGTCATTTTGTTCCTCCTTGATTATTAAATAAATAAATATTATTTATTTATCTAATACGTCATTAATTATCTAAAGTCTTCCTTTGATTAAATAAATTTCATAATTTATTTAATTTCCCTTTATCATTTATGTCTTCTTGATTAATTAAATAAATTCTATTTACTTAATTACGTCACTAATTAAGTCCCCTTCTTCTAAAAATTAAATAAATTCTTATTTATTTAATTCTGTCAATTTTCCACTATAATTAAATAATTTATTTAATTATTTAATTATTCGTTAGCTTTTTCTCCCATTAAAATTAAATAAATTTGACTTATTTAATTTGGCCATTCTCTTGAATTTTGAATTAAAATCATTATTTAATTTCAAAATAATTCTTTTATCACATTCCTCCATAATTAAATAATATCTTTATTATTTAATTACTTACTAGTTACCTAGAGTAAATAAATTTTATTATTTAATTCCTCCAGCAACCTCTTTGTCCGTGCCAGCCTCATCTTCCAATTTAATTCTTGACTTTTGACTTCTCATTTAATTTCGACCGTTGATCGAATTATTTCATAATTCAATCTCCACCCTTCATTCTTACCTGTTGCCCTAATTTTGACCTAACCCTAATGCACCCAGCAACATTCAATCTTAAGCATTGATCTTAGGGTTCCTGTCATCTTTTCATCCTGGCCACACATTCAAAATTGCAATTTTTATAAAAGGGCAATTTTGACCTCATTTGGGGATCTCTCAGTCTTTAGCTCATTTGACTTCTTGCACTCTTAGTCTATGTCAACTTGTTGTCAACTTAGGGTCATAGTCATTAACAGTCATAGTCATTTTAGCTCATTGTAGGGTCATTTTTATTTTCTGCAAATCCTTCAACACTTGCATAGGGCTTAGTCTTTAGTTATAGTTGCTCATAAATCTGAGGGCTTTGTTATTTATCTGCAAGCTAGGAGGTGTAACAGAGGTTAATCATGGAAGGTGGAGACATAGGGTAACACTATCCCTTTTGTCTTCACATCTCTTCCTTTGTACTTTGTTATTTTCATAGGAATTTAATTGTTATTGTGCTAACCCCACTTAATAATAATAATTAGGATTTTCCCTTGATTACATTGGTGAACCCGACGTTGTTATTTTGGCTTTTCGTACGCTTTTTTTTTGTTATTTTCTGTTGTTTTGCAGGTACAGGTACGGATCGCCGCAACATTTTTAAAAATAGTGTGACGCATCATATGCGTCGCGACGCACACGAGAACCGTAGAGCCGCAATCGATCTGTCGAACCGCAAATGACAAACAGAATGACGCATCCGTGATTCCTGAGCCGCATTCGAAACCCCAAAACCCACATTTGAAGTTCGCGACGCATCTGTTTGGTATAACATTTTTCTTTCCAGTTTGAAGGGTTTTATTTTGAATTCCGGGTTGTCCAATCTTATGTTTTTCTGCATTCTGTCTTTATTCCTGCCTGTTGAATAAGATTAGGTTTTTTGTCACTAATCCTTTCTGGTAGGGGCTTTCTGTTTTGGGTAGGGTTTTTGGTTGTTTTCTGTTGTTTTGCAGGATCGCCGCAAACGTCGAAACGCATCTGATGACAGGAATGACGCAACTGACCTAACAAGCTGCAACTGAGAATTCCAGAGCCGCATCTGACATTCCGAGCCGCATTCGCCGAATAGAACGACACATCTGACAAACCAAGCCGCATCTGTCTGGTAATACCGCGCCGCATTTGTCTGGTAAACTTTTATGTCAGTTTTTAGGTTTTAATTGCCGAATTTCAATTTTTTTCTATTTTCTGGTTTTCTATTTTTTTGTCTTTTTCTGTGTTGGCTATTCCTACATGTTAACCAGATTAGATATTTTGTGTTACTAATAGTTTCTTGTAGCGTGTGGCGATCCTTTTTCGTGTGTCCAAGACCATCACATACAAGACTACTAATTCAATGTTTGCAGATTTGCATGTCAAAGAAGGAGATAACAAATAGTGTGCTTGTTTATTTCTAGATTAGCAAACTTTGAATTTGGTGCTTTTAAAAAGAATCATGTCTTTCATGCTTGAGTGTGCTTGTGGAGTGGTAGGTGAGTATGCTCTCACTTGGTGAAAACCTTGTGATCAGAAAACCAGACCCATTCTTTTTTGTTAATTTACCCTTCACGATTCGGTATATCGAAGTATCCTCTCCCCTTGCGCATTCGTGCGATCCTGGGTGTAAGAGAAACGGTTACCGACTCTAGAACTTGGGCCTGTTCTGGTGGGAAAAAGTACTCACCCCAGGACGACTCAGACCGGTAGCACCCTGACACCGAGGGACTTCCAGCCGGTATAGAAAAGTGGGTTCTTGGGGAAAGCCCAAGAATCACGAGCGTGGTTCCGACGAGATGGATCCGAAAGGGGACTCTTGCCGCATGGATCACGCCCCACGAACGGAATGCCCGAATTAAACACCTCTTGTCTTAGTGTCCAACCGTTCTATTGGCCGTTGCTTGATATAGTGCAGGGTATAGTATCATGCCCGAAGATTACTCACTACTGATCCCCTTGAGTAGAGATAGCAATTCTTGGGATGTCACTACCCAATGAATTTGAATTTGGTGTGCTCGAATGACGTTAATGAGCCGTAGAGGGGAGCCAATGCCACCAAATTCTAAGCTATCCGCTCTCGAGAAGGAAAGGTGTTCATCACCAATCCGGGGTATAACTGGTGGGCTATATCAAGTATACAAACCCAAGGCTTAGTGGCCTTTCTAGGATTGTGCTTATCTCATGTGTGTTTGGTTATCCCTTAAAACGCTGTGTTTGTCAAGTGCATTATGGTTTTGTCACAGTCCAAACAAAATAGTCATCCAACAGATCAAAAACTTCCATCAACATACCACAAAAATCACTTTGAAACAAAACTGTCATATCTGTCAAACCGCAACTGACATTCTGAAACGCAACTGCTCTGATAAATCGCATCTAAAGTTCTAAACAATGCATCTGTAGGCATCACGACACATCTGTTAACCTGAAAGCCGCATCTATTAAACCGCGACGCATATGACAGTCAGAAAGCCGCAAGTGAAAAATTGAACCGCAGTTGTTTAACCGTGACGCAATTGCCAAACTGAGACGCATCTGCCTGTCAAAATTTTTCAATTACACAGTCAAAACCAGAGACCTCCAATCTGTCAACCATTTGTCAAACTCTGTCATCAGAAGGATTCCGCCAGAAACCCAATTGGAAATTGCTCAAAGTTTTGTCCCTTAGCTTGCATTGATCACCTTAGATTTCATACCTCACCCCATTTAGTATCATACATTTAACATTACGTGTCCCTAGGCTCATATCTTGCATACTTAGGAGTAGGCAAATCTTAAGCACCCCTTGGCAAAAGCATTGTTTTCGAATTTAGACCCTTTTGGACCAAGTTATCAAACATCCTTTTTGTCATTGTCCTCTTTTGTGAGATTTCTTCCAACTCAAAAGTCTAGTTAGGAAGACTCATTGGTCATCTTGTCACCTTTCCATTAACAACAAAGTCCTCTAGCAATCCAAATTGAAAAAAAAGTTCAAGCTTAGAAGTGCTTAGATAGCCTCATCTTACATTGCATCCACATTGCATACCTTATTCACAAAAATCCAAAAAACAGTGGTCATTTTAGTCGTCAATTTGAACCTTAGATTTCACCTAGTGTCATACTTGCATTTAGTGGACATCCCCTTTGAGCAAGCTCATTTATGGTCGAAACCAGACTTCAAAAACAAAAAAGACAAATGGAAAACTTCATGCAAGATCCCAACAGTCCTCCACATGACTCAAACTGGACCGCGAATGATCCCTTTACCAATCTAGACAATCAACCTCTAGTGACAACACAATCCTTACCTAACAACTCATTCGAGCGCTACATGCAAAGAGATGAAAACGGTCAACTCCTTCAAGAACACATAGAAGCATTGACACAAGACCCAGAGGCCTACCAGTTGGCTGAAACAATAGCACGTCACGACAGGGACAGATTCGTAGCTATGCTCTTGAGTGAAGGAGCTAGGTTACCACCAGGATTTGACATTAACACATTACATGATCCTAATGCCAACAATGTTCACAACATCTCACACAGTGGTCAAGTTCTAAATACTACAAGCAACATCCCTTTTGACACAACGACATTGCATACCACATCCAACATCCCAAACATCTCCAATACAATAAACGCTACATCTATTGGGGGATCACAATCATCCACAACATCCACAACACTACCCCAATTAAATACAACCACTCTTGGTTCCGTGACATCATCGGAAAATCATTCCAATCCTCCTGTCATCACAACAACAAATACCACAGGGGCATCATCAAGTCATCACAACTCCCCCTTGACAACTACATCTACTACCATGAACACAACTTCAACAAAAGCATTCAGTAGTAGTTCACAACATCCTTTGGGAGGAGCCACAGGACGTATCTTTATACAAGGACAACAACAAAACGTTAACACGACAACACAGTCAAATGTCACTACCTCCCAAGGTACAACTGCCAATGTGCCCCTTGTGCAAAATCAGCAATTCACACAAAGTGGCCAAATAACTCAACCCATGACATCGTTAATACATCATAACATTCATGGTCACAACATCCCCCAAATAATGACACGCATAGCTGGGGGACACATTCCAACATATTCATCCAACGTTCACACTCATCAACATACACCTAACCACAACTTCCAATACCAACAACACACATCATACATACCACAACAACCCATACCGCCACAATACACCTATACTCACACAGGAACACATGGTGTACCAGGAAACCCAATGTATGGAAATGTAAATGACCCCACCATAGATGAACTCAAAGCAACAGTGCGGGATATGGCGAAGCAAATGCAAAACATGCTCATTACAGGCGGGAAATCTGAAATATCATATGACTTGGACGTATACCCATTCGACACAAACTTACGTATGCCCGCATTTCCGCAAGGATATGTGTCCCCCAACTTCACTAAATATAAAGGCAAGACAAATCCCATTGAACATCTTCGCGAATTCGCAACTAACTGTATGGATATCGCCTACGAACCCACATACCTGATGAGACTCTTTTCCAAAAGTTTGGCGGGTCAAGCCCTTGAATGGTTTTCAACGCAAAAAGATATCCAATCATGGGATGAGCTCAAAAGAAGGTTCATAAAAAATTACGCATACAACATTGACATGGACACCTCTATCACTAGCTTGTGCAATCTCACACAAGAAGAGTCGGGTGAGACATTTATCCCGTTCTTCCAAAAATGGAGAAGCCTCGCTAGTCGATGTCACATTGACATTCCTGAAAGGGAAAAGGTCGACATGTTTGTCCAAACACTTCTAGGGCCCCTCAAATTCGCATTGCAAATACATTGTTGCACAACCTTCACAGAATTAGTGGAAAAGGGGGTCCAAATTGAGAAAGCCCTTATCGCAAAGGGAGAACTGAGATATGGCTCCAAAAATACAAACACCAACACACCCGCTGACAAAAACAAATATTGGGTCAAGAATAAACATGTCACAAACGATGGTGTCGTAGACGCCAAGACTGCAAGTCCCGTATTGGCTCTGAAAGGGGTACAACAACAAAATAGACCAACAACGACATTGACACCTCCCCCCGATACTCCTTCGAACAGTCAAAATGGTCAAAACCGTCAAGGACAATATCGTCAACCAAGACAATTCCCTCGGGGTCGCACATACACCAATTTAGGTGAACCCATTGCAGACGTCCTCAAGAAATGCATTCAACATGGGGTCATCACACTTCCGGAAATAAAACCTTATGACCCCGGACAATTCAAACCAGCATGGTGGGATGACAACGCAATTTGCGAATACCATCGGGTCAAAGGGCATACAACCTCCAACTGTAGACAACTGAAAAACGTAATTCAAGACCTTATTGACAATCGCACTATCGAAGTAGGTGGATCGCAATTCAATTCCAACTCGGATCATACTATACACAAGAATCCACTGCAGGATCATGGTCCCCATAATGCTTCCACTTCAGGTCCACAAAACCAAGCTAACTTCACCCGAGCCAAGTACGATTACTCTGGGGGACCAATAATAAATAATGTTAGAACGGACGAGGAGTACATCCACACCATTACGATCAAGAGAGCACCACAGTGCAATGCTACTACGCGAAGTGGCAAGGTCACTATAGCTGGTCCACCTCCCCCTAGACAAGCCAAGATTATTATAGGAGGCCCATCTGCTAAGCAATCACAACCAGCTCCATCAGCTAAACAACCAAAACCTGTCTCAACCCCACAACCGGGAAAACCGAAAAGTCAGTTCAATCTCATTGACCAACTAGGAAAGACTCCTGCGCAAATATCTATCCTTGAGCTGCTTCGCATTTCTCCCGCACACAAAGAAATCCTGGATAAAACTCTCTTAGAGTCGTCGGTCCCAAAGGACATCGATGTCAATCAGTTTGAAACTATGGTGGGATATCTCACCACGCCGCACCATGTCACCTTCTCAGATCAGGATTACTCATCATCAAAAACCAATCACAATGATGCGTTACACATAGAAGTTTTTGTTCACAAGCACAAGGTTAGACGGGTTTTAATAGATGGTGGAGCAGGGTTGAATATATGCTCCCTTAAACTGGTTAAGGCTCTTGGATTCTCTGATGCATGTGTAGACCCAACAAAAAGCATAGTGATCAAAGCATATGATGACGAGGAACGCTCTTCGCGAGGTGTTATCTCTCTCCCTATCAGAGTGGGACCACTCATTGTCGACACAACTTGCCAGGTCCTGGATTTGGAACTACCATATAACATTTTACTTGGCCGTCCATGGATCCACGCTTTGAAAGCCGTTCCGTCAACATACCACCAATGCCTCAAGTTCCCTTTTGACGGTACAGAAATCACCATATACGGAGACCCCGACCCTTTCCAATATTGTACCAATTTAAGGGGTGTCTCTGAAAACCAAGTACCTATTAACCGGGAAGCACCTGGCTCCTCGTCCAAATACATCGACCCTTCCATGCTCGGGTCATCTTCCACATCCACTCCATCCACGTCTTCTGACATATCACAACCCTCCACCAACCCTAAGCCCGAATCAACTGATAAAATCCAGGACCTCGGCTGCGGAGAGTTCAAACTAAATACAGCATACAGCATAACTACAATACCTACTCCTCCAAAGATATATGGTCGACCATGTTTCAGAATGGAACCGCAAGAAACATTCAAAGTTCCACCGAATACAGTTTTCATCAAGTGGGGAGACATGAGTGATGAAGATCTTACCGACATCACAGGATGGATCTACAAGGATACAGTCTCACTACCTCCACTACCAGTCCAGAAATATGGCAAGGGTTACAATATCATGAAGGCTAAAGGCTACGATGGTACTAGTGGCCTTGGCAAAAATAAAACTGGTCGAAGAGAACCCATAGAAACTTTCCAAATTCTGAAGTATCTTGGATTAGGGTTTGGCTCACTCGACAATGACGATCGATGTACCCATGAACTTTCCAGTGAGCGAGTACATGCTTCTGAAAGTGTTGAGACTACCGGGGAATATCTAACCGAAACAGACTCCCACGAGTGGGAATTTGGCTCCGAACGATCCCTAAGTGACTGTTGTCTTGATGATTTGTTTGTCGAACCAGGGGAATTGACCTCTGAACAACGATTTTGGAAAACATTCAAAATTGAGCGGGCACCAAACAGTCAAAATCCCACTACCACGTCTCATGACACACAACAACCACCATCCGAACCCCCTCAGTCTAATCTATCTGAAGTATCAGATGATATTGATAACCAGGGCTCTCAAACCTTCACCCCTTATTATGATAACGAATATGACACTAGTGAAGGAGAATACTGGATAGAGTCCGATGTCGAGTTGGATGATGATAACCTCATCTACAACATCAACGCATCCATCTGTATGCTATCGGCATCCTCACCCGAATTCACTAGCCTTGACGATGGCATTTCCTTAGTCTACCCTGAACTAGTCGATTGGGACCAACAAGGACCGCCAGTTCTAGACACGTTCCAAAATGATGAAGCCATTGCTGAATTCATGGGATTACGTGAGGGCATACCAAGTGGGGACCACAGATCAGGATTTGCTATTGATCTAGATTGCGCGGCATACTTTGGTGAGACGGTTCAGTCCTCTAGTCGCAAAAGTAAAAATAAAGTAAAAAATGAAACGTCTCTAGGTGAAAACCGAAAGGCACCTCTTGACGGTAAAATAGTAAAAACAAAGGACGTATCTGCGGGCGAAAACCTCTTGGAGGCGCCCAAAGATGGAGGACTGGACTTTCTCCCCGTGCAACAAGAGAGATCGGCCATGCTTGTTGAGGACACCATAGAGAATAACATTTCAACTCCAGAAGACCCCAAGATGGTCCTATTCGCGGCATCATTGACAGATGAAGAGAAACCAGAATTTCATAAATTCTTTGTAGAACAAAAATAAACTTTGCATGGTCTTACGCTGACATGCCAGGATTGGACCCCACACTGGTTCTACATCATCTGCCACTAGTACCCAATGCTAAACCAGTCAAGCAGAAGTTGCGCAAAATGCACCCTCAAGTTGCTCTATTGGTTAAGGCCGAGTTAAAGAAATTACTGGATGCAGGATTCATAAGGTCTATAGATTATGCTGAATGGATTTCCAACCTAGTGCCGGTGACAAAGCCAAATGGATTGATTCGGGTATGTACAGATTTCCGGGACCTAAACAAAGCATGTCCAAAGGATGACTTTCCTTTGCCCAACATTGACATCATAGTCGATCTAACTGCAGGACATGAGATGCTATCCCTCATGGATGGTTTCTCTGGTTATAATCAAATCCGCATTGCTCCTGAGGACCAACACAAAACAGCATTTACTTGCCCATGGGGTACATACTGTTGGAACGTCATGCCCTTCGGTCTCAAAAATGCAGGTGCCACATACCAAAGGGCTATGACCACGATCTTCCATGATATGATGCACAATATAATGGAAGACTATGTAGACGACTTATTGGCCAAATCAACAACAAGGAAAGATCATTTGAAGGTACTTGACAAAATTTTCAAGAGACTAGAAGAGTACAAGGTTCGATTGAACCCTAAGAAATGTGTTTTTGGGGTCACGTCAGGTAAGCTATTGGGGTACATAGTTTCCCGAAGAGGCATAGAGGTCGATCCGGCAAAGGTTAAAGCAATCATAGACATGCCTCCACCTAGAGGGATCAGTGAACTCAGAACCCTACAAGGCAGAGTGCAATCTATTCGCCGCTTCATAGCTCAATTGGCAGATAAGTGCCACCCATTCCAGTATTTGTTACGCAAAGGTGTCCCCTTCGTATGGACAGATAAATGTCAACAGGCCTTCCAGCAAATCAAAGATTACCTGCTATCACCGCCAGTCCTCATGTCGCCTATTCATGGAAAGCCATTAATTCTATACATCTCGACCACTAATTCAGCACTGGGGGCATTACTGGCTCAAAATGATCATGAAGGGAAAGAAAGAGCAATCTACTACATCAGCCGCACACTGATAGGTTATGAGTTGAATTATACATACATTGAACGTGCATGTCTCGCAGTTGTCTTTGCAGCCCAAAAACTAAGACATTATATGCTCAATCATCAGTCACAACTAGTTGCCAAAATTGACCCATTGAAATACCTATTAAGTCGAGCAGCGTTAACAGGCCGATTGGCAAAATGGGTTATGATCCTAAGTGAGTACGACATACAGTATGTTGAATGCAAGGCAATAAAAGGGCAAGTAATAGCATATCAACTAGCAGAGGCGCCAATGCAAGCCTCTCATCCATTGGTAACTGACTTTCCTGACGAGTCCATTTTTCATATAGAACCAGCAACACCATGGAAGCTATATTTTGATGGGTCTCACACTGGTCATGGCTCAGGAGCTAGAATCTTATTCATCACACCACAAGGGGATTCAATTCCTAAGTCATTTCGAATTGCTTTCCCTTGCACAAACAACATCGCCGAATATGAAGCACTAGTTACAGGCCTCAAGTTGGCAATCAAATGGAAAATTCAGACATTGCTTGTATTCGGGGATTCCCAGCTAGTAATCAAGCAAGTGAATGGTGACTATGAAACAAAGGATGAGAAGTTGCTTCCTTACAAGAGGATGGTGGACAGTTTCCTAACATACTTCCAATCAGTGTCTTTTGAACAAATCCCCAGGGTACAGAATAAGGCAGCAGACGCAATGGCTACTATTAGTTCTCTCTTGGACATCCCTAAAAATGTGTCGCAATTTGAGTTCCTAGTAGAACAGCTGTTGATACCGGCATATGATATCCCAGAGTCGAAATGGTTTGTGAACTTGTTGGTCCCAACTCTCCTTGGTATCAGGACATTTATGACTATCTAAAGACTCACACCCTTCCATCGAACCTATCCAATAACCAAAGGAAGTCCTTCATTAGAAAATCCGCAAGGTATGCCATTATCAGTGATACCCTATACCGCCGTAGTTTCGACAGTACCCTCCTTAGATGTCTTGACACCGATGAAGCATGTACGACCTTACAAGAAGTACACGACGGTATATGCGGATCTCATTCGAGTGGTCCTACTCTGGCTAAGAAACTAAAGAGACTTGGATATTATTGGCCGACAATGGAAAAGGATGCAATAGAATATGTCAGAACCTGTCGCAAGTGTCAGATCCATAGTGATTTGGTCCATGCTCCAGCACAGGAACTTCGGCCAATCACTTCTCCGTGGCCCTTCGCTCAATGGGGACTCGACCTCGTGGGTAAGATCCATCCAACTTCCTCCAACGACCATAAATTCATTATCACCGCCACTGAGTATTTCACAAAGTGGATCGAAGCCATTCCATTGACATACATTACGGCAAACAAATATCAAAGTTTATCCTCAATTACATCATTTGCAGGTATGGCCTCCCACAGTCCATCATCACTGACAACGGACGTCCGTTCAAAAACCAAGACGTACGTGAGTTATGTGAGCGATTCCATATCCAACACCACTTTTCATCCCCATACTACCCCCAAGGAAACGGCCAAGCTGAGGCGTCGAATAAAACCATTATCAAGATCCTTAAAAAGACTGTCAATGACGCTGGCCGCGATTGGCACATACAACTTAACCCTGCCCTGTGGGCTTACCGAACTAGCATTCGTACGCCTACAGGGGCTACCCCATTCGCCCTGGTTTTTGGCGCGGAAGCCATCTTACCCATTGAGGTCGAAATTCCTTCACTACGGGTCTCTTTGAAGGGTCTAGCTAATGAAGAGGAATACCGACAATCACGCTTGCACGAGCTGGAAATGCTGGACGAAAGAAGACAAAACTCACTGAATCACCTCCAGGCATATCAAAACCGCCTTTGTCGCAGCTACAATAAAAAGGTCATGGTCAGAAAGTTCGACATTGGCGACCTGGTTCTCATGCAGAACCCTAAGAACCAAGCAGACAAAGAAAAGCCAGGCAAGTTTGAACCAAACTGGCTGGGTCCATATATCATCATATCTTCTTTTGGTTCTGGAGCATATCAACTGGTGACTCCAGATGGGGAACAATTGACTGAACCCATCAATAGTTTACACCTCCGAAAGTTCTACGCATAGCATCAGAGGGAAAAGCTGGAAGACCCTAAAATACAAAAAAAAATTGAAAAATGGAAAAAAATCGTCACCTTGATGAAAACCTGGCAAACAGGCGTCTTGGTGACACCAAAAAAAATCAAAGAATCACAAAAATAGTAAAAAGAAAAATAATTCGTCCAATTGTGAAAACCTGGCAAACAGGCACTTTGGACAGGTACCATGGTGAAAACTTGGCAAACAGGCGCCATGTGTAATCAATCATTGCTCCGCCATCTATTGTCACTTGGTCTAAACTTGGCTTAGGATGAAAGCTATCTTCGTCGTTATTCCGCCAGTCACCGTCACATCCTACTCTACCTATCCTAGTGGATGAATGATTGACATCAAGTCCTGATGACTATTTGTCCAGCACGTCAACAGCATCCTATCCGTATCCCTTGCAAATGGCTAAGTCTTAAACCTAACTGGGGGTAAAATGTTTATCACGCAACATCATAAAATGTCCTGAAGAAAGACCAAAAAAAATTGGAAAATGTCCTTAAAAAAGACAAACATCATAAAATGTCCTGAAAAAAGACAAAAAAATCATAAAACGTCCTGAAGAAAACCAAAAAAAACAGTCGACCGCGCAACGCACACAAGTGCACTGTCATCTCTAGTCTAAGTCAATCAAGTCAATAATTCCATGTCATTTGTCCGAACTACATTGTCTCTGCACATTTGCTACGTAGGCAAGACTCATACTTGAGTCCCCGAGACATTAGGTCAGTCCTATTAGGTTTGTCAAAATAAATCATGGCGCAATATTTACTCATCAAGACAACATCATTGGTCGTGTCGAACTATGAGGTCTCTGAGTGTATGACATAGGCAAGGCCATCTATCGATGAGCCCCCGAGGCCGCACTAGGTCGGTCCATTAGGGTTCATGACACTAAAATGGCACACACGTCAAAAATCTCCAATCAATCTTCAGATAAGAAAACTCCTGAAACAAAGTAAAGCAATCTTTTATTCAACATGACACTCGCATCAGGACAATATCGGCATATAATCAAACACAAGTCAACCTTGGTCACAACAGGTTAACCTCAGTCAAAAGTCAAAGCAAGTCAAATCATTATAACCGGTCAAACTGTCAAATTTTGGTTAGTCTTCAGATGAGTCCTTCTGGAAGATAACCTCTGTCCTTTACGCCTTAGGATGTGTCCTTCCTAGGCGTCGTCATTGTCATCCGGCCTTTCGAGCGATCCTCCTGACATCTAAGGATCACTCTTCCTGACACTAGCGTTCTTCCGATGAGTCCTTCTGAAGAACCAACTCTGTCATTTATGCTTTAGGATGTGTCCTTCCTAGGCATCGTCATTATTTTGAGGGACCCCTTACGACCATTAGGGATCAAATCCTCCTGTCATTCGGCATCATTCAGGATGTGTCCTTCCTGAATCCACCAAGTCTCGACATTTTCAAGGTCATCAAAACTTTAAACACCCAGACATCTTGACATCGTCAAACATGACACCTTGGCATCAGAACAATGGCTATCCAGATGCACTTGACAAACACTCGGCAACTGTCTTTTTATCTCTTATCATGTTATTAGTTTTTCAGCGAGATCCCACTAAGCAGGATTTAGAGAAGTAGCGACGTAGCATGACAATTGACACACATGACTACTAGCTTCTCAGCGAGATCCTGATCTTGGGATTTAGAAAAGCAACGACATATCATGATAGAGACTTTATTTTTGTAATTTGGCAATCATGTCACTAGTTTCTCAAGGATGTCTTGGCAACAGGATTTAGAGAAACAACGACGTTTCATGATCTGTCATTGTCTTTTTCTGCTTGTGGTTGATGATGACAACAAGACTGGGGCAAGCACGCTCCTAGTATGAGTCATACTCATCCTTGTCTGTGACTGTTCTGTCTTGGGTAATGGTACGACCTTGCACACCTAGATCTATGTCATATCTTGGTGTTTGTTGACCATTACGACAGTTTTCCCAATGATGATTAAAGAGCAATGAATATTAAAAGTCCTATAGTAAAGTTTTGAAGGATTTGTATCTTCTCATAGGTCTCATATCTTCTCCTCTTTGGTCTGGTCATCTTCTCTCGTCGGTCCCGCCATCTTCTCTCGTCCATCCTGCGATGATATCCTGTGTCATTCAAAAACATAAGTGCATACATGATATATCCATTGCATTAGGTCCATACATACATCATCCATGGCATTAAATAATATCATACATGGCATTACATCATATACATAATCACAAACATTGCATTAACATAATCATCATCATTGCATCTTTTACATAAAGGTATCATGCACATCATTAACATAAGCATATGAATATTGCATCATCATGACATCAAAAATCACAACATAGACATCATAATACACAAATGGCATCATAAATTAAGCATCATATATCATACACACATAATGCATAGAACATCACATAACACATATAGGTCGCATCAAAACTGCATCATCATATAAATCTCATCTCAAAAATATGCAATGTCACAGGATAGAGTCAATGGATATCCCAAAAATGGAGCTCGCAGGCTCAACAATAAACATAATGTGTCCAAATACAAATATGCCCCTAAGGTAGGCTCTCATCATCCCCTCGGGGTGAAGAATGTGGTGGTGGCTGAGGCCCTGTCACTGGCTCTGAAGCAATGGACGGTCCTGTAATGCCCTGTGGCTGTGAGGATGAGGGAACTGCGAATGAAAGGCATCATCTCAACAGTAGTAAACACCTGTGAGGTCACTGCTGCTGGACTCTGAAAAGCGGTAGGATCTGTCACTGGTGGCTGACCCTGTACTGACCTCTGAGCTGAACCAATAGAACCCTGACTGTGCCCCGAATGATGACTCGAGTATGCCTGCGGGAGTGATGTGATCTGTGGCCTGATGTGTGTCCTGTGGAAGTTGACCCTCCGACACTGCTGTGGCTCCTGGTACCACTGCCACTACCCGACCTGTGCCCACTGCCTGTCCTCGTCTGTGATTGAGACAGGGTAGGATCTCGCTGCTCTGGTGGCACTGCCTGCTCATATAATGTCTTGTACTGACCTAGCCTCGTGCTCGCCCTGGCCAACTCCCGAGCCATGTCCCCTATGGGTCCTGAACATAGGGCCGCGAACTCTGTGCACCATCGTGCTGAATCCTACTAGCGGATCACCGCCTGATCCCGCTCCACACGGGCTACCTCTAGTGTTGACTGTAAAGATCTCACCTGTGCCTGGCTGGCATCTAACCTCTGCTACAGATCGGCCACTCGCTGATCAGCTGTCGCATCCAATGGCAACTCTGAAGATGGTATCTCCTCCTCACCCTCCACCATCTGCCATCTGAGGACTCTCTCTGTCTCACCTATGGCCTCATCCTCCTCGTCATCATCATCATCCTTCTCTCCTGCCACCGTCGTCTCCTCCTCTCCTACCACCGCCGTCTCCTCCTCTCCTGCTACCTCTGTCTCCTGTCTCTCCCCCTCTGCCTCCTTCTCCCCTGCCACATCCACCTCTGGGGCCCTGACATCCTCCTCTTGTCTCTCCCCCTCCGCCTCCTCCTGTCCCCCCACCTTTGGCTCCCCCTCCTGTCTCCCCTCGCCCTCTCTCTCCTGTCTGGGCTGCTCCTCCATCTCCCCCTCCTCACCAACCTCGGGGATAGCATCTAATGCTACCCTCGCCACACGCTGTCGCACCCTGCGACCTGATACCTGTCCATCCCGCCGTCGCCTCCTGCCATCTCCTCCGTCGTCTCCACCTCGACCTCTGTCTCCACCACGGCCCCCGTCTCCACCTCGACCTCCATCATCACCCTGACCTCCGTCTCCACCTCGTCCTCCATCATCACCCCTGCCTCCGTCCCTCCCTCCATCACCACCCCTCCCTCCATCTCCATCCCTGCCCCTGCCTCTACCTCTGCCTCTGCCTCTGCCCCCATCTCTGCCTCTGCCCCCTCGTCTGGCTCGCGACACTCGTGGAATCATTGACCGCTTGTCAACTGGTACTAGCCCGTCAGGATCTGTCAATGGCACGGGTCGGCGTGCCTGCCACCATAGATCATAGGTTTGTGTGGTACCTGGATCTGCTGCCCCACCTCTCCAACCCCAGGCCTGGGCTACTAACCCGTCGATCTGCTGTGTCGCGAAGGCCACTGGGATGGCCGGCCCCCATGCATACTCTCTGGATGATCGGGCATACTCCGCCATCCCCATGGGTACATCCTGCTGCTCCCCGAACTGTCTCAGTACATGCTATGGCAGATACATCTCAATAATCAACGATGTCTGTACTGTCCTGCCAATCAGGTATCGATACTGCCTGCAAAAACTGAGATGCTCGTCCTCATCATCCCATACCTCACAATCCCTGTAGGGTCTCTAGATGAAGGTCACCATGGTATCGATCCGATGCCGCCACCACCCTGTCTCACCCATGCGGGTCTATTGTAATGCGCCGACATAGTAGTAGGAGTAAGGCATCCCCGCAGCCAGCTGTGGTCTGTCGATAGGAGGGCAGAATATGGCAATACGCTCCCATGCCTAGATCATCATCAGTGTGGTCCCACAGGAGATACTCTCTCCTCTCCTGTATACAACGTCATGCAGCTGATGATAAAGTGTCCCCAGCAAACAGGGACCCCATGCATAAACTGTCCTCTCTCGTCGCATGCCGACCATGACATCCCCCCAGCCAATCAGAAATCCGTGTCCTCATCGGTCTGGAACCAAGATGCCACCAATCAGAGTCGCCAGGAATGCATCAAAGTGACTGTAATGCTCCGCCAGGAAATCCCAATGGATCTCGTAACCCTCAATGCCGAGTCCGGCACCCTAATCCTGGTAGTACGCCCGGAAGCTCTGCTCGCCATGACGGGGATCGTACACGATCCACTCCCCTCGAATCAGAATCCAGAGAATACGGTAGACGTCCTCCAAAGTAATCGTAGCCTCACCCGTCGGCAGGTGAAAGGAACAGGTCTCTGAATGCCATCTCTCGCACAGCGCCGTCAGCAAACCCCTGTTCGCCCGAATGGCGGGCATGAACGCAACATGGAATAAACCGAGTCTCATTAATCGTCGCCGCTCTCGCGGGCCTAGCTGATCGCCAAACTGAAAGGTCCTTGGTCTGCTCTCTCTCGTATATATAGGGGCAAGCTGCCTCTGCAAAAAGATGAACACCGCATTAGCACCTTTTTGGACAATTGTGACCATCACGGAAAATGACTTAGGGCATGAAAGCATTAAAACAAGTTAAAGAAAGAAAATAGGCAAATGCGTCGCAAAAAGGCAATTGCGTCGCAAAAACACAAATGCGTCGTTCGAAAAATCAAATGCGTTCCACCAAGTCAAGTGCGTCGCTATATTACACTTGCGTCACGAATTTAGGCATTTGTGTCGCCACAT
The DNA here is from genome assembly GCA_007258455.2 of Sequoia sempervirens. Classification (NCBI taxonomy): domain Eukaryota; kingdom Viridiplantae; phylum Streptophyta; class Pinopsida; order Cupressales; family Cupressaceae; genus Sequoia; species Sequoia sempervirens. Next base: position 32,715,396 of record VDFB02379711.1, on the reverse strand, counting down.
TGCGAATGCGGCGCGGTAATTCATTTGCGACATTCGAAATATCAGCTGCGTCGCATCTTTGCGATTGCGGCTTTTGATGGGTCAAATGCAATGCGGTTAAGCACTTGCGTTGCACCAAAAATCAAATGCGGCGCAAACAGGTGGCGCAGCTCGTTAGGTCTTTGCACTTGCATCGCGACGCATCAAATGCGGCGAACGCGAAGTCAATTACGGCTTACGCAAACGCATATGTGTCGCGGCGCATTCGTTCACTACCCTAGAAAGCATAAAAAACACGTAAATCAAGAAAATTACAAAGCAAGTTTAGGGTACATACCGTAGGTCCTGAGCCCTCTGGTCGTCTGAAGGTCCTCACGATCTCTCTGCGGTGCTCTGTCACTGGAATCACCATCGTCGCTGCTGCGCCTTTTGCTCTGAGCTCTCAAGATTTACAAGGTGAATAGTGAAAGTGAATTGACTTTTACCCCTTTGACCATCTATTTATAGGGTGAAAGTGACATTTTTCAACTGCAGTTAATACTGGAGGCTCATTTCCGCGCCTTTGACCTCTCCGTAAGTTGCTTTAAACATGTCAGAATTTGAAACCGACTGCGCCGCTATTTTTCTGGCCATCAAATTGATTTATCGGGACCTTTTGCAAATTTTTCTGGCGCCGACCCAAAATTTGAAAATTTCCCGAGGGGGCAAGAATACTCCGTACCTTCACTGGGGCATATTTTTGACTTAATTTTCTTTGTCACAATACGACAAGCGACATTATGACAAAGAGGGGCAAAATGTAGACACCTAAAAATGACCTAGGCCTGCAAGCTTCATTTTTACCACTTTCGTCCTAGCATAATTAAGCTATTTAATTATGTCCTTGGTTCACATTCAACTATTGGTTAAATAATTCATAATTATTTAATTAATTCATGTCATTTTGTTCCTCCTTGATTATTAAATAAATAAATATTATTTATTTATCTAATACGTCATTAATTATCTAAAGTCTTCCTTTGATTAAATAAATTTCATAATTTATTTAATTTCCCTTTATCATTTATGTCTTCTTGATTAATTAAATAAATTCTATTTACTTAATTACGTCACTAATTAAGTCCCCTTCTTCTAAAAATTAAATAAATTCTTATTTATTTAATTCTGTCAATTTTCCACTATAATTAAATAATTTATTTAATTATTTAATTATTCGTTAGCTTTTTCTCCCATTAAAATTAAATAAATTTGACTTATTTAATTTGGCCATTCTCTTGAATTTTGAATTAAAATCATTATTTAATTTCAAAATAATTCTTTTATCACATTCCTCCATAATTAAATAATATCTTTATTATTTAATTACTTACTAGTTACCTGGAGTAAATAAATTTTATTATTTAATTTCTCCAGCAACCTCTTTGTCCGTGCCAGCCTTATCTTCCAATTTAATTCTTGACTTTTGACTTCTCATTTAATTTCGACCGTTGATTGAATTATTTCATAATTCAATCTCCACCCTTCATTCTTACCTGTTGCCCTAATTTTGACCTAACCCTAATGCACACAGCAACATTCAATCTTAAGCATTGATCTTAGGGTTCCTGTCATCTTTTCATCCTGGCCACACATTCAAAATTGCAATTTTTATAAAAGGGCAATTTTGACCTCATTTGCAGATCTCTCAGTCTTTAGCTCATTTTGACTTCTTGCACTCTTAGTCTATGTCAACTTGCTGTCAACTTAGGGTCATAGTCATTAACAGTCATAGTCATTTTAGCTCATTGTAGGGTTATTTTTATTTTCTGCAAATCCTTCAACACTTGCATAGGGCTTAGTCTTTAGTCATAGTTGCTCATAAATCTGAGGGCTTTGTTATTTATCTGCAAGCTAGGAGGTATAACAGAGATTAATCATGGAAGGTGGAGACATAGGGTAACACTATCCCTTTTGTCTTCACATCTCTTCCTTTGTACTTTGTTATTTTCATAGGAATTTAATTGTTATTGTACTTAATAATAATTTAGGATTTTCCCTTGATTACAATTACCTCTAGGAGGTCCATCAGGGACAGGTGGAGTAGGTACATCAGGTGTAGGTGGGATAGGTCCTAGACCAACACCAACAAAGGATAACACTTCATAGTGCATTTTATATGTTTTCTTATTGATACTCTGTTGAGATATTTGTACATGGATTGATATGGTCCCATTTTTTATGATATTATGTCATACACAGTTGACATCTTTGTATATTGTGACATTCATTTTTGAGATATATGATATGCAACGATGATTTGTTATGATGAATGCTTTTATGAGTTATATATATGATGTTTTATGTGATGGTTTCATCATGTTATGTATGCATGATTTATCATGTGATGTATGATGTATGGAAACAAATAAAATGATATGCTATGAAAATGATGTGTGGACTATGATGTATGCTTCTATTATTTTCTGATACAAACATTTATGAAAAAAGTATGTAAATGATTTTTGTAAATGTCAAATATACTTTTCCAGCTCTTTGGAAAAAAAAACTATATATGCAAAATGCAAAATCTAAAATGAATGTAATCTATACTAACTATGTAGAGTATCTATACAATATTTCCATTCTGAGAGCTTATTTGTGCTTTCTATATCATCTTAGAGAATTGAAATGTTGAAAGTTAATACAAGCATCAAAGGGTATGTTAGCACCAATGATGACCTGAGTATTGCTTTCATGAATTTTGATATAGCAATATAATACAAGCATCTAGGTATAATTGAACCGAGATGACCTGAGTATCACTTGCATAAATAGACAAGAGTTAACCCGTTTCCCATGCAAATTCTGAAATGTCATCAATGATACTTAGTAGAGCATATGTCGTGACCAATTTGCATAGTACTAATGATTCACTCACAAACAACAGACAAAGAAAAATCATATTCCTTCCTTGTTTTTCTAGTTCAATACATCATCGAATTATTCTAGAGATATGATAGAAAATCAACCATCCATTCAAATTTTTTCCTAAAGTATTTCAAACATTATTCAGATTAAGATCATTCAACTTGGTTCACAACATTGAAGTTTGTGTTTTGATTAATGTTGTGTTGACTGTTTTGTTTGATTTCATTGGCATTGAGTGAGCATTTTGGTATTGTGCATGAATGTATGTTGTCAATGTTTGTTGTGTTTTGTCAAACTGTTGTTTGTCTGTTTGTGATGTTCCAAAGGCTCATTTTCCTTTCTCTTGTTTCTACCCCCAATGTAAACACAACCTATATATTATGAATATATACAAATTTCATCAAGCCATGATGAAACACAAGGATTCTTGTTGCATGATATGGAAATGATCGATATGTACAAATGATAGATATGGATGGATGATGCCATAAAATGAATACAAAACATAAGCTAATTGATGGAGAAGCCCATTTTGATCACAAGTAGTGCCTATTTGCCAGGTTTTCACCACTTGCTTTTATTGCACCTTTTCAAGAATTTTTTTTTTTCTAATTTTTATGGATTTTTTTTAGGACTTTTTCTAATTTTGATGGATTTTTTTAGGACTTTTTCTACTTTTTTTTATGGAGTTTTTTTTAGGACTTTTTCTGCTTTTTTTTTTTTATGGATAGAACTTCTTTAAATGAATGCTATTGATTGGTTCTTAAAACAAATCCCCTTCTGATGTAGATAATTGTTATGCCCCATAACCGTATACTGCAATGATTACAAATGGACCAAGCCAAGTTGGTTCAAATTTTCCTTTCTTTTCCCTATCTTGTTGATTGCGTGGGTTTTCTTTTAATACTAAGTCACCTACTTGAAATGTCTGTGGTTTAACTCTATGATTATAACTATGGGACATAACTTGTTGATAACCCTTCAAATGATTGGCTACATGTTGACATCTTTCATCTAATAATTCTAATTCTTGCAGGCCAGATACTCAATAGTCTTCATCATTTATCAATCCCTTGAGTGATACCCAAAGCGAAGGTATTTCTACTTCTAATGGTAAAATTGGTTTTTCTCCATAGACCAAGGCATATGGGGTAGCTCCTATTGGTGTGCGAATGCTAGTTCTATATGCCCACAAAGTTGGATTTAACTGTACATGCCAATCATGACCAGCATCATTTACTGTATTTTTCAAGATCTTTAGAATTGTTTTGTTTGAAGCTTCAACTTGACCATTTCCTTGTGGATAGTAAGGTGTGGAGAACCTGTGTTGGATGTGAAATCTTTCACAAAGTTCATCAACATCCTGATTCTTAAAAGGCCTCCCATTATCAGTGATGATGGAATTAGGAATTAAATATCGTCATATGATGTAATATAGGATAAATGAAGAGATTTGTTTACCAGTCATGAGCATCAAAGGAACAACTTCAATCCATTTTGTAAAATATTTTGTAGCCATGATGATGAATTTATGCCCATTTGATGATGAAGGATGTATTTTTCCAACAAGATCTAGTCCCCACTAAGAAAAAGGCCATGTCAGAAGGAAAGGCTGTAATTCCTGTGCAGGTGCATGAATAAGATTCCCATGGATCTGGCATTTAGAACACTTCTTGACAAAATCAAAGGATTCTTTCTCCATGGTAGGCCAATAATATCCCATTCTAACAAGTTTCTTAGCTAAGGTTAAACCACTTGAATGAGTTCCACAAATACCACTATGTACTTCGTGTAAGGCTTTTTCAGATTCATCATGTTCAAGAAATCAAAGGAGTGTACCATCAAGACCACATCAGTAAAGGATATCAACGATCAAGGTGTAGCGGGATGATTGGTGTATGATTTTTTTTTTGGTTTTGGGATAAGTCTGAAGACAAGATATTATCTTTCAGGTGTGTATAAATTTTTCCATATAAAGATGAATCCGAACTGGTTAAATGGCATATGACTTGGGTCTTAGGATTATCATAGGTGGGAGAAAACAATTGTTCCACCAAGAATTTATATCGTCATTCCGTGAGTAATGCTTCATATTCAGTTATGTTATTTGTGTAAGAAAACATCAACCGATATAATTTGGGAATGGTATGGCCTTCAAGTGTGACAAAAAAATCCTTTCCCCTGAGCCATGTTGTATTAAGATCCATCAAAGTATAATGTCCATGAGTTCGTAATTGTTGTTGTGAAGACATCTGCATTAGGAAATTCAATTTGTATTGGTTTTTCTTCTTGTAAAGGTGCATCAGCCAACTAATTTACAATGACTTGTCCTTTTATAGCTCTTTGATCTACATAGTGAATGTCAAACTCACTTAAGATCATTACTCATTTTGCAAGTCTTCCTGTTAAGGTAGCCTTGCTCAAGAGGCATTTTAATGGATCAATTTTGGTTATTAGCTTAACTATATGAGCCAACATATAGTGTCACAATTTTTGGGAAGTAAACACTACTTCTAGGCAAGCTTTTTCAATGAAAGTATAGTTTAGTTCATGACTTGTTAAAGTTCTACTGATATAGTATATAGCCCTTTCTTTTCCTATAGAATCCTCTTGTGCTAGTAATGCTCCCAAAGACACTTCTGTTGCAGAAATATAGAGTATGAGCAAATTTTTTGGAATTGGTGGATTCATAAGATATTGCTTGATATGATTGAATGTTGCTTCACACTTTTCCTCCCATTTGAATGGAACATTTTTATGCAATATATGTGTAAATGGAAAACTTTTGTCTGCCAGTTAAGCTATAAACCTCCTGATGGACTGTAATCGTCCTTCCAGTGATCGGAGCTAACTGATATTTCATGGCGATGGCATGCCTATTATAACTTGTACTTTTCTCAGATCAACCTCTATGCCTCTTTCTAAAACAATGTATCCTAGGAGTTTCCCAGATTTAATTCCAAAGACACATTTCTTTGGATTGAGTCAGACATTGAACTTCTCCATTCTGACAAAGATCATTGACAAGATTTCTAGATGTCCTTCTCTTGTGTGAGATTTGGCTAATAAGTCATCCACATAGTCTTCCATAAAGGTGTGCATCATGTCATGGAAAATGGTGGTCATTGCTCTTTGAAAAGTTGCTCCTGCATTTTTTCAGCCCAAATGGCATGACATTCCAACAATAGGTACCCCAAGGGCATGTGAATGCTATTTTATCTTGATCCTCTAGTGCAATCTTTATTTGGTTATATCCTAAAAACCCATCCATTAATGAATACATTGCATGACCGGTAGTTAAATCAAAAATTATATCTATGTTTGGAAAAGGAAAGTCATCTTTGGGACATGCTTTGTTTAAATCCCTAAAATTTGTACAAACTCTAATCCTTCCATTTGGTTTGGAAACAAGTACAATATTGGAGATCCATTCTACATAATCAATAGACCGAATGAATCCAACATCTAAGAACTTCTTTAATTCTTCTTTAACCAATAATGTAACATGTGGATGCATCTTTCTGAGTTTTTGCTTCATAGGTTTTACCCCTGTGTTTATAGATAGATGACATTATTAGATTAGGATCTAACCTTGGCATGTCGGCATATGACCAATCAAAGTTGATTTGATTCTCCTTCATGAACTATGTAAATTTCAATACTTCCTTCCTTGTTAATGATGCTGCAAGTTGCAAGATTTTTTGTTTTTCTGTTGTACCTGTATTGATTGATTTTGTTGGTTCAATCAAAACAACAGATCTTTTTTGATAGTGTGCAGGATGAGTGTCAAGTTTCTCATCCTTTAGTGCCTCAAAAAGGTTTTCACCATTGGATTCGCTCTTTATTTTTCTCTTGTTTTGATCTACTACTACCATTTTTTGGTTTTCACTAATAGATCCATCTTTTATTTCATTTATTTTGCAGCTAAGAGACTTGACACCCTCCCTATCAAAATCTTGAATATGAAATTCTTTAATGGAACAATTGTTTTTTTGATTAGATGAACAAAGGAAATTTACAATATCCTCTTCATCATGGAATGTAGGAATATGGATAGGTGCATCACTGTCCCAATCAATAATTTCTGGATAAACTAAAGGTATGGGATCATTAGGTTGGGTAAGATCTTGAACTATCAAAGTCATGACATGGTTATCATTTTCATGATGGATAAGGTCTACGATGGAATTCTCCTCTTGATTATCAATCTCATTAAAATATGAATCATCCTCACTTGAGTCATCATCATATCGTGGTACAAATTCAAGTGATTATGTTCCCGAGCTTTCTCCTTGTATAAGAACGGGTGCATATTTATGCATGATATCAATTTGTTTGTCTCTCCAAAATTCATCATTATGGATGGTGTCCCATTCATATTCATTGGAATTAGTGTCTGAACTATTCTACAATTGTAAAACTAATTCATAAATTTTTTGTAAAGTGACAACTTCATGGGATTTATCTGAAATTGATTCTCCTTCATGAGTTTGTTGTGCTTGCTGTGAAGTTGACTCTTCTATATCTTTACCATATCCAAGTCTTGTTTTATCATTTGGATGTATTGAAATAGGTTGAATTGGCTCAATACTACCTTCTTTTCTTTTTCCTATACGTCCATTTCCTTCATAGCCCATCCTTTGCATGATGGTATACCCTTTACCATATTGTTTAGTAGGTAACTTGATGTGTAAAAGAGATTCATCTTCATCTTTGTATAACCAGCTTAAAATGTCCCTATTTTCAATTTCTTCTTCAATAGTGTTAACTTTAATAAACTGTCCATCAAACTTGGTGATTGGCACAAAAGTTTGGGATGTAGAGGCTCTTGCAATCTTTTGATTTGAGAGAGTTGGTTGACCATGTGACCTCGAGGAAGGAGGTAAACTAGAAAGACACAATGAATATTCACCTACTCCTTTGTCTTTTAACTGTAGCTTGGTGTTAAGATTCTTTGTCAAATCTTGCAATTGGACTTGTAGATTGGAAGAAGAAATAGCAAGAGCCTCCCTATTGTGTGGCACAAAAACATTTGAGTTGCTCAAATATTTGAACAAGTTTGAGTGCTATTATTGTCAGCTTGTATAGTTGTTTCTTGTCCATCATATGGAAACTTGAGGCATTGATGGTATGTTGATGGTACTATCTGCATATCATGGATCCATGGACAACCCAAAAGTATGTTATAGGAAAGATCACATCTAGAACCTGAAAAAAAAGTATTTTTCACAATAGGTCCCACTCTGATAGGTAGCATTATTAGTCCTTTAGAAGCTCTTTCTTCATCATCATATTCCTTGATAGTTATTTTCCTTCATGGATCAATGGAATTTTCTGATATTCCTAAGGCATGTATCAACTTTAAGGTACAAATATTTAAACCGGCTCCTCCATCTATTAAAACACGTCTGATTCGGTGTTTATCAATCATGACTTCAAGATAAAGCAATGAATTATGCGGATGTGATATGGAGGCATCATCCTTTTCAGAGAATGAAAGACAAGTGGGGGAAGACAAATGTCCCACCATGGCTTGAAATCTATTTACATCTAGATCAGTGTCAACAGTTGTGTTTACAAGAGCTTCTTCTAAAATATTCTTGTGTATGGGAGATATTTTTAGAAGTTCAAGAATGGAGATTTGAGCTGATGTTTTTCCGAATTGATCAACTATATTATAACGAGTTGGAGGAGGAATAGCTACCTTCGATGAAATCCCTTTTAAAACAACTTTTGCTTGTCCTCTCATAGTCACATTAACCTATTGATATTCTTGCTTTTCCTTGATTTTGATAACACATGCAACTTTGGACTATATCAAAATACTTTATCCTCAAATTGATCTTCAGATATCAAAGCTTGAAGATATCTCCTAACTACATCATATGCTATGGCAGCAATGATAGTACATCTTGGTAACAACATGATTCCACTATCTTTAGCAATTATTGAAGCTTCAGTGGGAGTAATAGCTGAAATTTAGGCCCTAATTTTCTCTTCCTCTACTTTCTTAGCTTCCTCCCAATGGGAAGGGTCAGCATTGACTCAGGATGATTCAAGTCTCTATTTTATTTCCTTACTCCACTATTTAATCATAAACTCCTAAAATTCTTTGGTTTGCATAAATTTATCATTAGCCAAAAAATCATCACACTCCCTAATCCTGGGATCATTATAATTTTCTCTATCATACTGCCACTTGACAATCCTATCAGGAGGAACATCTAAATTGTGAGTTTCTTCCATATGAGGAGGGCAAAATTTTTGCTCCACCTCATCATTTTCTAGTACATATTCTACCATTTGTTCCTCCTTGACCTCTTGAACATCTACAGGTTGTTCTAGGATATCCATAGCTTGTTGATGTCATTGTTGTTCTAGGAGGACTTTTGCTTTGTTTACAACTTCCTTTACCTTCACCTAAAACTCACTAGATTGACAATCCCTTATCATAGTAAATTCCCTATCCAAGGGGTCTGCAATTACATTATATGGACTAATGTAGAAGGAATTCCTTATCAAAATATTCTCCTCAAGGTTTGTCATAGCCATCCATCCTCTTTTTCCTTGCCATGATAGCCTCATCACTTGTTAGATTTCTCAGTACATCATCTCTATAGAATAATTCATGATGTATGATGCCTAAGCCCTTTTTTCTTCTTCTTCCTACTGTAGACACAAATTTGATAAGGTAACAGTGCCTTATGGAAAACTCAGTTTAAGGTGGACCTTTTGTGCTAAACTGAGTAACCTTCAGATTTTTTGAGAAGCTGGCTTCTTCTATAATGGGGCTTGGAAAGGGAAAATGAAGCATATATAATAAAATGAAGTCTAACCTAAGGTGATGCACCAAGAATTAATGATAGGCACAATAAATCATAGATCTAAGGGCCTAAATGGTGTTGTAGTGTTCTAGAACATAAAAGACTTAAGATTATAACATAGTCAGTCCATTCATTGACATAAAATAACATTGCATACATTCCTACTGTCAAGAAGAGTCATTAGACATGATCTAGGTAAGAAAACTTGCATTCAACATATATAGTTCTTAAATGAAGTGTCCAAACAATAAAAAACACAATTTATAGTTTGATCAAATAGCATGAAAAATAGAAAGGCCGAACAATTAGCACAGTCTAAGAGTTTTTGTAATAAATAAAACAATAATAAAGGCTTGGTGTATTTAACTAAAACCAACATTTTCCTCAAATTACGGACCCTTTTTCTCATAATAGAGAAAAGTATATATAGTAGAAAGACCTCCCACTACCTTAGAGAGCAGCAACCAAAAATATTTCACAATCCCGTGATAATGATGCAAGAATTAGAATATTCCAAAAGTCGTTGCAACAGAAACAATTTGGAACCAAGCATCTGGTCACTCAAGGCACATGTACATCCTCTGCAAATGATGGTGATGGTCCTGACAAGGCCTGATTAGACAAGTGTCACCCCCTTGTATGAATGATGATGACATGTAGCGACTAATAGCATTATTCGATTCATCTGGTCCATTGTCCAAATATGAGATCCACTAGTTAGGCATGTGGTAGCCTTTTGTTGCTCGTATGAACCTCTCTTCTCTCACCACTGAGGACTTGCATTAATACTACATGTGTCAAATGAGCAGAGCCCCCATCAATAATGGAGGAAATGATCACTAGCTGGGTGCAAAAGGGATGGGTGGTAGCACTTTGCTGCCCACAGTTGTTACTTCATCTTTGCACTGAAATATTTGTGAATGGAAGACACATAGCAAGTTACACCATAGAAAACAACTATGGGGCCTGCCAAAACCTTTTTAGGAATGAGGGCTTCATGGTAGCCTTTCGGAGCCTGATGAGGCATCAAAAAAGTAGGATCGAAAGAATCTCGTAGCCACAACACATGAAAACACAATGAATATTTTTGGGATGTGAAAGGAATAACGAGGCTCAGAGTTGCAAGGAGTAGACACATAGAAGTAGAGAAAAACTTAGATAAAAGGTTGAGCTGACTTTGTGATGCATGGGCCAGCACATAGAGAAAAATAAACTTGAAGGGAACTAGTTAAATATTTATTAACAACTTTGGGCGACTATTAGGGGCGTTTCAACTAAGAAATGAAGAACCCAAAATTTCTCTAGTTTTCAAGCTAGAGTGCCATTTCATTTGGACAATGGAGTCAAAGATTGGAAAGAGCCATCTATAGAGGTGACCATTCATCCTTAGATGGCTTCACCATGTTATGCAAATTCTCTTGTTCTCCACTTAGATCAATAGTTTGTTTATGAGGTAGCACATCGAGTAAACTGACCCTTGCTTCACAATGAAATAGTAGCTATGCAAGTGGATGAATGACTCCCTCAATGTCGATCACTGTGGGAGGATGACTGAAATCTTTGAAAGCATCTAGATCATTTTTCTTCTCTTCTATTTTTTCTGCAATTTTCTCAGTCATGACAATAGAGTCATCCTCAAGGAATGGGGATGGAAAACCCATCCTGCTTAACTTGGAGAAACTCCCCCGTATGTTGTCTAGTGTCTTACTTAGAATAGCCATGGATGCTTTAGTGCATTGGAAGGCAGAGTGGCAATCGATGAACTTATTTGCCATTTGGGCAGCAACATCTCGATCTTCAATACCCACACTGGAAAGGTTTTCATCAGAGACTGAGTATAGCTTGGTGAGAAGATATTTTGCTTCCAAAAGCTTCTCCAAGGTGCACCATGGGAACTTCTCAATCGTATCATGAGCCTCCTAGCTCAACTTTGATACATTGGCGGTGATTCGAAGGGTAGGATGTAGTGTTAGGTAAAAGGCTTTAATATTTTCCCAGTGAGAGATGTATAACTACCTAACCAATAGAATGATGTCTGGCTATGTAGGGGGAGATAAGAGAAAGCTTTTAAGAGAAACAATTTCTATGTCTCTTGAAATAATGGGCTCAGCCAATTTTTCCCTTTTCTTTTTCTCGGACGCTAGCTACTTTGTAGAGCTGCTCATTTCTTTATTCCAACTCTCCTTGGCTTGGGAGTAATTTTCTAAGTGCTCATCTAGAGAATAATTTGTCTCTTGGAGTTCCTCCTCTATTTTAGCTTTTAGGCCTTTAAATTCAGCCTCTTTTTCTGGTATTTTTTGCTCATATTGAGCCTGTTGGTGCTCCAACACTTCATTTCTCTATGCCATTCCTTGACTATACTCAAGGAAAACTCACTCTAGTTCTTCATTCTTTAGTTGTAGATTCTGTTCCACCTCTTGATTCTTAGAGCGTAGCTCCTTTATCATGGCAGGGTTAGTGTCTTGAGTCTTCACAAGTTCACCCTGAAGTCTGTTCCTCTCATCTTCTGCTGCCAGTGCCCTTTTCATCATATGAGAAAAGTCAGCCTCTAAGGATTTCTACTTTTTCTCCAAAAAATAACCCTTTCTCTTGCTGCTTTAAGTTGCTCACCCTTCTTTAGCTAGCAGCCAGTTCTAAGGAAGTCAGAAGTGACTACCCATTGTGTTTCCTCCATGATTTCAACCTTATCCTGTAGTCAGGCCACCTTTATGTCGAGCCCTACCACATATATCTCATAATCTTCTAGGTGCATTTCCCCCTGAGGCTTGGTTAGCCTCAAGTACATGGTTGAAAATTTGAATTCTTGTTGGGCCTCATCATAAAGAGTCTATATTTTTGGCTTGGTAGAAGTGCTATCATATTTTTCCCTACGCTTTTGCATTCTACTTGTGTGTGCCTCCTTTCCACAATCAATATGTGCCATAAATTTAGCTGGTGAGGAAACTAGTCCACCTGTGAAAGGAGCACCAGAAGGCAGGGCATATGAATAGGTAACCTTCATAGGTGCAGGCATTTGCTTCTTTTGGAGAGTGACAGTTTGTACGGAGAAGTGGGGCACGTTCCAAAGTTTGGTTTGAGGCCCAATAGAAGGTCTAGTCATTTGTAATGATTGAATTGGAGAATCAGTCGCATGACTCATAGGATAGGATGGTGGAGGAGTTGTCAATGTGGTGTCAGCTTGTTGCGATGGAAGAAGATCTGTAGTAATAGTTGAAAAAGAAGGGGCACTCACAAGTGGTATGTTTTCTGAAAGCAAGGCAAGGAGAGTTTGAGCAGCAAAAATAGGTGTAAGGGTCCATGGAGGAATAAGGACAAGTGGAGTAGTTTAGAAAAATTGGGAAAAACCTCCTAAATATGTTGGATTAAAAGTGGAAGGCAGAGGGCCAACACTCATAGTGGGGATCATCAGTGATGCAAGGGTAGATACCAAGGAATGAGAAGCAAGGGAAGAAGGAACTAATTTTACCTATTGACTGGTCGATGGAGGCTCTAGAATCGTTAGCGACTCCTCCTCAGCCTCAGGCTCCTGGCTAGCTTCAAACACTTTTCCTCTAGCGGGTTCTTGCGAACCTTCTCTGATAATGCTCTCCATTCACTGCTATTTTGCAGATGGGGTCTCCTGAGCTTCGACAGTCTTTGTCATTTGCTACAATAATAACCTGGCTAGTTTTATAACCCAAGTGAGTGTATGCAATCCACTTGATATATTAAAGTGCACATTTGTGGCCACATAGGTGGGCTATCCAGGGCCTTTCTCCTTCGGCATAGAGGAGGCCGATGTCACCACTTCCTCTTCCTACTCTTCAAAATATTCCCCCAGGTCTCTGCTCTTATTAATACTAGAGATCGAGCTGGGGTGGCTCTCATTCCACCATCTTTCAAATTCTTGGTCATCCTTCAGACTGTTGTAAGGGGCATCCAATTGTTTTGTTTCTTGGCAATACTTCTAGAAAACATCTATTTTTTCAGCACTCCACTCCTCATCTTTCTTCAACTTATTATACATGGTGCACTCCATGTGGACATTATCTTAGGCCAACACCACAACAAAGTAGAACTTGTGCCATGACCCTCTAGTATCTTGTGTAGGAATATGCACCAATTCAACAAAATTTTCATCTTTGTCTACCTACGAGTTATGTCGCTTCTCCCAGTAAGGTTGGGGAATATGTGTAACTCTCATGTGTGGCTCTGACAATTCATCAAAAGGGTTGTATTCCCACTTATCATTTACCAACACCAACCCTAGATAAGCTAGTTTATCCTCCAATAACTAGTCTGATTGTTTCTTTATCAAAGTTACCGACTTGAAATTCTTTAGACAAGAGAAGAATCCATTCTTCTTGACACTTTTGCTGTTGTAGAAGGTAAAATCAATGATACACACCTGCCAAAACATTTCCAGTGTGATCACCTTATCTATGACATAGGCTAGGAGTAGGAAAGGTTGACTAGTAAAGCCCCGCATCCAGATAATCATGAAATCCTTACCTAAGAACCAGTCACAGGCGGGAGTAAAAATTTGTATATATTCGGTCTGCTCCTTGTCAAACCAAATTATGTCACCCTTTTTTATTAAATCATGCAAGATTGGAGTTATGAAATAGTCTGAAAATGCATAATAATCGAATGATGTGGAAAGAAAAGGAAATCACGTGGACACCGACTTCCTCTTACCCAGCTCATCAAAAATTGATAATTGAAAATATCGGGAAAAGAAATTAGGGTTTTGATGTAGAAACATGTGAACCAAGAAAGAAAGAAACCTAAATTTTTCCTCTATTGGATAATTCTTTATTTTTCATATCATTTCCTCTACCATAAACTAAGAAAAATCATACCGGAAGGTATCATGCTGCTTGCAAAATTGGAATTCCGGTCCCAGTTGAAAAGTTTCCACCATCTCATCAGAGTTTCAGCCGCACACAAAAGCTAGCATTGACATGGCATCCTTTAGATCCTTGTTTAACGCACTGCGTGGTAGTGAAATACTTGGTAGTTTAGTGGCTAAGTCACCTTTTTGACCAGTCTCCTCCAACAAGAACTCTAAATTCTTTTTCATCTCCCTCCATGTTTTCTCTCCTTTTCTAGGGTAAAAGGACTCAATGTTCTTTCCTCTTTTACTTGGGTCTAGGATGCATAGCATACATGCCAGATGGCCTGTGGGCTGATGTGAACCCTTAATTTTTGGCCCTCGATGTAGTGGGTGTTAGGGTTATAACACTGGATGGCAGCGTAAACTATCTCCGAGCAGTAGTGCATAGCGGGACCATGTATTGAGAAAGACCACTATACCAAATTTTCTTTGCTGTAGATTTGTCTGCCTTTGGTTCCACCAACCTTGCATAGACTGCTTCTCTTAAGGACTTAGGGTTTTTTTTGAGCCATGAATCATAGATATTATCGCATTTTTCTTCAACCCTTTTTCTAGTTTCTACAATCTTTGGGCCTTTTCAACTCTTTTGTATAGGCCCTCTTTGGCCTGCTGGGTATACTAGGTGTAGCATACACCAAATTCTCATAGAAATATACATATTCAGATGACCGTATGGCTATAAACAACTCTTGGATAATTTCTTCTTACATTCACTGAGATGAAATCTTTGACATTTTTCTTTGGATGAAGACCTCTGCAAGTTCCTAGCTCTACAATTTTCCTTAGCTCCAGATACACAAAAGAAGAACAACTCTACACCTTTAGCTTTCGTATTTGTGAAATGACTTTGAATTATTAAACCTTTTTATGCAATATTTGATAATCTTTCCTCAAGGTGGTAGATGAAAGCATTCCTTTTGCATTTAATTCGGCATGTACCATTAATTTTGCAATTCATGCAAAATAAACTACTTGCCATTTTGAGGTAGTAGGAGTTCATTATTGCATTCAACAATCATGTGATATGTTGTGATTCCCTTGGAACTTAAGCTAAAAAATTTCTTTCTACCCTTGTGTTAGTATTCTTTGGTAATTAATATCCTGGCCAGAATGATTATGCCAAAGCAAATGATCACAACCTAAAAAGATATGAATATTTCCTTAGGCTCTAGGAAACACTTGTGAGATGACACAATAGCCTACGGTCATGCCACTTATTGTCGATGAGTGCCACCTTTTTAAAGCTAATTAATTAACTCCTATTAATCTAGCACACATTGAGCCATACCTCTATAGATGCAACTGGCTCTAAAATGTGAGCAAACGTAGGTATGCCTTTCAAGTTGGCAACTAGCTTTTATCACGTTTTCTCGAAATGGATTGGCATGGATCTTGTCATTTTTTTCAATAAATAGGCTGAGAAGTAGTGAGGAAATCATATTTAGCATTTGAGCTGTGATAGGTTGGTAGTAGAGTTTTAAGCAAGTCCTCTGATAGGTTAGGTGATAGGTAAATCTTAGCATTGGGTCAAAAGCATAGGAATAGTCTCAGAATCATGGACACTCCAATTTGTTTAACCTTGTATAAGTCCCAGATAGTGTTTCTAGGGGAGGTTTCTACTAGGATGCTGAAATAGATAACCAAGAATAAGCATTCCTTGGTCCTGATAGCCATAAAATGGGTTCTGGGTAAAGACTACATAGAGTATGAGGACAAGTATCGAGTGAACACTGATATATGTTCCCACTTCATGGCATCTATGTTAGACATCAATGTCCCCAAGCCTCTCATCTTGAAACTTGTCAAAGAAATGTTTCCCAACAAGTACTTGAATGGCCTTGGTGAGGTTTTCACTCATGTCACATATGGAGTAGGTCTTCCGTCAGCCAGTGACCTCTGTTGCTTTATCGAGGAAAAAGTTGTAGTCATTTGGCTGTCATTTCTTAGTGGATTCCACCTTCAGACACAGTGAGTATCAACAAAGGGTTACCCAAGCCTTGCATTTCCTATTCCATAGTTACAACATGATACATTTCTATGATGTAGATTGGTATACTGACTTCAAGAACTTGGTATTTCCCTTCCTAATGGAAATTGTGCCAAATGATGCTACCTCTGCTACCAAAGAACCTACTGACAAGGAAGAGGTGGATGCTACCATTGGATGAAAACCCCTTTCTACTCCCCCCAAAAAAAATGTCTCCCTATTTTCTCTATTTCCCATTTTTCCCACACGACCTGCCTAATAATTTGTATATAGCCTAAAAAATGGCTATCATATTGCATATATAATAGCTTGAATACTTGTATATTTTTGGATTATGGCTTCCCCATCCATTTTTTCAATGTAAAGAATATATATAAATAGATATATATCTTTTAAAAGAAAATCCATGCTCTTTCCTTTATTCTGCATTTTAGTTTTATGGGCTATAAAAATTTTATTCTATATTTCAGTTTTATGAGCTCTTTTATAGCATATGTGTTATTTCTTTGCACATGGGTTTGTTTCATGTAAATCAATCTTGATATTCCACCCTTAGTAATAATGGGTTAATTCTGTAAAAGAACAAACCAATTTTGAAAAAGACTGGCCAAAGAAAGGAAAATAAAAAGAAAGCATATTCACATATGTACAAAAAGAGAACTTAGTACCTAATGGAACAGCTTGAGATGAATCCCATTAACTATGATTCCTAAGGATTCTTATTCCATATTTTCTAGCTCAAAAGTGTTATGTTCTTTGCACCGAATGGTTTTAAAGGGTCCCTCCCATATGCTATCAAATTTACTATGTTGACCTACCTTAGCAGCCCTTTTATCATACTTTAGTACTAGGTCTCCGCATTTTAGACCTTGGTCGGAAGCCTTCTTGTCAAACCATTACTTGAGAAATTGTTGATGGTTTGTGATGGCTATTAGGGATTTTTCCTTTTTTTCCTATACTTTTAACAATTCAGCAAACCAAACTTCCATGGTGCCATTTTGTTCTATCTCGAGAGATTTCATCAATTGGAGTGCCAAAATCTCCATAGATATAGGTAACATCGCCTCTTTCCTGTATACCAACTCATAAGGAAAATTCTTAAGGACTTGCTTAGGAGTTATGCATTTTTCCCAGTGCTGCTCGAAGATTTTTATTCCATTCCCTCTAGTTTTCGGAACCAATTATTTTAATGAGTCGAACTAGGCTCTTATTTGTTGACTCTGCTAGGTCGTTTCCTTGTGAGTAATAATTTGATGATGTCTTGAGAAATATGCCATTCGTTAATGCAAAGTGACATACCTTTGTGCCTAAGAAAGCTCCAACATTATCTGAAATGATAGTCTTCAGAGGACCGAACCTTGTCACTAACTCTTTGAGGAAATCTACAATCTATGTTTCTATTGTGCTCTTAAGCATAACAACATCTGTCCATCTTGTGAAGTAATCCGTGGTGATCATAATCCACTTTTTTCCAACACTGGAAGCTAGGTTAATAATTTAAATGAAGTCTAGACCCCATTGTGCAAACAGTTCATCTTCCACTATGGGTTTGAGGGGCATTTCAGAATTCTTCCTTCTGTTAGTAAAGAACTGGCATTTTTTGCAAGATTTTACCAAAGAGTGAGAGTCATTAAAAAGTGTAGGCCAATAGTAACTAATACACATGATTTTAATAGCGGCAGTCTTAGCAGAGAAATGTCTACCCGTAGCACTATTGTGGAATGCGTCGAGGATCCTCTTTGCTTGTTCTGAAGTAATGCATCGCAGAAGAACACCATTGAAATTCCTTTTGAAAAGGATTCCCTCTACTAGCATATATCCACAATTTTGCAATCGGTAGTATCTCCTTTTTTGAGATGAGAGAACTAGGGGATATTTCAAGTTTGCATGAACCTAATGCAGAGCAAAGAGGAAGAAAACAACTTACTTAATTCCAATTAACAAAACTCAAACATCCTTTGTTTGTTTTCTCATCACAAGATCACATGAATCACATAATCACTTTTCCAAAATATCTATAGAACCTTCAAAATTATTTTACCATCTTTAATTTTACAAATTCAAGCCAAATATACTGCCTCACAACTATCTTTTATCAAATTTATCAATTCTTGCATCTAAGACTCAAACCTTAGCATCATGGCTAAATCAGGTGTAAATTTCAAACCGAATTGAATCTCCAAAACATAAATACATTTTTGAGTACCCATTTTGTTCATTAAAAACATATATCATTTTTAGGTACACTTGTTTTGGAACACATGCTTGCTGTCCAGATTTCTTTGCTATGAATTATGTTGAAATAAGTAGATATGCATGCAAACAGTCACCTATAAAGTTCACAAATCAACACATTAATCCAATTTATCTAGTGAGACTTTATAGGATATCATTATGGACATTTCCTCCAATTTTTAGGAAAATCCAACAGTTAAATTTTGAGAAACATGAATTTTACTGCAAACTATTACCCTAGATCAGAATTTAGATTGTATTTACAAAAATTAGCATAACTTCTTTAAAAATGAACCAATCTACATGAAAAAAATTGGAAATGGAAGGTGATTGTTCCCACTAACACCTAAAAACATTTATTCCATCATTTGATGCTGTAAAAATCCATACAAAGTCTAGAAATAGTCAATTTTCTAGAAAATGTGCATAAAAACAGAGTTTTTTCATTATTTTTTTCAAGGTATCAATCACCAACGACCAAGTAAGGAGTTCAAAAGCCTTTTTAAAGGAATTTACATCAGTTTCTAACTGTTTTTAAACTTCCCATTATTGAGTTGACTCTAATGACCTATTAATTCCTAATTGTTGCTTAATGCAACTTTTACATCTTTTACAAATTTGAGATTTTTGTTGACACTTTTACATTTTTCTACCAAATGTTTATCAAATGACTCTTGAAATGAATTCTAAAAATGGAAAATGGAATCATCTACAAAAGAGAACCATGGTGATGTGAAGGTACTCCTACACCAGAACCTCATATTCCTTTAGGGTCTGGGAGTAGAATGCCACTAGATGTTCCCCCTTTCCTTCATCATCTTTTTGGGTTAGGACGATAGTGATACTAGACTTGCTACTGAATGAATACATTATAAAATACTTAGATTAATCTGGATTAACTAGTACTAGAGCTATGGAAATAAATTTCTTGACCTTTTGGAAGGCTTGTCGAGCTTTGGTCGTCCACTTGAATGCCTAATCCTTCTTAAGCAATAGGGTTATCAGCTTAATTATCCCCAAAAAGTCAGAAATAAACTTGCTAACAAAATTTACTTTGCCTAGGAAGGACTGAACACCTTTCTTATTCACCAGAAGGGGAATTTCCTTGATAGCTTTCACCCATTCGGGGTCAATTGAAACCCCTTCCTTAGATACAACATGTCCTAACAAATTTCCTTGCAGTACTCTGAATACGCATTTCTTCGGATATAGGGAAACTCTGAACTCCTTGAACTTTTGAAAAACTAATTCTAAGTGATCAAAATGATCATCCTTAGATTTAGAGAACATAGTAAGATCATCTAAATAAATTAGAATAAACTTATTGATTACTTCAGTGAATGTGATGTCCATTTCCCACTGGAATGTTACCCTTGCATTGGATAAACCAAAAGGAGTTTCAACATATGCAAGTGTTTCCCACTTTGTGGTGAATGTAGTCTTGTGCTGATCCTGTTCCTTAAATTGGATTTGATTATAGCCAGAGAAACTGTCCAATAGAGAAAACATTTACGATCCTGCAACCATTTGTAATATTGACTCCACAGAAGGTAGTGGATAGTGATCCTTCAAAGATGCTCTATTTAAGTCTCAGAAGTCCACACAAAAATGGATATCTCCATTCTTCTTTCAGACTGGGACTAGATTAGATACCTACCTGTACTATGCTTGATTTGGAAAACAATGCACGATTCAATGAGCTTAGTTAGCTCTTGTGCCATTAGTGCTTCAATTTTATGGTTGACTGGCCTCTATTTTTGTTCGACTAGTTTTGCACCTTTTGTTAGCTCAATAGTGTGTCAAATGATATCAGGATCATACCCCTCCAGATCATCATAGGACTAGGCCACTACTCCATATTTTTCATAGAAACTGATGAGTCTTTCTTTATCATGTTGCAGGAAATTTTTCTTGACTCGAAGATTCCTACCATCAGAGACCTGAAGGTCCACATAATCACTTTTGTCTACTATGAACTTCCATTTATCATTTTGGGCATCATCAAAATCAATTTTTTTTTTATAGTAAAAAATCCTTTTAGAAGTTTATTAGATTTGAGCTACATAATTTCTCCTTCATAAGCTTCGACAATATTTGGTTGAAGTTGATCGACCCCTTGAGTGCTAGATAAATGAGACGATGTGTTCATCACTTTCAAAAACTTGCCAACTCTAATCATTGTTGGGGATCGCTGGTTGGACTAGTACTCATATTGAATGTTCATTATATATAAGGTTAGAGATAGGATCAAACTGAGCACCGATCATGGCATTGCAATCTGCATTGCTCTTTTGTCCTCGGGGAATAGTCTTGATGTTGAAAGCTTCAAAACCATCAATCAGATCCTAGAATCGATGCCGATAGGATCTCATGCAGACATTCCTTTCCATAGAAACTCCTCAGACTTGGTTGACTACTAGTTCAAAATCTTTGAACACCATTAATTGCTTAATGCCCATTTATTCTACAAGGCTTAAACCTTGAACTAATCCTTCATACTCAGCCTAATTTTTTGAATAGGTGAAATGAAAATGGAAAGACCTTAACAATTTTTCATTTTGTGGGGATATTAGATATATCCCCACTCTAGCACCCACTTTTCTTCTTTCTCCATCAAAGTACAGTGTCCATAGCTCATTTTCTTAGCTACGTTTAGATTCTTTGGCAACCTTCGGAAGCACTTGGTCTTCATCATAAATTACATAGGTGCCCAATCTTGTAGCATGATAATTTCCAAAAGGATCATTGTCCATTTGTTCACTCAACAAAGCATCTTCTTTTTCATTCCAGTCTCCGCTCACCTTTTCTCCCTCCAGTAATTCAACACAATACATTTCTTGCTTGGTGATAGAGGTATGTGTAGCTCAAAATTTGATCAATGCTTCATCTGCTACATGTTTAGAATGTAAAGCCTCTATTTCTCTCTTCATTTTTGCACCATGCTTGGTCCTGAGTATTAGATATGACCAATCCAAGGATAGGTATCTACCTACCTTTAAAGTAAATTCTCAGGATAGACAGAGACAAAATATAGGAGGAACATCTATGATCACACTATCTTGTGGCATCGTGATACTATGACAAGAAAATAGAGTTAAAGGAAGCACTTTGATGACACCTACAATTTCAACTTTGTTCCTATCAAGCTGCATTACCCCCTTTTTCATAGATTCATAGCTTAGTTCTATAGCTCTGGCTATCTGTTTAGGCATAACCATGGTACTAGCGCTAGAATGAATCATAGCATTATGCAATAACTTCTTTCCTATAATGAGAGTCAAGAAGAAGGGTTGGGGTTTTAACTTATCCCTAACCTCGGCAAGGGATTCCTTTGTGTTTTTGTAAGGACTTTAGCCAATAGTATTTGATTGACAACCTCTACATTGGAAAACTACTCTGTTGGCCCTATATTTACCTCTTCTTGAAGAACCCTCTGTAATAGCATCTCTTGCTTTGGGATAGCTAGAATTTCTCATAGAGAGACATTAGTGGATGATTTCTTCAATTTTTCTACCACAATAAAAGGTTACAAGGTCAGAGGTATTTTCTCCTTGGTTCTTGCTATAATAATTTCCTTCTGTGGTTGGGATGGTAGCAGTGCAGTAGAAGTACTAGGAATCTAATCGGAAACACCTTTGAGTTGTGGGCTTCCTAGATGAGGAACAACTAACTCACCGACAAATATCCTCTTTGAGTGCATGTTATAATCATACTGTAAGTTGCAGTGTTTTGGATATGAATATGTCATTAGCAAACATTGTTTCTTCTTCCTCCATCTAGGAGAAAAGTGCGTGATCGAGAGCAATATTAGATTCTTGTTCTAAAGACATTCCTTGCATTTGTGTGGTAAAAACCACACTCTCCATTTGTGGTGAGGCATATATATAACTGCTCAGGGGTGGTGATCTTGAAATAAAAAAAGAGTACACTGGGGATGTATTATAGTGCCATTTCTAAAATTTCTTAACATTTCATAATCTATAACATCAATTTTCCACATGAGCTCCATGAAATCCAACCTATCTGATACATACCAGGGTAGACAATGAGGTGTCAGTTTAGCTTCATAAGCCCTAATCAAAGTGTTCTCAGAATGTAGAAACCAGTCAACCTAATTATGTGTTGTTTTAGAGCTTGCTACATCCTTTGGGCACATTAGACTTATGATTTCTAGAGAAAGTATAAATCTAGGTGCTACACCCAATGACTCTAAGATACCATATCTTACAACATTGGAAAACAAGTTGTAGTTGGAGTTGGAGCAATCTTGATCCCAAATGTATGTCCACATTTGTACAGGGATATCATTATTCTCACTGTCTTGGAATTTTAGATTTAATTTCCTTTTCCACTCATAATCTCCTTCTCTTAAGAGCATATGCATCAATAAAGAGTAATGGGGAAAATATAGAGGGAGCACTTCCTTTTTCAATTTGATTAAATCTTCATTCATTTGTTCAACAAAAAAGCTACCATAATCAAAACTAGTGTTTCAATTATATTCTTGTATATCTTCCACTCACCAGTAAATCAAGAACTATCCTAACTTCAATATTGTGAGCCAGTACTTAATTTAAACAATAATAAGTGTTTTTGAAATAATATTCAAATTCCTCACACTCAAAAGGATCAACTTCCTTAGTATTAAATCTTTCCTTTCTCCTTCTGTGTCATACAAGTAGTACTTCTTTGAATGCACATTTTATCTTTTCATATTCAACATACAAGTCAACTCATCTAAACTTTGTAGTGTAATTGGGATTTAACCCATATACATCTATCATCTTATCCTTTGTCACCTCCATAATTATATCACCATTCTCACTCTTGATTGTCATGTCAGTAGGGTCATAATGCCTTCTTAGCTCCATCATTAAATCAACTTATACAAACACATTTGGAACCACCAACCTTCCAAGGTTGAACCCTCATAAATAGCATGCAGGATTACTAGAATTTCAACTATTGAGAGCATATCATAACAATTTCTATCCACTTTGGTGTTGGGAATTTTCACTAATTTCACCAACATTATCAATTAACCTAGTGGTCATAACTTTTCTTGTGGTCCTTTTACCAATTCGTGACCCTCCTTCTTTGACACCTCCATAGGCCTCTTGCATAAATGTTTCTATTTCTTTCTTTTCACTTCTAGACCTAGTGGACATTGTAGGAGTACTTGGAAAAGGTTTAGGAATAGTCATTGGCTTAGGCTTAATTTCAGCTAGAGAATGCTAAGTTTTAAGTCTTTTAACCCTCTTCTATTTTGGTTTCCTTTCCATTCTAACACTAGATTCATTGGGCTCTAGGTCACTCATGTTTGTAATGCAAATGGAACCTATGTTTTACAATTTCTTACGGCCAAATAAAACCCTTCACAATTATGACAAGACAAAACACTACTATTGAATAAGACACCTTTCTTCACAATTTTGACAGTGCTCAATTACCAAATTGATTCTACCATAAATGAATAAATTGCTAATTCTTCCAATTTTCCTACCAACTTTCCAGGGTATTCACTTCACTACTTCAATTAGGAGATATTAGTGTCTCTTACTCCAGTGAAAGCAGTGCCACTCTAGTTGCTAATAACTTCTAGAGATTTCCTTGCAAATTCTTTTGTTTCTGGTATTCTTTCCACTAGCCAACGAATTATGATGCATGATAAACCAGATATCTACTTTCTGCTATGGCTGAGAAGTGAGCGTGCCACCATTAATAGTTGATAGTAAGCTCTTATGAGTGAATTGATAATTATCCATTCAGTTTTAAACCTTGATCGTTTATCCTTCAACTTTAAAATTATAACAATGGTTATTGATCTACCTTGCCACTTTCTCTTTTTCTTTATACGAAATCCTCAAGATTTCACCACATTTCCTTTTTCATGTAGTGGTTATCACTATTCACTAATTTACTTCATTCTCATCCATATTTATTAGCAATGCAAGTGTTTTGTGTGATAAAATCTCAGCCCTTAGATCCATGACCAATTTCTTGATCATGTTCATCTCCATTGCTCCTTGCTATTTCAACTTTTTACCTTGGCTCTTATCAGTGACAAGAGATGAAAGCACTATATCTTGACACATATACCTACATAAACAATCAATGGCACAAAAAGATATCACAAATAATATGTTATCAGGTTAGTGAGAGAAACCTTTTTAAAATGAACCACATCGCTCATTGCTAATTCTCCTCATAAGGTTTGCAAGAAATTAGCAATGAGATATTATTCTAATATTTTTACATATTGTATATCACTAAGCAAAAAATTAGTGCTCAAAACAAATATGTGAGATGTGATGCAATTGGAAACTCATCTCCTTGCTTCTTTCTAATTTAAAACAATCTCTTCATAACACATTTTCAATAAGCAATGAAAATATGATCATAAAGCCAGAGGCCATTGCTAATCACTATTACAAATTTAAGAATTTAGAAATAATTAGCAATAAGCAATCCCTTAAGAACCTCACTCATTTCTATTTTCAATAAGAAGTTTGTTATCAATAGTTTCGCACCCTACCGAACATAGTATTCAGCAAACTACTGAAACATGGAAACCTCTTTCAGATGTGGGTGATCTACATGAAAGAGGAATCTCCAGAGTGAGCTGGTTCTCCGAATGATGAATTCAATTCTAAAACAGCTTCTGAGGAAAGGGATGAAGAATAATTGAACATAAAACCTATTTCTAAAAGATGATTCACCAAACTTATAAGAATTCAGACCTAACCACTCATAACAACTTCTCTATTGCAGTAATCCTCACAATCTCATTGGCACATATCCCATTAGTGATTTGCATGAAGATATGGAAAACAAATACAACATGCAACCTAAAACATGAAATTCTGAAACACAACCTATAATAGCAAGACATAAAAGGATTCCAATTTGAAAAAAATAGGTATATCAGATTGCCATTACAAAATTTGAGAAAAAAAATAAGGAGAAATTTGCTGCTCTATTAAAACTGGAAGAGTGTCAATCTGTCCAAACTAAGTATCAAAAGGTTTACAAGCTCCCCAAAATGAGTAAGGGCAAGAAACTCCGATCTAAACTCCTAAGAATGGAGAGTTGAAAGACTAGATCTATAAAAAGAACTCTCAAGGAAACCCTAATTCGAGCTCAAAAAAAGCTCAAGGAAAAAAGGCTTCAAACAAACTCAAAAAATTGCTTAAAAGCAGAAAAAAGCACAATCCTTTTATCACGAACCTGTCAAGCCTCTAAAAATAGGCTAAATCTGCTTTAAAAGAACAAAAACACCTTATCTCTCCAAGACAAGTCTGAAATCCGACCAAGAAGAAAATTCAGTCAAAGATCTGCTAAAAATAGCAAGAAAACATAAAGCAATTTATAGAATATCACTTTATGATTCCTCTTTTACAAGATGTAGATTTTTACAATTTGCCTTATTTTTTGCAATTTAAAGATTGTAAATCTTTTTAAAAAAGAAAGAATCACCCTTATTTCTCCATTACAATAATTGATTTTTCTGAAAAATCATAAAAACACATTACATAATCTTCTTCTTATCAGAACTTCTCATTGATTTCTCATAAAACCAATTAAAATGAGAAACCCTAAAAATATGGCACTAAGCATAAGGAATTCATAAATCTCCCCTAATTGCCTCTTCATTTAAAAAAATACCCTAAGGCATAAACCCATACTTCTCTAAGGCAAAACAATAAGTCTTCAATACCTAAGACATCACCCTAGCATAGAATTTCAGCCTTACATAATCATTGATTTAGACTTAGGTTTGAATAAATCATAAGGAAAGCATTATGGGTTCGACCACCATTTGATATTAAACATGTGCATTTTGAATGAACATTCTGGAACCTCATAAGGCTCGAATTAGGGCTTTGATCAAAACAGGGTCAAACCCTAATTATCATCATTTCACACTCGTGACTTGAGAAGAAGGAAACTCTGTCTAAAAGGAAAGTGTCACCATGATGGTGTAGGATTCAAGCTCGTGTGCTTCAGTAATCTTCCTATGCCCTCTAGCTAACCAAAAATTCAGTGGGTAAGTCTGACTTCAAAGTATTGAAGCTCTTTCCACTTCTTATTTGAACACCAAAAAGTGATAATGTCACGGCCTACATGAGTTTGTTTTTTGATTTTGATCTTTCCTTTCCTCCTCCATGCCATCATGAGTTTGAGCTTGACTTCTACAGTCAATTCCATGAAAGCTTCAACTTGTGCTCTTATTCTCCTTCACTGTGCAGAGGTAAGCTTTATTTAATAGTTTTTGTCACCTTTATTTTTCCCTTGAGGCCATGATGCACACACTCTAATTTCTCTTCATATTGCATTTCCTGTGACTTCATCTACTACTGTGTAAGTTTGACCTTCATTGTAGTCTCAACCCTCAAATTTTGGATGCTTAGTGAAGCTTCTGGCCGCGCCGAGAGCACCCAATTCCTACCTTGAACTGGTAATCCTTTTGCTTTGTAGAAACCCTAAAAAGCTCTCTTTATTTCATGAACCTCTAGCCAGGTTCAGGCGGTGCCAAAAGAGCACTATAAGAAACAATTTCTTGACTTTCGGGCTTCACCCAGAACAGTAAATTTCCATTATGTCGATCTAATAATATTTCTGCATATGGGTACTAAAGAAATTTTAATAAATCTACATTACCCTCCTTTTGCATTTCGACTAAAATCTGGGAGCTCGCATTTATTGTATATTCTTTCCTTTTAAATCAAGATCTCACATGTGTATTTTTGTAGCTATCTCCTTTGCATTTTGAAGCCGAACTAAAGATGGGTACTCAAATTTTTTTAAGGAAATTGCATTTTCTGTATTTTGAGAATAAACCCACATGTGGGTATTAAAAATTGGAAACTAAACTGCATTTCATTGCTTTTCCCTGCTGTCTCTTTTGTGGTTGTTATGAAAATCATATGACAACTGAAATCCTTCTACCTTGAGGCTCGAGCCAGTACATAAATTTGCATATTTGTAATTATACTACTGTTTTATGCAAAAACCACATGGGTGTCATTTATTATCATGTTTTCTATCCTTCTAAAGCTTGACCATTAATTTGAGAGCTCAACCCTTGGTTTCTAAGAAATTCATGAATCTATGGTTTCTGTCTTATGAGTGTCACTATAACTTACCATCATCATGGAGACCTCTTCTAGAGAGCTTGTGTTTTACCGAAATCTCATGCTTTCACTCCTATCACCAAGACATTGTGCTTTCGGGGAGACCTCTTTTAGATAAAAAGGTTATACCGAAAATCTTTATTATTGTTTTTTCCTGCACTTTTGAAGCTAACCCTGAAATGGGTACTCGAGACCTTTAAGAGAAAGTCCATTTTTCTATATCTGATGCTAACTAAAAATGGGTCTTTGGAACTATTATAAAAAAAATGCATTTCCTCTCCTCTGAAGCTTGACCTAGCTCGAAAAACTATATATCTTGTGATTTACTTCTGTTTTGGTTAAACACTCATTTGAAGGCAGTTGGAAAAAATGAAGAAACTACTATTCCTCGTATGGCTCAAGCTAGAAATAAACAATGGCCTATTCCACACTTCTAAAACAAAACAATTTCATGGATATTTGTCTTTATTTTTAAACCTCCTTGCTACTTGCTTTAATATGCTTTCAGAAATATGAAAAGAACTTGATTGGAACAATGAGAATCTGTGTGCTTGCTCACATCCATCTGACTCATATACCTAGTTTTCAATCTTGGCATTTCTGTAACTTTCTTTGATAGTTATAATACTTGAGCTCAAATAATAGAATTGTCATTGACATGTAGCTATAAACTATCCTTAAAAAGAACATCCAGCCTTCATTCTAAGAAATAAAATGTTTGTGCCTTCCTTGACAGTCTATGAAGATTACTAGCTCAATACTTCAACCCCCCGTGTATATTGTATGCACAAATAGCAATGTCTCTTTTAACCCTAACACAACAGCCTTCACTTTCTATATTCAAATTCTATAGAGGTTTTACCTTTTTTCTTTTGGATTGAAACATTGCATATGTACAAACCTCCTCAACTCACCAGTTTATATGTATAACTAGTAACTCAGAATCATTCTGCAACGAAAACTTATTCCTCCAATATTATTCTGGGATGATCTCCTTGTTATTACTGTTGATAATGCAATATTTATTTACCATTCAACTCAGAACTAGAGATTCATTCAACACTTCAAATACACTATTTGTGTCTGTTCTTATAAGAAACATGGTACTCTTCATGAATTTTTATATTTCACTGCACAAACTGCTCTCAGAAACTGTTCTCTTTGATTATGAAAATTCAAACAAAACATTAAGGCATATGTATGCCTGTTCACTATCCAAAAGAGAAATAATGAATTGAAACTCACATGACATATGATTATAATCAACACAGAAAATGAAGTGATTCAGCAATTTTTGATGCAAATGCAATCTGTTAAATTCCTTAAGTGAACTAAACTCACCGTTCACCTCTAGCCTTTAGAAAGCAACCCTGATCATTATGAATGAACAGTTGGTCTGGTTGCTTGATGGATAACTTTTTTTTACACTTCAATTGTATTCCATTTCATTCCATGTATATAATGAAGTATCTTTTAAAATCAGCCCATTTAATGAATAGGGCAGCATGCCGACTCTACCCTTGTGGGAGCCCGCTTTACTCCACATGCTTGGTCTTCAAATAATGTTCAGCTTCATGAATTTACCTATACCTGCACAAGGAAACAAACATTATTAGCATAAAAAATAGAACATGTTGATTATGATGTTGATACTTCTCCTTCAGCTCACTTCTTTCATACTGCATTTGATTGATTGTTTCAATGCATTGCTAATAGTATGTTGTACTATTGTCGGTGCATCATATAGGTTACATCATAGTCGGAGCCACTGAAACCCCTCTTTTTCTCTTATAGTTTGACGAAGCTCGAGACAATGAAGTGCACCATTCAAAATCAAGCATCGATAATCAGGCAATGATGACTATGTTGCCACTTATATGTTTTACCTTTCACATCTTCAGTAGTGCAATGTGTTATTAGAAATGTGTTGTCAGAGTCATAGTTACATCCATGGATTGTGTGGATCTTTGATTTCAATTTTGCTTTATCAGTTGAAAATAAAATGCATTTTATGCAATGTTGTAATACTATTCTGATTGTGAAATCAAATGAAGCCTTGTAAAAATATGAGTTCTTTTTTGAAAGGAATAAAAGCATCTGAAATGCTATTTTGCACGTACTCAATTCTGTCTCTCTTTTAAATCTGCAACTTCTGAATGGCACTCTACAACTCCACCTTACTAAAATGCATAACTAATATTCAATGCATAATGATAATGATGCGAAACTGCATTCAAACATGACACTGCAATTCTACCTAATGTGAAATAACAATTAGCCAGCTCCTCCATTTGAGCTAAGGTGAAAAATATGTAACATTTTGGTGATTTCCACTATATGCTTGGCTGCTAAGCATAGATCAATGGCCTTTAAAACAATTCATTGGGTGCGGAGTCAAATTTTCCCCTTGTTGTGAACTCAGAAAGCATGAACAACAACACTCCAAACAATATTACAAAGAAAGCAAAACAAAACTGAAAGCAAACTAACAGGCCCTGGTGGCCAACAAAACAATGCATAGTAGTGCTTAGAGAAAGAAAACTACTGAACTCAAATGAAATGTGTGAAATGTACTTATTTGCAAACTACTCTACCTAACAATGAGATAACTTATCTTAAAGGCAGTGTTTGAGGTGGATCCCATTCACTGGGATAGACAGCACCTCACCAGTCATCTTGGAAAGTTGGAATGTGTTGTGTTCCTTGCATTCCATAATCACATAAGGCCCATCCCATATTGCATTGAACTTGGAATGTCATCCAGGTCTTCTTTTAAATTCATTCCACTTAAAGACTAGATCTCCAACAATGAAATCACGAGGCTTCGCCCTCTTGTCAAAAGTATTCTTCATTTGAGCTTGATGTATTTCTAGCTGTCTCAGAGCTTCTTTTCTGGTTTCTTCAAGCTCAACCAGCTATGCAAACCTCACTTCAAGAGGTTGTTCATTTAGCAACTCCAGTTCTTTAACATAACTCAATGTTGGTAACTCAATTGAAATAAGCAACTTAGCCTCTCTGCCATAAGTCAAAACAAAAGGTGAACAACTAGTGGCTCTTTTAGGAGTTATTCTGTCAGCCCAAAGGGCTAGCTTCAGCTTTTCATGCCATGTTCTATGGTTATCTTCAATAGTCTTCTTGATTATTTGAATCAGATTCTTATTTGTGGATTCCGCTTGGCCATTACCTTACCGATAATAATTTGATGAAGTGTTCAGATAGATGTTATTTCTGATAGACCAATCTGAAATCTTTAATTAGATGAAAGCTAAACCGTTATCTGAAATGATTGAATCTGGGATGCCAAATCTCGAGATGAGATCTTGATAAAAATTAAGTACTGAAGTCTCGTTTGCTTCCTTTAAAGCAACAACTTTGGTCCACTTTGTAAAATAATATGTGGTAGTAAGAATCCAGTTATGACCTACACTCGAAGGCGGGTTTATAGGGCCGATGAAATCCAAGCCCCATTTAGCAAAGGGTTGTTCTACCTGAATCAGGTGCAGCGGCAGCGGTGCAAGCCTCTGTTTACCAGCAAATAATGCACATTTCTCACATTTTCTGACCCATGCAATAGCATCTTTAAATAGATTTGGCCAATAATAACCAGCTCTCATAATTGTCAGAGTTGTTCTTGCAGCAAAGTGACCTCCAAAAGTTCCATCATGAAACTCTGCCAGTAGCTTGTCAACTTGATTAGGCTAAATGTAACGTAACAAAACACCTTGGAAATCTCTTCTCTAGAGAATTCCATCAATAACTGCATAAGGGATGGCTTGTAATCTATAGCACCTTCTTTTTTCTCTATCCAAGTCTTCGGGGCATTTGCCAGTTTGCAGATAATGTATCATCTACTGCAACCATGTAACAAGAGGTGCTTGAATAGCACTTAATACATCATTATTTAATACCATTTCTATATTTGTAGCCTCTTTTAAACTACTATTTTCACTTCCAGCAATTTTATCGCACAAAACTTTGCCTCTAACAAGCTTGGTTACTTTTATATCAACATCGAATTACATTACTTTAGTGATCCAACTAGCACGCTTATTATTAATATCTTTATTAAGCAGGAAATCCTTGACAGTTGAATGAGCCACTAATAAATGAACCTTGTTGTTGGAAAACATGTGTCTAAATTTCTTCAAGCTTCTTACAATAGCAAAAAAATGTTTCTCCACAAAAGAGTACTTTACCTCATAATCGTGCAAAACTTGGCTGAAAAACGCAACAGGCTGTTCTAAGCCTTCCTTGTTTTGATGGCATAACATGGCTGAAATTATATCCACTCCTCCAAAAGCATACAAAATGAAATCTTTGTCAAAGTTTAGATTAATGAGAGTATGAGTGGCTGTGAGCGCCTCTTTGATCTGCTCGAAGCTCCTCTTGCCTTCCTTGGTCCAACTGAATGGCATGCTCTTCTTCAGCATAGAAGTGAGAGGTTGTAGAAAAGCTGCGATATTTGGTATAAACCTCCTTACAAAATTTATTCTCCCAAGAAATCTTTGCAAGCCTTTCTTATGGGCTGGTAATGGCAATTTGAGAATTGCAGAAACTCTTTTAGGATCGATTGAAATACCTTGCTTTGAGACAATGTGCCCTAACAACTTTCCCTCATGCACTTAAAATATACACTTCTTTAGATTGAGAGACACTCCGAACTCTCTGCACCTCTGAAAAATCTGTTCCAAGTGATCCAAGTGTTCATTAGCATTCCTGGAAAAAATAGTAATATCATCTAAATATACCAGAACAAACTTGTTCATAAGGCTATGAAAGGCCATATCCATAGCACGCTGAAATGTTGCTCCAACATTTGATAAGTTGAAAGGCATCTTCTTGTAGGCCATCGTGCCCCACTTGGTTGTGAATGCTATCTTAAACTGATCCTCTTGTTTAACCAGAATCTGGTTATAACCTGAGTAGCCATCTAACAAAGAAAATCTGTCAAAACTGTTGGTGTAATTAATTAATTAATTATTACACTAGCATAAGTTAACTTAGGTCTTGCATTTAATTAATTAAGTCCAAGGTTGAATTATTAGATAAATCATTTAATAAATGGGATAATATTCCCTTTCCTAGTTCATGGGATAAGATTCCTTCTAGAACTTATCTCATCATTTAATGATCATCACCATAGGGTTCACATGTTGTCACATGTTGTTAGATTTTAACACTTGGAAACATCTCATGCATATTAGGGTTTGCCTCTTGCCTATTTAATCAGGCATCTTGTTCATTTGTAATATATCATATCAATAGAATCTTCAATCAAGCATTCCATTGTTGCAACACTTCTTTTGTGGTTGATTATCTTTCATGGCTAAATCAGGGGCTGTGCAATCCATCATCTCAATATGGTATCAGAGCTAGTCCATTGAAACATCAACCCTAGATCAAGGAAGTTTGGAGTGCAAGATTCAAGCAGGCTTAGGGTTTTATGTTACAGGCTAATTGGTTCTACCTGGGAGCCAAGCTATTTTCTGGTGTAGATCAGGCCCTCTCCGACCTCTCCATTGCGTCCAGAAGGCCTCAAAACCCATAGATCGCTTGTTCATTTGCCAAAATCGGAGTAGATTCAACTAGGAGCTTTGAGGTATAATCTAGGGTTTGCATTTTTTGTACAAATCCTTACATGTTTGCAGAAAAAAATCATCCTTGTAAGTCCTCCATCAAGGAATTTTTTTTTTAGAAAAATCAAAAAAATATTTGGCTATTTTTTGGGCAATTTTTTCTATAGTCTTGGCATAAATTTAATCTGCAATGTTCGACCTGCAATTAAAATATCTGGTCGGCAGAAATATTTTTTTCACAGGCTAAAGTTTCTTCATCGGTCAACATTCACATATTCTTATATCGGCATTTTGTTTTATTTTTTGAATTGCAATTTAATTGCAATATTCAAAAAATAAAAGCCCGTCGCTGGTCTGCGGACTCTGACACAAGCTTTTGTCACCTCTGCATCATAGTTGTCAGCCCATCCCACCAGCCACCGCCAGTCGGGTCTTCCCTTGACCGTTGAAGTCTCTGGCACTGACTACTGACATCCAGCTACCGGCCGTCCACATCACCTAGCGACCGCTTCCTCTACTCCGTCGAAGTCTGCAGCCCTCTGTCGACGCCCTTGGTTCTATCAGTGACCGGGGCTAACTCCATTCACTGAGCAGTGGCTTCTCCTCCTGGTCGCGCCACCAACGAGCCACTCTGACACCGCCCACTCAGTGGAGGTTTTTTTTAAACTGCTAGCGTAGCCTGCAGTCACATCAATGACCAAGGGCCAAATTTTTTTCCCTAGGGTGCTAAATTTTTACACCTATTTAGCCAACATCACATCAATCAAGCAATATTCTTCTGGAAGCCATATCTTCTACATACGGTATCAAAAATTTGCAAACGATATATTGTTGGAAAGGTATTTCTGTCAAATTTCTAGTGGTGTGCTTTGTTTTTCTAGATTCTACTCCTATAATTTTGTATTCTTAGTTGAAGTGGAAACCCTATTTTTTTGGGTTTAGAGGTTCTTTCTCGCTTTTCAGTTTGTTTCAGAAGAGTCACTTTAGTTGCTAGTTCATCAAATATCTGCATTCAAATTTTTTTGTCAAAAATATTTGTCTTGGTTTGTTGTTCTTCTCCAATGGTTGAAATAGGATTTGAGATCCTTACTCCTCACAATTATCATACACGAAAAGTCAGTATGCAGCGTATCCTTTGGTCAAAGGGACTTTGGTCCACCTTGAATGAGAATCAACCTCATCTTACCAGGGAATATGAGAAATTCTAGCATCAAACTAAGTGAAAAGAGGAAATGGGGCTCACTGCTATTCATGTATCTACCTCTTTGTTCTTACATATTGAGGGGTGCCACACTCCCAAGGAGGTTTGGGACAAGCTCAAGGATCTTTTTGGTTCAGTTAGTGATGTTCGAGCTTTACAATTGGAGGCAAAACTTTCCTCTCTTGTTGTTGATCAATTTCCTTCCATTGAAGACTACCTGGTAAGGTTTAAGTCTTTACGAGCTCAGCTTACAGGTTGTGGAAAAGATAAGTCTGAAAAAGAATGCATTTTCATGATTTTATCCAAGTTGAGAGGTTCCTTTTCATATTTTTCTACTTGTTTCTATTCCACCATGGACGGCCTTGGTGATAGTTTTGTTATGCCTTCATTTGAGAATTTTTGTGAAAGGCTAACCCGAGAGCAATCCAAGCTCACTCAAGTTGATACATCCACCAAGTCACATGCATTGGTGGTAGGACCATCAAAAGGAAAGGGTAAGAATAAGGGAAAATCAAAGTCAGGAACTTCTTCTGAATCATCTTCTTAGCCTAAGGAAGACAAGCCAAAGAGGGAAAGGCCCAAGTGTAACTTTTTCAATGGGCTTGGTTACATTGAGGATAACTCTTTTAAGAGAGAGATACATGAGCTTCGGAAAATACTTAAGGATCACAATATCACTCTCCCACCTACTACAATCAAATCTCCTCACTCCCCCTCTCATGAAGAGTCATCTTTTGGTTTTGCTGGCATTGCTACTTCTGAAAATCATGGATAGGGACATGCTTTGATCACTACCTTGGTTGATAATTAAGAAGGATGGGTAATTGACTCTAGTGCTTCTCGGCATGTCACTTCTTCTCAGCACCATATCTTGTGGGATACTCTGAGGCCTGCTGACTTTGATCAAATGTTCACAAAAAATGTAGATATTGTCTATGTTGCTGGTCTTTGTGATGTTGATGTTGATGGTAGTAGGTTAGAAAATGTTGTCTACATTCCTCAGATTGCTCACAATTTGTTGTCTATTTATCAACTTGCTAAGGAGGGTTTGAAAATTGAGTTCACTTCAGAACTTGCTATCATCAGAGATAGGTTTGATGTCCTTGTTTCCTATGGTCAATCAGATCATCATTCCAAGGTCTACAAGTTCACCAAATTTTGGGATCGAGATCCTCCTGTTCCTGACTCTCTAGATTCAAGGGTAGGAAGCACATCATCCCCTTCTCCTCGCCAGCGCTGGCTTAACTTAGCTCTTTGCATGGCACCATCTTCTTCCTTTGACACCTCTCCATTGAGATTTTCTTTAGTAGGGATGGATACATTTTCTTCTTCAAACTTGTGGCACTTGGATGGGTTCACTTCAGGTCTATCTGACTTAGCTACTTAGTTTCACATTAGTCTTGAAGACATTCTAGAGGGGACTACTCTCCTTTATGGGGGGGATATCTAGTCCACATCTTTTTTATCTTTTTGTAAATATGTGATGGTTGTAGTCCTTAGGGGGATAATGTTGATTCCTCCAAACATCTCTCTTCCATCTTTTTTTCATCTCCTTTTAGGGGAGGGGTTTTGTTCCCACTGGGTTTTCCCCTTTTCTCCGATTGTGGGAGATTTTCTGCATCTTCATGTACATGGGTACCTAACATGGCCTCGTAGCCAGGACCCATCATCATCTTGCATAATCATTGCATTTTCCTCCCTAAGTTGCACTTATGGGGGGTGTTGGTGTAATTAATTAATTAATTATTACACTAGCATAAGTTAACATAGGTCTTGCATTTAATTAATTAAGTCCTAGGTTGTATTATTAGATAAATCATTTAATAAATGGGATAATATTCCCTTTCCTAGTTTGTGGGATAAGATTCCTTCTAGAACTTATCTCATCATTTAATGATCATCACCATAGGGTTCACATGTTGTCACATGTTAGATTTTAACACTTGGCAACATCTCATGCATATTAGGGTTTGCCTCTTACCTATTTAATCAAGCATCTTGTTCATTTGTAATATATCATATCAATCATCATATCAATAGAATCTTCAATCAAGCATTCCATTGTTGCAACACTTCTTTTGTGGTTGATTATCTTTCATGGCTAAAGTCCTTTATTGAAGCTTCAGGGGCTGTGCAATCCATCATCTCAATAAGAACCAAAAACTACCTGTAAAATTTGCTCCATAGAAGGGAGTGGGTAATGGTCTTTCAAAGACGCTATATTCAAATCCCAGAAATCAACACAAAGTCTGATTTCTCCTCTCTTCTTCCTGACTGGTACTAAATTCGACACCCAATAGGTGTGCTTGATAGGAAAAATGATACCGCTTTCAACTAGCTTATTCAGTTCAGCCTTCATGAGGTGTTCCAACTTAGGATTAAGTAGTTTTTTCTTTTTCCTTACTGGTTTTGCATCGGGCTCACACTCAATGGTATGTTGTGCTAAATCAGGGTTAAAACCTCTTAAATCTTTGTATTCCCAAGCAAAAACATCACTATATTTTTGACATAACAGAATGAAAGCTTGTTGTTCCTCTTGACTACACACCTTACCCAGCTTGAGAAGCTTGCCTTTGAAAATTTCAATAGCTGAATAATGTTCTTTAATTGTTAAGTTGCATTTGTCCTTCTGCACTTGTTCATCTAAATTAAAGATAGATTCTGATGTCACCAAACCTTTCGACAGCTTATTGGTCTTTAATTGTATGATCTGGTCTTCATATTGCTGCTGCCACTTTTGCTGATTTCCATCTGTGAACTCAGCTTCAGCAATGAGAAAATTCATGATTTGCTCATCGCTATCAAAAACCTGCCAGCTCACGTTATTTTCAAGTACAAAAGGTTTGACCACTATCTTCACATACTGACGTGCTTCTATTTTATGAATCTTTTTGGGAATGTCAAACTAGGCTCCTATGGCAGTGAGCCTGTCAACATGCTTATTTTGATTGTGAGGAATTGACATGATTTTAAAAGCATTAAAATATTCCATTAAATCCCATACACGATGCTTGTATTTCTTAAGTAAATCATTTTTTGCAGCATTTAAATTTCTGACCTGATTCACAATCAACTCTAAATCACCATAAACTTGCAAAAATCTAATACCTCACTTGCGGGCCCACTCAAGGCCATGTACCAATGCTTCATACTCAACTATATTATTTGAACAATTGAATGCAAATCTGTAGGCTGAATAATACTTATCTCCTTTGGGTGATATCAGCATAGCTCCACCTCTGACACCAACACTACTCCTCGAACCATCAAAATAAAGTTTCCACAACTCACTATCTTTTCCTGTAGATGGTCCATCCTCTTTGCAAAGATTAGGCATGTCGCAATAAGACTCACGAATCATATAAACTCCTAGACCTACCTCAACTATGTTCTAGAACGGATCAAGCTCATGATCTTCGGATGCCCATTCATCGAGATTGATGTAGTCTCCCTGGGTGCCACAATTTGAGGTCATGGTTTGCTCCTCCATTGCAGAGGTGGCATAGAGATTAGCATTTATAGGGCTTGGGGAGTATGGTTTGATATGGTCTTTGGCGAGAGGCTCAGACTTAATGGTCACTTTCATACCATATCTTGTTCTAAAAAACATATGAGACCAATCGGAAGACAAAAACCCACCCAACTTGGCTATAAAATCCTGTGATAAACAAATGGCGAAGTGCGACAGTAAGTCAATAACATGAATATCTTGGTGAATAGCGAAACTTAGGGATGCATGAAAGGTAAGAGCTAAATTTCTTATTATGCCAGCAGTCTTAATAGCAGACCCATCTAATTGCACTATGCCTTTCTGAGGGTTAGGCTCATAAACAAGACCTAATTTGTCAGCTAAACTTTTAGGCATGACTGAACTACTGGCACTAGAGTCGACCATACAATTATGCACAATTTTATCACCTTTGATTAGACTTAAGTAAAATGGAGGGGGTTTTACCTCTTTTTCCTTTTTCCCACTTTTCTCCTCCAATTCATTAGCCAACATAACCTTCGCAACTCCTTGATTGGTGTTGTGAGAAATAGACAATTTAGCTAATACGTCCTGTAGTAAGCTTTTTTGTCCCAGAAGCTGCAGAGCATCTAATATCGACATATTGACAGTAGATTTCTTAAGATGCTCAATGATATTGAAGGATGAAACATTTACCTTCTACTATTTTTTTGTAACATCAGCTTCATTTTGCTTTTGCGCAGGCTAAGAATGCATTTTTGACAGCTCCTTGTTAGGTATTTCCTGCCCCCTTTGCAGAATCTACATTTTAGGCTAAGTGGCAGTGTTAACTTTTGATGAAATAGTCTAAGTACTAATTGTAGGCTGCTACTGTGCACTTCTAGCTTGCTATCCTAGATCCATAGCTCATTTTTTAGACCTGGTATTTGCTGAAATAGGAGAATCTTGCTGGTCTTGGACATTCACACCAGAGAATTCAGAGCTCTGCCAGTTCGGCAAGGTGACTTCTAAATTATCTTGTTGTTCTTGATTTTGATTTGCAACATGTTCCGAAGCAGCATATATATTCTGCACAATTAAAGCTTGA
Organism: Sequoia sempervirens; assembly: GCA_007258455.2. Taxonomy (NCBI): domain Eukaryota; kingdom Viridiplantae; phylum Streptophyta; class Pinopsida; order Cupressales; family Cupressaceae; genus Sequoia; species Sequoia sempervirens. Next base: position 32,676,121 of record VDFB02379711.1, on the reverse strand, counting down.
TTCCTCACTCTGTTGGTGCAAGCCGATTGGTTGTGGGGTTGATTGCATGGGTAGCACTAGTCACAATCTTGAGCGACATTGTTTTGCAACACAAGCTCTTTTGACATGCTGGTTGTGTTTAGATTGTATGGCTAGAATGGTTGAGGGTTAAAATTCCTTCTTTGGGCTTGATAATCACCTTGGAAAGCAGGCCTATTTTGCTAGTTTTGCTGATATGGGGCTTGATTAGGCTTATGTTCTTGGCCAATGTGCTTCTGAATAGTCATAAGGTCTTTCCTGACGATCTTTTAATATATTTTTTAGCTCCTACATTTCAGGATTTGAGGCTGGGGCAGTGACTTCTTGGACTGTACTATGATATCCTATTGTTGGAACTAGTGGGACAATAGCTAAGGGGGGTACAACAGTAGGGATGGGTGGCTATATTTCTAGAAACAAGGGCATGGGGGGTCTAGGAGCTATGTCTCCAGCATGAATAAGGAAATTTTCAGCATTAATAGCAATTTTATAAGCATTTGGAAGCGTTAAACCACCCATAGACTGAGTCATGCCAGCAATCTTACTATTCAAAACCTTTAGATAAAATAGAAATGCATGTGTTGGTAAGGGTTTTACTGCTGCTAGGATTCTATCCCAAGTCCTCTGAAATCTGTAGTTGAAATCCGCCAAGTGTTCGTGCGGCGCCCTTTGAATGGTACTCAACTGCTCTAACAAAGATAAGTTGTCAGATTTATCCGCAAAGTGTTGGTATAGACCACTACCTAGAGCGTCCCATGTTCTGGTTGAATTTGCAGTGAGACCTTTGAACCACTATAGAACTTTTCCCTTGAGTGATGTAGCTAACAGCCTTAGAGCAACGTTCTCTTGTGTGATGTTGTGCACCGAGCATAGCATTGCCACATCACGAATGTGTTCAACTGGTGTAGTGTAATCCTCTCCGATGAAATAAGGTAGTCCTCTAAGCGCTGCAACCAAAATATCATCATGTTGGGAAATATCTAATGGATTGCCTCCATTAAAGGGTGTGAACGGATGCTACCTCGGTGGTGCTACCGTTGATAGTACTTGAGATATCAGTACTGGTACACCAAGTGATAGAACTAGAGCACCAAGAACGAGAGGTGTTCACTTTGATCTTGTAGGGACTTCAAAAAGTCTTCTTGTTGTCCTGCCTCTCCTTCGTGATGGGGATAGCTCCTGATTCTTGAAAGGTTTTGAACTTGATCTTGTTTGAATATTTCTCATGCGCGGGCTATACTAGTATGCAGAAAATAGAACTAGAGTCGCTAGGTATATTGAAAGCCTCTAGAAGGCTGGAAAAGATCTACTGCATATACCAAACAGTGAACTGAGATATTAAAAATTCTCTGAAAGTTACTTTTAGTGTCCCACCGGGCATACCAAAAACTATTATCAATAGTTTCACACCCTGCTGAATGGAGTATTTAGCAAACTACTAAAACATGGAAACCTCTTTTAGATGTGGGTGATCTACGTGAAAGAGGAATCTCCATAGTGAGTTGGTTCTCCGAATGATGAATTCTATTCTAAAATAGCTTTTGAGGCAAGGGATGAAGAATAATTGAACATAAAACCTATTTCTAAAAGATGATTCACCAAACTTATAAGAATTCAGACCTAACCACTCATAACAATTTCTCTATTACAGTAATCCTCACAATCTCATTGGCACATATCCCATTAGTGATTTGCATGAAGATCTAGAAAACAAATACAACATGCAACCTGAAACATGTAATTCTGAAACACAACCTATAACAGCAAGACATAAAAGGATTCCAATTTGAAAAACAAAAGTATATCAGATTGCCATTACAAAATTTAAGACAAAAAATAAGGAGAAATTTGCTGCTCTATTAAAACTGGAAGAGTGTTAATTTGTCCAAACTAAGTATCAAAAGGTTTACAAGCTCCCCAAAATGAGTAAGGGCAAGAAACTCCGATCTGAACTCGTGAGAATGGAGAGTTGAAAGACTAAATTTATCAACATAACTCTCAAGGAAACCCTAATCTGAGCTAAGAAAAAGCTCAAGAAAAAAGGCTTCAAACAAACTCAAAAAACTGCTTAAAAGCAGAAAAAAGCACAGTGCTTTTATGATGAACCTGTCAAGCATCTAAAAATAGGGTAATTTTGCTTTAAAAGAACAAAAACACCTTATCTCTCCAAGACAAGTTTGAAATCTGACCAAGAAGAAAAGTCAGTCAAAGATTTGCTAAAAAAAGGAAGAAAACATAAAGCAATTTATAGAATATCACTTTATGATTCTGCTTTTACAAGATGTATATTTTTACAATTTTCCTTATTTTTTGCAATTTAAAGATTGGAAATATTTTGCAAAAAGAAAGAATCACCCTTATTTCTCCATTACAATAATTGATTTTTCTCAAAAATCATAAAAACACATTACATAATCTTATCAAAAATTCTCATTGATTTCTCATAAAACCAATTAAAATGAGAAACCCTAAAAATATGGCACTAAGCATAAGGCATTCATAAATCTCCCCTAATTTCCTCTTCATTTAAAACAATACCCTAAGGCATATACCCATACTTCTCTAAGGAAAAAAATAAGTCTTCAATACCTAGGACATCACCCTAGCATAGAATTTCAGCCTTACATAATCATTGATTTAGACTTAGGTTTGAATAAATCATAAGGAAAGCATTATGGGTTCGACCACCATTTGATATTCAACATGTGCATTTTGAATGAACATTCTAGAACTTAATAAGGCTCAAATTAGGGCTTTGATCAAAACAGGTTCAAACCCTAATTATCATCATTTCACACCCGTGACTTCAGAAGAAGGAAACTCTGTCTAAAAGGAAAGTGCCGCCATGATGGTGTCACATTCAAGCTCATGTGCTTTAGTAATCTTCCTCTGCCCTCTAGTTGACTAAAACTTCAGTGGGTAAGTCTAACTTCAAAGTATTGAAGCTCTTTCCACTTCTTATTTGAACACCAAAAAGAGATAATGCCGTAGCTTGCATGAGTTTATTTTTTGATTATGATCTTTCCTTTGCTCCTCCATGCCATCATGAGTTTGAGCTCGACTTCTATAGTCCATTCCATGAAAGCTTTGACTTATGCTCTTATTCTTCTTCACTATGCAGAGGTAAGCTTTATTTAATGGTTTTTGTTACCTCTATTTTGGCCTTGAGGCCGTGATGCACACACTCTAATGTCTCTTCATATTGCATTTCCTATGACTTCATCTACTGCTGTGTAAGTCTGAACCTCATTGTGGGCTCGACCCTCAACTTCTGGATGCTTACTGAAGCTTCTAGCTGTGGTGAGAGTGCCCAGTTCCTTCCTCGAACTGGTAATCCTTTTGCTCTATAGAAACCCTAAAAGCTCTCTTTATTTCATGAACCTTTGGCCATGTTTAGGCTGTGCCAAAAGAGCACTATAAGAAACAATTTCTTGACTTTCGGGCTTGACCCAGAACAGTAAATTTCCATTATGTCGATCTAATAATATTTTTACATATGGGTATTAAAGAAATTTTAATAAATCTGCATTACCCTCTTGCATTTTGACTAAAATCTGGGAGCTCGCATTTATTGTATATTCTTGCCTTTTAAATTAAGATCTCACATGGGTATTTCTGTAGCTATCTCCTTTGCATTTTGAAGCCAAACTAAAGATGGGTACTTGAAATTTTTTAAGGAAACTATGTTTCCTGTAATTTGAGAATAAACCCACATGTGGGTATTGAAAATTGGAAACTGAACTGCATTTCATTGCTTTTCCCTGCTGTCTCTTTTGTGGCTATTATGAAAATCATATGAAAATTGAAATCCTCCTACCTTGAGGCTCGAGCCAGTACAAAAATTTGCATATTTGTTATTATACTACTATTTTATGCAAAAACCATATGGGTGTCATATATTATCATGTTTTCTATCCTTCCAAAGCTCGACCATCAATTTGAGAGCTCAGTCGTTGGTTTATGAAAACTTCATGAATCTCTGGTTTTTATCTTATGAGTGTCGCTATAACTTACCATCATCGCGGAGACCTCTTGTAGAGAGCTTGTGTCTTGCCGAAATCTCATGCTTTCACTCCTGTTGCCAAGACATTGTGCTTTTGGGGAGACCTCTTGTAGATAAAAAGGTTATACTGAAAATATTTATTATTATTTTTTCCTGCACTTTTGAAGCTAACCCTTAAATGGGTACTTGAGACCTTTAAGAGAAACTCCATTTTTCTGTATTTGATGCTAATTGAAAATGGGTCTTTGGAACTATTATAAAACAAAATGCATTTCCTCTCCTCTAAAGCTTTACCTAGTGCGAAAAACTGTATATCTTGTGATTTACTTCTATTTTGGTTAAACACTCACATGGGTCGTTGAGATTTAATACATTTCCTGTATCTTGAAGGCAGTTGGAAAAAAATGAAGAAACTGTTGTTCCTCATATGGCTCAAGCTAGAAATAAACAATGGCCTATTCCACACTTCTGAAACAAAATAATGTCATGGATATTTGTCTTTATTTTTAAACCTCCCTGCTGCTTGCTTTAATATGCTTTCAGAAATATGAAAAGAACTTGATTGGAACAATGAGAATCTGTTTGGTTGCTCACATCGATCTGACTCATATACCCAGTTTTCAATCTTGGCATTTCTGTAACTTTCTTTGATAGTTATAATACTTGAGCTCAAATCATAGAATTTTCATTGACATGTAGCTATATAAACTATCCTTAGAAAGAACATCCAACCTTCATTCTGAGAAACAAAATGTTCACCCCTTCCTTAAGAGTCTATGAAGATTACTAGTTCAATACTTCAACTCCCCGTGTATATTGTGTGTACAAAGAGCAATGTCTCTTTTAACCCTAACACAACAGCCTTCACTTTCTATATTTGAATTCTGTAGAGGTTTTACCTTTTTTCTTTTGGATTGAAACATTGCATATGTACAAACCTCCTCAACTCACGTGTTTATATTTATAACTAGTAACTCATAATCATTCTGGAAAGAAAACTTATTCCTCCAATATTATTCTGGGATGATCTCCCTGTTATTATTGTTGATAATTTAATATTTCTTTACCAGTCAACTCAGAACTAGAGATTCATTCAACACTTCAAATACACTATCTGTTTCTGTTCTTATGAGCAACATGGTACTCTTCATGTATTTTTATATTTCAGTGCACAAACTGCTCTCAGAAACTGTTCTCTTTGATGATGAAAATTAGAACAAAACATTAAGGCATATGTATGCCTATTCACTATCCAAAAGATAAATAATGAATTGAAACTCACATGACATATGATTATAATCAACATAGAAAATGAAGTGATTCAGCAATTTCTTATGCAAATGCACTCTGTTAAATTCCTTAAGTGAACTAAACTCACTGTTCACCTATAGCCTTTAGAAAGCAACCCTGATCATTATGAATGAATAGTTGGTTTTGTTGCTTGATGGATAACTCTATTTTACACTTCAGTTGTATTCCATTTCATTCCATGTATATAATGAAGTATCTTTTAAAATCAGCCTGTTTAATGAATAGGGCAGCATGCCAGACTCTACCCTTGTGGGAGCCCGTTTTACTCCACATGCTTGGTCTTCGAATAATGTTCAGCTTCATGAATTTACCTATACCTGCACAAGGAAACAAACAATGTTAGCATAAAAAATAGAACATGTTGATTATGATGTTGATACTTCTCCTTCAGTTCACTTCTTTCATACTACATATGATTGATTGTTTCAATGCATTGCTAATAGTATGGTGTACTATTGTCAGTGCATCATATAGGTTACATCATAGTCGGAGCCACTGAGACCCCTCTTTTCCTCTTACAGGTCGATGAAGCTCGAGATGACAAGGTGCACCATTCAACATCAAGCATCGATAATCAGGCAATGATGACTATGTTGCCACTTATATGTTTTTCCTTTCCCATCTTCAGTAGTGAAATGTGTTATTAGAAATGTGTTATCAGAGTCATAGTTACATCCATGGCTTGTGTGGATCTTTGATTTCAATTCTGCTTTTCAGTTGAAAAGAAAATGCATTTTATGCAATGTTGTAATACTATTCTGATTGTGAAATCAAATGAAGCCTTCTAAAAATATGAGTTATTTTTTGAAATGAATAAAAGCTTCTGAAATGCTATTTTGTACATGTACTCAAATCTATCTTTCTTTTAAATCTGCAACTTCTGAATGGTACTCTGCAACTCCACCTTACTAAAATGCATAATGATAATGATGCAAAACTGCATTTGAACATGACACTGCAATTCTACCTAATGTTAAATAACAATTAGCCAGCTCCTCCATTTGAGCCGGGGCGAAAAATATGTAACAAAGTTAAAGGAACAATTTGTGATGAGCAATATCAAAGAGATATCACCTCATCACTCATCGTTGGTTTGAAACATACATTTTAAATGTGATCGATGATGAGTGATAAAGGCATAAGGCCAACTGAATTCAAGTGAAAACCTTTAGGCATGTGCTCATAAGTTGTATTAATGGAGGGGACTTCCTAGGATGATACAAGAGATAAAAAATCTTAAGAACCTAGAAATTATTATAACAAAGGTTTTTGAACCTGTGATGTGTGAACCAATTGCAAAATTGTTTAAACAGTAACCTGCAGTGGGCAATAGGGAGTTAACAACAAAATAGAATGTTCGAGTGTTTTAAGAAAATGAATCATGAAACCCTCCTAAATGCAACAAGGTTTTAAGATGGGACATGATAATTGAGGTTCCATTAGTGGATCTGACTGGGGACATATGCCTCTTGGAGGCATAACAAGATCCCAAGAATCTCAGGTTGAAGAAGACAAAAATGTGGATAAAAAAAAAGGACTCAAACCAAGGAACTACCTAGACAAGGTAGCAAGACCAAAATGAAACAAAAATAAAACACACCTATATACATAATATACAAAATAGAATGTGCATGGAGAATAACATACTTAGGAGAAGTATGGCTTTAAGAATTTCCCATGTACTGGTAGTTCAAAAAGTTCACTTATTAGGCTCTAAAGGAAATATGAATCTTCTCTGTGAGTGCTAACTATCAAATAAGGGCTAGTCCATAATGCTTCAAATTTCCCATGCTTTCCCTTATCTTGAGCTCTTGCATTCTAGGATAACACCATACCATTTACTTCAAACTTCCTGGGAGAAGCTCTCTTGTCATATAAATGCTTAAACTACAATTGCATCTTCAAGTTTTTAACTTGAGCTTCCCTCGTAGACTCTATTGGTCGTTTCTCTTTTGTTTAGGAAACAATGAACCAGCAGGTCTGTGCTAACACCTATGGGCTTGCTAAGCTCAATGCCTGAATGTTCGCTAGACAGATGGCCAACAGATGAGATGCAACACTTGTGGCTACAATCTCCTTCACTTTGGTCTTTGCAAAATCTAGGGGTGGTCCCTTAAACAAAGAAGATTCAATCTCCTTATATGTGATAGAACAAGGTTCATTCAAAGTTGGCAACCTTTGAACAAGCAGTGTATATCACACTGAGAATGATAAAACAGATATAGTGTAGCATTAGAAAATAATTGATTAATTAAAAGATTGTTATCTGATTAAGTAACTAGGCTAGTGAAGATATAAAAACTGTCACCAGATCAGTGCCAATATCCTTGGGCAAGTAGTCATGAAAATGTGCAACAGAAGGGGTATTTAACTCTGGAAATCTAAGTCTTTATGAAGTTAACCTTATTAACCCATAAACCAGTGATTGAATCTATCAAACTTCTTATCAGATTCCTTAATAATGCATAGAAAACTCTAGATTGATTAATGCAATTTAACTCATTCCTTAAACAAGAGCATCAACTAGAACTAGAAAATGAAATGATCCTTGATCATTTAGTTTCATTATAATTTTATACACACCATTACAAGGAGATATTTTTAAATTCAATCAGTCATATTCATAATTTAATTTACATCTAGAAACCTTACATTCATTGAAGTATGCCCTAGATCCCAAAGATTGATAATAATCTAATTTTCCTTAAGTGTTCTTGCTTTAAATTGAGCCCTAGCTACCCAACCAGAGATAACTGGTTCCCTTTACAATTTTTTTTCAAACTACCATCGAACCCCTACAAAGTGGAAAGAAATTACATTTATATAGCCAAGGTCACCAGTCAGCATGAGTCTACATGGACACCAACAGAAACCCTAATAGCCCTGGAAGCATATCATGCAACTCAGCTACAAACCTCCACCAACCAATCTGAATCATCTTGAAAGCTCCTTTTAGGTGGAACAGGGAGAATGTCACACAACCAAGTCAAAACAAGCAAGGAAAGGAATGGCTAGCCATGACAGTCAGACCAGGAAAGCACATAGACCATGCCATCTAGGAAATCCATGGGTGCGATCATCACAAATCCAGAGGCCACAAATGCAGAAGCCATCCATCTCAACCACCTATCTACCTCAGAGAACCCATTGCCCAAGATCCCAATTAATTTCATCCTCTGTTGCACCAACTCGCACCAACAATCGAGGCTAAGGACAAAAATGGAGTCACCATGTTGATCCCAAGTGAGATCCTCATTGTCATTCTTGAGCCCAAACAAGGGACCAACCGCATTGAATACATCCTAAAATTGATCTACATCAGTCACCTCCCTAGCAGACCAGTCGGCCAGACATTATAGCAAGAATCTGTGTGTTTGATCAACCAATCAAGTCAGCGAGCCCAGGCGCATTCGGCAAGATGTTCCAGCGGGGAGAGATGGCCGATTCGGCTAGACATCATGGCGAAGTCACAGCAGCCAAAGGGAAGTCACACCGAAGAGTAAAAGAGGGCCACCACAGTCGGCCAGACAAATGGGGGTCGGGGAGACATCTCCCCGACATAACCAACATAGGCCAATAGGAGGGGGTCTCGGGGAGACAAGCAAGGGTTGCCGAGATGTCACCCTGAGAGCCAAAAGTCATGCCAAAGTAGAAGTGGGGCCGGTGAAAGCGGTAACAAGGGGCTGGTAATGAACATAAAAATGGGGCTCGAGGGGACCATAAGTGAAGAACAAACCAGGCAGACAGGTCACTGAAGAGAAAGAACAAGCGGCTAGAAAGGAAAAAGAACCCACAGACCCAAATGGAGAAAAAGAAACCCCAGCCAGGGTTTTCAACCCATGAAGGAAATAGGAAGGCGAGACAAAAGAACCAAAGCAAAAAAACACAAGAAGCAAATTACAACACGCTGAGCTCAACCCTCATGGGAGCCCACTTTACCCACGTGCCAAAATGAAAAACACCCCATAGCCAAAGTTTTATCACAAAAAACAAGAGTACACGACAAGACAATGAGAGAACCAGAAATGGCACTAACAGACTCATCCAACTGCACTAGATTATTTATTCTTTGTTGCATATCATCACAAATTTCTTCATCATATTCATGCAAAAAATTGTACATTTTGAGTAGGTTATTTTATGGCAATCTTGCCTCTAGACCATATACTAAGCCAAATGGTGAATAACCCGCATCCTTTTTCATAGTCACTCTATCTACCCAGAGTGCCATTTTTAATTTTGAATCCCAAGAATTTTTGTTCTTCTCCATAACTCTCTTGATTATCTTCATCAAGATCTTATTACTAGACTTAGCTTGACCATTTCCTTGAGGATGGTAAGGTGGAGAATAAGAAACTTGTATTCCATGTCTTTCACAAAATTCCTTGAATTCGTCTGATCTAAAGCACATAACATTATCTGAGATAATTTATGAGGGACTCCAAATATGATAAGAATATTATTCAATAGAAAATCAACTACCACCTTACTTGTTTCCTTCTTTGTAGGTATTTCTTCCACCCTTTTTATAAAATAGTCAATAGCAACAAGAATCCATGAGTGACCTCCACTATATTTTTTTGGTATTTCGCTAATGAAATTGATTCCCCAATGTTGGAAATGGGATTCAACCGTCATGGGTCTAAGTGGTAAATTTCCTGAGAACATCAATTTTCCTGAGAATTGTTGACAGGCATCACAAGTTTTAACAAACTTGTGAGCATCTTTAAAAATAGTAGGCCACAAGAATCTAGCTCTCAAAATCTTGTGTGCAGTAGACTTTTCCATGTAATGACCACCACATACCCCATTGTGCATTTCCTGTAGAAGTTCCATTGCTTGTTTTCCATCTACACACTTTAGAAGTACTCCATCCAAGCTTCTCCACCATAGCTCATTGTCAATAATCACATACTTGATAGCATGCAATTTTAATGGTCTTTTTTCATTGTCAGCCATATCAGTAGGACACTGCAAAGTCTGTAAATACTGGGTAATTCTTCTATACCATCCACATGTTTGCATATCACAAAGAGGTGCAACATCAATTATTTCAGTTTGATTAACTTGATTAGCCTCTAAATTTTCCTCTACCATTAACTTGGCTAGGCCATGTCCTCTTACTAACTTGGTAATCTGAACCTCAATGTTAAATTCTTGGATCTTGTTGATCCATTTACACCTTCCTGTTGTCTCCTATTGAGTAAAAATGTCCTTCATAGTTGCACTTGGTACAAAAGCTATAACTGTGGCCCCTTGTAGGTAAGTTCTAAAATTCTTTATAGCCTTCACCAAAGAATATGCTTGTTTCTCAATAGTGTCATACTTCAATTCTATAGCTTGTAAAGATTTTCTAAAAAATGTAATTGGTTGTTCAAAACCTTGCTCATATTTTTTGTAGTAAAACAACAACAATAGTATGAAACGAAGGAAAAGAGAAAATGTGCATTGGTTTAGAGAAGTTGGGAGACTTCAAAATTGGAGCTTCTTTAATAGCTTGTTTTATTTTCTTGAAAGCTTGACTAGGCCCTTCACTCCAAATTACCTTTTCACCCTTCTTCAACATTTTGGAAATAGGTCTTGTAATTTCTACAAAGTTAGTTACAAATCTTCTGAAAAAATTTATCTGCCTAAAAAATGACTGGATTCACTTGACATTTTTTAGCTGGGGGATCTTGTCAATAGTTGCTTCTCTTTCAAGGTCTATCCTTCCTCCTTCCTTAGACACAATATGCCCTAGAATTTTTCCCTTGGTGACCTGAAAGAAACATTTCTTTGGATTCAAAGATATTCCATATTCTAGTGACTTGATAAAAACTTTCTCTAAATGCATGCAATGATCCTCTTCTTTCTTAGAATAAGTGGTCAGGTCATCTTGATATATAGCCACAAATAAATCAATAAAATCCGAGAAATCTACATCCATAGCTCTCTAAAAAGTGGCAACGGTTTTTGTGAAGCCAAAAGGAATCCTTACATATACATAGGTACCCCAAGGTGTAGTAAATGTAATCTTGTACTACTTAGACTCCTTTACTTTTACTTGATTATATCTTGAAAACCCATGCATCATTAACAATAGCTCACAAATAGTTACCTTTTGTAACATATCTTCCATGTTTGGTAATGGATAATTGTCCTTTGATGAGGATACATTCAAGTTTCTAAAATCAACACACAGTCTTATGTCACCATTCTTTTTCCTCACTAGTACCAGATTAGATACCCATGAAGAATGTCTAATGGGTTTTATAATACTAGCCTCCCTCAACTTTACCAATTCTTCTTGCATCTTGGGAGCTAGAGTAGGATTGGTTGGTCTCTTCTTTTTCTTAAAATGTTCTGCATCATCCTTAAATGGAATTCCATGTTGAAACAATTCCTCCTTGTAAGCTTTCAATTCATCAAATGACCAAGAAAATACGTTTCTGTATTTTCTAAGTAAGGAAACTAGAATTTACTTTACCTAAATGACTTCATCCTCTTCCCTATATAGACTTTTTTTGGGGCATTTACAGTTCCCAAGTTTACTTCTTCTATGTCCTCTAGGTGAGTAGTGGTTGTTTTGGCCTTACTGGTATCTTGACTATCAAAGACCCTTTCAAGAGCTACAAGGCCTTTGGGGATTTTATTTGTTTTTAATTGGATGACCTCTTTTCCAAATACCATGTCCTTTCCATTAGTACTCTCTACAAATCCATTAAAATCAATCTCCTAACCTTCATATTTATCAGCACAATTTAGGAATCTAAGGATATCCTCATCATCATTAAAAATCTGCCAATTGTATACATTGTCAGGGATAGAGGGTCTTGTTTGTATCTCAACCTTTTAAATTCCTATGAAAGTTATATCACTAGGTCTTAATGCAATATTAGCAAGTAAATAAACCACTCTATTATGTCCTCTCTCCATCCAATCAATTCCAATAGCATCGAACTGTTCAATGGAATCCCAAATAACATTCTTGTATTGCCTCAATATATTATTTTTGCAAGAATACTTAGCTATTACTTGGGATATTACAAGCTTAAAGTCATAAATTACCTTTAGCTTTTTGATTCCATGTTTTTCAGCAAGTCTCAATCCCAATAACAAGGCTTCATATTCTGCTACGTTATTTGTATAGACAAAATATAGTGTAAAAGAGAACTTATAAGTATTTCTAGTAGGTGATACTATTAAAATCCATGAACCAAATCCTTCTTTGGAGCTTTCACTATCAAAGTAAATTTTCCATAGTACTTTATCAAACATTCTTGAAACTTCATTTTCTATAGGTGCAGGACATCTCTTAATCTCTCTTGGTGCTTCTTCTACCTTGAACTCACCAATGTTAGTATCTATGAAAAGAATTGTGTCACTTTCAAGGACATGCTCCAACATATGTGGTACCCTAGATTCTCTCATTACTTGGATATTCTTACCATTTATGGGAAATGTGGCATAATGCATGTCACACTGCATATTTCCTCCCATATGTGCACTCCATTTTCATGATAATAACATTCCATAATTAGGTGGGATATCAACCACTACCACACTAATTTTAAACTCTTTGTTAGGGAAAGTTGCTAATCTACATGGAAGCTCATTTATCACACCTACCATAGGGACCTCTCTAGCATCCATGGCATAACACTTACCATGAGTCCTATCAACCCTTAACCCTAATGCATCCATGATTTTAATTGGCATGATATTGTTTGATGCACTAGATTCAATAATACAATTCTTTATGAAATTTCCCCCAACCACCAAGGTAAGAAAAAAATGGATCTATCTTATCTGGAAAAGTGTTCACATAATTTCCAAGGAAAAAATGGGGAATCTTAGTAATTACTCCTTCAACTTCCTTACATTTCTTTTCCTTTTCACTTAGTTTGAAAGTATTGGGTCTCACTAAATCGTTACTAGTTATAGCAGCACCATTGATAAGGGTCACTTCCTTTGTTTATGTTCCTCTATCCTTATCATTTCAAGAAAAGGTATAAACACTTTAACTTGGCTAAGTAACTAAAACATATCAATAGGAGTATGCTTGGGAAACTCAATTGAAGGAATACTTTTTTTTTTGCTATTATCTTTCTATTGATTTTTGGTTGCTTTGGCCTTGTGTTTAGCATCCTTCATTGTGCCTTCAAGAATTTGCTTATGTGTCTTTGATTTTTCAAGAGAAAATTTGTGTCTAGGAGTAGCTTTTGACTTGTCTGCTCTCTCGGCCCAGATTTTATCTCCCTCGTCTTCTTTAGTTTTGATTGCTTCTACTTTTTCATCAAGTTCATGTTCTTTTCCCTTATCATTTTTTTCTTTGATAAATAGACAAACAGGATTACCTTGTTCACCTCCAACAGTTCTATTCCTCAAATGATAAGAACTCCTAGCTTTAGCAGCTAATATTATTTTATATTTTGCAATCTCTTCCACAAAGGGTCTTCTTAATGAAAAACCATCTTCAATCACCTCCAAATTGTAAACCTCAACATTACCAATGTCATCTTCATCAAAAAGAACTTGCTGATGATATGCATTAGCAATTTTCCTTTGATTGTTGACATCTACTTCATAAGAATCTTCATAAGAAGATAATTCACTACAAGCAATGTTAGAATCACCCATAATCATAAGTACATCATCCTCCTCTTGATCTTGTTGATCACACTCTTCAGGTATGTCATCTTTTACTTCCACCATTTGTGCTACTACACATTATTGTGAGGAATGTGGCATTTGGAAAGTCATACACTAAGGAGTGTCCTCAACAAAATTTATTGAATTGTTTTGTAGAGGGTTTGGAAGAACTTTATTTTGGGTATTTCTCTTATTATTTGAGACAGGCTTCCCATTATACCAATTGATATTGTAAGAGTGGTCTTACAATCTAGGGAAGCTTTCATTGCTTTGGTAGTTTTTTGGTTGGGCCTTCTCTTGCCTCACAATTTTATCATTGATAGTTCTCATGAAACTATCAAGCTTGTCCTCAATTGTTCCCCCTTTAGTGCCTGGAATCTTTTCTTCCTTTTTGAACTTTTGAAAAGTTTTGGATCATCTCTTCTTCCAACTTTACTAGTTGCTTTGCTAATATTTTCAATATGATTTGATATCTTGAAAGCTTCTCTTAAAGATTGAGGACACTTATCTAGCAAAGAGTAGCTCATTTTGTATCAAAAGAATTTCAATAATTTACCAAACACACATGATCATTTAAGTGTAGATGAAGATGAAACCTTTTTCTAGCCTTTCAGAACCTTGTATTTGTTATTAATTAGATATACAACCAATGTTAAATTCTCATAAATTTAACTATTTGTTGACACATGGAAACCACCATCAAATGTGGGTGATCTAATCGAAGAAGGAATCTATAGAGTGAGTGAGTTCTCTGAATAATAAATCCTACTCTAAATTATTTTTTGAGCAAAAGAGTTAGAAGAATAACTGAAATGAAGAAAACTATGATTAAAATGATTTTCAAAACTTAATAATGACTTAATGATGACTCTATTTTTTACCCACAAAAAACTCTTAGAAAACAATAGTACTTCACAATCTCTCATGAACACTTAATACATAATTTATTTGCATGAAGGTTCAGGCTTAAACACAACATGCAACCTATATTTTATGAACTTTCTGCATCAAAAATACAACTCTAGGACATAAAAATATTTTGTAAACAAAAATAACAATATAACATCAAACTATAAATGCAATTGACACAAAAATTGAGAAATAGGAATGATGCTTTATTAAACTAAAGGAGTATCAAAGTCTGAGTAAAAATTTCTACTTACAAAAACTCTCTACTCAGCATGAGAGGAAGAAACAATGAATCTGAACAAAGAAAACTCTAATTTTTCTTCAAGATATATCCCAAAAACCCTAATCCAAGCTTAAGAAGAAAGCTCTAGGAAAAGCATAAAAAACTGCCCCAAAATGAGTAACTCAAATGGAAAACTCCCACTCTTTGCATGTGCATGCTAAAAAGAACCTAAAATAGGTTTGATTTGATTTAAAAGAAAAAAAAAACACCTCATCTGCTCTCCATTCAACTCAAATCCTACCAAGGAAAAGTCAATTATTTTTTCCTTACAAACTTCTAAGAATAGCAAGAAAGAAAAACAATTGATAAGATATTGTTTTATCTTTTACTTTACAAGACATGTAGCTTTAATTCTTTTTCCAATTTGATTGATCTTTTGCAACTAAGATTTTGGAAATCTTTGCAAAAAAATGCCTTATCTCTCCATTACATTTTTTTTTTCTTAAAAAATCATAAAATAAGGAATAACATCTATTCTAGATATTAATTGATTTCTAAAAAACCAATGAAGAAAAAGCTGAAGTCCTATCCATGAATGCTTTATTTTTTCTAAGACAAGGCATTAATAATAATCAAAACCCTAAGGCTTCTAAAGACCTTGAAAACATAAATAAATTCCTATCTCAAACTTAGGAAAATGATATCCATAGGAGCTTTGGAACATGGTCGCCCTAGAAAAAGTAAAGACCACCATGACTTAGGGAATAAAAAAGCATTGCAAAAGTCTTCTAAGTTGAATTATGGTGAAAACCGTAGTAACAAAATAAAGAAAATCCCTAATATTTTGCACCATTTGAAAGTGAGGACTTTGGAGAGAATGTTGTCTGCATGCCACCACCATGAAGAAGGTTAGGGTTTCAGTTTGAAGCTTGGAAACCTAGTTGTTGACCTCTCTATAAATGGATTATCCTTCAAAATGCAGGGTAATATATTCTTTAAGCCATTTCATGGCTTCTTTGGTAACATTATGAAATATTTTGACTTAAAGGCCACAACCTTTGGCTATATCTATATCTAATGTTTTCTTTTACATATCTCAACCTCTATGTTTTTCTTTCCTATTCTCTTCCCTCACCATGAGGCACCATGAGGGACTCGACCATACTCATTTGTGCAAGCTTCAATAAGGCTCGGTTGTGGCTCACTTGCTCCTTGCTCAGGCATAAAATGGTGGGTTCTATCTCTGTTTTTAATTCCCACTCAAAAGAAAGCTTATGAAGCTTTTATCTCTATAAAAATATGATTTCTATTTGTAAATTTGGGGGCCATCACATAGGCTATACCATGTATGCTCTTGATAATGATTTTTTATCAAGAAATTTGCATTATAATCATTTTTGCTTCAAATATTTTTAGATTTGATGGAAACTAAAATGGGTTTCACTCCTCTATGAGTTGATAAACATTTTATGATCCAAGGGCCCTCTCTAGGCCATGGCCACTCATGCTCAAACTAGGAATTTTGGAACATTTATGGGTTCGACCCATGATCACATTACATGTATTTTTGCATCTCTAAAACAAACCCTCATGTGGACCTATCCTATGACTTGTCAAAAATCCACTCACTTCTGTATTTCTATTGAAAACCCAACATGGGTCCTCAGTATTTTGAAAGAAAATGTTCATTTTGTGATGCATCTAAAAATTGAATTTGACCCACCATGGCATTTTATGTACTCTACTTTTCTATTAAAAAACCTCATGTGGGTTCATTGAAATAAAGAGAAATCTTTGCATTTTCTTAAATTCTAGCATGGCACTCTGTACTTTTAAAAGCAATTTGTATTTGAAATTGAAATCCCATATGGGGTTTTGTTCTTCTAAAAGGAAAACTCTTCATTTCTACACTCTAGAATGCTGTGACACTCCTTTACTTGTTTTCAAAAAGCAGATCTTCTTTACCCAGAAAATATCACTTAAATTCCTTTCATTGTTTATCTGATGGCATAACTCAATAAAGCTTGAAAATGATTCATACCCTTCAGTTGCTTATCAAACATTGTCTTTACTTTACTTGGACACCTCAAAAATGAAAAAAACATTTATACTATTTAGGAACACACCCAAAATTGTATTTTGTATTCAAAAAGCTTGATTTGAAAATGCCAATGTCCCATCTTTGGCACTCATGCATTTTTATGTCCCCATTAAGAAGTGGCTGCTCCATGCCACTTGTTCTCCCTCAAAAAATTTAAAATTGATGCATCTAATCCATTTAATGCAACATTGCATTCAGTCATTATAATTCCACGGTCCACATTCTCTTGATCACATTTACGAGTCACATCTTTTGTTCTTTAAACAACAACTTGATGATGTGGAACTATCACAATTGAATGGTGTTCTGCATGCTTCCTCAAAATTCATTGTTGTTTTAAATTGAATAAAACCATGCCATTTTATTTTATGATGCTTCCCTTTTTAACAAACACACCTATACACTTATTCAAAACATAGGGTTCTCTACCTTACTCACAACTATGAGGAACTCTTCTTAGACATCCTTTCCTAGTCAGTTTAGAACACAACACCATTTTGGTAGGTTTTCTTGATGCTTGCTAATGCTTCAAAAAAATGCACTCTCGAATCAACACTCTTATAGAATAATTCAAATGAGAACTTGAAACTCATCCAGATGCTTACATTATTTCTTAATGCTCCGTTGATGAGGAATTATGTTTGCCTGTTCACTAGCACATTATGAGCATGAAACAGATGCTTGAACAACATGAATAAAAGTGACTAAAACACTATATGGCAGAAAAATGAAATTAATATGGTAATATTTAAAACTTTTCAGTATGAAATTGATGCATTTCGGTTTAATTGAATCTATTAAGTTCATTATCCACCTATAGCTTTCATTTTTCTGCTTAGACTTGATTGTTATGAGTGAACAACAAACTTAATTGCTTTGATGACTAAAATTTTGTTTTACTCCTTCAGTTGAATAGCTTAGATGGGTATGATAATTGTACTTTCTTTCTCAGCCCATGTGTAAGTTTAAGGGGAATCATGCTAAGGTCTACCCTTGTGGGATCTCATTTTACTCCACATGCTTTTATCTTCATGAAATGGACAACAACGTGACTTTTCCTATACCTGCACAAGGAAACAAACAATGTTAGCATAAACAATATATTATTATGATGCTTCCTTCTTTGATTCTGTCCATCTCCTACTTTCTCAGTTATTTCAATGTATTTTTAATAGCATTTTACATTATTGTTGGTGGTTCATATAGGGATGTTCATAGTCAGAGCTCTAACAACCCCTCTCTTCTCTTATAGGTTGATTAGAGCTCGAGGACAAAGGATGGTGCACCACTTTTGCATCGACCAAAAGCACAAGCAATGATGATTATGTTCCTACTTATGTGATTTATTTTCCCACACCTTCAACAGTGTAGCATGCTCCTTATGATGCATTGTGATAGTTACATCCACGACTTGTGAGGATTCTTTAATTTCTCTTTCTTCTTTTCATTCTAAAAATAAATGCATCAAAATGAAAAAATGTACCATCATTTGTATTCTTGCAATGAAATGAAATATTGAAATGTGAATAGCATCATGAAATAAATGAAAGCAATTTGTTGTGCTTAATCATTTGTTCACTCTATTTTGTACTCCATTTGACTTGCAAAGCACTGAACAAGAACTCCTGAAAGTCAATTTTCTTAAACAATGTATAACTAACACTTGATGAATATAGTGCAATCAACACTTAATGCACATACAAAATAACTAAACTTCCACTTTAAGATATATCAACTTAATCAGCTCCACCAATTGAGTTGTAGTGAAAATTGGTAACAATATTAAACTCAACAACAGATTCATTAGATCCTTTAACAATATTGTTGAATTGATTCAACAAAAAACTTGAATTAGTCTTGTCAATGTATTGTTCTCTAAAAACACTTTTGAATTCCTCCCAGGATCCAATGCTCTCAACATGTAAACTACTGTACCATTCTCTCGTATCCTTAACGGGAGATTGCATGAATAACTTCATTATGACATCTTTTTCCTCTACCTCAAAATCATCCATAACATTATTGAATGCTTTGAGATGGTCTTCACCACTTAAAGCATTATTTATAGAGAATTTGACTAGATAAAGGATGGAATCTTTAGGGAATGGGTTTGGGTAGCTAGGTATTCTAGTGAAGTACAACTGCTAGTATCTATCTACTTGGAGTGGCCTCCTAGTATGTCGAGTCCTATGATCATCTCTTTGTTCATCACCTTGCTTGATGTCAGAGTGGATACCATCTTTTTCCTTTCCACTTTCACCATCACCTCCCCCTTTATTACTTCCCTAATCATCTTCAAAGTAAGACTTATCATTCTTGTTTTTTCCTCCACCACCACTTCCACCAGGAATATGTCCACTATATTTCTTCTTTTGTAACTGACTATCAGTATGTCCAGAGCTTGAACCCTCTAGAATAAGGGTAGAAATTTGAAGGAATGCAATCTTCCTAGCCATTTCTGCATTAGAAGCTAGTATTTCAACTTTTTTCAAATCTTCTTGTAGCTTTTCAATTTCCAATCTCAACCTTAATATCTTAGGATATGGAGGTGTATTAGATGGGGTCGATTAAGCTTTGGCTTTATTTGTGGGGATTTTGGTAGCTGAAGTATTGGTTTTATCATTGGTTTTGAATGTAGTTTTCTTGGGTTGGTCAATAGGTCCCTTCCCATGATCTACAAATGATGTTTTCTTAGTACTAATAGGAGGATCTAAGGCTTTAGTGGTTGAGACAGAGGTTGTATAAGTGTCAATAGGTGAATCTCCCATCAAGACTACTGCTCTAGGAATATCATTATTCATCTTAGAGGTGAATTACAAAGGTTTTCTTCAAATTTTCTATGCCTTGTGTCCTTTTCTCTTATTTTCTCCAATTCTTTTTTTCTAGTATCTCTCTCAAGTTGCTTAGCTCTAATCCTATCTTCCCTCTCTTTCAATTCTTTCATTCTCTTTTCTTCTTTCTCTTGAAATCATAACTTCTCTTCTTCAATGACCTTCATGTAATTATCTATATCCTCCTCATTTTCTATAATATCCCCATGCTCACTTGGGGCAGGGGTGAAATAACGTTGGTCAATAGGGTCCTCTTCAAGAGAAAAGTGGACTGGCTCATCAAGAGATTTACCTCTTGGCTTAAAATTATTTCCATTGAAAATGGAACCAATTCCAGGGGTTGAAGACTCATAGAACTTCTTATTCTTTTCTAAGAAATTTTCACCTATCTTCCTCTCTTGAGATATTTAACTCACTATCAAAGACTTGTTCATTAGGAAACTTCCCTAGTCTATGTTAGACTCTTGAACTTTATGTCCTTATTCATGGACACTAGCACTACTTATATCAACATGAAAATTATGAGATACATTAGGATGGGAATCAACATACTTACTTGATTTAGAATGTTTCCTAATCCATTTAGGTTGCTTTTCCTTTGTAGGTCCATATTTTTCGTTTTTCTTAGGATGCTTCTTCACATAACTTCTAGTCTTCCTCATAATGCCAAGTATTGCAAAATCTTATTTTTTGTTTTATTTTTGAGAAACAATCTTCACACTAGTACTAGAAAACTCATATTCACCACCTATAATATTGGGAAAAAAGTTGATTACACTTTGATTTTGTACTTGTTATTCTAGAAAAGACTTTAAACATTACCTTATAGAAAGTGGCATAATGAAATAACAACTGATGCATAAGACCTAGTATTATAGGACTAATGCAACATACTTAAAACCAATTATTCCTCAAATAGTAATGAATATTTACAACAACCAACTAACTTTGATTGTACTTGATTTGAACATAGAGATTTTGAACTTAGCCATTCCCTAGTAGAGTCACCAATATGTTGGTTATTTTTTAAGAACCAAACTAATCTTCAGAAATACCTATGGATTTTGTCATCTCCAATTATCAGTAATTCCAAAGGGATTGTCCAATGAATGAATAGAGGCTCCTAAAATTCTATTCCTAGTCTTTGGGCTCTGTAAAACCCAGGAGGGTGATCCCACATTGTATACCTAAAGAATTTTCACAATTACAATCAAATACATTGTCAATAACATATATCTCTGATGATACCACTCAATAATATACAAAAAGTAAGTTGGAAGCTTACATATCAATGTTATAAGCATTAAGTATGAGAGAGAAGATTTCAAACACAAAAATAACAACAATAATATTCCCTTAATTTAAAAAAAATACTAAGTAGTTAGTGAATCAACACTATAAATGTAACACAAATACTCTGCATAAACTAGTGTCTTTGTCCCAAGCACAAAGTCATTACCAATCTATATAACCTAATAACAATTTAGACAATAGAACCTATAACCCCAAGAAATCCTGCATTACAACATTCCTCTGAGACGTTCAGGATTATTACTTCTTAAAAAATATCCTAGCACATAGTTCTTATAAGTTATCAATCTCATATAAGCACTTACATCAATTCATTGAATCAATAAGCAAGCATGAAACTAAACATCCATCAGATGATGTCAGAGACAATTGAAAGAAATTCTTGATTACTTTCAATCATAACTCATAACACACATACAATGAGAGATAATAACCATGAAATCGATAGTACTCTATAGTATAAATGCTATATCATTATCAGTCTTACATGCACAAGTATGAACTCCAAAAGAAACTTAAAACAAAGACTCTAAAACTTCCTTCATACTATCTTGACAAACTAACAATATTAAATAAAAATTTCAACTCTCTTACTACTTGTCCTGAATTCCTTCTTATAGAGATGAAGGAGCAAACAAGCCTCAAACTAGATAGCACACATTGCATGATCCCATTGGACTGCTTGCAACAATATTCCCTTTTTAGTTATACTTGAGTCTTCAAGAGGAGTAAATAAACATGACGAATAATTAACCTCAACTCTTTGTGAAAAATAGGTCCCACCTCAAAAGACATCATTAGTTTGTTAAAATAGTTATAACATTGTTACCAATTTTTGACCACAGCTCGATTGGTGGAGCTAGCTGAACATTATTATATCATGAGGTGAAATTACAGTTTAAGTTTAAGTGTTGTTTACATTTTTTATCATTATTCATCAAGTGACAGTTGTGAATTTAAAGGAAGAAATGGAGTTTCAGAATGCTATTCAGATGTTCCAAAATTAAATGAAGTACAAAATTGAGCATATAAACAATAGAGCATTTTTAAATGCTTTCATTTATTTCATGAAAAGATTCATATTTACAAGGCTTAATTTGATTGCAAGAATCAGAATGATATTACAATATGCATTGAAATACATTTTCTTTTCAAATGAAAAGCATAAGATGAAATTAGATATCCACACAAGCTGTGGATGTGACTATCACAATGCACCATTAATAGTACACTACACTATTGAAGATGCGAAAGAAAAGTCACATAAGTAAATGACATAATCATCATTGCCTATTTTGGCCGATGGTTGATGATGAATGGTGCACCTTTTCCTTCTCGAGCTCCATCGACTTGTAAGAGAAAAGAGGGGGTGTTAGTGGCTCTAATTATGAAGTAACCTATATGAGTCACCAACAATAGTGCAACCTACTATTAATCATACACTGAAGCAATCAAAGAAGAACAAAAGAAATGAGTTGAAAGAAGGATATCAATATGATCGTCATATTTTGTTTTTATGCTAACATTGTTTGTTTCTTTGTGTAGGTATAGGGAACATCACGAAGCTGATCATTATTAGAAGACCAAGCATGTGGAGAAAAAAGGGCTCCCACAAGGGTAGAGCTCGACATGCTTCCCTTATTCATTATAAGTGGGCTGATTTAAAGATTACATCATCATATATTCATCAAAAGAAATGTGATACACAACTGAAAGAGTAAAATCATAGTTATCTATCTAGCTACTAAACCAACTGTGCATTCATAACAATCAGGTATACTTTCTAAAAGCTACAGGTAAACAGTGAGTTTAATTCACTCAATCACTTAACTGAGTATCATCATATTAGATATCATAAATGGTTCACGTTCTTAAGCTACAATGTTATTTATTTATCATGATCGTATATGTCATGCAAGCTATAGTTCATTAGTGTTCTTTTCATAGCCAAGCATAGTGAATAGGCATACATTATGCCTTAATAAAGAGTTTTGTTTCAATTTTCATCACAAAGAGAAAAGATTTTAAGAACAGTTGTTAAGAGGAACATAAAAATGCATGAAGAGTGCCAGACTTAAGTAGTACCATCGTTCATATGGTGTTACAATCAAGATTCAGTTTGGTGGCTGATAGTGAGATGTAATAATTCGAGTGTCTGAATTTGATGTATTTGTTAGGGAAAAGCTATAGCAGGGACAACCAGTTCACTTTGGCTGAGATAATGTTTCAAATGGAATTATGTTTAAATGTTTAGCGGAGGACAACAATCAAAGTATGATGTCCATTCAAAATTACCTTCAAGGAGTTACAAGCATCAAGCAAGATAAACATGAATAGATTTGGCAAAGATTTAGGTACACAAGATCCATTTCTAGATTAAAAAAATTTACAAAAAAACATGAGAGTTCAAAGCATGGCATGACAATGATACCTAAAGTATAAAGGCACAGGGAGAATCTTTAGAATGTAGATATGTGCAAGTTCTAGGCAATGAAAAACCAAAGAAATAATAGAGTTTTCAATGCGATGCAAACAAGATGTGTGCATACTCAGGAGAGGGTCTTGTTAAAGACAGAATTTATACAACATTTCTATAAAGAAAGTTGAGGAAAGTAGAATTTCATGTGAAGTGGGTTTAGATTTTTACACATACAGTTTTGTTGTTTTCTCATATATTCACAAGTGTTTTCAGATTTACATGTGGAGATCACATTTTTCAGAAATATATGGACCTCTAAATGAATTCAGTATTTCCTCATTACTGTCTTGTTTACCCAATTTGGGTTTCGGCCAAGTATTCAACTTTCATTATTTTCAATCAACCCATATGATATTCTTTCTCAGGATGACAGGTTAAATATTTTATCATATGGGAGTTTTCAGACAATGCTTAGTTCTCTTCTAAATGTCAAGCACTTATATGGAGGAGATTAAAAGACACAAGAATATCACTGAAAAGCATCGTGGGCCGAGCTCATAGCTTTAAAAATTGAATATATAGAGTACCCACATTTGGGGTTTGTTTGAAACATAGAAATTGTGACTTTCAGAGTTAACCCATATGGGGTTTTTACATAAAATATCAAAAACATAAAATGCAAATTTCCTTTGGTGGGTTAAACTTTAGAATGGATAAAACACAGTTTTATTCAATTTCTCATGATACCCATATACGGGTTTGTCCTCAAATACACAAGAAGGTGAGTTTTTCTATTTTGGGTCAAGCCCAAAATCTCTTAAATGCTTTCTTCATACATAGGTCACAGCCTGTACATGGCTATTGAAACTTAAGTAAAGGTTTTCGAGTTTTTTGAAGAAAATATGTGCTTTAAGAATAACTTAGTAGTACTTAGTCTATGGGAGAGCACCCTAGCCACAGCCAAGAGCTCCATAGAGCTTCTAGAAACCAAGAGTTCGAGCTCTTAAATGATAGCCAATCTCTCATAGTGGGAATAGAGCACAAAAATAGTAAATATGAACACATAAAATACAAAGGAGAGGCATTAGAAGTTGTGTTAGCCATAGCCTCAAGGCCAGAATGAGAAAAGATAAAAAAAACCATAGAAGCTAAAATGAATAGCTTACCCTGTGCATGATAAAAGAACAGTAGAACCCTCGAGCAATCTCCCTCATGGATTTTTCCAGACAAAGGCCGAGTTTGAGCTCATAACGACCAAGAAGAGAAAAGCACAGAAAGGTAAATGAAAGTCAGAAAAGTGGACAAGTCACGACCATGGTGATTTTTCTTGCTTTAGAATGGAGTAAAATAACTTCAATACTAAAAACAATGAGCTTACCCATTGAAGAGCTTGAATACTGAAGAGCATGATGAAGTTCTCAAGGCACACAAGTTCCAGTCTGAGCTCAATCATGGCAGCGTGCTCTCGGGCAGAGCTCATTTTTCTTCAAGAGTGATCATTTGCAAAGTGAATCATTATTAGGGTTTGGAATCTTTTTCTCATGCCCTAATTTGAACCAACCCTATCATTATCTGGAATATTCGGTCAAAGGCACATGGGGAAATTCAAATGGGATAATATTTGCATCATATTTTATTCAAAGTTTGAAGTTTAATGTATTTGAGGGTGGGAAATTATGTGCCTAGGTCGATGTGTTAGGTCTTTATGACTTATTATTTTTTCCTTATTGAAATGTGGGGACTTAAATACCTTGTGTTGTTGCTTTGAGAAACAATGAGAATATAAATGCTAAATAGGTTATGACCTAGGGGTGATTTTAATTATTATCTCCTTAGGGTTTTTGGTTTTAATCGATTTTAGAGAAATCAATTGGAGATATTTATGAGAGAGGAATATAGATTAATATTTTTATGATTTTTTGAGAAAATCAGAGCATTGTAATGGAGAAATAAGATGTTTTCTTTTTTGCAAAAAAATTTGTAATCTTTAATTGCAAAAATAGACAAATTATAAGAATCTACAATCCTGTAAAGCAGAATTGTAAAGCAATCTTTAATAAATTATTTTATGATTTCTTGCTATTTTTAGCAGATTCATTTTGAATTCATCTCTTGGGTCAAATTTGAGTCTCATCTTTAAGAGATAAGGTGTTTTTTGAGCTTTTAAAGCAGATTCAACCTATTTTTAGGGGCTTGATAGTTTGATCATAAAAGCAGTATGCTTATTTCTGCTTTTATGTAGTTTTTTGAGATAGTTTGAAGCTTTTTTCCTTGAGCTTCTTTATGAGCTTGGATTAGGGTTTCTTGAGAGTTATGTATTTGAAAAGACTTAGTCTTTTTAGTTCTCCTTCTCAATTCAAATTGGAGTTCCTACTCATACACATCTTGATTTTGTGAACCTTTTGAACTCAGTTCAAAATTATTCACTCTTCCAGTTTTAATAAAGCACCAATATTCTCCTTCTCATTTCTATCTCAGTTTTATAATAGCAATTTGATGTCTTTGTGGTTCAAATTAGAATCCTTTTATGTCTTGTTGTTGTAAGTTGTGTTTAAGAGTTGCATAGTTTTAGGTTGCCTATTATATTTCATTTAGGAATCTACATGCAAAATACTGATGGAAGTATGTGTCAGTTGGATGGTGAGATTCATAGAAAAAATTTTGTGAGTGAAATTTTTTGAATTTCATAACTTTAAGTGAAATACCAGTTAGATTCAAGTTTTGTTTTCAGTCCATCTTTCTATCCTTTTCCTCAGAAGTTATTTAGAATAGAATTTATCATTTAGAGAACCAACTCACTCTGGAGACTCCTTCTTTGCTAAGATCACCCACATCTAAAGAAGGTTTCCATGTTTTAGTAGATTGTTGAATCTTGCATTCAACAGGGTGCAAATCTATTGACAACAAACATATTCCCCATGTGTTCAAAATTCCAACTACTGGAGAATAAAAACAACAAAACTTACAAAGCAAGGAAAGGAAAGAAAAAAGAAACAAAACTTGTTAATCCACATTAGCACCACATGATATTCATTTGAAATTAATTAGAGAATAATATTCTACCATGTTATACCAAAATCCTAATTTGTACTATATTCAGGCTATGTATTATTCTTCTCCTATCTATTATTCTCCTTATTCAATTATCCAAACATAGATTCACTCTATGTATTTCTCCAACCAAGTGTTGTATTCCTCCTCAGTGGGCCATTTTATATTCAACACATCCTACACCTTGGTAAGGTATTGAGAGTACCTTGTACCAATTAAATTCTCATATTCCTTAACAAACATATCCATTTTTGATTCAATATTTGAATTGAGAAAGATGTAATTAGTGAAAGACAAAGTCATCATAGCCACTCCAAGAAATCCTCCCAAATCTGTCTTCCAGGTGTCAAATGGATGTTGTTCTCCTTCAGAATTCAATATTTGAGGCATACCACATTCCTCCATCTTGAATATTTTCAACTTACTCTAGAGCTACATGCCTAACTTTCCATGAGAATTAGTTATCTCATTTATTGTGTCAATAGTTTTCAAGATGTCAAGAATATTTGTTGGTGCCTCGGGATTCTCATTCATTTTTGGCATCATTTCATTCAAAGCATTTACCCTAGCAATCCAATTATTCCATTCATTCCTAAAGGCCTCTTATACTTCAAAATAATTTGTATTTTCCTCATGAATATTCTTATACGTGGAACATACATCATTAGCACTATAGACCAACTTGGTCACCCTATGCTTAAGCACACTATCAAAAATTTCATTGGCCACCCTAACTATTTCCAGTTTGGCCTGGTTGACATTTTCCTTATCAACAGTTAACTTTCCTTTCAAATCATCAATTCTTAGGGCCAAAGTCTCCCTATCTTGTGTAGACATATCAAATGAAGAAGAAGAAGAAGGTTGAGTCACTATTTTTTGAGTAGCCTGAACTATGGCTCTCCTTTGATTTAGCTCATTCAAAGCCTTATTATATTCATTAACCAAGTATTCATATTTTTTCTAACAAATATGTGCAGTATCCACACTAAGCATTGAAACATGTGTAGTTAACTCAACTACCTGGATAGGAGTTATTTCAGTAGCTCTCTTAACCACTAGTGAACCAATAAATTCTTCAATAGGCCTAGCAACCTCATGTTTACTAGTATTAGGTAGCATAGACCAAATTGTAAGAGTATGCAACTTTGGACTATATCTAGAACCAAATACTTTATCCTCAAATTGATCTTCAGATATTAAAGCTTGAGGATCTCTCCTAATTGCATCATATGCTATGGCAATAGTGATAGTAGATCTTGGTAAAAACATGATTCCACTATCTTTAACAATTCTTTGAGCTTCAGTTGGAGTAATAATTGCTATTTCAGCCCTAATTTTCTCTTC
This sequence comes from Sequoia sempervirens, assembly GCA_007258455.2. Classification (NCBI taxonomy): domain Eukaryota; kingdom Viridiplantae; phylum Streptophyta; class Pinopsida; order Cupressales; family Cupressaceae; genus Sequoia; species Sequoia sempervirens. The sequence continues at coordinate 32,647,969 of VDFB02379711.1, read as the reverse complement.
CTCTACTTTCTTAGCTTCCTACTGATGAGAAGGGTCAACATTAACTCAGGATGATTCAAGTCTCTCTTTAATTTCCTTACTCCAATATTGAATCATAAACTCCTAAAATTCTTTGGTCTACATAAATTTATCATCAGCTAGAAACTCATCACACTCCCTAATCCTTGGATCATCATCATTTTCTCTGTCATACTTCCACTTGATAATCTTTTTAGGAGGAACATTTGAATTGTGAGTTTCTTCAATATGAGGAAGGGGATATTTTTTCTCCACCTCCTCATTTTCTAGCACATGTTCTACCATTTGTTCCTCCTTGACCACTTGAACATCTACAATTTGTTATGGGATATCCATAGCTTGTTGATGTTGTTGTTGTTCTATGAGGACTTTGTCTTTCTTTACAGCCTCCTTTACCTTCACTTGAAACTCACTAGATTGACGATCCCTTATCATAGTAAAGGCCCTATCCAAGGGGTCTACAATTACATTATATGGAATGATGTAAAAGGAATTCCTTTTCATAATCTTCTCCTCAAGGTTTGTCATAGCCATCCATTCTCTTTTCCTAGCCATGATAGCCTCATCAGTTTTCATATTTCTTATCATATTTCTTACTACATCATTTCTATAGAATAATTCATGACATATGATGCCTAAGCCCTTTTGTCTTCTTCTCCCAGCCAGAAATCCTTCTGGATCAAAAAAATCTAATCTCATTGATAGGCATTATGAGTTTATTCACCATGATGCACAATTTTTTATACCCCTTAGGGGTAGTGATCTTCAAATAAGCAAAAGTACACCGAGGATGTATTATAGTTCCCTCTATGACCTTTCTAAACATTTCATAATCCATAATATCAATTTGACACATAAGCTCCATGAAATCCAACCTATCTGAGACATACAAGGGTAGACAATGAGGTGCCACTTTAGCTTCATGAGCCTTGATCAAAGTGTACTCAGAGTGTAGAAACCAATCAACCCAATTGTGTGTTGCTTTAGAGCCTACTACATCCTTTGGGTGCATTAGACTTCTGATTTCTAGAGAAAGTATGAATCTAGGTGCTACACCCAATGACTTTAAGATACCATATCTTACAACATTGGAAAAAAAGGTGTAGTTTGAATTGGAGCAATCTTGATCCCAAATGTATGTCCACATTTGTAAAGTGGTAGATTATTCTCATTGTCCTAAAATTTTAGATTTAATTTCCTTTTCCACTCATAAGCTCCTCCCATAAGAGAATATGCATCAATAAAGAGTAATGGGGAAAAGACAGAGGGAGAACTTTCTTTTTCAATTCAAGAAAATCCTCATGCATTTGTTAGCATCAAAGTTAGCATAATAAAAAGTAGTGTTTTGATTGTATTCTTGTATATTTTCCACTATCACCAGTAAATTAGGAGCTATCCTAACTTCAAAATCTTGAGCTAGTACTTGATTTAAACAATAATAATTATTTTTGAAATAATCTTCAAATTCCTCACACTCAAAAGGCTCAACATCCTTAGCAGTAAATCTTTCCCTACTCCTTCAATATCGTACAAGCAGTACTTCTTTGAATGCAAATTTTCTCTTTTCATATTCAGCATACAAGTTAGACCATATGAAATTTTTAGTGTAATTGGGATTTAACCCAAATACATCTATCATATTATCCTTTGTCACTTCCATAATTATATCACCATTCTCACTCTTTATTGTCCTGTCAGTAGGGTCATAATGCCTTCCTAGCTCCATCATTAAATAAACTTCTACAAACATATTTGGAACCACCAATCTTCCAAGGTTCAACCCCCATAAATAACATACAAGCTTACTATAATTTTGTCTATTGAAAGAATACCAGAACAATTTCCATCTACTCTGGTGTTGGGTCTTTTTCCCAATTTTGCCAACATTATGAATTAACCTAGTGGTCACAACAACTTTTCCTGTGGGGATTTTACCAATTCATGACCCTCCTTCTTTGAAACCTCTAGAGGCCTCTTGCATAAATTTTTTATGTTTCTTTCTTTGCACTTCTATACCCAGTTGACGTTGCAGGAGTACTTGGAAAAGGTTTAGACATAGTCACTAGCTTAGGGTTAATTTCAGTTGAAGCATGCTAAGTTTTAAGTCTTTTAACCCTCTTCTATTTTTCTTTCCTTTTTGACCTAACATTAGATTCATTAGGCTCTGGGTCACTCATTCTTGTAATGCAAATGGAAACTAGGGTTTACAATTTCTTATGGAAAAATACAACCCTTCACAATTATGATAGGACAAAACACTGCTATTGAACATGGCACCTTTCTTCACAATTTCAACAATGCTCAATCACCAAATTGAAACTACCAAAAATGAATAAATTACTAATTCTCCCAATTTTCCTACCAACTTTCTAGGGTATTCACTTCACTACTTCAATTAGGAGACATTAGTGTTGCTTACCTAGGTGAAAGCAGTGCCACTTTGGTTGTTGATAACTTCTAGAGCTTGCCTCACAAATTCTTCTACTGCTAGTATTCTTTCCACTATCCAATGAATTAGGATGCATGATAAACCAAATATCTACTTTCTGTTATGGCTGAGGGGGAGCATGTCACTATTAATAGTTGATAGTAAGCTTACACAAGAAAACTGACAATTAGCCATTCATTTTTAAACCTTGATCATTGATCCTTCAACTTTGAAACTATATCAATGGTTATTGATCCACCTTTCCACCATCCCTTTTACTTTATACAAAATCCTCAGGATTTCACCATGTTACCTTTTTCATGTAGTGGTTGTCGCTAGTCATTGATTTACTTTATTCTCATCCAGCTTTATCAACAATGCAATTGTTTTATGCGATAAAATCTCAACCCTTAGATGCACGACCAGTTTCCCAATCTTGTTCATCTCCATCACTCCTCACTATTTCAAATTTGTGCCTTGGATCTTATTAGTGACAAGAGATGAAAGCGCCATATCTTGGCACATATACCTACATAAACAATCAATGGCACAAAAATATATCACAAAGAAGATGTATTCAAGTTAGCGAGAGAAATATTCTTAAAAGGAACTATATCGCTCATCGCTAATACTCCTCATAAGGTTTGTAAGAAATTAGCAATGAGGGATTATCTTAATATTATTACATATTGTATATTGCTAATAGAAAACTTAGCAGTAAAAAAAATCTGTGAGATGTGATGCAATTGGAAACTCATCTCCTCGCTTATCACTAATTTAAAACAATCTCTTCATAACATATTTACAATAAGTGATGAAAATATGATCATAAAGCCATAGGTCATCGCTCATCACTATTACAACTTTAAGAATTTAGAAATCATTAGCGATAAGTGATCCCTTAAGAACCTCGCTCATTGTTATTTGAAATCAAAAGTTCAAGGAAAAATTTGTGATGAGAGATATCAAAGAGATATCACCTCATCACTCATCGCTAATTTGAAACATACATTTTAAAAGTGATCAGTGATGAGCAATATAGCTATAAGGCTAAATGAACTTAAGTCAAAACCTTTAGGCATGTGCTCCTAAGTTTTCTTAGTGGAGGGGACTTCCTAGGATGATATGATAAAAAAAATTAAGAACCCCAAAATCATTATAACAAAGGTTTCTACACCTATGATGAGTGAACCGGTTGCAAAATTGTTTAAACAGTGACCTACAATGGGCAATAGGGAGTCAACAACAAAATAAAACATTTAAGCATTTTAAAAAAATGAATCCCAAAACCCTCCTAAATGCAACAAGGGTTTAAGATGGTACATGAGAATTAAGGTTCCATTAGACGATTTGAGATCCAGGATTTTGTAGGTAGCTACTCTGGTGATTGGAGAAGGAGTCAAATACAATATTTCTACCATTGATTTGGAGGAAGCAATAAGAGAAAAAAAAAATTACCATCTCCAGGGATCCATCACCACTATTGTGCACCAAATGCATAAGGACAAGACCTCTAAGGAGGAACTAAAAGTGTAAGTGGTAGATCTGATAGGTTGCATTCAACAATGTTCATCAGAAATAGAACTAACTACAATGCCATTAGCACCACCCCAACTACTGTCCAAAGAACATATTAACAAGCTGGAAAGAAGAAAAACTTGGACAAAGGTCACTGAGGAATGGTTCTGATGGATGATCTACAATGGTGATATGGTAATAAGGAATTCCATCAGAATGGCCAACAAATTTAGGCTTATACAACAAAAAATAGAGGATATGGAGAAAGTATGCTTTTGTTACATTGAATTCTACAAAATCACCAACCCAAACTTTGAAGCTATCCTCAAAATACCAGAGAGAGCCTAGGAAAAGAGTTTGGCATCATCAAGGATGATCATTGGTTGGTTGAGACTTGTAAAATTATCCTCAATCATCAAAGTGAGGTGTTGGAGAAGGTGTTGCATGAGGTTGAACTTGACCTCAAATGGGAAAAAGAGCATTAGATAGACAATGAGGACTAAATCAAGTTAATGATAGATAAGGATATGTCTATCGAAGAATTGAATGTAGAAAATATTAAAGAATACTTACATAAAAATATAGAAGTGTTGGTTTTTAGTTGTTTATTGTGATTGTTTGTCCTTAATGAAAAAATTAGTTTTGGTGACACATTTATATGATAAGGATGGTTCAAATGGTGATTCACAGGGTTCATGGCTAGCACATGATGTTTACAGTTGGTTCACATGGTTCATTGCATGCACTTTCAAATTTCAAGTATATGGCATGGTTATTCAGGTATATATGACTTATTATCATTACAGATATTAGGTATATTTAGGTTGATCACTTTCATATTGTGATATATTCAACTTTATCTTTTGCATGTTGTCTTCATATGATATATAAATGACACATTTCATGTTTGCACAAAAATATCAAAGTTTATGAAAGGCATAGGAATGTAGATTACAAGTTTTAAACTTGTATATATATTCTCTTCATTGATATTTAGTGTGAAAATATTTTGCTTCATGGTTTACAATGTTTTGAGCAACTTGAATAGTCACATTGTATGTGACAACGACATTAGAGAAGTTTTATTTTTCAATAAGAAGCCTTGAATGCCAGTATCTTAAAAGTTTTGTTTGGTGGTAATAAGGTATCGATATTGCTTTCTATAATTATTTGAGCCTAATGTTTATATTGGGTTGTATGAGACACAACATACATGTGACTTCACTTCACTCTTTAGTTGATTGTTGTGTTGGCGCCAAAAGTGAATGATTGATTATGATGTGCAATAAATGTGTCAACATATGTGGCTGAAGACTTGTCATTGGCTTCAAAAGCATTATGATGGTTTATTAATTTTTGTGTTTTGCTTTGTATTAGACTTCAAAACATTATTATGATTGTTAAAGTCTTTGATAGACTTGAAAAAAATAGGGCAATATCATTTAGATTATATGAAGGGTTTGGAACTCTAGCCACCATGAAGATAATTTGTTTTTAGTTGTAAATCTGTGTTCTTCTTTGGTCGAAACTAGAGAAGTTATCTGAGTTTGTTGTAAGCTTGGATAGTAGCTTAGGAGCTAGCAAGAGCTTGATAGTTGATAAGGAAGTGACAATGGATATTTTAGTTGGGTAGTTGTGGTTGGCTTCAATGATTTTTTTCTGGTATTTGTTTGATTTCTTTACTGCATAATCAAGTATTACTTCTATTGCTTGAAGAAAGTGAGATAAGGCAGTTAATGTTTCTTAAGGCTCAAATCATAACTAAAATGTTTTTTTCCATTTCTATTAAATGATCTATATTTGAGATTAAGAAGAGTTTATTGGGGTTAATATGCATTGATTATGATATAATAAACTTGTTTAGGTTTTTTGGATATTTTTTACAAATATTTGTAATATTCTCTTCAGTTAATTTATTTAGGGTTTTTACAACCCTAATCCAGTTGGTTTGGATTACAATTTGAAAAACAAAACTGCACTTGATGGCAGTGGATATAAAAGATATCTATCAATTTTTTGTTTTGTAGCTGGAGAGAAGAATGAATAGAGTTTTCATGATTATTCCTTAAAAAGGACTTTGTGTAGAAGTTGTTTCAGATACAGTTTATCATTTTCAAATATGTTGTCACTTTCATACAACATTATTCAATTTGATTATTGAAATTATATATAGTCTTATATTGAGATTCTAGGACTGCAAATTGCACTTCTAGGGTTATGATAGAATGTTATAATTATTATGCATTAAAAGGATTTTCTACTCCTATAATCTTGTAAAATTTGGTGCTTTTGATTGTTGTGGAGTTGGTGCTCTAAGTGAATAAATAATTTTTTTTTTAATGGTTTTTTATTCCCCTTGAGGGTTTTTCCACTAAGGAAAAATTTTGTGTTATGTGATTTTATGTGTGTGATTGGTCTCATCTATCTTATGTCATCAATTGCATTAAACATTATTAAATCTCTCTTTCATTTCTACATTAAGTCAAGATATCCTACATTAAAGATTCTTGTGTAGCTATGATACATGCGTATGTGTAAAGTTTCTTCTTAAGTTTAGTCTCTGTTAATAATGTCTTTCATGACTCATATCATATTGTTTAAACTTAAGTGAAATCTATTCATTGAGTTGTTATTTGATATTTTGGTTAAAATTCAAGTAAACCTTGCAAGTTTTTAAATCTTGTGATTGAGTTGAATCATTGATTCACCCCCCTCTCAGTGATTCTTGTCTTCCAATAGGAAGAGGGTGTAGTTGATGATTTATCCCTGCTATTCATGGATTTTTCCTCTAAAGCATTTGTAAAATTAGAAAAAATGGTAGTAGTCACTCTGAAATGTACTAAGCACCTTGAGGAGGTGGTCAATTGTTCTAAGAAGCTTAATTTTCAGATCCTCCAATCCAAGATTGTTCAAAAGGATAGGCTTTGGATTTTAATAGGAAAATTCGTGGAGTATGCCACCATCAAGAAAAGTGAAGGAAATATGATCATAGATGAGGAGTTCCTCATAGTGTAGCTGTAGCAAAAGGAAATCATCTAAGAAGACAAAAAAGCTACAATTTTCCCCACAAGAGGTAAAAATAGGCTAAAAGACAAAATGTAATTTTTATATTGTAAAGTATTTGGGGTAGGTGAAACCCTAATTTGTAGTGAATCTTGGCCACAATGAAATTGAATCTTGGTCATTAATTTTGGTTTTTGGACACTATAAATAGGGGGTCTCCTCTCATTTTCAAGAGATAGTTGAGTTGTAAAGACATGCTGCTGGAATGTTAATAGAAATTCATTGATTTGGTGGATTCTTTAGTTCCAAATTCATGTTACATGTTTCTTCTTCTCCTAGTTAGTGAATTTGAGTAGATTAACTTTGTTGTTCTATGTATTTACATGCTTTAGTAGATTAGTTAATGCTATTCATTGATGGTGAATGATTCTATTGTGTTGATGACCTTTCTTGTTCATGATTTTTGTTGTTTATTGATGACAAAATGTAGTGTAAAGCTAGTTTGAATATTATATGAATGTTGTACTTAATTCTATCTCTTTTTCATGCTTTATAGTGAATGAAAGGTTGAAAATATGTAGACCTTAGAAGATTTCACAAGTTTCATGATACTATAAGTTGGTTTGGTTAAGTGGAACTTTGTTCTAGCAAGGTCTTTCTATCTTTGAGATAGGTTTGGAAGATCCTAATATGCTCTTCTGCAGTCCTGTTTGGGTCATTAACATGAAATTATGAACAAAAATGCTCAGGGTTCTTGGGCATAACATTGTAGGCATTGAAAAATAAGGGAGATGGATTATTAGCAAGGAAAGCTATTGGCAAAAGTTGGGGTGGTGGTTGTGGTTGATTAATGATAGGCTGGGGTTGTTGAATGGGAACTACATCAGGGATGGGTATGGCCTCAACTTTTGGAAGTGAAGATGCAGACGATACGGGTGAAGGGATGGGTGATGATGATTCTCTCCTTTCTCGAGTCCTCCTTGACCTAGTGGGGAACTGTAATTCCTATAAATCTTCTTCTCCTGGGGTAGATCTGGTACTTCTCCTATATCTCTCAGGAGAGATGGAATTTAAGAAATGATCCAATGAGCTCATTCAAGCCCTCCTTCTAGCACCAATCTATTGATGGTGTTTTCTGCACAACAATAACTCAGACAAAAAATAATATTCTATCTCTCTTGAAAGGTGAATTCTCAACAACAAATGCTAAGATCACCTCAAGGTATTTCAGGTGTCAGGTCATGACAATGCATAAACAACTCAAATAATATGTGAAAATGCTAGTAGTCACAATCAGACCTTACTACAAGAAAACTGTATCTTTCCAATTTATCAAATTTTGCAATATGATGATCTTAAATCCTAAATCTAACCAAATAATAAACAAAACAACAAAACATGAGGATGTAAGAGGTATAATGAAATCTAAACTATTTCTAAGATGAAAAATGCAAATGATAGATACCTGGAATGGACCAATCTCAAATAACCAATTCTTGCTTAACCCACAATGCAATATCACAAGAAAGGTGCAATCTTCTAAGGCATACAAATTTTCAAATCATAGACATTCATCCACAATCGAACTAAGCACAAATAGATGCATGGTCTGGGTTGACTTCACCAGTCTACTAAAATTAGTTAGTTACTAGGAGTATAGACCAGAGATGGCCACAAACACTCCAAACATGAAATCATAAACATTATTCATCAAACTAATCTAATTCTGAATCTAACATTAATCTAATTTCTCCAAGCAATTTCAATAGATGGAACAATAGGAACCATGCAAGATAAACTAACACAAAAGAATTCACCAGAGAAACCACAATGCCTTCAATTGTATTAGATCACCAAAATATAGCAACAATTCCACTATTCTGTGTTACAACACCTGCTCGAAAGAACTAACTACTATCTCTACTACAAAATGCTCTAGCTCTTCTCTTAGTCTAGCTTGTCTAATTCTCTACTACCTATTCAACATTTACAAATGAGGCAAGAATACCAATTTAAAGAGAACCCTCAAAACATGTCGGCCCAACCAGACATTTACAAAATAAAAATAGCCAAAACAAGTCAGCCTCAGGAATTCAAAATAAGGCACACATTAAATGCCAGTACATCATCAAGGTCGGCAACAACACATCCTCCAATGCAACTCAGATCAATACATGCCCTATAATAATAGGGAAGCACAAATCACAAAGTGTCATGGTATTAACTTCTGCCTCCCTTATCCTTGCTCTGATCCAACAATTCATGAACTTTTAGGAGTACCCTATCCAACTTAGCAATAGGTGGCAAAGGTAGAATTTTGAGCCAACATTCAATTGAGTCAATCTCTTTCCTTGACTGCTTAATCGTTTTATCCCAATCACCCTTATATGCAAGGTACTTATCCATCACAGCCATATAAGTAGCCGCATCATCTAGTTGGTGCCCTGTCACAGAATCTTCAATGTCTGGGGTATATACATCATGCCACCATTTCTTCAATTGTTCAAAACTCAAATACTTAGGGGTGATCTTCCTCCTGCCAATCATTATCTCAAAAAATGTTATGCATCCATCATAAGCATTAGTTAAATTACCATCAATTTGCTTCTTTTGTTTGTAGATCTTTCTGATGACCTTTTGTCGGATCTGCAGGGCTTCAAACCACTCCCAAGGCTCATTAACCCTGGATGAGGAGAGAATTCCATAGAACACCAGCTGATCCTTACCATATTCCATGATTATTTTGGTTTTCTGCAATAAGAGATCAGTGTCCTCCTTATTCTGAGATAAAACATAATCTAATGAATCCTTAGCCCTTATTGCATCCTTTCCAGTTGAAAGGATCACCTTTATTGCATCATCTCCTTTAGCTTGTACCTCCTTCAACCAATTTACTGTAGCCAGAGTAGAAGCTTTCATCTTTTCTATTTCAGAGATGGTCTCCTTCGACAAGAAACAAACAGTAGTAGAAGAGGATGGGTGAAAATATTGTAAAGGATTCATCAAATCTTCTAGACATTTCCTAAGCCTTTCATTCTCTTTCTTTAGTTCATGCTTGGATTGTGTTTCCTTCCTCAATCTTCCAATGATCACTGTACTAGACCCCTCATATTCTTCAATATCTTGCTCCATGGAAGTAGGCCCGAGATTGATAGTCTGTATATCATAATCCATCCAGGTGACTTCATCTTTACTTTTATCAGTAGCAGGGGTAGCAATATGAATAACCCTGTTACTAGCTTCATCTCTTTTGATCTTGGAAACCGCCTTGGCTACCTTCTTCTTCTTACCTTTTCCAATCTTAGCCAACAGTTCATCCTAGTTGAGAGAAGTGTCTTTAACAATGACCTATTTCCTTCTGATCTCTTTGTTTAGCCAATTTGAAATGCAGGATCCACCCAGATTTTATCCTCCTTAACCTTTTCATATTGATCCACCGTCCCATCCTTTTCCTTTTCAGGAGATTGATCACCTTTTTTTTCCAACTATGGATCCTCTTCATGCAGGGGTGATGGATTTTTAACAGGAACATCCTTCTTCTCAGGGGATCTATTATCTTTACTACTTGCAGGAGAATCCTCATACTGTACCAACAGAGAAGGATACATTTCCACATCTCCTACCTCAACCTCAGTAGCTGCACTATGAAGTTCCCCATCCTTAAATGGTTCTGCTTCCTCACTGGTCTCATGCTCTTCATGATTTGTCTGCTTAGGTATACCCAATGAAGGAGAGGTATCTTTCTGTTGTTCCATAGTGGATTCCATTAGAAGAGGATCTACCTTCTACACAGTCTCCTTGGGAGATGGAGTTCTTGACCTTCTTGAATAAAACTGGGGTTTCTCTCCTGAGCTCTCCACATCAACCACATGAGGGTTTGCCTCATCCTTAGAAGTTTCTTGATCTTTCTTCTTAGAAGCCTTGGTTGTCCTCATCCTTTTTGGGTCTAGAGGAGTGTCTTCTTTATCTGCTTTCTCAAGTTCTACTTCTTCTGTAGACTTACCTACTTTTACAGTATGACTCCTCTTCTTTCCTTTGGGTTTTCTTTTTTGTTCAGGTTCACCCTCCTTAGGGCCTCTAATTTTAATCTTAAATGGTGAGTTTACCTTGGTTTTTTCCTTTAGAATCATCCTCACCTGATTACTCTAAGGTGGAGTGAGCATTCAAATTTCCCATTAGATTGAAAGTACAAGGTACCTTCTTGCTATCCAATTCCCATTCTTTATGTTTTAGCCATGACTTGGTAGATTTCATAATAGGAGCCATTAATTCCTCCAGCTCAGTTATCTTGCTTTCTGGCTAGTTTATCTCTCCAATGGATTTGTTCTTGACTGATTCAAATGCATGATCTTGGACTAAATTCCCATCATCCTCTAACTAATCAAGAATCAAGTTGACATTGTACATTCTGATTACATCAACTGGAAGCCTAGAATATCTTTTCTTTCTCACTTCAAAGTCATCCTTGTTGTTTGCCTAGTAGTCCTCTAGATCATCTTTGTGGTGATATTCTTTAGTAGCCTTCTTCTGTGCTTTGCCAGTGATGTCAAAATTTACCCTCTTAGAATGGAAAGAGAAACAAAAAGTACTCAACTCCTCCCCTAATGCTTGAGCTGATTAGACTGAAGGGAAAACCTCACTTATACCAATTTTCAAAGGAAAATCCCCACCAAACCCTATCTTGTGCTTCACCTTTTTAATAACAGCATCAAAATCACATATCTACCAGGTAACCTCCAAGAGTATGATATGGTTAGTGGGATATCTTGGCAATCTGTATGGAGTAGTCAAACATCCATCAATTGTTTTATAGGAAAAGGTGGGGAATTGTATAAACTAGGCTCCATATCTTTTAATCAGTTCCTTGGCTCCATCAGAAATTCTCACATGCTCTACGTTTTGAAGCAACCTAGTAATATGCATAGTGAATGCATCATTCACTCTTCTATATTTAAAATTCCCTAGATGCAGCTTAGGGTACACCTCATAGATGACATCTTGCCCAAATGTTTCTCTTGGACTCAATCTATAGATAAAATCTAGCAAGTACATATACCACATAAGATGTCATGGTGAATTTCTTGGTCTCCAACACATCTCTTATCTGCCTGTCAATCATTGCACTGATAATCCCTGCCCAATGGTAATTGATTCCTTGCTCAATCCTATTAATAGCATGCACCATCCAATTCTCCAATGCCCCAGCACTCTTCAAGCCTGCCACCCTGCTTAACAGTGTGATTGCATCATATATATCTTGTGGGAACTTGACACTATGTAACTATTTAGGTAGCTTGGAGAAATGAGATTTTGGCTTTTCAAGGCAAGAATTGATCATTTGTTGGGCTTTGGTAGGTTCATCCTCATAATAAGTCCTAGCTAAGTCCATGTCCAAGGCACACACACATAATAAGTCTAGCATATCAAATGCCTGGGCAATGGAAATTGGATTAAAATTTTCCAATACTTTCCCCTCAGTGCTTACAATCCTCTACATATCAAAGTCATAGTGTCAGGCACACTCGAATATCAATTCATAGCATTGAACTATAGGAGGAAATCCTGCCACTTGAGCCAGTCCAGATTTCACCATTCCCTTGGTCAGGACTGATAAATCATTTTGAGCTAACCTCTCTTTGAACTCTTCATATCTCCAAGCTCCTACATTGGTATCCGAGACCTCTAACCAAACTGAAGCTATCTTACTATCTAGCAAATGACTCTTCACATCCAACCTTGTTCTTTTAGCATCCGTAACTAAGGATCCCTCTGTATTTCCCTTGGACTTTCCTACCGCTGCCTTGCTCGATTCAGCCTGCATTCATAAAAGAGCCTCATGAAAATCCAATTATTATCCATATTTCAATAAAAGGTTAGTCTCGAAACCACATGAAATCATTAAGATAAATCATTAATTATCAATCTCGAAAATCTTGCAAAATTGGGTAATCATGGAAAATTTAGTCAGGGCAAAATTTTAGAGAAATCTGACCCAGATAGACTCACACTACCAAGGCATCATTCATCAACTACATCTTTAATACAGACCAAAGAAATGCATGATTATCATAAAATTCATCTATTAAGCAACAAGAAATCATCATCTAGATTTAATTCATTACCCCAATTTCAAAAATCAAAATCAAGTGGAACCAGGCAGAAAACCGTAAAAATCCTGATAGTTCGGATTTCCCCGGACAGCTTGAAATTATGGGAACTCATTATACTCCGGGGAAAAGGCAGAATCTGAGAAAATCTAGGTGCACAAAAATTTCGTGGACACCTCAAAAACCCAACGATCATTCAACATGTAGACCATTAATCAAGTGATCATATAAACCCCCTATTGGAATCCAACGAACATGAACTCAACCCCAATAAGCCAAATCTTGATTGTACCTAAATTTAATTTCCCAAAACTCTCAAATGGTTGATCCTTGCGATGAAATAATGATGCCCTAAATTTAATAGCTAAACCTTCACCATGAGAGTTAAAGCAAGCTCGAAATTCAGGCACTCTCCCTCAGGATGATTAAAGTAGGGCACACCAGGGTCTTAAGTGTTGTGAATCAATGTTGAACCAGACACAAGACAAGAGGGTCATGACAACTCCATCAAACTTAAGAACCTTGGGTAAACATACTGAAACCCTACCTTCACAAATTATGGCAGATTACGCGCCAACAAGGCAACAACCTAACAGGAATGCCCAGTCACAGGGGTATACCCAACATTCAATTGATAAACAAAGGGATGCATAGTACAGGCGTTAAAAACCATGTAAAGGCAAGTTCAAACCCTAATTCGATAAATTTGTAACCATGAAAACAAGAAGGGCCGACCCAAATAATCATCAACAACAACTTGAAATATTCAATTACAAGTGCAAAACAATAGAAGTCAACAATGACTTACCTTGGGTTAAATCTGAATGAACCTTGAGCCCAAGGCAATCACTACAAATCAAGGTGCCCTAGCGGAAAAAATATCAACTCAAACGCCCAAGGAATCCATGCACGAGCAGACCAAATCCAACAACCAAAGCTCAAAAGAACAAACTCAAGTGCTAGAGAAAATGGAAGACTAATAATGAAATCAGGAAGAGTGCCAAAAGTCATTAAATTCACCCACACTCATGCCAGAGAAGACATACTTTGAGCATTAATGACCGACAAGACATATTGAGTAAATCCGGAAACCTGAGGTTGAAACAAAATTTTGGAAGAATCTGAGCCAGCCGGACTATCCTGGTGAACATGAATTCCGCAGTCAACGCACCCATTTGGGACTCCGACGAAGTCCAGGAAAATCTGAGTGAGCTGAAAAATCATGAATTCCACTAGAAACCTAGACTCCAGAAAATCCGACATTGATAGACAATGAACCAGTATCCAGAAAAATCTAAATGAGCCAGAAAATCCCGGGACCAGGTCGAAACTTGAACTTCCATCAAAAACCAAGCTTGACTGATTCAACCTTTAGGGCAAGACCAAGATAAGCAAGACCAACATCCCAAGACCTTGAAAGGACAAATCCAATAAAAACCAAAGGTCGAAGAGACATCCAAAATCAAAAAAGAGAGGGTCCCTACTCCAAGTGGGGCATGTGTGCAAAATTGCACAACAAATACCTAACTGGAGCTCTAGCTAATCTAATGGATTCTTTAAATTCTTCTTCTTCATCTGAATCTATTAATCCTTGACCATGATAGTAATGAATCTAACTTTTTACATCCAAAAGCCACTTTTTAAAAAAGTAAGATTCTAGCAAAACAATAATTATCTCCTTGGGAAGAGGGAGAGTGATCATAATTCCATTACCAAAATTTACCATATACATTGCAATACCATCTGGTCTATACCAATCTAGGGAATTAAACTCAATATCAGTATATACAGAACTTGCAAGTTCTCTGATTAGAGTATGAGCTAGTGGATTATTCTCATCTTTTATCCATTCAATGTCAAAATCATAGCTAAGAAATTCAAAATACCACCTAGCAATTCTACCCTGTGCAATATCTTTGTCAGGTTTTTTCTTATGGATGCTTCTCATGGCTTGATTGCTAGTTCTTATAGTAAATTTTACTAGCTTGAGGAAAATCTTAAACTTTTCTATTCCTTTCTTAATTGCTAGTATTTCCTTTTCATAAATATGATATCTACTTTCTATGTCCATGAAAGTACCAGAATGATAGCCACAAATATTGTGTTTCCCATCTCTTTCTTCCTGTATTAACACAATAGACCAAGTATTGTCAGAAGCATCAGTATACAGAAACAAAGGTAGATCAAAAGAAAGAGTTTGCAAAGAGGGAAAATGTTGACATTTTGCTTTAATTCTTTGAACTACTTCTATAGCAGCTTCTAAAGACCATCCTTCTTTTCCTTCTATTAGATGAGATTGAATGACTCGTTCATCTTTAGCTAAGCCCTTATAGAAAGGAGAGACATAGTTTATACATCCCAAAAATATTTGAATTTTCTTTTTATCCTGAAGGATATCATGAAATTCTTGAATGCATTGCAAGATGTGCAGCTTAAGTTGAACCTTGCCATTATTTAGGTGTAAGGAAAGGAAGTCAATCTGGCTTTGGCCAATCACCATCTTCTTTGTTGTTAAGCATATCCCATGCTTTTTGATGGCGCATAAAGCTCTTCAAGATGTTGTAAATGATCATTAGTAGAATCAAAAAATATAATAAAGTCATCAATATAAACAACACATAAATCTTTAAGATGCCTCAAATCTTGATTTATGCATGACTGGAAATATGCAGGAGCTATGCATAGACCAAAAGGCATAAAATTCCATTCATACAATCCTTGTGGGACTGAAAATGTTGGTTTATATCTATCTGATTCTTTTACCTTAATTTTCCAAAATCCTAATTTACAGTCAAACTTGGAGAAAAAAATTTTAGTGGTAGCTCTTCTGATTAAATTAGTACTAAATGGAATGTGATAATTAAATGGAAGGATAATGTTATTCAGAAGCTTTTAATTGATACAAATTCTCTTTTTTCCTTGTACCTGTTCTACTCTCTTATTTACTAGGAATGTTGCACATGCAAATCGACTCTTACTAGGATGAATGAAATGTCCATCAAGTAGTTCTTTTAGTTGCTCATCCATTTATTTTGTCTCTTTTCAACTCATCAAGTAGGCTGGATCATGTGGTATGACCGACTGGAATTTTTGCCTAATCTGTATTTCACATTCTTCATGATCCTAGGACCAGAATTATAATGGGTTCATACTTCAACAATCTATCTCAAATATTTGTCTGATTTCACTGAACACATCGAGATTCTCTTCTGCTAGCTCTTTGACTGACTCTTTCTGTTTCTTTTTCCCACTATTCTCAATTTTATGATTCATAATTTTTAAAGCAAGAATTTCAATCTGGCCATCTTCATGTCTCAATGAGGTCTTATGTTTCCAAAACTGAAGCAGGTATGTGCTAGATCATCATGGAAAACCAAGCCCTTAAGTCACAAAAAAATAGAAAAAAAATAGAGTTAGGAAACTTAACATAAAAATTTGAATAAGTTATGGGTATGTGTAGGATCATCATGGAAAAAAAAGGCTCATAAGTGGCAAAAAATTCAGAAAAAATAGAGTTAGGAAACTTTACATAAAAATATGAATAAGTTATCTATATTATTTCAAAAATATGTAAGAATAGAATCTGTAGAAAATTGAATGTAGTTTCTAAACTACTAGGTTTGTTTAAAAAAAAAAACCATATTTCATGAAAATTTTAAATTTCAATGCAGTGGTACTTAAATTTCAAGGAAAATAAGAAATAGGTGTCTATTTGACCACCTAACCACAATAAAATGATATTTTTTTTGTAAGATTTTAGATATAAGTAGAGGACTCATGCCTCAATGTGATGCATATTTTTTTGTAATTTTTTCCAAGTAAATAATTAATTATGAATTTTTTATTACAACTTTTAAAAATATAAAAACTCATATGTCTGACCACCTTAATTTGGTCAAAACTTCATGAAATTCATTTTTCTTTTTTAATCCTATAGTATGTGAAGCATAGAATGTGATGCATTTTTGGATTCAAAAATGATACCATTTGAAAGCTATAGATGTTTTTCAATCAGCCTATCAATCGGACTTTAGTTGTAATTTGAATAGAAAATGAATAATAATTACTTATTAAATTCAAAATAAAACATAATTTATATTAGTATAAAGTTGATAATATCCTTTAAAAACCATTTTTATTTCATCAATTTTGGGTAAAAAATTAATCATCAGCTACATACCCATCGTATTGCCACATTTTGACCCATCATGATCCTACACATACCCTTATCTATATTATTTTAAAAATATGTAAGAATAGAATCTATAGCAAATTGAATGTAGTTTAGGTTTGTTTTAAACAAAAAAACTATTTGGTGAAAATTTGAAATTTCAATGCAATAGTACTTAAATTTTAGGGAAAAAATAAGTAGGTGTATGTCTGACTACCCTAACCACAATAAAATGATAATATTTTTTATAATATTTTAGATATAAGTATAGGACTCATGTTCTGATGTGATGCATATTTCTTTGTAATTTTTTTCCAAGTAGATAGTTAATTATAATTTTTTTATTACAACTTTTAAAAAATATAAAAAATCATTTATCTGACCACCTTAACTTGGTCAAAACTTCATGAAATTTAATTTTTCTTTTTTTAATCCTATAGTATACAAAGCATAGAATGTGACGCATGTTTTGGATTGAAAAAATGTGATACTGTTTGAAAGCTATAGATGTTTTTCAATTAGTTTATCAATCAAGACTTTAGTCATAATTTGAATAGAAAATGAATAATAATTACTTATTAAATTCAAAGTAAACCATAATTTATATTGGTGGAAAGCTGAGAATCTCCTTTAAAAACCCTTTTCATTTCATCAAATTTTGGGTAAAAAAATGTCACCAGCCACATACCCATCATATTGCCACCTTTTGGCCTATCATGATCGTGCACATACCCAAGCGGCTCATATTTGTCATAAACATAAATCCTAACAAAGCATCATCTTCAAGATCATTATATTCAATGAAATCAGTTATGAACATTTTACTCATAATTTCTATATGGACATCTTGCGCATACCTTCCCATCTGAATCCATTCTCCATTAATTGCATGACTATGTGGAAGATTAGGTGTTTCTTTCAAAAACTCTGGAGGGATTACATTGGTTTTAGCCAATGATCTTGAGAATCTTGTATCCACAAATTCATCTAATGGGATTTTTTTATACCCTGGAAAACAAAAAATTAATTCTAACATAATTTCCACTATTAGCAAGCAATAGGGAGCATGATTTTTCTCTTGTTTTCTCAATCTAACTATTACTGTTGCTACTACTACTTTCTGTTTCTTCATCGGTAGCTTCTTTCTCTGTCTAAGCTTGTTGATTTTCTTTGAACAAAATTTCTTTAATTTCTCCCACATCGGCAGTGAGATTCCTTTTTTTTCACTGAGTTTTAAGAAATCTTTTGAGATTTGCAACATCATCCATTAGTAAATCAATTTTTTTGAAGATTGTGATAACATCAGGATCTGTATTGGAAGCTTTTGTTCTAGAAGAAGTTTTGGAAGAAGAGGCTTTTTCTTTCTTTTTCCATGGAGGAATCTTATATCCATGTTCAATATCTTTTGCTAATTCCTTGGAGGGTTTTTTTTGCAGCTTAAGTTGTTTTTCCACCTTGGCCTTATCTGACTCTAAGCTCTTTAATTTTTCCAAATGTTGGCAAATAAATTTCTTTCTTTCTTCTTTTGTTCCTGCTATTTTGTAAGGATATTTAGGTTTTTCAATCTATATCTTGACCTTGAGGTCTTACAGAGTGTCCTTGAGGAGTGAGGTTAGAAATTCCTCATTAGAATGTAAACTTTCAGACTCAGGTTTAGATAAGTTCTACAAATATCTATGTTGATCCTTTATATCTTTAAATTTTAGCATAAAACTTGAATCAAGAACAACTTAAACTAATTCATACAAATCTTGTAAATCTGAAATACTACTACTATCAATAACTTCCTATCCTGGGTTATCATACTCAAACATTGCATAAATTTTTGTGCCAGGATTTAATTTTTTGGGACAGTTAGTAGCATAGTGTGGCCCTTTACAAATAAATCATTTAATTCCTTCAGGGACCTTATTATTCCTTTTTCTCAGCAAGTATGGTGGAGTCTTATGGAATTTTCTTCTTTTATAGGGGACTTCCCTATACTTCTTTTTAGAGCCACACTTACCATGTTTGTTGCATCTGAAAGTGTATTCTCCTTCATGGTACTTGTTTCGAGAACATCTTTTACATTTGTATTTTCTGCCCCAGCCACCTCTTTTGAACTATTTTACCTATTGGAAGTATTTGAGCTAGTTAATTGGAGGAAGATCATAGAATTCTTTTAGATTACATGTATATTTATAGTCCTCCTTATTGAGTTGAAGAGCACCCTACAAACACTTCTTTTCCAGTTTGTATCTAATCAAGCTTTTAATTGTAGGGAAACTTACATCATCAAGTTGTTTGTGTTCTTTCCTGATAATGTAATCTTGAGCCCAGGCACCTAAACCACAGGGAAGAGAATTTAAGTAATACTACTTTGTGGTTAGGTCATGCATTTTATCTGCTACAACCATATATGACTCAAACATAGAGTTATATTCATCAAACCTAGCTAAGTTAATTAGCTTCATAGATTGTAGAATCTTATTTGCTTCTAGGTTTTGATTTCAGATGTCATCATAGAAAAGATTTGTTAATAACCACTTAAATTCATAAAATCTAGCTTGAAATGCATCATCTTTTCTAAAATTCTTAGAATCCACTAAAATTGGATCTATTGGTTGTGCAAGATTGTTTTTTAGGCATTGGGCCTTGATTTGGTAGATTGTTCCACCAATTTCTCAATTTTCTAGACATAAGCCTTACTGCATAGAGAACCTTAGTTGGCTCTGACCATGAACCACTCCTTTCAAACATGTTTTCTAATGTATCGATCTAGGTATAGATTGCTTCATAAGGATTGACCAGCTTGTCAATATTCAAAATATAACCATTGGATGCATATAGTGTCAACTACTCAGGTTTGAGATTTTTTGTTATTGGTTCTTGCATTTCAATGTCTATGGTTAATTTCTTCAATGATTCCCATGGTTTTTTCTCTTCTATTTGCTTATATCTAGTAAAATCTAAATCTATTTCCTCAAAACCATTATCTACAAAGGAATCAAAAACACTAGAACTATCAAAAGCAACAAAAGTATTTACATCAGAAGATTCAACATCAAATTCTTTAATAACATAACCAGGTTCATCCATGCAAACCGGTTTTTCTTGTTCTTCTGTTATTCCCACTTCGGCAAGCCAATATTTTAGTGGTTCTTCTTTATTAGTGAAAGTATGTTCTTTAACTTTGGGCATTGGAACATCTGAGACTGGCTTGTGTGAAGGTTTTCTAGAAGTTGAGGCTTTACCTTCTTCAATGTGCAGGGGTATCCTCGTTTGGATCAAAACCTTCTTTGGTTTGTGAGGCTCCACAGATTTTCCTTTTTTCTCTCTATATTCTTCTTCTGAACTATGCTTACTAGTTTGAGACATTCTTATCTTTTTTGTGAGCATCCTTACCTTTTCTAATATCTTAGCAACAAAGTCTAAGAGATTCTTATTTTATAAATCAGAAACTTTTCTAGAAGTCTCATTAGTCTATTGAACAACATAAGTATGGGTAAGGTAGTTGTTCTAATGCTGTTGTGTGGAGATAACAATTTTTACACTACTATGAACTTGCTTTACATCATAACTAACACTTGAAGTATTGTTAGACAGAGTAGAACAATAATGTTTAGAATTCTTTACAGATGTAAAAATATTTTGTTCATCTTCAGAAACTATCTCTATTATATTTATAGCTTCTAATGCTAAATCACAACTACATCTAATATCTACATCCATGTCAGCTAAGCTATCTTGTGTAGAAATCATCCACTATACCATCCAATTTCTCTAGGCTTCAGGATTATTTTTCTTTTTACCCAAGTTTGTATGAAGTCATGCTTCATATCTTCCCCATAGTCTTTTGTCAGAGTTGATCACTATGAAAGTTTCAGGAGTAGGCCAACAGCCAGGCTCATACCCTATAACCTCCTATTCTTGATTATTCAACTCCATCTTATATATAATATTTTTCTCAGATCCAACCCTTGGGAGCTTTGTTTTAGGTATATTTTCTTTCATCATACAACCTTTTTCACCCATCTTTGTGAGTTTAATGCCTTTTCCTTTCCAATCATGTTTCTGTTCTTCCTTAGGAGTCAAAGCAAGTTTCTGACTAACTTGTTAGGCTAGCCAATCCATAAGTTCAGGGTTACTACTCAGATGAGAGAGAGTTACTAATGAAGCTCAATAAGGATATGGATTGATAGATGGTTGTCTAGACACGGGAAACTGACTTGATCCTAAAGATTCTTTTGGATTGTATTCAAGATATGGTTTATTAGATGTACTAGGGAAATTACGTGACATGGAATAGGATCGATTGGACATGCTTGGTCATCCACTAGTTGAGGCTTCAGGTTGTTCAAACAAAGTTTCATTAGGTAAAGCCTCGAGATCTATGCTAGCAAGCCTACGACTTTGTTTACGGGGTTTCTCAGAGAAAACACTCCTTGAGGGAGTCAGAAGTTCTTGGAACTTAGGCTGTGACTGGTTTATTAGTTTTTCAATGACAAAGAACCCAATATCAAAACTAGTTGCATCAATGTGCCTACAAAAATCATCAACATTTGTGTTTGCTTCAGTATAACTTACCCTAGCTAAAATTTTGGAAGGAGGGAAAACGGTATTCAATAACCTATAGACAAACCTACCACCTACAATAGCATACATAGAATATAGTTGTAGGATGATGCCTTTGACTTGTAACAAAAGAAAAAATGTAGATTGGACATATTTTTCATCAATTTTTATGGTGAATTTTGGTCTAATAGACATGCAGGCATCTCCATATTTTTCTTCATCAGAAGATTTCACAAGGAAACCTTGGAATTGGCCAAAATCAAGTCAATCATTGATTACTATTGATTCGGTCATACCACATGAGCTAGCCTAGTAGATCAACAAGCTGAGACATAGAAAGAAGCTACCAACGAAGAAGCAGAAAGTAGTAGTAGCAGCAGTAATAGTATGATTGAGAAAACAAGAGAAAAATCATGGTATAAGAAAATCCCACTAGATGCATTTGTGGATTCACAATCCTCAAGATCATTAGATAAAACTAATGGAATCCCTCTAGAGTTTTGAAAAGAAAGTCCTGATCTTCCACATAGTTATGCAATTAATGGAGAATGGATTCAAATGGGTAGGTATGTGCAAGATGTTTGTATAGAAATTATGGCTAAAATGTTCATCACTGATTTCATTGAATATAATGATCTTGAAGATAATGTTCTGTTAGGATTTCTGTTTCTAAAAAATATGAGCCACTTCAGTTCTGGAAACATAAGATCTCATTGAGACATGAAGATGGCCAGATTGAAATTCCTACTTTAAAAATTGTGAATCATAAATTTGAGAATAGTGGGAAAAAGAAATAGAAAGAGTTAGTCAAAGAGCTAGTAGAAGAGAATCCTAATATGTTCAGTCAAATCAGGAAAAGATTTGAGACAGATTGTTGAAGTATGAACCCATTACAATTTTGGTCCCAAGATCATGAAGAATGTGAAACACATATTAGGCCAAAATGCCAGTCGGTCATACCACATGAGCCAGTCTACTTGATGAGTCCATGAAGAATGTGAAATAAAAATTAGGCCAAAATTCTAATCTATCATACCACATGAGCCAACCTACCTAATGAGTCCAAAAGAGACAAAAGAAATGGACAAGCAACTAAAAGAACTACTTGATGGACATTTCATTTGTCCTAGTAAAAGTCCATTTGCATGTCCATCATTCCTGGTAAATAAGAGAGAAAAATAGGTACAAGGAAAAAATAAACTTTGTATCAATTACAAGCCTCTAACTTACATTATTCTTCCACTTAATTATCCCATTTCATTTAGTACTGATTTAATTAGAAGAGTTGCCACTAAGAAATTTTTCTCCAAGTTTGACTGTAAATCAGGATTTTGGAAAATTAAGGTAAAAGAATCAGATAGATATAAAACAACATTTTCAGTCCCACAAGGATTGTATGAATGAAATGTGATTCCTTTCAGTCTATGCATAGCTCTTACATATTTCCAGCAATGCATGGATCAAGCTCTGAGGCATCTTAAAGATTTTTGTGTTGTTTATATTGATGACATTCTTATATTTTTTGATTTTGCTAATGATCATTTACAACATCTTGAAGAGCTTTATGCAGCCATCAGAAAGCATGAGATATGCTTAACAACAAAGAACATGGTGATTGGCGAAAGCTAGATTGAATTCCTTGGCTTACACATCAATAATGGCAAGATTCAACTTCAGCCGCACATCCTGCAACACATTCAAGAATTTCCTGATATCCTTTAGGATGAAAAGAAAATTCAAAGATTTTTGGGATGTCTAAACTATGTCTCTCCTTTTTACAAGGGCTTAGCTAAAGATTGCCGAGTCATTCAATCTAATCTGAAAGAAGGAAAAGAAGGATGGTCTTTAGAAGCTACACAAGTAGTTCAAATAATTAAAGGAAAATGCCAACATTTTCCCTCTCTACAAACTCCTGCTTTTGATTTACCTTTGTTTTTGTATACTGATGCTTCTGACAATACTTGGTCTATTGTGTTGATACAGGAAGAGAGAGATGGGAAATAGAATATTTGTGGCTATCGTTCTTGTACTTTCATAATCACAGAAAGCATATATCATATTTATGAAAAGGACATACTGGCAGTTAAGGAAGGAATAGAAAAGTTTAAGATTTTCCTCAAGCCAATAATATTCACTATAAGAACTAATATTCAAGCCATGAGAAGCTTGCTTAAGAAAAAACCTAACAAATATATTGCACAGGGTAGAATTTCTAGGTGGTATTTTGAATTTTTGAGCTATGATTTTGACATTGAATGGATAAAAGGTGAGAATAATCCACTAGCTAATACTCTGACTAGAGAACTTACAGATTCTATATATACTGATCTTGAGTTTAATTCCCTAGATTGGTATAGACTAGATGGTATCGCAATGTATATGGTAAATTTTGGTAATGGAAATATAATAACTCTCCCTGCTCTTCCCAAGGAGATAATTATTGTTTTGTTGGAATCTTACTTTTTGAATAAGTGGCTTTTCGATGTAAAAAGTTAGATTCATTACTATCATGGTCAAGGATTAATAAATTCAGATGAAGAAGAAGAATTTACAGAATCCATTCGATTAGCTAAAGCTCCAGTGAAGTATTGGTGTGGAAATAATTCTATCCAAATTCGCATTAAAGGTTTGTTTGGCATGAATTGGTCAAAATAGAGTAAGATGAATTTGTTAAAAGTTATTAAATTTGGTTTTATCACTCATATAAGTTTTGATCAAGATACCTTTGAAGAATATGCTGACATTGTTGGTTCGAGATTCAATCCTGACATGGAAGAATTCTTGAATCTATTATATCCTCAGTTCAAAAGAAAAATGTATGACTATATGATTCAATATCTGGTTCATTATCCCAGAACATAACATCATTTTCCTAGAATCTAATATTATCCTCTTGAAGCCGGATGGAGACCAAAAGTAAGAATTGGAAATATGGAGATAAAACTCAAACCAACACTTCTTTCTAGAAGAGTTGAATTAGATCAAGCCTATTCTCAAGATTACGTGGTTCAAATTGACTATTCCTTTAACCCCAGGTCCAAAGATTGGGTTCAAGTTTAGCAAGACCTACTAGATCAATTATTAGATCTAATACCATTATGATGGCTAGCACATGGGCTTGTTTGTGTCATGATGTCACCCACGTTAAGACATGACAAAAGGATGCAATCCTGTCATAAAAAGCAAGATCCCTGTAGCCACTTACGGGTGTTAAGTGGGCCCTTCTCACTCACAGGTGTCCTAAAAGTGACTGTCTTTATTCTCCACTATGTTAGTGCTTATGACAGACTGCTTAACAATTGTCTACTCCATAGTGCAGTAGGTTTGTGGGACATGTGCCAATAATGTATGGACAGATTCCAAATTCATTGTAATATGCCATGAGGTTACAAGCTCAACCTCTCCTTTAAATTTTTGAGGATGCCTCATTATTGGCTTGGGTTGTCTATTATTGGAGTCTAGAGTCTAGAAAGAGTCTGAAGTCTTGCATATTAGACTTATTCTCTCTCCTATGCTTCGTGTGATCTGTATGATCAAAATCTGGATGCTTATTTGAATGTAATCTAAAATTTTCAATTTAATAAGAATAGCATATGTTTATGATTTCAATGAATTATCTGCAAAATGGTATCAGAGCCTTGCGATACAAATTAGAATTTATATTTGGACTACTTATCAGTATAAAATTGCTTTGTTATCTTTGGTTCCTTGTATTTATATACACATATAATGCCTAATATTGAGAAACAAGGTCATGACACATATACAAGTGTGTGTTGTTCATCTGGTTATGGAATCTTTGTCAAAGTAGTCTATGTAGTTATTGCTATTGTCTTGGTTTTTGTTTAGACATTGGAAAAGTTGTTGCCTTATTATGTTCTATCAGTCGTCTGTTGGAGAATTCAGTTCTAAATGAAACTAGCTATTGCCAGTAGTTGTGGACCTATAGTAAGACCGTAAATCTCATATTGAAGCTGAAGGACAAGCGTGTGAAGGGTGAACAGTAAGATGGAAAACCTAGCAGCAAAAGGATGATAAAAATCAAGTAAGTTCTAATTCCTCCATAATGGCTAGTCAGCACTCAATGAATGCAAGCAATTCTCTTTCTTCAGTTATCCATAATCATTTCCAAGATAAAGAAGAACTCGTAGATGAAAATGGCAACTTCAAATTTCTAGATGTTAAGATTTCTGATTTGTATCTTCAGAAAGGAATTAAAGCTAAAATGATGAATTTTGTAAGACAATCAAAGATAAATCTTAGAGTTTCTATTGTTGGTATCTGTTTAGTCTATTTGCCATTTCTACTTCCTGAAGACATTAAGAGATGGAAAGAAAAGGGTTTCTTCCATGTGCATTTCTCTTTAGTTGACATCATATTACATCCCCATTTCAACTATGATATAGGTGTTGAATAATTTTCCAGTCTAATAGATACCCAATGTAGAATCTAGGATCAAACCATTATTGGCCAATTCTAAGGTCGCCTTGTGAAATCTTTTGATGAAAAAAAAAGTTGAGATTCCCGCATGTCTGTCAGACCAAACTTCACCATAAATCTTGATGACAAATATGTCCAATCTATATTTTGTCTTTTTTTACAAGTCAAAGGCATCATCCTACAACCAGATTATGCCACTATAGGTGGTAGGTGTATCTATAGGTTATTGAATATTATTTTCCCTCCTTCCAAATTTTCAGTCGGGGTAAGTTATATGGAAGCAAACACAAATGTTGATGATTTTTGTAGGCACATTCATGCAACTAGTTTTGATATTGGGTTTCCTATCATTGAAAAACTAATTAACTAGTCACAACCTAAGTTGCAAGAACTTATGACTCCCTCAAGGAGTGTTTTCTCTGAGAAACCTTGTACACAAAGTCATAGGCTTGCTAGCATCGATCTCCAGGATTTACCTGATGAAACTTTGTTTGAACAGCCTCAAGCCTCAACCAGTGGATGACCAAGCATGTACACTCGATCCTATTCCATGTCATGTAATTTCCCTAGTACATCCAATAAACCATATCTTGACTATAATCTAGAAGAATCTTTAGGATCAAGTTAGTTTCCCTTATACATACAACCATCTATCAATCCATATCCTTCCTGAGCTTCATTAGCAACTCTCTTTGATCTAAGTAGTAACCCTAAACTTATGGATCAACTAACCCAAAAAGTTAGTTAGAAACTTGCTCTGACTCCTAAGGAAGAACAAAAACATGATCAGAAAGAAAAAGGCATTAAACTCACAAATATGGGAAAAAAAGGTTCTATGATGAAAGAAAAGATGCCTAAAACAAAGCTCCCAAGGGTTGGATATGAGAAAAAGAGTATATATTAGATGGAGTTGAATAATTGAGAAGAAGAGATTATAGGGTATGAGTCTGGCCGTTGGCCTACTCCTGAAACTTTCACAGTGATCAACTCTGACAAAAGACTATGGGGAAGATATGAAGCACAACTTCATACATACCTGGGTAAAAAGCAAAAGAATTCTGAAGCTCAGAGAAATTGGATGGAACATTCGATTATTTCCACACAAGATAACTTGGATGAAATGGCTGTAGATATTAGATATAGTGGTGATTTAGCATTAGAAGTTGTAAATAAAGTAGAGATAGTTTCTAAAGATCAACAAAATATTTTTACATTTGTAAAGAATTCTGAACATTATTGTTCTACTTTGTCTAACAACATTTCAGGTGTCAGTTATGATGTAAAGCAAGTTCATAGTAGTGTAAAAACTATCATCTCCACACAACATCATAAGGACAACTACCTTAACCATATTTATGCTGATCAATAGACTAATGAGACTTCTACAAAAGTTGTTGATTTATAAAATAATAATCTCTTAGACTTTGTTGTTAAGAAATTAGAAAAGGTAAGGATTCTCACAAAAAAGATAAGAGTGTCTCAAATTGTTAAGGATATTTCAAAAGAAGAAGATAGAGAGAAAAAAGGAAAATTTGTGGAGCCTCCCAAACCAAAGAAGGATACCCTTGCACAGTGAAGAAGACAAAGCCTCAACTTCTAGAAAACCTTCACACAAGCCAATCCCACATGTTCCAATGCCCAAAGTTAAAGAACATACTTTGGATAATAAAGAAGAACCACTAAAAGATTGGCTTGTCGAAGTGGGAATAACATAAGAACAAGAAGAACCAGTATACATGAATGAACCTAGTTATGTTAATAAAGAATCTGATGTTGAATCTTTTGATGTCAATACTTTAGTTGTTTCTGATAGTTCTAGTGATTATGATTCCTCTATAGATAATGGTTTTGAGGAAATAGATTTCAATTTTTCTAGATATAAGAAAATAGAAGAAAAAGAACCATGGGAATCATTGAAGAAATTAACCATGGACATTGAAATGCATGAACTAGTAACAAAAAATCTCAAACCTGAATAGTTGAGACCATATGCATCCAGTGGTTATATTTTGAATATTGATAAGATGGTCAATCCTTATGAAGCAATCTATACTTGGAACGATACATTAGACAACATTTTTGAAAGGTGTGGGTCATGGTCAGAGCCAGCTAAGGTTCTCTATGCAGTAAGGCTTATGTCTGGAAAATTGAGAAATTGGTGGAAAAATCTACTAGATCAAGGCCTAATGCCTAAAAACATCCCTACACAACCAACATATCCAATTTTAGTGGATTGTAAGAATTTGGGAAAAGATGATGTATTTCAAGCTAGATTTGATGAATTTAAGTGGTTATTAACAAATCTTTTCTATGATGACATCTCAAATCAAGCCCTAGAAGCAAATAAGACTCTACAATCTATGAAGCTAAAGAATTTAGCTAATTTCAATGAATATAATTGTATGTTTGAGTCATATATGGTTGCAGTAGATAAAATACATGACCTAACTACAAAGTAGTATTACTTAAATTCTCTTCCCTATGGTTTAGGTGCCTGGGCTCAAGATTACATTATCAAAAAAGAACACAAACAAATTAATGATGTAAGTTTCTCTACAATTAAAAGGTTGATTAGATACAAGCTAGAAAAGCAGTGTTTGTTGGGTGCTCTTCAACTCAATAAGGATGAATATAACTATATGTGTAATCTGAAAGAATTTTGTAATCTTCCTCCAATTAACTAGCTCAAAGACTTCCAGCAGCTAAGATAGTTCAAAAGAGGTGGCTGCAGCAGAAAATGAAAATGTAAACGATGTTCTTGAAACATGTACCATGAAGGAGAATACACTTTTAGATGCAACAAACATGGTAGGTATGGCTCTAAAAAAAAGTATAAGGTGGTCCCCTATAAAAGAAGAAAATTCCATAAGACTCCACCGTACTTGCTAAGAAAAAGGAATAATAAGGTCCCCAAAGGAATTAAATGCTTTATTTGTAAAGGACCACACTATGATACTAACTATCCAAAAAAAATAAATCCTGGCACAAAGATTTATGCAATGTTTGAGTATGATAACCTAGGATAGGAAGTTATTGATAGTAGTAGTATTTCAGATTTACAAGATTTGTATGAATTAGTTGAAGTTGTTCCTGATTCAAGTTTTATGCTAAAATTTAAAGATATAAAGGATCGTCATAGATATTTGTAGAAATTATCTAAACCTAAGTCTAAAAGTTTAGATCCTAATGAGGACTTTCTAACCTCATTCCTCAAGGACACTCTGCAAAACCTCAAGGTCAAGATACAGATTGAAAAATCCAAAGATCCTTACAAAATAGCAAGAAAAAAAGAAGAAAGAAAGAAATTTGTCTGCCAACATTTGGAAAAATTAAAGAGCTTAGAGTCAGATAAGGCCGAGGTGGAAAAAAAACTTAAGTTGCAAAAAAACCCTCCAAGGAATTAGCAAAAGATATTGAGCATGGATATAAGATTCCTCCATGGAAAAAGAAAGAAAAATCCTCTTCTTCCAAAACTTCTTCTAGAACAAAATCTTCCAATACAGATCCTGATGTTATCACAATCTTCAAAAAAATTTATTTTCTAAAGGATGATGTTGCAAATCTCAAAAGATTTCTTAAAACTCAGCAAAAAAAAAAGGAATCTCGCTGCCGAGGTGGGAGAAATTAAAGAAATTTTGTTGAAAGAAAATCAACAAGCTTAGATAGAGAAAGAAGCTACTGACAAAGAAACATAAAGTATTAGTAGCAACAGTAATAGTCTGATTGAGAAAATAAGAGAAAAATCATGCTCCCTATTGCTTGCTAATAATCAAAATTATGTTAGAATTAATTTTTGTTTTCCAGGGTATAAGAAAATCCCATTAGATGCATTTGTGGATACAAAATCCTCAAGATCATTGGCTAAACCAATGCAATCCCTCCAGAGTTTTGGAAAGAAACACCTAATCTTCCACATAGTCATGCAATTAATGGAGAATGGATTCAAATGTGAAGGTATGTGCAAGATTTTTCTTATACAAATTATGGGTAAAATGTTCATCACCAATTTCATTGAATATAATGATCTTGAAGACAATGCTCTATTAGGATTTATATTTCTGACAAAATATGAGCCACTTCAATTTTGGAAACATAAGATCTCATTGAGACATGAAGATCACCAGATTGAAATTCCTGCTTTAAAAATTGTGAATCATAAATTTGAGAATAGTTGGAAAAAGAAACAGAAAGAGTCAGTCAAAGAGCTAGTAGAAGAGAATCCTGATGTGTTCAGTGAAATCAAGAAAAGATTTGAGATAGATTGTTGCAGTATGAACCCATTATAGTTCTGGTCCCAGGATCATGAAGAATGTGAAATATAGATTAGGCCAGAGTGCCAGTCGGTCATACCACATGAAATAGCCTAGACCTATAGAGGAGAATTTTCTTTGAGTGATCAATGATGCCTTGGTTATCCTAGAGGAGCATTCTCATTCCCCACTCTTGGTCTACTTGGTGGTTTATCATTTGGGAGGTATTTTTCCATTATTTATTTCAAACACATTTATCTTTAATGATTTATTTTTTTCATGGGGTAGAGTAGAGTCATGGTGATTGATTTTGGAGACTCATTTGAAGACTATTTAGCATGAGTTTATGATCCTTTATATTTCTTTGATATAGACCTTTACCTATGGATAGTTAGTTTTGAAGGATTCATTTTGAGAGATGTTCAAGGCATGATTACTTCCTTGTGCATTTGAGTTTATGTTATCATTCATTGATGAGGAGTTTAGGAGATAAATAATGGGCTATTTTTTACATTTCAGAATGGTTACTTTGAGTTTGATCTTCTTGGTTAGAGAGGCTTACATCCATGTTGACATTATACATTGATTCATATGTTGTGTTTGATCTAAGGTATTAAACATTGTTTTGGGTGTTATTAAGACTACTAATTTGGGGTTGTTAGGAAATTATTTACTTGACACATCATAGAACATTTGAGATGTTGGTATCTGAAGGAAATGTTATGGTTTATAGGTTTTCTCTCTTCATGGTTCCTTCTTGGAGGCTTATGTTCATATGATGCGAGAGGATGGTGGAAACATATTGTGATAGATTATGTAGCTAATTAGGTTGCATGTGTGGATCATTGTTATACTTTTTAGTATTTTATGTTTTGATTATTTATCATACCTTGATCTAGTGTTCATTGGTAGACTTGATATTCTTTGACATTACCTATGTAGTGGGAGTGCCTAAATATGTATGTTCTTCAATGACAGGTTTGATAAATGGATATTGTGATTGTAGATATGAGTTTTATATGTTCTTGGCATGAGTATACTAATGTTATTGATACCTTGAAGGTATGTATGGTTTTTTTTATTAACATGTGTGTAGATGTTATTTCTAATCATGTAGTTTTTTCTTCATGATAGCAACTTGGCAAGAGACTTTTTTATCACTTGGATTTGATGCTTCTATTCTTGGATTGGTACATCTTCACCTTGGCATGTTGCTTTTCTTCTACAGATGGAATGTTGGAGGATGTGAGGATTTATTTCTTGAGATGGTGGTTACTTTGTTCTTATTGTGTGGGTATCTTGATGGAGCACAAGAGCATGCTGTTGATTCATGTGGTTTTTGCTAGAAGAATAAATAAGATTCCCTCTGAGTTTTTTGTTGTTCATGCCAAAGTTGGTTGGTAACTAACTAAGTAATCTATGCATCTATATTGATATGGTATTTTAGTCCAAAAATTCTCTCAGTAAAAGGAAATTCCATGAGTTTTTGATATGTTGCTTAGGAGTGTCAGTTATAGGTATAAATGAGCTTTCAGTAAGTTTGTGTGATCTAGTTGGGTTATCCAAGTGATAGAAGTTTGGTATTCTTTTGGAAAACAAGGTTAAGAACTATTTTTTCTTTGTGTGTTCCTTATTAGGTCTAAGTCGACCTAATTTTTGGATAACACATCTTGTTTTGTGCACCAAAATGAATCTTGAATTGGGCTGAAAAGTCATTTTGAATTTTGGGTGTTCACATTCAATTAGGTCGACCTAGTTGATGAAGGAATACATGCCTATGTATATATACATGTGTGTGTGTACTATGGATAGATATAGATACATATTATGGTATGTGAGAGAAGTGACAAAAGTAATAGTGTGAAATGGCTGATAGTGATTGTATATTTGCAATCAGAGCCTAATTTTTGCATTTTCCAAAGCATAACCAAAATTGGTTTCTGCACTTTGTAGGTACACTTCTCTAGTTCACTTTTGGTAGTGATCCACACCTTTTGTATCTTGGCTATAAACCTATTTTTTGTATTCAAGTTGTCAGCCTTTCAAAGACAGTGAGTCTTGGCAATGAGCTCTGTAATATATTATAACTAGTTATAATATATTGTGAGCTAATCCTAACTGTGGTTTTCAAACTTTTGGTTTTCCATGTAAAAATCCTGGTGTCAATGTATTATGATCTCTTTTATGTTTTGGTTCACTATAGTATCCAGATGTGGATTAATAATTGGATGGTTGATAATTAATTTTGCTAGAAAAATACTAAGAAGGGGGTGAATTAGTATTCTACTATCAAAATTAATTATCAACTATCCAATTATTAATCCATGTGTTAGCTACAATAGTGAACCAAAACATAAAACAAATCATAACATATTGACACTAGGATTTTTGTGAAAAACCCAAAGTGGGAAAAACTATAGTGAGGATTAGCTCATAATATGTTATAACTAGTTATAAGATATTACAGTGCTCACTACTCACTCTCCTTGAAAAGATCATAGCCTGAATACAAAAAATGGCTTATAGCCAAGATACAAAAAGGTGTGGTTCACTGCCAAAAATTTAATTGGAGAAGTGCACCTAAAAAGTAGAAAAATTAGTTCTAGTTATGCTCTGGTTGCATATATACAATCACTATCAGTCACTTCGCACTATTACTCTTGTTGCTTCACTTGAATACCATGTTATGTATTTATATCTATCCATCATACACACACATAAATTTATATACATAAACAATCATGTCTCCCTTCATCAATTAGTTCAACATAATTCAATGTGAATACCCAAAATTCAAAATGACTTTTCAACCCAATTCAAAATTTCTTTTGGCACACAAAACAAAATGTGTTACCTAAACATTAGGTCGTCCCATACCTAATAAGGAACATACAAAGGATATAGAAAATTATTAACCTTGTTTTTTGAAAGAATACCAAACTTATGTGACTTGGATAACTCAACTGGATCATAAACACTCATTGAAAGCTTGTTTAGACCTATAATTGACACTCTTCCTCAACATGTAAAAAAATCTTAGAACTTCCTTTTACTCAAAGGATTTTTAGATCAAAATGCTATATCAACATAGACGCATATTAAACTTAGTTACCAACCAATTGTTGGTATCAATGATAAAAAAACTCGAAGGGAACCTTCTTCATTCTTCAAACAATTTCTCCCCCTTTGTCATTGATGGAAACATGTGCCAAAAATGAGAGTTGCTTCACAGAAAAAAAAGTGCTCAACTACCCCTGGCATATGTACAAGACACAAAAATATAACATAACATTCTTTATACATACTCTTCTCCTCTTCTCCCCCTTTGAAATCAAGGACAACAAAATGGGAAAGGATAAAAACTTCAAATCAAGAACTGGGGGCACCCGATAACTCCTTGAGAATGACTTCCCAAGCTAGCTTTCCATCATCCTAGACTCATTTTTCCATAGAGATAGTTTTATGCAGAGATTCTATTTCCACCTTGAAGCATTCTTCTCCTTCTTCTGAAGTGGATGGAGCAATGTTCATTTTCTTAAGCTTTCCTACTTCCATCAATGCATTTGATATAAAGACATGTCTAAACATAACTAGGTCTCCAAGTTGGGCATACCCTCTCATATCATATTCTTTTTCCCTCTACAAGATGAACAATTTACTTTGAAGATCTGCAATAGAAACTTGCCTAACATAGTTTCTATCATCTGCAATCTTATAATCTTTGGAGGCATCAACAAGTTGAGACTCAATTGAGTCCATTAAATCCTTGATACCTTGAGCACCTCCTAGCCACTTCATGCAGTAAAAAAATAGTAGCTAGGCTTCCTCATCACATTCTCTTGTTTCAAAGTTTCCAAAGCTTTGTCATTTCCAATTATAGACTTATTTTGTAGAAACAACAAGCTTTTCTGTAGCAAAATCAACTCCACTTCTTTTGCACTATGTGCTTTAAGATTAGACGTGTAACCTTTGACTGAATCAACTATAAGCCCCAATTTTTTTATCAGAGTTAAAGAGTTGTCTAATGTAACACCGGGGGTTGTCTCCTATAAAGATTTGATTGCTTCATTTATTATTTCATTCCCCTTTTGATATGACTCAGTAACTTCTTGTGTGACAGAGATGAGAAAGGTGCCACTTAATTTTATTCTATCAGTGGCTGTAATCTTTGTCAAATCCACATAACATGGTTGAGATGGTACCTTGGCTAGCTATGGTGGAAGCATAGGTTGAAGTATAGTTTATCTTGAAAGAAGACCTTTAAGGGTACTTATGAATGATTCTCTGGATGGCTTTGATGGTTTAGGGCCTTTGAAAATTTCTCCTTTAGCTAGAAAGTCTCTCTTAACTTCCTCTTTCTTCTTTTCTTCCTTTTCTTCTTCTTCTTCTTTTTCCTTCTCTTTTTATTATTCTTTTTCCTTTTATTTTTCTTCTTCTTCTCTAGATGACTTTCCAAAAGATTTATCCATGTTTTCTTTCTTCCTTCTATCCTCATCATCCTTTTCATTATTCTTCTTCTATGTTTTGGTTCACTATTGCAGCTAGATGTGGATTAATAATTGGATGGTTGATACTTAATTTTGTTAGAAAAATATTGATTTATCCCCCCTCTCAATATTTGGTATACTCAACAATTTCATGTATGGCTATGATGATGTATTCCCTTGATTTACCCCTTATGCAATGTATACAACAAGTGGGATAGTATTGGGATATGGTGTTGTACACCATTGTATAAAAATAATTTATCATAATGTAATTAAATAATTATTTAGTTGTGATGCACCTAGGTGGTGTGGTTAATCACACTAGGTAATTATTTGGTGAACACTTTATGTTGTATTGTAACATTGTATTATTATTTAATTTGTGGGAGACATACGATAATAATTTAATATTGGGGAATTATTAAATAAAGTAAAAAATTAGTACCCAATATTTAAAAAGCGATTAGTGGTTTTGTTTTCACATGGTTTTATGGTACATGGTTTTATCTTACCACTTAGTTGTATTTGTGTGAGCTTGAATCTATAAAAGAAAGCACATGTTTAGTGGTTAAGGTTGGCTCGGTAAGTGGGATGTCATTATTGAGTCTTTCTATGGAGTGCATATGTGAAGCATGGCATGGGATGTGTGGATTCATGCTTAGACACATCAGTATGCATTGAGAAGCTTGATGCTTTAGAGGTATTCATTGTACCTCTTATATTGCTTTATTGTTGAATAATATGTTGGAGTATGGATGCTTTTGGAGGATGGGCTTTTCCCTCTTAATGGTGTTCCCAAGGTATATCATGTGTTATCTTGTGGCTTGTCTATTTGATCTATTAATTTTGGTTACTTGTATTATTGATTTTCTCTCTTGGATTTATGTAGGAAATGAATTAAGAATATGGATTGAATGCATTATTACCTAACGTCCCCACCTTCTTTATACTAAGAAATTGGATCATGAGGTCATGCTCTATGAATATGGCCAAAACCCTTTTCAATCCCTTGTACTTGGCTTTACTTTTGGAGGTCCCACTAATTTCAATCGCTTTGATAAAAAATCAATAAATAGGGTTTAAAAGGATAGATTAAAGAAGCTAGGGTTTTACAACAATTCAATAACCTCTTAGGATTTTTAATTTAAATTTAACTCAATTCTTGTAGAATTTCACAAATATACATTGAGAAATCTAGGGTTCAATAATTCTCCCTTGAAAATGCAACACGGGAACCCTATAAATGCTTACACCCCTTTTTCTTTTATACTTAACCAAATTCTTGCTCAGAACGATAAAATGTGGACTTATTTGAGAAACCCTAGCTTTCTCTTCAAATAAATTTTCTTTCTAGGAGCTCCTCTTGCTAGAATGCTTGAATATTCTTATGAAAATAGTGAAAAACAAGGCAATTCATTGCTTTATCACCTTTGGAATGGAACAAATACACCATTAATGCAACTTGACAGCTCATGTGAGTCAATGATTTAATTTCCCAGTTAGGCATTCTCATTTGAATTCTGACTGATGATGACAAATCTTTAAATCTTGATCAATGGCTAAAGGCTTGTGGTCATGCACTACAACCCTGATGTGCCACATGTACTCAACTGCTTTTAAAATTTACATCACACTTAACTTTCAATATTGCAACCTTGAAGTGCCACACGTACTCAACTACTTTTAAAATTTACCCCCACCCTCTTTTATTTTGGATATTAAATGAAATGACTCATCCCTATGATACAATCATATGTTGAAACATCACACTTATATCTCCCCTCTATACTGTTGTGCACATCGTATTTTATCACTATACCCCTTTACTCTAAAGTGTGATGTATTGAAACTTTGAGATTTGCCATCCTATGGACACCTATCATAGAATATTCTATTTTGGGATCCCCTTCATGTTTATCACTCACCACACATTGTATTTTCACTTTTCGTCCCTCAACATGAAACTTTGATGCATTAGGGTTGTGTGTTGCATTATGCAACCACATGCCATAATCTAGAGCACTCAAATCATAACTCACCTTTTTCCCTTTATGGAGAAACATAAACTGTGATGAATATAACCCTTGTGATTCACTAGGAGATGGACACGATGCAAGAGAATATGGGTACTAGCAATCAACATCACTAAAAATATTATTTTTTCTTTATTTAATTATTAATAAGGAATAATATGGGCTAATGTGTGGGAAAATAATTGTTTTAATTTCCAAAATATGCAATTTTCCTCTATGACAATTTATAATTGTAAATTTGGAGGAAAATCAACTTTAGTGAGAGTTACAAAAGCATCTCAAAGGAATATTCCATCTTGGAAATTTTTTCAAGGTGACGACCACTTTACCATTCATGTTATTGCATGTTGATTTTTATGATTTGCATGCTCTTCCATGTTGGGTGCCCAAGCTTGCATGTTGGTGCATATTCTTGCATGGATTCATTGGATCCATAAGAGATTAATGAAAAATCCAATTTGACCAAATTTGATTAGTTGAAGTATAGGTTCCCATGCGAAGGCTATGTGAGCATTTAGAATATTTTATTATTTTATGGTCTTTCCTCAAATTGGGTCATGATTTTTCCAAGGTGGTAATTGCATGTTTTTTGGGAAAACCAAAGTGGTTTTCTCATTCACAAAATTTTATATATTGAGGATATTTTCATTTGAGAAGTTGGCTTTGGAGAGTTGGAGTTTAAGATAATAGGATGCTACTGGATTAGATAGAGGATTTGTGAATCCAAATTTGTAGATTTATGTGAGGAGGTTGTGACTCCATATTGTTGATATATCTAATCAAAAATCCCATGTTGTAAAGGGAAGCTTGTGAGCTTCTATATGTTGTAATCCCATTTCATATTTGTTACAATAAAATATAGTGTTTCCTCCATACATATAATTTTGTAAATTTGAATTGTGTTATGAGTTTTCAGATTTGTAAGGGGAGTTCCCTTTATCAACACGTCCTTCTAATATTCCCCTAACATAAACTCTTTTATAGCTCCTTATCACACATTGTATTTTGCATTTTTAGCTGATAGGCTATTATATGTGGGGTAACCCCACCGGCATTATCCCATGACGTTAGTGGGAACCCCACAAAATTTCTTCGGCTAATAATTATGCATTTGGGCACCAGAATATGGCTAACAACGAAGGCAAGTAGTGACTGCGAGATGCTTCTTCAATGGCCTCTGATAGTCCTCAAAGCATTTCTAATGATTGTCTCTATCACTAGCTTGGTAGGAACCTACTACAGAATCACATGGTTGCTCTAGCTTTACTTGGCCGCCATGTTTGTGCTTATTTTGCTCTTGTTCTACTTCACTATCTTTGCCTTCATCATCACCAACAAGGGCACCGGTCATGCCATCTCAGGCAGAGGGTACAAAGATTACCGACTGGGAGACCACTCAAACTGGCTACAGAAGAGAATAGAAAAGAGTAGCAACTGGAGGCCTGTGATTGTTATGCTCAGCATTCCCCCTTGTACATTTCGGCCAGTCTTTTAACCTCTACGTGTATTTGCTCCTGTGCGCTGGATTTGGTGAAGCGACAGTTTTTCTCGCTGGCGGTGTAGAGATTGAGAAATCTCGACTCCACTTTGACTCCACTTGGATGCAGGGATCAAAATGATCAGAATGGAAACCCTCAGGTTTGAGGAAAGAATCTTTGATTATGGTTCTATCAGCAGACGGAGGGGTCTTCTAGACCACAATGTGGTGGATAGTTCTGAGAGCGAGGTGGTCAAGAGTTTGAACCCGTATGAACATGAGTATGCATATGAATATCTGGTGGTTGTGATGGTGCCTCCGATGTGAAGGACGAGAGCTAGCATTTCATATCATGATTTGAGAGAGGCTAGCAATGCTTGGGATGATTCGAGTCTGCCCCGGGTGATGGATGACACTAATTGGGTTCGGAGAAATCGTCACGCATCAGAAAATTCCAAAGCTAATGGCCTCAATGATTCTGTTCCAGTATCAAATGGGTTGGAGATTCTGTCAAAGCATCAAATGTGAGTGAAGATTCTGCCGTTAGGTCTGAAGATTTAGGGAAAAAATCAACTGGCCCTGGAGCCATTTCACATTTTGAAGACATCCAGAGCCCTAAGAAAGCAGAGGTAAAGCCTCAAGATTTTTATTTTTCAGCTCAAATTAAAAACAATATAGTCACAGAAGAACTTTGTAAACATTCACCTCTGCCACCATCTCCTCCCCCAATTGCATTACCTCAAAGAGATTCAAACCCGACACCTCCCTCACCTTCGAGGAACATGAACCCTATGGGAAAACCTCCCTCGCCTCCTCCTGCACCAGCGAACCACCCTCCTCCTCCTCCGCCATCATAGTGCCCTTTTCTTGCATTGGAAAGCCATTTGTTCAAACAAACGATCAGGGCCCCCCTGACTCCAGTCCCCAACACAGACATGAAAAACCAGAAAATTTAGAAAAGATGAAATCAGATAAAATGTTTCCAGTGAATCCTATTCCTAATCCCCCCATTCCTCCTCTTCCTACTGAAATCCTGAAGCATGAATCTAGGCATCGATGTAGCAGAAGCAAGGATGATCCCAAACATAGAACTAGGGAACACAAGCCCAACAGAAATGCAATTTTCAATGCACTTGGTCTACTTCCACAGTTTGAGAAAAAGCACAAGAGAAACCCAATACCACCCCCACCAGTACCTCCATCACTGCCTTCAATTCTCCAGCAATCGATGCTCCAGCAATGGTTTTCATCTTACAAGAGGGATTCCAAGCATAAGAGCAAGGATTTAGAGCCTTCACCTTGACATCGGTCTGACAAATCAGGAAGGAAGGTGCATTCTTCCTCCTCTCCTCCACCTCCTGCACCACCACCCCCTACCCACATTTATACTACTGATCCAATGCATCCAAAGAAGAGAGCTTCTGAAAAACGTGGAAAGTCAAAATCCCCTATCTATTCCATTGATTCAAATTACCCGAAGAATGTTGAAGCCTCTGAAAAAATTGAGGTATCAAAACCCCCAGTTTATATGCCTGATCCAAGGTACCTAAAAGATGAAGGCTTTAAGGAAATTGGTATCCCCAAAATGAAAAAATCCTGTGGAAGGAGAGACTCGTCAGAATATAGGAAAGAAAATGAGAACGGAGATGCTAAAGCAAGAAAAGTTGACTGAGAGGAAATCATCATCAATTCCTCTTCCTCCTCCCCCACCACCACCATTCTGAATGGTTGAGCACCACTGGTCTTTCTATGATGACCCAAAATTTAAGAAGAGTAAAATCTCTTCTCCTACAGAATTGCCTAAACTTGAGTCAGTGTGAGAGCAGGAAAATGATCTTGAAAGTGACTGGTCATTTTTTTTTAGAAAGTAATTTTCTCTAACTAATGCTAATTCGTCGTTCTGTCCCAGTCCTAGCCCTGATGAGGAGAACAAGAAAGCAGATGCATTTGTTGCTAGAATGCACCAATAGTTGAGGCTCTAGAAGTCCAACTCTATTCAATAAAGGCTTCGCTGAGCCCACAAATGGTGTGGATATGTATGGTTGCTGAACTGGCAGCAGCTATACCACTATGATTATTTTCCTTTTTGCCTCAACTTCATCTATCTCACAGTACCATCTTCTATTGCAAATATTTTTTATTGTGGAAATCCTATAATGCAATGATGATTTACATTGCAATCCCCACACAAAGCAGCATATCTGTGTGGATAAAGGAGCAATACAAATTTCTAATTTGGGGGTTCAAGTTGGTTTAATAAAGATGTGGACAAGAGTTGTTGAATATTTGACAGAATAACTCGTATTGAGTGTAAATTTGATTTGAATTTGGAGAGACTGGGAATTGTATCCATACCTTGACCAAAAATTATTGTTTAGAAACCATTTATAAATATCTTTTGTGTGAGAAATATCTGAATCTTTTTATTTTATACAACATATTTTTCTCACCTTTATCCCAAGATTATTGACAGTCTTATCTTGTGCCTTAGAAGGAAGATCTAACAACATTCAGCTACGTCAAAGGGCTCAAAGATGCCTAAATTGAATGATAATATGCATTCAAAATAATTTTTAGGACTATTTTTTCCTGTTTGAAAGAAAGTTCTTTGTACCTCAATTTTATGGGTGTAATATCTCAGATTGTGGAGGAAATAATCAGACATTTTTGGCATTCCAGATTATGACTTTAAGAGTTCTTTGTACCTCAATTTTTTGGGTGTAATATCTCAGATTGTGGAGGAAATAATCAGACATTTTTTGGCATTCCAGATTATGACTTTAAGAGTGATATTTACTGTTGGTAATCTACGTACAAATGAAATTTTACCTGTGATTGTTTTTTTCTTATTCAAGGAAACTAAAATATATAAATTGTAAAGATACCAAAAGGCCAATATTTTCACTTTAATGCTTAAATAAGGATTTGTCTATTCCGGTTATAATACTATGTAATAGGGAAGATGGCTCTTGATCCTGTGATAAGTGCTTTGAACGATTCCTTAGCTCATTGAAGAGGAATCTGTCTTCATATTATGACAAGTGGATTTGATTATCTTACTTGGAACCCTGGAAGACAAATATATTTGCCAGCCACTGTATCTGTTGACATGTACTTGAAGTTATTGTGAAAATTTAAGACCACATTTTTATAATGTTTTGATAATCTCTGTATGGAAGAAATCCTCCTTATTGAAGAACTAATCTAACTATGAATCCTGGTCATTAATATAATATTTTGAATTCTATACAATAAAGATACACATGCCAAATCTCAATCAACTTTGTATTCTTGAATAAGTATGAGTTTTAGTTGGTATATGATAATTAATATTGTTTCTGATTTTTTATGTCATTGTATAAATCCTCTATTGTGGAAGAAAATATTTCTCTATATATTTTTCTACTCCTGATTATGTTTGTTGTTAGTACATTCAGAAAGGATGTTGTAACAACTTCCAAGTTAATATTGGGTGAGGCCTCTAGCTCACAAATCTCTGCCATCACACAGAGGATTGGATCCAAACAATGTTTCTTGACTGATGACTATCAAATCTAGAGCCAAAAGCTTAGGAGTTATGATTGCTTCCTAGGTTACATAGCAGGGGTTCTTTGATGGGCATGTGATTGTGAGACCTGAAAAAAAGCCTAGTTCCCAGTTTTTTATCTGAAATGTCATTCTTCAATTTTTGTCTGTTGAAGTTTGAAATGGAAAAGATTCAGTTAGTTCATCAACAAAATCATGTACTCTTGCAATGGAATTTAAGCATGTTATAGAGTTCATTAAAGAATTCCTTCAATTATCTTCTTCCCCTGATTGCGTTTTTGTTTATTTTTAGTAACAACGCATATCAAACAACACAATTTAAGTTAGAAATGACAGTCCTTTTTATATGGGTGTGACTCTTCACAACCGTAAATAATGTGAG
This sequence comes from Sequoia sempervirens, assembly GCA_007258455.2. Taxonomy (NCBI): domain Eukaryota; kingdom Viridiplantae; phylum Streptophyta; class Pinopsida; order Cupressales; family Cupressaceae; genus Sequoia; species Sequoia sempervirens. Next base: position 32,605,555 of record VDFB02379711.1, on the reverse strand, counting down.
CTCAGCTTAAAGACGTAAGTATTGCACTTCATTGAAACGCAAGTACTAGTATACTCTTAACTTCAAATTGTGATGCCTTAGACATGAGTTCAAATGTGACCATGTATTTCTATCTTAGCTATCTGCAGAAAAAACATTTTCAACATGACTAGCTCATCTATAAAATATGTTCTGAAGAAGCAACATGATGCATTATGGGCTCACCACGTATCCCATTCTTTCCTTTAGCACATTTCCATGATGAAATAAAATGCTAACGCCTATCCATTAGATTAAGTGGGGGAGAATCAAACTGCGGTGTGAAAGATGCGGGCAATGGAATGAGAAGATGGCATGTGTTTTGAGTGGAGCGAAGGCCAAGAACTTAAGCAAAGGATTTATGCATATGCTCAATAAGTTATTCTTAAAATATGATGAAGGTGAAGGTAAGGATGGTTGACGAATGACTTAAGCAGACCCAGGTTGTAGCTTAAAAAATTAGAAATCAACTTAGCAGGTCAACAAAGAATTAGATCATTAGTGTTCATGTGTTAGGTTTTTGAAAGATAAAAAATTATATATTTTCTTTTTTTTCTTATTTTAAATGCTTAAAAAAAAAATGAACTCTTATATTATAGTTTATTGATATAAAAAATTTGAGTTTTATTTATTTAAGATTTATTTTATTTTACATTGAAGTATTTTTCTATTCTCTCTTCTAATATAATCCACACTTTTTCATACAATTTATTCATCATTTATGTAATTTTTTTATATTTATTCGTCCTCTATCTAATTTTTTTTATATTTGTTTATTTAAAGAGTTGTTTTGATTATCAATAAATTAATTTTACGTTACAATTTTTTAAGAATTATTGTGATATATTTAATAATATTTAAGAAATAATTATTTTATCTTTTAAAAAAATTAATGTTCAATATATTTGATTTCTTTTATATGAGTAATTACATAAGACTATTTGATGCCATTGTATAACACAAATGTAAAGATCACTTTTATCATATTAATTAGTCATATGAAGATTGCTTCTTGGAATCCTCTAAGTGTTGTAACCACTAAAATTTTGGAATTGCATGGCTATGAAATTGCTTCTAAGAATCTTCTAACATGGAGATTTATCTATTCAAAAGTTGTACCCATTAAATTTTAGGAATTTTACTATACCATCAATCCTTAATAAGAAAAATATTTGTCAACTCTTGTTTTCATCCCTCTTTATGATTGTATTTTATTTTTTATAGAATGCTTATTTTTAGATCTCCTTTAACTATCTATTCACCTATATTTTATTTTATATACCAGGGTTTGGGCCTTTAGGTATAGTCTATTCATAAAAAAAATATTTCTTTTATTTATTACAGAATTATTTCATCTTATATTAAAATACATTTATATTCTCTCATCTATTCTTATAAGGATTATATTTTTTTTTTTATTCAAGGGGTAAACGCTTTTGACCGGAGCTATGAACCGGAATACAACCATTTCAACAATACCACCCCAACCGGGTTTGAACCTTGGTGGCAAGAACAACAATGCCACCTATAAACCATCACACCATGCCAATCTCGGCTCTTATAAGGATTATATAAACAAACAAATAAAAAAGAAATATTTTTTAGATAAATATATTTAAAATAATATATATTTATATATAGGATAATATAATATCGAGATGGCTCACTCCGAAAATATCCAACACCTAGCCTACGAAAGTGGATGGTGATCAGGGTGGTGACGTTGCATCAGTTTCTACATGCTCGCACCAGCCCTTGGGTGAGGCATGCATGCTTTTTCCTTTGCATGGGAACCTTCCAACTTCAATGGCTCACAGTTGCTCAAGGCGACCCTAGGTCTTGACGCCCATGCTGCGATGGTTCGTGCTATGTTGCCTACTTTTTGCTCACCATCGAAAGATGCTAGTCAAGTCCATTCTCCCTCATGCCCTCGCACCTCTCAACATTCCTCATTTTCTTTATGTCACTCCAATTCCATTCCTGAAATTTGTCTAGACAACACTGCCTATGAAAAAGAGGCATACTTGATGGAGGATGCCCTAATTTCCATATTCATGAAAATTTGGTTGAAATTAAGCAACTTGCACACATAGATAAGTAATAATTGGAAAGCACACATGTAGGATGAAATTATTATTTACCCCTATGCAAAGGGGTTCTTCATATTGTAATTTGCATCAATGGAAGACAAGGGACCAATACTTAATACTGGTCCATGGTTCTATTAAGGCGACTTCCTTTGCATCAAGCCCTGGTTTCCCTCCTTTGATCTGTTGAATATAATTTATAGAATCAAATGAAATATTGTAGAATATAAAAGATTGAAAGCAATCACAAAACAAGAACACAGATTTATCATGGTTCACCATCAATTTGATGGCTACATCCACACTTAGGGATTATCTCTTATTATTAAGTTATGAATGAATTATATAACCAGCCAATAGCTGTATTTATAAATTAGTCTCCAACCTAAGAAATGGAAAAATCCATTTGAAATAGACAACTTCTGAATTGTTCAATACATGCCAATAGAAGTAATTACAAAGTAAGAAACTATTTTGAATTAAAGGAGAAACTTTCTAATTTAGGCTTCACTGAACCCAACAATCTCCCACTTAAAGACCAAATTGCTACTCAGAGATATCCCACCATTGTAGAGTTAATGTCAAAGCTGCACAAGTCTAAGAGAAGCTTTACAAAATTTTAACTTCTCCCTTAGTACTACTTTCGGCAGTCATGTTAGCAGGATTCAACTTTGTGTGAATTTTTTCTACCTGCAGCTTCCCCTCTTCGATACAATGGCGAATGAAGTGATATTGCAGCTCTATGTGCTTCGTCTGATTGTGAAAGGTTGATTTTTTTGACAAGGGAATATCACTATTGCTATCACAAAAGAGAGTGAAAACCAATTGTTGAAACCATAAATCACCTATCAATCTCTGCAACCAAATCATTTCCTTTTCCCCTTCAGAAAGAGCAATATATTCTGCTTTTGTAGAAGAAAGTGCGACCCCCTGTTGCAACTGAGAAACCCAACTGATCACTGCTCCAACAAAAGTGAATACATAACTAATGGTAGAACGTCATTTATCCAGATCTCCAGCCATATCTAAATCAACATAACCTTGTAGATGAATGCCCTTACCACTAAAACATAAACCATGATCAAAAGTACCTTTCAAATACATGAATATCCATTGTACTACCTGCCAATGTTGTTTACCTGGATTACTCATAAATTTGCTCACAACTGCCACAACTTGAGCAATATCCGGATGAGTACAAGTCATGGCATATATTAAACTGCCAACTGTCGATGAATATGGAACACGCTTCATGTGTTATTTTTCTTCTATTTTAGGACACATAGCTGATTATAACTTAAAATAATCAATCAAAGGAGTACTCACAAATTTGATATTCTTCATATTGAACCTATCTAATATTTTTAGAATATATTATTCTTGAGATAATATAAGTTCTCTCTTTTTTCTATCCCTAATTATATTCATCCCAAGAATCCTCTTTGCTGCCCCTAAATCCTTCATGGAAAATCTCTGAGATAAATGTTGTTTTAACTCACGAACTATCCTCACACTATTACTAGCAACCAACATATCATCAACATAAAATAAAAAATGACAAAGTCACCATTTGGAAGCTTCTTGTAATAAACACATGGGTCTGAATCACAACGAATAAATTTTTTCTAAGTTATGAAGCTATCAAATTTTAAATACCATTGCCTAGGGGCTTACTTGAGCCCATATAAACTTTGCTTCAATATGCAATATAAATGTTCTTGACCTGGTGTTGCAAAACCTTCAGGCTGCTCCATGTATAATTCCTCTTGAACATCTCCATGAAGAAAAGTAACTTTGACATCTAATTGCTCAAGTTCAAGATCCCAAATGGTTGCCAACCCTAACACTACTTGAATGGTGGTCATTTTCACAATTGGTGAAAACATTTCATTGAAATCAATGCCTTTTTCTTGAGAAAAACCTTTGACAACTAATCTAGCCTTGTAACATTGATGACCTCCCTCTTCCCCTTTTACACAATAAACCCATTTATTTTTTAATGGTTTCTAATTTGGCGGAAGAGGAACCAAATCCCAAGTGTCATTTGTTTGCAAAGATTCCATTTCTTCATTCATTTCCTCCATCCATTTGACCGAATTTGCATCTTTTCAAGATTTTTTGAAAGTTGTTGGCTTTGCCTCACCACAAAGCAACAATTCATAATTATAATCACCAGAAGAAAATAACTCAAAATCAACATAGTTGTGTGGTAGTTTCCTCTTCTGTGTTGATCTCCTCAATTGAGAACCACTTTCTTATTGCAAAACACCCTTTGTTTCTCTATTTTCTTGATTATTGTGAAAAATATCACCAATGCCATGTTTTTCAACACTCCCCTATTGCATTTCGCTAATTTTAAACCCCTGTTTCAGACCACCAAATTGACTCTATTCAAGAGAACCATCGACTCCCACTTGAGACTGTGAATGGAATGGAGAAGGCAGCAATTCAAGTGCATTGTGAGATGCCTGCGAATTCAACAAAGGCTATACATTAATTCTCAAGGGTTGTGTACTGTTTAATAAAGGAAGTGATTCACTAATTGAAGGGTGCATGGGGATTGGAAAAGGCATCATTTGATTTATAAGAGGCAATGAATTGTCCAAGGGTTGTGTAACCATAAGAGGGTGCAAATGAGGTTTTAAAGGCTGCTTATGGAGCATTGAAGGCTACGATGAGAGGTGGGAAGGCATCAATCTAATTAAAGGTTGCTTATCATAATTTGAAGGCATCAAATGATGCATAGGAGGCTATGTACAACATGGTAAAGGCTGTGAAAAGTATGAAGAATGCTCGTAGGAGCCAATAAAGGTTGTTCATGATCATGGAAAGACGCCTCATGGTTAAGAGGCTACGTATGGCATAAGGAGGTCATCATAGGATATAAAGAAGGTTGCACATTTACAGTAGAAGGCAACCAGCCACTTTGATCATGCTATGATGTATTAAACATAGGTGGTTCTGAAGTGAAAAGAGGCTGTGTGGTCAAAAAAATAGGTGAAACAATAGTTGAAGGAAAAGTGTTTGAAATAGATGGCTGTGAACAAACAGGGGTACTCGAATTTGAAGGAATTATTAAAGGTTGGGAGAATGTAACTAATTTTTTCTTAACATGGCCATTGTCAAATAAATCAATATTAAAATATTCATCAGAAGATTTATCCAAAGGCTGTAAACCTAGGAATTTTTTCTCATTGAAGACAACAACCTGATTGTGATAATCCTTTTTGCAATGGGAACCCACAACCTAAAACCAAATTGATCTTCTCCATAGCCTAGGAAAATGCACCTTTTCAATTTGAAATTGAGCTTCATTTGTTGTTCTTTGGGAATATGCATGAATGCTTCACAACCAAACACCCAAAAATGATGATATGAAATTCTTTTCCCAAGCCATATCTCCTCAGGAATGTCAAAATCCAAATGAGATGATGGGGCATGGTTGATCAAATATAATGCAGTGTTGCATGCCTCTTACCAAAACTATTTTCCCAACCCAACATTGGAGAGCATACATCAAGATCTCTCTAAAATTGTCTGATTCAACAGCTCAGCTGCTCCATTTTCTTGAGGGGTGAATGGGACCACCTTGATTCTATGAATGTCATTGTTTGAACATAAATTATCAAACTCCGAGGAACAAAAATCTCCTCCATTGTGAGTTTTTAGACATTTAATTTTATGCCCTACTTGATTTTTGACAAGAGCCTTGAAAATTTTAAATTTTGAAAAAACTTTTAATTTTTTATTGAGCATGTAAATCCAAAATTTTCTAGTGCAATCATCTAGGAAAGTAACAAAGTAATTTGCACCATCAAATGAAGTTATCTTAGTGGGACCAAAAATGTCTGAATGCACAAGTGCCAAAGGAGTAGTTTTATAATCATGGCATGTCCTCAAGAAGCTAGCCTGACTTTGTTTGCCATAAAGACAATGTTTGCAACACTACAAATCCACTGATTGTAAGCCGAGAAGTTAATCTCATTGAAGCATTACTTCAAGCCCTTTCTTTCTCATGTGATCGAGCCTTTTGTGCAAAATTTCTGAATTGTTGTCCATGACTGTCATGGTAGCTCCCACTTCACCATGGCATTTTAAAATATAAAGATTACCCAACTTCTTGGCTCTTGCAATCACTAAAACCCATTTTGTTACTTACCAATTTTCTAAAGAGAATTTAATATCACACTGAGAAGCAATTAATTGACTAACAGAAATAAAATTTCCTTTCGACAAAGGAACATATCTGACATCCTTTAAAATCCATTGACATCCATTTTTTAAATTTAAAACTATATCACCCTTATCAGCAATTTCACACTCCTTGTTGTAACCAAGAAAAAATTTACCGAAAACAACTTCTTTAAAATTTGTGAAAGCTTTCCTGCATGAAGTAGCATGGAAAGAAGCGCTAGAATCAAGTACCCAAGAGTCTATAATCATGTCACCAGCAGTAACAGCCAAAATTAAAACTCCATCATCTTTTTTAGCTGCAGTGTTTGCTTGATTTTTAATGACTGTGTCTTGCGCCTTCTTATAATTCCAACAATTTTTCTTTGTGTGGCCTAGCTTGCCACAAAACCAACATGCACTTGTTTTCCCTCTTGACTACGATCTATATTTTGACCTCCTTCGATTATTATATTTGTCTCTTTCTTTACTTCTTCCTCTATTACCCATACTTACAACAATTAGTGCTTCACCAATAAGGGTTCCTAATTTTTTCTCTGCATATCTTCACTCAATAAAGTGGTGGCAACATCATCAAATTTTAGCTTGCTTTTGGTAGCCACTGAAGTGCTCACTACCATCACAACACCTTCCCAGCTATTTGGTAAAGAACACAATAATAAAATAGCTTTGATCTCATCATCCAAATTAATTCCTATAGAAATCAGTTGGGTAACTAATGTATTAAATTCATTCAAATGATTTGACATAACCCCTCCTCACATTTTTCAATTATACCTTATTGGAGGCAGAAGCCATCTCATACGTTGAAGACAATTTGTCCCATAGCTCCTATGTTGTCTTCTCTGTAAAGACATTAAATAAAAAATTACTGGACAATGACATGAAAATTGTAGCTCTTGCTTTCTTTGTCCAACTTCTCCCATTCTTCATCTAATAGAGGTCCTTTCCCTTTGGCTTTGCCAGCCAATGCATTTGAAAGATCTTGTTTGATGAGAAGGGATTCCATTTGTACTTTCCAATGACCAAAATTTTGTCCTATAAAATTTTTGATTTTCCACTTATCTGCATCTTCCATGGCTACAGAAGTTCTTCATAATTTCCTGCACCAAATTTCTCCAACCTGCTCTAATACCAATTGTTGAATATAATTTGTAGACTCAAATGAAAAAGATATTGCAGAATATAAAAGATTGAAAGCAATCACAAAACAAGAACACAGATTTATCATGCTTCACCATCAATTTGATGGCTATGTCCACACTCAGGGATTATCTCTTATTATCAAGTTTTCAATGAATTACATAACCAACTAGCAGTTGTATTTATAAATTAGTCTCCAACCTAAGAAATGGAAAAATCCATTCAAAATAGACAACTTCTAAATTGGCCAATACATGCCAATAAAAGTAATTACAAAGTAAGAAACTATTTTGAATTAAAGGAGAAACTTGCAAATTTGGGCTTCACTCGACCCAACACGATGCATAGTTTGAGGCATTTTCCTTTGCTTTTCTCTAGGTATGATTTCCCTATTTACCTCTGCAATTTTGGGAGATTGGGTGTTTGAAAGCAATAGCCAATAGCTTGGAAAATTTCCATTGCATTTCTAAAGAAACAATCAATTACGAAAGCTCTTTGCTCACCTCAGTGTCGAATTCGACCTATCTAAAGGCCCTCTGGCTGAAATCTCATTAAAGGTTGGAAATATGTGCTGGAGACAACCTATTGATTACAAAAAGATCCCATTTAAGTGCAAAAAATGCTATTCAACTGCTCATAACACCTCCTAGTGCAATAGGAGGAAACCTATGTGTGTGGCAACAGTGATCTAAATCAGTCCACCTAGTGGATTGGGGCTAATTCTAGCCATTATGTCATTACTTTGAATGTTGTAGGTGACTCACCTCGCTGCAATGCTAAGCATGGGTTGCTCTCAGGTTCTCCCTCATCAATGGCCTGTGCCACCCCGGTCCAAGAATGTATGCCTGTAGTGAGTCCCATGGTTGATAAAGCATCTCCTCACCATATTGTGAAGCTTCAACCCACCTGGTGGATTGGGGTTGATTCTAACCATTATGTCATTACTCCAAATGTTGTACGTGACTCACCTTGCTTCAATGCTAAGCATGGGTTGCTCTTGAGTTCTCCCCCCTCAATGTCATGTCCCACCCTAGTCTAGGAATGTATGCCTACAGTGAGTCCCATGGTTGATAAAGCATCTCCTCATCATATTGTGAAGCTTGAACCATTATCGAAGATCTCTAGTTTGTAGTCCCTTGACACTGGGGGGATTTCTACTAGTTCAACGGGTGATAGATTGTCATTGGAAGATAATTAAAATGAGCAGAAAACCACGTTTTTTTCCTGATCAGCCTTGGACAGATGTTAAGAAAAAAAATCACTCTCTTCTAGTCTCAAACACTCAATGTCTTTATGTTCTAGTATTCATTTTGTGATGTACTTTCGATTCCAAGGTAACTGAATACCTTCATATATTTAGATCTGTTTGTCTACAGGCCTTTTAATATCAAGAATATTTATAATTTTATTAGATCTATACATTTACCCTCCTACAAATCCTAAACCCTAGCACATCTGTAGAGTAGGTTTATTTCTATAAAGCACCCACTTGGAATCACAATGTCCCTATTACACAAGCTATTAGTAAAAAAGCAGCTGAGCGTACCCAGTAAAAAAATTTGACTACTAAACCACAAACATGCATCACCATACTCCTTAGATTTAGTTCTGAGGAAGGGATTAGGTTACCTTTAATGATAAATATCTTACTCCCCAAAAGAATTAAGGGATTAGATCAGCCCTGCCTTAGGGGACATTCTCAGGAATAGTTGTGGTGTTGATATCTTCTGCATTGTGTATGATTTCACAGTTGACAAACTTACCACAAAATGAGCCATAATAATGTGTAGTCAAGAGACCGCTGTTGATTGTCACCTTTCTAACCCAAACCCTAACACTTCCGTAGCTTCAGTATACTAAAAACACTACTTTACAGTCAAAACATCTCTGTTGATAGTCAACTTTCCAGCCTAAATGTGGAATCAACAGATTTCTGTAAAACACCCAGTAGAAAATAATGAAGTCCCGAATTTGGGTTTACTGTATCATGAGCCTGTCCTTTAGGGACATGATCAGGTCTAGTTGTGGATGGATAGGAAATAATGATGCCCCAAATTTAGCTTTTCTGCATCAGCATTAGGCTGGCTTTAATAGGAAATGTCATTATCAGGTCTAGTTGTGGACGAGTTAAATTTACAGGAAATGCCATTATCAGGTCTAGTTGTGGATGAATTAAATTTAAAAGAAAATGTCATTATCAGGAATTAAATCTGTGGTAGTGTCAATGTCTTGTGCATTGTGGATGATTTTACTTTTCACCAACTTACCTGCCAAGACTATATTATTGATCTCGTCCTCTGCCAATTATATATTGTAGGTTTCATTGATCTATTAACAATCAGTTCAGCGTAAAATTAAACATGTTATCACTATCAGTCAAACAGCTGGGCATGAAAATTAAATACTTCCTGATAAAAATTATTGAAATAAATTGTGGCTGATAAAACCTACACTCACAGGCCAAATAAATCCAACAAACATTTTATAAACCAAATTATTAAATGCATTATGTTTCTCAGGTCATACTGATGGTCTAGGTAGCTCATATTCTACTTGAGTAAACGCAGGGATGAAGGAATTTCACGTTTCGAAAAGGCTGTCAATGCATCTCACTCTAGAGCCACATTTTCAATGGCTTTAATAAAGTTCAACGGCAGTGGGGGAGAAAAGGAGAGCAAAGATTTTCAAGCAGCGGTTGATCTCTGTAAGAAAGCTATATTTCTTGCCTTTCATTATGGCTTTGTTAGAAATTCGTGAACAGGGCGTCTGATAAGGCAAATACGATAATTATTTCAATTACGATTCTCTCAATAAAACTGTACAGAAATTATGCAAATGGTTCAGTGACCACCTACCAGGCAATGAAATGAAGTTATGTTCAAACATCAGTTGTAGACGGCCTGAAACAAGGAAAAATGAGTACCGCAGATGCCCACGCGCTCGTTGCAAAAATGAGTTTTTCTTCTCTTGTGTTTGTTGGTACATGTTCTATAAATCGGGGTACACCTGTACTGGCTAAATGTCCAATCCTTTTTCCTTTTGCTTCTTATTACCTTTCCGTATAAGCTATCCAGCTTTTTCATGGCCATCATACGCATTTCTTGACCATGTCTTAGGTATATATTTCTCGAACCAAAAAACAATAATTCGAAATCATCTATTCTTATAACCTTGACCTCTATTGATCTTTGGATTTTTTTATATAAATTCTCAAATAAATAGACTCCCAGATGGTGATGTCCTTTGTTGCACTCATAGAGTTTTTAATCTCAAATTTATAGTGTTTTAAAATGTAATGGCATTCATCAATCTTCAAAGCTACATATAAAGTGTAAAATAATTTCTAGGTTTTTCTCATGCACAAGAATGAGTATGATCATATATGATGCTTTCATGTCTCAAAAAAGTGTAAAGATCAATAGACTAAATAATTTTGATAGATATAATCTTGAATATATATACGAAAATTGAGATGCGATCATGCGGCTTGTGGAATTTCGGCGCTGATGCAAAAGTCTGTCATCCTCGAAGTCCGAGCAAAGGAGGCTTACCAGGTGTGGTTTTTCCTGCGTAGCTTAGGAATTTATGAGCATTAATGTTTAATTTATCGTCATCCTCTTCTCTCTGCCGCTCGGCAGAGGCCGTACCCCCTAACCCTCCTTCGGCGGCTCCCCTAACATTTATGGCGTCTGACGCTGGTAGCCCTAACATTCTTGATTCTTCTCCTCTACTGTCGAGACCCAAGACTTTCTCTGAGGCGGTGGCGAATGCGGGGGTCTCCATCGATGCGGGTGCGAGGTTTTCCATTGCTAACCCTAATGAAACCACCGAAGAAGGTAAGGATTGTGGGGTTGTTCCCACACCTCTCTCCATTTCTCCAAATCCCGAAATGCTTGCTGAAATTTGTAAGGAGAAAAATAGACTCAAAAATTCTACAATTTTTTTCTCTACTGTTGAGTTAGATAAATGTCCGCCAAGGAAATTTATGGATGATTGGTTTCATAATTTCTAGAATTTGAAGCTTGGATTCCATATATCATTCTGTAGACAGATTCAGAAAGGATTGTTTGTTATCTTTTTCACTTCCCATGAAACCCAAATGGAAATTCTCAAAAAACAATACTGGACCGTTGGAAATACCTCATTCCGCGCCATCGCGTGGTCACCGGAAGCCATACATGAAGAAGTTCTCGCGCTTTCGGCCCCGCGTTGGATTGTGATCAAACAGATTCTGCCTTTCTTATGGCGGTTCCTCCCGCAATTGCTTGAACCGCTCCGTAAGGTCATCCGCATGGATGATACTGTGCGACTGGTTCCTCACATGGATGCTAGAGTTCTCATTTCTCTGAACCCGGGCTTTGAAATTCCCCCCGAAATCAATATCTGCCTTTCTGATGACAAATATGTGTGCCCCGTCGATATTCTAGGGGGTCTAAATGCTTGCTTTCTGTGCAGAAGGGAAGGGCATCTAAGGAGGGATTGCCCTATCATAAAGAAGAAACCCATGCCCTCCAAAACCCCGCACCCCCGCAGTTCGCCAGCCGCTGGGAACCCTAACCCGGAAAAGTTAGTGGAGATTGCCCCTCCGTCAGAGCCGTCTGCAAAGTTCGTCCCCCCTTTTGAGTCCTGTAACACATCCACCGCCTTTGCCGCCCCTCATTCTGAACTCCAAGGTGACCCCTGCCCTCCTGTGGATAAAGCCCCTAGCGCCGTTTTCACTACAGTTGCAAAAAATTCTAATAAGAGACGCCAAAGGGTTAATAAGCAGTCTAATTCAAAAACTAAAGGATCTCGGCCCCTTTGCTCTCAGTCCTACCCTGTCACCGTTAACCCCGTTGTGCCCGAACCTAAAGAACCGCTCCCCAGATCCACACCTTCAGGCTCGGATATGATGGAATATTTTCTCAGATGCCAGGACCCGGCCCCTTCCACAAGATTCCCTCCTAAAGTGTTTCGTGAGCTTGGTGATGATTGTCTGCTTGAGATCATCCCAGCAAACAATTTTTTCGAGGCTTCGTCCTCTCTCATCCATAAGCACTCTGTTGACCTGGAGTACATTTCCCATGAGGAGTCTGAGTATGACGTTGAGGGGATAGATGTTCTTCCCATGACCAAGCGGAGGGGGAGACGATTAGGCTCCAAAAACAAGAACCCTTCAAAAAGAAAATTGGGTGAATCCCAGGGCATTACGGTGGCTTCTTTGCAAGCACATCTGAACTCAGCGCTCCCTCTTCAATTACTCCCCAATGAATTGTATTTCTTGGAATATCCAGGGGCTTGAATCCCCTGATAGAAAGTGGATCATAAAATGGTTACTTGACTCCTGTAAATCGTTGGATTTCCTCATGTTACAAGAAATTAAGGCCACTGAGTACATGTTGGAAGGCAATCTCAATTTTCTTTGGAGAGATGCTATTAAATTTTTTACCAACCACCCTAGAGGTAGGGGGGTGTTTCCCTTCTGATTAACAAGTGGGCCAAATTTATCACTGGCAATGGTTTCTCCCCCTACAACAGGGCGGTTTGGGTTACTCTCAATGTCAATAATCGTATTTTTGGCATTTGTTATGTTTATGCCCCGAATGATTGCAAGGAGAGAGCCTGTCTCTAGGATTGGTTAGCCGCTCTCCCTAATATTCCCTGGTTTGTTGGGGGGGACTTCAATATGATTGAGTCTCAGGATGACAAACTTGGTGGCCGGCCGTTTGTCTGGAAAGAGGCTGAAAAAATGAAATGGTGCAAGATGTTAAACTCCAAACAGTTATTTGATCCTTTATCCGGTGTTAAGGACTCTCACCCTGGGCTATGGAACACTTGGTGTAATTTCCAGCAGCCCCCTTTTAGGATTTATTCCAGGTTGGACCGCTTCTATGCCAGCAAGATTTTTTTCTCTTTCCTCCCTGATAATCTTGGGCGTACGGTCCTAGTTACCCCCACCTCTCTCTCCGATCACCATCCTATCTCGGCTTGCTTCAGGATAAATAGCTCCCCTCACCCTTGCGAAAGACCCCACCCAAAATTCTTTCTTAATACTAAGCTGCTCAGTGATAAAGATACCCTTTGCGCTATCCGTATCATTAGCAACCTTAACAGGAAAAGTTTCCCTGACTTGTCCCACCTTGACAGATGGAACCTGAATCTGCTTTCCTGGCAGAATCTCTTGCAGACCATAGGACAAAAAAGGTCTAAAGACTTTAGGTATGTGGAAAAGAAACTTTCCTTTGAGCTGCAAACTGCCGAAATGAATATCCAGGCCAACCCTGTTGACTGTGAGCTTATTTACCAAGTGGTTAAGGCTAAAGATGCCCTTAGGCAACATCAACAGGTCAAGGTCAAGGGTGCCATGGTCAGATCCCATGCACACTGGCTTTTGTGTGGGGATAGAGGTTCCAAATTATTCTTCAATCTCATCAAACAAAAGCATTCTAATGAGAACATTGAAAGACTTGTTGTTGACAATATTGAAATCAACGATCCGAATAACATCCAAAAGGCCTTTGCCAATTTTTATTGCAACCTTTTCACCTTTGAGGATTCAGAGGAGGCGTCCTCTTGAGAGACCAAATCCGATCCCTCATTCCCAATAAGATCTCCTCGATAGAAGCTAATCTTCTGTCCAAAGAGATCACTATTGATGAAATTGGAAATGTCATTAAGGAGCTTAATAATGACAAGGCCAATGGCCCGGACGGGCTTCCCGTTGAGTTTTACAAAGCCAATATAGATTGGATTTGTAATGACCTACTAGAGATTTACTCTGAGGCCATAGCTACTGGTTCTTTGGGTTCCTCCATTAATAGGGGAATTATCAAGCTGCTCCCCAAGGATGGGGACAAAGCTCTTATCAAGAACTGGAGACCTATCACTCTCCTCAATGTTTCCTATAAAATTTTTGCCAAAATTCTGGCCCTCAGGATCAAGAATATTTTGCCCAAGTTTGTGTGCCCTACCCAAATGAGTTTTATAAAAGGAAGATATATCTTGGAGAACTTGATTACCGGTTGGGAAGCCATGAATTGGGCCCATGTTTCAAAACAAGATTCTGTCATGTTCCTTCTGGACTTTGAGAAAGCGTATGACAGAGTGGAATGGAAGTTCATTTCCATGATGCTCGAAGCTTTTGGTTTCCCCAGTACTTTCTGCAGTTATGTGAAAATCCTCTTCAAAGACGCCTTCGTGCAAGTCGATGTGAATGGTTTCCTTACTGAGTCTTTTCCTCTTGAGAGATCCATCAGACAGGGGTGCCCCTTGGCCCCTGCCCTGTTTGTGATCGCGTTTGAAGCCCTCTTTTATATCCTTAGAGACAATTCTGTCTCCCCGGCTGTCAAAGGCATTTCTCTCCCTGATGACAGTGAGCTCATCAACTGCCAGTTCACTGACGACACAGCGATCTTTCTTGAAGCTACGACTGATAACTTCGAAGCCCTCTGCCACAAGCTCAACATTTTCTGCAAAATCTCGGGTGCTCGCCTTTCCCACCTTAAGTCTGTGTGCCTTGGATGGGTTGAGCAGCCGCCCAACTAGTTCAAAAACTACAATTTTCAATGGGGTGGCCCTAACAAGATTGTGAGATATCTTGGTATTCCCTTCTCCATCGACCCTTCACTTAAAGACATGTGGTTCTGGGTCAAAGACAAGATTGGAAAGAAGCTCCATAAGTGGCATAACAGGGCCCTGTCGCTGGCCGGCAGAGTGCAGGTTTGCCAAAAAATTTTGTCTTCTTATAATATTTATTTCTCCTCTGCTTGGATGTTCAGTAACTATCAAATCTATGAGATCCAGAAAGATATTAGGAGGTTTCTCTGGTCTGATGGCAAAGGCAAAAATAAAATGCATGCGATTAAATGGGATTGGTGCCACACCAACAAACTCCTTGGGGGGCTTGGTCTGAAGGATCTTAAGCTTCAGGGTATTGCACTGGCTGCTAAGTGGATCTTTCACTCCCTTGATGGTGATGATCCTTGGAAGGTCTTGGTTAGAAACAACATAGAGAGGGGCATCCCCAAGAAAGCCAAGTCTTGGAAGAATCTTCCCTTCAATGATCTTGTCCTTGGTGATTTTCCCGTGATTGTGCAAGGATCTCCTGTCTTTAGATCCATCTAGAAAGCTTGGAATTATGTGAAACGTTTTATATCTAATAGATCCTTCCATGATAATGACCATCTTTACGGTGAAAGGTCCATTTGGTGGAACCTGAGCTACTCTGGCAAGCCCCTCACCCTCTCTCAGGGCTGCTCTACTAGGCAGTGGAGTAGCAAAGGCATCACCCAGTTGGCTGACCTTTTTGAGCATGACAAATTAATTGAGTGGGAGGCTCTCAGCAGCAAGTTTGACCTACCCACTTCCCAGAAGAAGACTTACAATCTGATCCGCAAGGCCATCACTAATCTCCCGACCTCCTGTCATGTTGACTCCCACAGGTTTTTATGCATCAAATGGCCTGATGGGACCGTTCTTAACAAAATCAAAGCCAAAAACATCTACAACACTATTGGGCACTCCGAGGCCGTTATAGACCACATTAACAAAGTCTGGTACTTGTCTCTTGATACCCGTGCGTGGAAGAACATATTTGACATTCTGTGGAAAGGGCCTATTGAACCCAAGATTAAATGTTTTAACTGGCTGGTCATTCTTGATAGACTCCCTATCAGAAAAGATCCCCTTGGTACTGATATTTGTCCCATGTGCAGGTTACCTGAAACTGGTAGACACATTCTTTTGGACTGCATGTTTGCTAAAGAGATTTGGCATTTATTTGGCATTTTGTATCCTTCTTTTATTAACAGCTTTGAGATTATTACCGGATATATTGTTGGTTTGAAAAAAGATACTAATTTATTTTGGAAAATCCTCTCCTCTATGATTTTGTGGCAAATCTAGAAGTGTAGAAATGAAGAGAGGTTTCAGAATAATCCCAAAATTCTTACTGAGTCTTTTCGAAAACTCATCTACCTAAAAATTTTTTTGCAGGTCAGCACCACCATGTTGATTGAAAAAGAGAAGCTCAAGAGGTTCCTCAAGAATGGCTCCGCCACGTTCTTCATTTACGAGATGCAAGGTGGTTATGCCTGGCGGCAAACTATGGACGATCTGCAGCTTTTTGAGAAAACGTGCAAGATCCTGATCCAAGAAGTGAAGAACAACAGGAAAGTCAATAAGGAGCAGGTCCTCATGTTGGCCCAGATTCAAGAAACCAAACACATCGTTTGGATGGAAGGCGCCTTGGGCTGGGTGGCTTGGGTTGATACCATCGATGACACCGTTCCCTAGTATTTGCTATGTTCTGTAACAACTTATATCTGTACTGTTCGTAGTTGTATATATTTTTTTTTGTATTGCTGTTCTCTGGTGCTCTTGATGTGAGGCTTGGCCTCCCTTGAGCCTTACTCTTCGGTGTTCCCTCGGGGCCTTTGTTTTGATCTCTCTATATATAATACAAAAAAATTGAGATGCCCAAAAATTAAGAAAATAACATAATGAAGATTCTGAATGACGATAGAGAAGGCACGTTGTTGTCATTTAATGATAAGATCATAAAGGTACAAATGCTAAAAATATAAAATTGAAATAAGGTAATGTATGATCATAAGGTGATTACTATTAAATGTGTATAGCATGTCAAAAATTATGAAGAATTAGTTAAAATTGGATCATGTATGATTTTAAAATGTGTTATACAAAGTAAATAAGAAAATGAATCATATTGCAATTAGTATGCATCATATGGAAATAGGTTTTCATTGGCTATCAAGTTTATGGCTCCAAAAATACTAGAGGCACTTAATAACATGAAAAATTCACCTTAACTAAGATATAAAAGTAAGAGTTGTCATTGGACAACTAGGCATCAAGTGATAAGAAATGGTTTGTGTTCTTATAAATCTTAGAGGGTACTTTTCTAAAGTTATAAATAGGAAAACTAAAAACAACTACAAGATTAAAATCCTAGTCTTGATAAAATCATGTCCATTTCGAGAGCTATAAATAGAATGTAAATTCCTCATTTAAGGCAATCGAAATTAATATTATGTTTGCAATAAAATATGAAGAATATTTTTTTCCACTTCACCTAAATCCTCTTAACTTTGTGTATACATGTCCGGTTTGCAAACAAATTTAATAGGATGTATTGAAATTTTAATAATCTATATTCTTACAAAAGGTTTAACACAAGTTTTAACTATAAACCATAAAAGAGAGTGGGCCCAAAAAACTACTAAATGCGAAAATTACATTTAAATATTTTAAAATGGTGGTGGGAGGATAAGTTCGAGTAGAATGATGCCTTGATCACATATTTTTATAACATTTCAAAATGTAGATTGATATGTATTAATAACATTCATTATGAATCACACTTCATAAATCTATAACTAAATTCCCATATAATGTACCAAAATGATGTATTTTAATTGCACCTTCAAATATTTTTATAAATAAAAATTTTGAGGACTAAATAGTCAATACAACACGGGGTTAATAAATATAGCCTTGTGTCTACATAAAGCATGCATATCCAATAATATATTCTATTAGCATATATTATTTTACCCTATATTTTATGATATTCTCCTAGCCCATCACACTAGTCTCTACTAGTTCATATTATGTTCGATTATCCCCTTTTATTCCCATTCCATTTGTACCCTCTCTCATTTCACCCTATGTTTCATTATCTCCTCTTGGTCTTGTCTCATTGACCCTTCTATGTTATAACACCTCCCTCTAGATTTCATCTTATGCATATACCCTTATGTTGATGCTAAAAAATTTTGCTCCACTTCTTAGATAAAAATATCACTCACAAGGCTACATTTTTCATCGTATAAGTGAGATCATCCCATCAACAAACTACAGAGGGTTAATGCCCAACTCTATGATAGTGGGTTTTATCTCGTAGTCTTTAACATCATCTTAGACTCAAGAGCTTGTTGCTAGGTGCATTCCTTAAAATCTATTGAAATCACACATAATGAACAAAAAAAATTAAATAATATAGCCAAACCCAACCTACGTACTTGTCCCTAAAGACTATCATTGAACTAAGTAAAACAATGTAAAATACGTAAAATGCATTCATTTGAGGCTCAATGAAGATTGATCCCTATTTATATCATGAGGTTATGAATGTATACAAAATAGCCCTACTCCTATACTATTCATTTATTTATTTTATTGATGAATTGATATTGGCTAGGTAGATTGGAGACTAGTGGATCTAATGGGGTATAAAGTCATAGGTAACAAGAAAGAAAACCATTAAAGGAAACATAGAAGAATTGATTTGGGCACATACTCCATCAAAGAAAAAATATCATACAAAGAACACACTTAGTCATCCAAATTGAGTTTTATATAGTGCATTTGAAACATGGAAACTACCATTCCAAAGATTACAATATTTAGAATATTGTTATATTCACCAATTGCATGTTACAATCATACAAGTGAATATGGAAAGGGAAGCATTTACAACCATAAAATACCTTCCTATAGAAATATAAACATCAATGGATACATTCTCTATACAACATATATACATGCATCTTATCCTTCACATACCCCACATTTCCATATCCATCCTATAATTAGATAAGGCATGAGTTGAAACCCTAGAAAAAATCTACACCTATAAAACCTTCAAAAATACAAGAGGAACCAACCCCTTCCAAAAATGATAACCTTATACAATATATAAACCTATGGAATCAAACCAAATACAACTATAATGCTATTCACATTTAAAATTCATCACCTAGGATCCATCTAACACAAAACAATTATTCCATATCAATAGAGGTCAATCATAATCAATACTAGTGGATGGGATGGTCATGCCATGAAAGCAAGTAGGTGGAGAATATAGAAAAATAAACACACCATTAGGCTAATTAACCACAACAAAAAATCTGCACAAGATGCACAGGCACAAAAAAATTCATTATAGGCCTAAGATCTTTCCCTTCTTGATTATTTTACACCTAACAGGAACCAAAGACACTTTTGAATAGGTAAATTATTTCTTTGTTAATAGTTCCATGTTGTGGCATTAAAATTATAAAACCCTCAACAAGGAATAGGGAGTTCATCATTATAGGCCTAAGATCTTTCCCTTGTTGATTATTTTACACCCAATAGGAACCAAAGACACTTTTGAATAAATAAATTATTTCTCTGTTAATAGTTTCATGTTGTGGCATTAAAATTATAAAACCCTCAACAAGGAATAGGGAGTTCATGAAAGGTCAATACAATTGCATTCCTGAAGAAAGGAGAAACATTCAAAATGTCAAACCCCTACCGCACACTCTATCATGCCTCGAGCCTATTGTGTCCCTTCTCCCCTCTACTACCTTGGCATTTTATTTTTTATAATTTAATTCTCCTTGTTGGGGGTTGATTGTGAAACTAGGAACCCATTAGGGGCTCCTAAGGTTTTCAATGCAGATAGCCACCTTCCCCTTTGACTTAAGCAATATTTTAAATTTTTATTTTGGTCAACTTATTAAAGAAATTGGAAGGTAAAATCTAGTAAATAATACATTATGACATGATGAGCCTTATAGACTTCTCAAAATAAATTATTAATCATGGACCATGTCATATCGACACACACAAGGGAAGGGAATCAAGAAAAAATGACATTAGTAAATTGCATCCCAATAATGGCTCTAGTTGGGGATATGTCCCTTTAATAGGGACAATAAGAATCTAGATCTTTTATCAAACAAAAACTATTAAAAACATAAAATTGAACTAACTCATGGAAGAAAAAAAATTATACAGATGATGGGATAAAAAATGCAAGAAACAATATGAAAAATAAAGGTATGGCTATGACACAAAATTTTGAATATTGTAGGGAAACCCTACTAAGAATTGTTGAAGTTATTTGAGCAGCGTCTGTAGCATTCTTTCAGTGATCTCCTGTGTTATGATAAATTAAATGAGTAGCCTTTGTCTATTTAATTTATTGAATGTTCAAGAGGTGCAATTTTTAAGAGTCATCCTTATTTGTTAAAGCCGGCATATGTTATGAAGATACTTCTATTTGTTAAGCAACAAACATTAAATGAAACAACACATCACTTGTGTTCTGGCCAAGCTCCTTTCTTGGCGCGATTGGATGCATCTAATTGAAAGAAGATATATTATCATCGTTACCCGACTTGTATCAAACATAAGGTGGCGACTCTTCAAGATGTATAAATAAGAGTTTTCTTTCTCATTGTAATCAATCAAGTCAAGCTTCGAGTATTTCCTTTATGCAAGTGCGTATTCTTCCAAGAGTAGTTTGTGAATTCTACAAGGGCAGAGTGAAGATCAAGTAAGAGTAGATTACTTGTATGATATTACTGTCATTACTGGTGCAGAATCTTGGCCTTGTGATTGGCCTCATTGTAAAGAATATTGTTGCCATTTATATATTTATGAGATATAATTGTTGCTAGGTTTTTCTCCTTCAAGAGGAGGGTTTCCTAGGGTATACTATGTGTTTGTATATCTATTTTTTGAATTAAATTCCGCCTTAATAATATGATCGTATTAAAACAACATGGTATCAGAGCAGGTTATGTAAAATTCGATCAGACTTGATTAAGCAGATTGCCTTAAGTCACTATCCTCTAGTAAAATATTTCAGAAGTCTTCTTGAGATCGTGCATTCACAGGGTGTGTTTCTTTGGCATCTGAAATATCAACATTATTGTTGTCCATAACTTATGGTTACGGCTGTGTGTATATGGGAAATTTGTCAGATGTCCTATCGATGTTTGTGATGCACCACTATCTGAATAAAGATTTACGGGAGTGATAGAGCTTGGCTTTGTGCGGGAGCTATACTCATTTCAACCTACCTCTGCCATTACTCTGGCATCACAAATCTTACCTCCTAGATTGAGTTGCGTCTGCTCATATCCTCTTCGATGGATCAGTTCATCATCTTAGCCTTCATTGGAACCGATTCTGCACAGAAGGATTGTTAGAATGAAGGGATTCTTTCAAACTTGGATGAACTGTATTTTAAACTTTTTCCTATTAAGCTCATTGTTTTCACTGGAAGGTAGAGCCTCATTTCCTTATGACTTCACCTGGAGAGAATTCAGCCTTAGACTCCATCAAAAGCAAACCATAGAAGGTTCTTCTGATTCTGTGTGAAGTGACGTCTTGTGATCCTGTGGTACCAAGGAATTTTGCGACCTGCATGGTTGTCGATATCTAGCATTCCAAATCCTTCATTAACCAGAAGGAAGTTTAAACAGATTTGTTATTCGTTTCATCTCTGCTTCGCGTCTATATGCTCTTGATCACTTAATGTAGTCATTCTCTATAAGTGTCAGTCACCCTGAGTAGCTCGGGTTTGACTGGGCTTCAGCTTCTTGTGGTATTGGAGATGTAAAAGCAGAACAAAGGCATAGCCTAGCTCACAGGAGGATTAAGTGAGAATTATAGTGGAGAGGCAATGAAGGATAGAATATTATGAAGTCTTCTAGACCAATCAAGGCAGTTGGTTTAATGGGCCCTTGTTGTGAATACAAGATGAACTTGTCCTCACAAGTGCTTCATGAGGCAAAGGACTCTCATAACTTTTGACTGTGAAAGCATTGCACGGGAAAAATAAGTGCAGAAATGCACAACACTTAAGGAGTTTCTAATTTCAAGAGATAAGTATTTGTCTTCGTTATTGTTTATATTTTTTATGTGAAACTCTATTGATGAGTTGTGTAGATCTGATAAGTTTACGAGTGATTATCTTATCCATCTCTAACTCGCTGGGTGTTCCCAATAAGCATGTTGCATCTGTTTCATAATCTAGTGGACTACAACTAAAAACGAAGTGCATCGTAAATTTGAACAGTCAAAGACCATGTTCAAATTTAACCCTGCAAAGGGCCTGTGTTCAAGTTGTGAAGGTTGTGGACTGATCTGTATGTAAGAGCAATGTCTTGCATTTGCATCCATTAGAATATTTAAAGAGATAAGTATTCTTTGTTTGAGTTTTATCATTCTTAGTTGGATCTTTTTTTAGTAAAGAGAGAGTGGTTTCTCTTGAATTGTGTTCTAGAATAAAGATCCGTTGAAGATTTCAATTTATTCATTGCAAGTTGTTTCATGCTATTTATGAAGATCTCTGAGTGTGACTCTGAGATGAAAAAGAGAACTAAATTTTAGTTGTGATAGGATGATAACATTGATACCATTCTCTTATGCATGAACTATGATAGAGCCTTGACTCTTGGAGAGGGTTGGTTCTTCATGCTAACTGCTTAATGCATTTAAGAAATCTGTAGTTGTTCAGATTGGTTTTTTGTTGTGCTGAGTTTTGCACTCTCGAGAGGAGTAAAAGATGGAAGAAAGTGTTATATCAAAATTTAATAAAGATAAGTTTCTTTCATTTTGATCTCTTGATATATTTCTTTTATAAATTGAGTTATTTATTCATGTTTTAATATTGTTCATAAATTCTTACGTATTCATGCTATAACTTGAAATAATAAACCTTGTATGATTCCAGTCTTGATAATTCTTTGGATAATTATAAACTGTTAGTAATCTCTCTCTAAAATACTTGCAGATCATTGTTCTAGGAGGAAGAAGGTGATGAGAGACTACTTATTGATGAAAAGCTTGAGGCATCTTGTGAGGAAGTCATGCCGACCAACAAAATGATCAAGCAACCATGGGACTGAGTTAGTGGCCAAAGGGAGTTCACTTCCAGAAGTCTTCTTTTCAATCTCTGAAGCAGGGATCAAGAGGGAGTTTTGTAACTCACTGAGAAAAAGTGAAGATTATTGTATTGCGAAGCTAGATGCTAAATTATTAGAAGATCCCTTCAGTTGCTAAGATCATAATTGCTCAAGACTGTTATCTAGATTTTTCATTGGTAGCTCCAAAAACCTACTTAGAATAGTGAGATCTAGGATGAGGTCAAGGAGGACTATCTTGAACTCTCTACAGTACCAGAGGTGTGTGCTGGAAAATATTTATCTAAGTCAAAGTGTTGCATGAAATCTTGGACAAAGAGGTTAGAAGGTTGATGCAAGTGCTTGAAGATTCAGAGGCAGCCTACTAAGCCTGAAGAAGATGGTAATCTTGTTGCGGCAAAGCATATCTTGAGATACTTGTGTGGCATAGTTGGATATGGATTGCGATGTTCTTCAAGTTGGATCTGTTATGATATCTTGGTGTAGTAGGAAGCAATCATTTGTAGCATTGAGTACAACCGAGGCAGAGTATATTGCAGCTGTATGGAAACTCAGGAAGCAGTGTGGCTTCATAAGTTCCTTGCAGGATTATTTGGGCAATCAATGGAGCCTACTATCATTCATTGTGATAATCAGAGTTGCGTGAAGCTATTTGTCAATCTTGTGTTCCATAACAGAACCAAGCATGTTGAGATCAAGTACCACTATATCAGAGACATGGTACTACAAAAGGTTGTATAATTGAGGTACATCAGCACTGATGAGTAGATGGCAGATATTCTCACCAAGCCTCTCACCAGCATAAAGTTTGTGTACTTTCAAGATAAGCTTGGTATGGTGGAGAATCCAACCTTGACTGAGTAAGAGTCTCAGTATCAGTGAGCCTTGTTTAATGAGTTCTTCTCTGTGAGAGAAGTTCGAGGTGAAATCCCTTATTAATGCATTTTCCTCTGAGATAGAGGAATTAAAGGTGCAAGCCCTTGTTAATGCATTTCTCTTTGAGATTTGAGGTGAAAGCCCTTGTTTCCACCCTCTGAGAGAGTCATGGTGGATGTCATGTGTGTGACTCCATGACATATGTTTTACTTGTGTTTCACCCTCTAAGAGAGTCATGGTGAAAGTCACATTGAGGTGACAACATCATGCAAGTGACGAAAACTTGTACTTACCATAGTTTGGTTGTAGCCATTATGGTTGATATCATGTTGAGGCGATATCTAATATCACATTGAGGTGATGTTTTTCTTTTCACGTCTGGTTGTAGCCAATGTGATGGACATCACATTGAGGTGATATGTCTTGTGTAGATGGAAATATTCTCCTTAGCTGAGAGGGAGTGTTGATGTTATTTGAGCAACATTTGTAGCATTCTTTCAGCGATCACCTGTGTTATGATAAATTAAATGAGTAGCCTTTGTCTATTTAATTTATTGAATGTTCAAGGGGCACAATTTATAAGAGTCATCCTTATTTGTTAAAGCTGACATATGTTATGAAGAGACTTCTATTTGTTAACCAACAAACATTGAATGAAACAACACATCACTTGTGTTCTGGCCAACCTCCTTTCTTGGCATGATTGGACGCATCTAATTGAAAGAAGATATATTATCATCATTGGGCGACTTGTATTAAACATAAGGTGGTGACTCTTCAAGATGTATAAATAAGAGTTTGCTTTCTCATTGTAATCAATCAAGTCAAGCTTCGAGTCTTTCCTATATGCAAGTGCATATTCTTCCAAGAGTAGTTTGTGAATTCTACAAGGGCAGAGTGAAGATCAAGTAAGAGAAGATTACTTGTATGATATTATTGTCATTGCTGGTGTAGAATCTTGGCCTTGTGATTAGTCTCATTGTAAAGAATATTGTTGCCATTTATATATATATGAGATATAATTGTTGTTGGGTTTTTCTCCCTCAAGAGGAGGGTTTTCCCAGGGTATACTCTGTGTTTGTATATCATTTTTTTCAATTAAATTCTTCCTTAATAATTTGATTGTATAAAACAACAAGAATTGAAATAAATTTCTTGCCTTTATCAAACACCATCATGTTGAAGGAATTAATTTCCCTCAACTCATAGTTTCCTCTTTCACAAAAAGGAAACAAATTTAACCTTCTTCTATCAAGCACAACCTTGTGAATAACACTAAATAAGTTAATACTTTCTTGACCATTGATCTTAATATTGTATGAAAACCACAAAATATTAGCCACCAAAATTTCCCAACAAGTTACATCCATCATTTGTATACCAACTAGTGATGACTTGAAAACTCAAGTTACAATAGAAGAAACCATGGTATTTTCATACCTATTAACCTCCTTGAGTGAACAGACAAAAAAAAAAAAGAGGAGAATTTCATATTTGACAAAAAATATTCTTCACTAAGCTGATCTGGATAAGGAAACTTCTCATGTACATCAAATTGAAAACAATTAATGCTCTAGCACAAAATAAACTTGAGCAATGAGCTAATCATAAGCCTAGAGAATTTTTCTACTCAAGACCATCACAAAATGCATATTGGGCCCAAGTGAAATACTGGAACTACTACCCATAGTATAAGAAGCTACATCTTCATTAGAAAGGAAAGTCACAAAATCAGTTTTGCACACCTATGGAACAACATGAAGCTGGCATACCTTTGGATTCACTCATGCTAATGTAAAATCTAATAGGAAAAATATTTATGTCATGAAATACTTCTTTCAAAGAGTTACACTCCTCAAATTGTCTCTTATTTTTAAGATAATCTTAGAAATTTGTTATGATACATGTTCTATAAAAATTAGACATGTGTCACACTTCTTCTTGCAAGCTCAACGCACCAACATCACTCTCATATGATCCACTTGAAGTGAGTTGTGTGAAAAAAAGTTAACATATTACATGTAGTACCCTTCCACTCTCACCTTGGATGTGCAGGTAGTCTGGGTAGGGAATCTAAAGAGGAAAATGGAACAAGAGCTTCTAATGGTGCTTTAGTGAGTATAATGTATGTTATCGTGTTACTAGGATGCAAAGATTTAATTGGATAGTTAGGTGATGTAGTAGTATGTTGTGAGGATAGGTGCAAAGGGTGGCATCGTACCATTGGACGTATGGAGACATACGAGAATGAGTTACAATTGCTAGAGTCCCTTTCCATGTGATTCAACTATTATGAATATGTGTTCTAATTTGTATGTTTGAGTGAACAGGTACTAGGCTACGTCTTCACCTGAATTAGTAGGTCTAAGTGTGCCTTGAACCCAATGGATCTGTTGAACAAGAGATAACATTTGGTCCCGTACCCTAGTCACCATCCTCGACGAGGATGAGTCTAATTTGACACCCCATCAGTCTTGTCAGTTTTGTTAGTTTGGTCAGTCTATGTTGTTTGAGGATTTGTATGTTGACCTTGACTAGTGGTCAGATGATTAATTGGTATGTAGTCTATCTAATTTATTTAAGTTGTTGATATAAATCCATGAATATCTTATACATTAAAAATAAATTGTTAAATATTGGGGTATACTTTGATAAATAAGTATATAGATATAAATAAATATTTGTATATATATATATGTGTGTGTGTATAATAATAATAGTTGATAATAAAACGAATTTATAATGTAATGATAAATAAATAAATAAATAAAGATTAAAGGGGTGGAGTATATAATTAATCATAATTTATAAGTAATTGAGGATAAACAATTTTACCCATCTGTATAAAGATTGAATATCTATTATATTATATTGCTATGATTTCTTTTAAAGAAAATGCTATTAAGTAATTTAAAATTAACTTGGTATGTAGCAAGGTAATTCAATAAATCAAGAAAAGCAGGGGGACGAGAGAGGATAAAGAAGAGGGAGAGGATTGAAAACACTAATGCTTAATGCCAGCACAACATGTTGAGGAAGACACGTTGCATTCTCCACCGCCCAAGTTTGGTTGCCAATTAATATTTTTGCTGTCCTCTTTTCACCCAAATTTTTAATGTCTATGAGGGATGTAAATACGGTGATTTTAAAACATTTGGACACCTGTAATGTGCATGACATTTGTTAATAGGTTTTCCCTTAAAGCTCCACGTAGCTCTAGAAAAGTAGGGGTTTTTACTATAGAAAAACATTCCATTTTTTTTTGGGTGGGGGAAAAAGGGGGGTTCTGCGCTAAGCAGGTGAACAAGATCCTGTAGGATGTATGTTGTGATGTTGTCTATGTCCAGATGCTGGTTGTAGGATGTATGTTGTGATGCTGTCTATGTTTTGATGCTGGCTGAAACAAGTCTGCTATATTAACATATCATTTTCCTTGAAAGGATGCTGAGAGAGAGATCATGGAAATTTTCTTTACACCTGTCATTTACATGTTTTGTTTTTGAAGAGGTACATTTGTTTGAAGAGGGTAAAAGCCTTGGATTTTTTTTTACGGCTGGCATTTTTTTGGGTGAGGCAAGGGGAAAGAACTCAGGAAAAAGGCACAAAAATCACTACGAGAAGGGGGAAGCGGTGGTTTTTGAGAAAGAACTCAGGAAAAAGGCACAAAAATCACACCAGAAGGGTGAAGGTAAGTTCGATTTATTTTTATGTTTCGTATGCTATTTTCTGAGAGTTATGGGTAAAGAACCAGTATTAAAAGATTAAATACATATTTACTATTTTTTTTTTAATAATAATAATAATAACACATAGCAATAGGCATTGCAAGTTAAATCCCATGCATAGCTGATGCACAGAGGTATAAATACAGTAATTTCTTTTGGAAGACTATAACGCTGTATCACATGTAAATAGAGATTTTTGGAAAAATTTAAATATTTTGAAGTATTGAATTTGTAAATATAGATAGTGTATGATGTTTTTTTTTCCCTCAATCATGGTATTCTTAGCACCCAATTTGATTAGTTAATTTAATGAAGTAAAATTGCTTGCCCTACCTTTCTATAGCACTTATTATTTGGTGCATGAACTGAATCCCACCCAGTCAGCCATTGCTACTTCTGTTTAGCACCCTCAAAATAAAAATAAAATTTATGCATAACTTCTCATTTGAAATCAGTTACAGCTTCTTTCTACTTCCAGCATTCATTATCTGTCACCAAATTTGTATTTTATGCAATTGTTACTCTTGTTTTCAGTCAACCCTAAATAGGTTTTTAGCATAAATATTTTTGCATAAGAATCGTTAGATGATATTTACCCTCCACTTCTTTTACCTCTCCTTAAAATTACGCATGATTGGTATGGCATACTTAGTTCATGCCTACATTCCATTTAGATACGTGAGAAATGAAGCTTTAAGTTAAAATAGTACATATTAATTCTAATAAAGAAAATGAGGTTAGATGATACTATACCTTTAAGATTGATTTTCTCTTTTTAAAATACTCCTTTTAATTGAATAGTTGTAGGTTTAAATATTTATGTGAAGATAGCTCTTTTATTTATAATATTTAGAACCTATGTAAGTATTTAAATAAATAAATATATTTTCAAATGATATTTACTAATTATATGGCTACTTTTAATTAAAAATAGTTAACCAAGTAAAGAAATTAAATTTAAATTGAAAAGTAAATTATTAATTATATTTTACAAAAGATAAGTAATCTAATTATGGGGTAAATTTTATGTTGATAAGTAATTAAAATTTGAGTTAGACTAACAACAATTATTTACTCAAGGAGATTATTATATTTGTCGGGTAATACATAGTTATATATGTTAAGGGTGTTGGAGTTTTTGGTAAATTAACATCAAATAATAAAATCTAACTTAATTTAGTAGTTTTAAAGAGTTAATTGTTCTTTTTCTATGAGAGTACTACATCATCATGCAATCGGTAATTTATCTTTCTAGTATGTTTAAAATTAGACTTATTAAAAAACTTGTTTTTATTAGATATGGGTAATTTCATTACCCTTTAAGTTACTAAAATGGTAATTTATCTTTGTAGTATGTTTAAAATTTGATTTATTTAAAATTAGATTTATTTAAAACTTGTTTTATTAGATATGAGTAATTTCATTACCCTTTAAGTTACTGGAATGGTAATTTATCTTTGTAGTATGTTTAAAATTTGATTTATTTAAAATTAGATTTATTTAAAACTTGTTTTATTAGATATGGGTAATTTCATTACCCTGTAAGTTACTGTAATGGTAATTTATCTTTGTAGTATATTTAAAATTTGTTTTATTTAAAATTATATTTACTTAAAACTTGTTTTATTAGATATGGGTAATTTCATTACCCTGTAAGTTACTGGAATGGTAATTTATCCTTGTAGTATGTTTAAAATTTGATTTATTTAAAATTTGATTTATTTACAAGCTTATTTAAAATTAAATTTATTTTCAAGCACCTTTACTTTTAGATTTGTGACTATGCATAAACCGTATATGGTAGATTTTAAATTAAAATTTATTTATTTTGAAGTCAACAAAGGTAAATGTCATACTTTCAATTAAATTTAATTTGTAGTAAAAATCAGGTTACATTTGAATTAAATTTATTAGTTTAAAATTGATGTTTTGAATACTATAGGTTTTCCCAAGTGCTTATCTATTTAAAATATATTATAAAGGAAATGCTTTTAATCATAGTGGATTATTTAATTATTTATTACATTATTTTAATAAGTTTGGATTATGTTCACGTTCGAATAAGAGGGTATGTATAGTCCTTCTGAACATGTTTGGATATTTATTTTGGTTATACTCTGAGTGCTCGTTGGAATTGATTTCTTATGCATACCAGTGGTTCCATGTTGATCATACTTTCCTCTTGTTTTATTTCGCTTTTGAGGTAATATTTATGTATAGACATGTTTTGGATAAGTTGGGAACCCGTAAATGCTTAAGCCACTCCCCTTTGATAAGTTATGGGTGGTAGATTGTTAGGCTTCCAAAGGCGATGGGAAACCTATTTCGTGTGGAATCTTCCCATGATTAGACCTTTGTGTTCCATTGATAATATTTCTATTTTGAGTTCGTGGGTGTACCATGTTCCATGATTTTCCTTGCCTTTGGTTATGATTATGAGCGAGATGGTCCATGCCTCGCACATGTATTGTAATAACCCTCCTGGTTGCTAGTTGGACTCAGTAGTGTTATGTCTTGTTTTGATGCTCAGATACTATGATGATACTATTATTGTTCGATTTGGATAGTTAGATGTTTGAGGATGTTATTTCATTATGGACATGATTACTTTATATGACATTATGGTTGGTTATATCAGTTGATTTTCTAAATTATGATATGATGCAGTGATTTAATTTAATATGTTATGAGATGATTGTTAGTTAGAAATGTAAATTCATTGATTATATTATAATTGTTAGAATAGGTGTGATGAAGGACAATATAGCATCACTCATTCGCGAGTGCTCTGTTATGTTGTGATTCCTCCTCACACTGCAGTATTTTGATTTAATGCTTTGATGTTATGTATATATGCACATGTACACAACTTCACTTGTATGCAGGATTTGTAGGTACAAGTCTCGATTCCACCTGCTTCGGCAGGACAGGGGGAGCACCAATAACCCAACGGTTAAATGTTGAAACAGAGGTGACGATGAAGTCCTCCCGTCCCATGATGTTAGGTCGTCTCGTTTGTTGGTATTGTTTACTTTGTGTAATTGTCGTCATTTGTATTTTGTGTTATGTGTTTTGTCATATTTTGTCAGGGTGGAATTTTATAAATTATGATTTATTTTAATGATGGAAGTAATTGGTTGTTTTAATGTTAGATTAAATTCTTTTAAATATTTAGATGATTTAATTATTTTTGAAAATAATATATTGCAATTAAATAATAATTAAATATTAAATGTGTCTTAATTATTTCAATCAATTATTTGGTGGTGGATAATTATTAGAAAAATTTATTTAAAATAAATATGTAATGTGATGTGCAAGAAAAGTTGTAAAAATGGAAATTAAAATAATAAAACAAATAAAAGGATGAAAAGATTGTGTGAGCCAATAGGAATAGAGATCTGGGAAAAAAGCTAGCTTTTAAAGAATGATTTTCTTTTAATTTGGATTTTTAGAGTTTTTGAGGGATGGACAATATATTTTTATTTAATTATGAAAAATTCTACAGAGGAAATTTGGAAACACGAACAGGAAGCTCTTCGAGGTCATCAGAGTCAAGCAGGCACCTGCAGATTTTCAAATAAGCGTTGGACATCAGGTTCCTCTTATAATTTCTTTCTAGTACCTTCTTTTTCATCTTTCTGCTTCAGAGAAAATAAAACAAAATTTATTAGATGTGATTTGTGTGAATAGGAAAAAGAAAAAAAAGTTGTTGTTGAATTGAAAATTAGGAAAAGATATTAAACTTGAACTTTTGAAAAGAGAAAAAAATATATGGTACTGAACTATTTTCCATTTTGTCAAAAACAAAAGAAAACCCTTATCTTCTGAAATATTCAACTTATCAATGATAGGATTTAAAATTTTTTTTAAAAAAGGGACTTCCTTAGTGAAAATAACATTTTTGAGGATTTACAAATATATACTTATATATGGAGTATTCATTGATCTGGATATTATTCTGTTTCTCTATATTTCTCTCTATTTTTTTTAGTACTTAT
Organism: Sequoia sempervirens; assembly: GCA_007258455.2. Taxonomy (NCBI): domain Eukaryota; kingdom Viridiplantae; phylum Streptophyta; class Pinopsida; order Cupressales; family Cupressaceae; genus Sequoia; species Sequoia sempervirens. The sequence continues at coordinate 32,573,807 of VDFB02379711.1, read as the reverse complement.
GAAAGTAATATATATATATATACCTTTATTTAAATTTATACAGATGCAGACCCTAATATTTTATATGTGAACCTGCGGCGGCTGTACACCTGGCCATCAATGAAATTTATTATTTTTGAATTTTCTTTTTAAATTTTTTTTTTTTTAAAGTTCTGTGAAATCAAAAATTTAGTTTTATTAAAGATTTGTATTGGGGTTGGGAGGGCACGGTAGGCCGTACCCACCCGCCTCCTGTGGCGGACGGCCACAGCAGTCCATACGGACTGCTGTGCGCAGCAGTCCGTAAGGACTGCCGTGTACAGCAGCCCGTGGGGACTACGCGACAGTCCCCACTTGGCCGCTGTACAACGCGGCCGGGGTCTTTTCTTTTAAATTTCATTTTTTTTTATTAATTATTTTATATGTTTTTATTTTATTATATATATATAATATATATAATTATATATATATTAATATATTAATATATGTATATATATAATTATATATATATTTATTTACATAAATATATTTTTAAAATAATATATATAATGGTTATGTATTTTTTTTTTAAAAGTGAAATTATAATATTTTGTTTATTATTTAATATTACTTATTTTAAAAGTGGAATTAGAATTGTGTAATTTTAATGTTAATTAATTATATTTTAATAATTTAATTTTATATTTGATTTAAATGATCGATTTTGTTATTAAGTAAATAATTTTTATATATTGTAAAGTAAGTATTGTTTAATTATTGTTTTGATCAAACAAAGATGTTAGTTAAGGTTTAGCCTGTAGTTGTGATTGTGGGCCTTATTGAGACAACCGTATTGAGTTATATAATTGGGAATGGAAATAAATGTACCGGTGCAACCTTGTAATGCTATCTGAATTTTCTGTTTGTCATGGTTTTCTTTGTTCAGAGTTGTCGATGTGGGAACCGTTTTGGTCTGTGAAAATATTGTTCCAGAGGCTTGTGATTTTAAGTGTTATTTACCTTTGTTTATGCTTTTGAGCGATATTGGTGTTATGTTAGGAAGGGTTGGACGGGTTTGCAAGTCTTTTGATTATGAGCAGTTGCGAGATGGTTAATGCCTCGTATGTCTGATTTTGGTTTTATGATTTATAAGTGTTGGTTCAACCCTTGCCTACGTGAGATATGTTAGGGGTCATAGGAGGGAGAGTGGCTCTTCGTGGGCGCCGACGCCTCAGGATGAGGAAGGGCTCAGGATAACCCACGAATGAGTAAGCTAAACAAGTGATAACCTAAACAATAGAATTAGGGGGTTGGGCAGTTTAAAAACACAAGATAATAAAACATTGGATTCCTCGGCTATGCATTAGGGCTACCTTAGACTAGTGATAGACTGAGAAGGCCGTGATCGGCATAGTCATAGTCTCGTCTTCATGAGAGACTATTGGCTCCGCATTAGCTACCTATGGTGCGGGCACCTCAGTTAGGAGGAAGGGCCATGAGATCCATAGATGGGTGTCGGCGCCTCAGTTGGAGGAAGGGCCAAGAGAATCCCATGAGAGCTATGCGATGACACTCTCCACTTGACACCCTTGTGCTTTGTTATTGTTGCCTCTGGATGTTATCTCTTTATGATGTTTCTTTGAATTCTTGTGAATTTGTTTAATGATTGTAATTGATAGTACTTCATGTTATTGTGATGAGTTTCTTGGTTTTAACTTGTCATGTGATCTGTGAACGTTATTGAACTTGTCATGTGATCTGTGAACGTTATTGGTTGTTCATCGTATGCTTTGAGTTGTACTTGATTTTTATCGTAATGTGGTTGAGTCGGTTTGACATTCATGGTCGGGTTCACTTCCTCGTCACCTCTGAGCACGGGGGGTGAGTTACTTGTAATTCACATGGTTGGGTGGAACGTGCTCCGCACCCGTTGGGTTCCCCATCAGCGTCTTGTCTTCTCAGCTTTCCACAATGGAGTTGTACCAGTGATCAGTTGTACTTCATATTTCATTATACTTGTATCAATCCCCATGTTGGGAAATTCAATGTAATTCTTTTATCAAAGAAAATTGTAATGTAATATTAAAACAATGATGTACTAGTTAGGCTCTTTTGTAACTCTATTAAGAGATTTATCATGGATGTAATTATGCGATGTTTATTATGCTCACATCATGGTTATTGGATGCATCATTGTCTTTGGTTATTATAAAAGTAATGGTTATGTGGTAATCTTTATTTATGTTCAGTTGATTGCGATGTAACCTCGCGTGCCCTAGAGAACTATGTTTGTCATTGCTATGTAATATGCTATGTGGTTATGTGTTAATGTTATTGCATGTTTACTTTTATTATTTAAAAAAAAAAAATTATTTGCATTGTGTGTGTTCTCTGGGGTTTGCACGACGGGTGTTACAACTTGGTATCAGAGCCAAGGTTGCAAACGCTAGGGTCTTTGGGTAGTGTAGTCCATTAGGTTACTGTTTGTGCAACTCTTGAGCTCATTTTGTACTTTATCTTGTGGTGCAGAACTATGCCTCGAGGTAGAGGACGTGGCCGTGCAAGAGGCCATGGTGCCGGTCGTGGAGCAAACCAGCGAAGCCCCTCAGTTCCTAGTTCCCATGGCTCCGAGCATGAGGAACAACAGAGTATTCACAGCATTCCATTAGGTGGCCAGAATCCGACACAGCCTAGTCTAGATGGTTAGTTATAGCATATACTTGGAGATATTCTTGATCGTTTGGGACCTAGGCCAGATGAGGTACACTAGGTGGAGAGGGATAGAGAGAGGTCTTCGAAGCGCAGGGATACAGATGTGGTTCAGGATGCAGTCATAGCAGGCCATATGAGAGATATGATGAGGGCACACCCTCCTACTTTTGATGGTCTGGAGGAGGTCTTGAGGTTGAGACCTGGTTGATTGACTTAGACCGTTGCTTCGCCATGCACCCCTATGGTAGCAATACCAAGGCACGGTGCGCAGTTATGCACTTGTGAGGCTTTGCGTCTACTTGGTGGCACCTTGAGGAACAGAAGTTGCATCTTTATCTTAGTATGGTTACTTGGGAGTTGTTCCTTGACAAGTTCAGGGCTCGCTTCCTCTCAGATCACTGGAGGCAACGTAGGGATGACGAGTTTCATGATCTCAAGCAGTTGTCAATGTCAGTGGAGCAGTATGAGAGGCGCTTCTATGAGTTGAAGCAGTATGCAGGGATTAGCCATGATGAGGGTATGTTAGTGCAGCATTTTGTTCAGGGCTTGAATGCCCGCATCAGTGGTGGCATACGAGTCTTCGAGCCGAAGACGATGGAAATGGCAGTTGAGAAGGCTCGCTTAGTGGAGGAGAATTTGGCCATGGCTTTGGGTGGTCACATCGGAGTACAGATTGGTAGCACGCCCACACCTAGTTATGTTACTCATGGAGGGCAGTCGCAGGGAGCAGGATCTTCCAAGAATAGGTATCCACCCTCGAAAGGGGGTCATCAGTAGCAGCAGCCTTAGCAGCAGTAGTCTAGACAGAAGAATAATCAATCTTAGCAGGGTGGCAACTCTCAGTTTCGCAGGGATCAAAACAGGAACCGGATTCGTCAGGAATGTTTTGCTCAGCCTGCACCTAGTTTCCAGTCAGCACGAAGTCATGGGAGTTTTCAACAGTCAAATGCTCCATCAGGGGGCAGGGGTTTTGGTAGAGGCACTGGGTGTTTCTTTTGTGGACAGCAGGGGCATATTGCTAGGATGTGTCCTCAGAAGAACACTTCTGGATTTAATCAGAGGCCAGTAGCATCAGAGCCGACTATAGGTGATGCAGGGAGATCTCATCGTGTGTTTGCTTCAGTGGATAATTGTCAAGCAGTTCATTAGAATACTGTGGTTGAGGTGTCAGGTGTGTTGAATAATTCTAGCATTTCTATACTTTTTGATTCTGGTGCATCTGATTCCTTTATATCGCCTTTAGTAGTTGAGCGATGTGGCTTGGTGGCAATTAGTCAAGGTGTAAAATGGCATGTCGAATTAGCATCAGGGTCAAGGGTTGTGGTAGAGAAGCTTGTGCAGGATTGTATTTTGGGTATAGGTGAAATGTCAACTAAGGTGGACCTCAGAATTCTGCCACTCGGTTCTTATGATGTTGTCTTGGGCATGGACTGGTTGAGTGCACATCGTGCTATGATTGACTGCTAACGTAAAGCAGTGCGGTGCATTGATGACTCTAGTAAGGAGGTGGAGGTCTTGGGTATTCAGAGACCCATCTCATTACGTATGATCTCTGCCATGCAACTCAAAAACCACTTCCGACAGGGTTGTTAGCTATTTGCAGTATCTGTGAGTGACTTGGAATCTGAGGATAGTCCGGGGTTGTCATTGGATGATTACCCCCTTCTTAAGGGTTTTTCTGATGTGTTTCCAAAGGAGATTCCTAGTATGCCGCCAAAGCGAGATGTGGATTTCCGGATTGATCTGGTACCAGGAGCTGAGCCAATATCTCGAGCTCCATATCGGATGACAACGCAGGAACTTTAGGAATTCCGTCTTCAGTTGGAAGAATTGTTGGCCAAGGGCTTTATCCGCCCAAGTGTTTCTCCTTGGGAGCACCTGTGATATTTGTGAAAAAGAAGGATGGTTCTCTTCGCTTGTGTATTGACTACAGGCAGTTGAATAAGGTAACAGTGAAGAACCGATATCCATTACCCAGAATTGATGATCTCTTTGATCAGATAAAAGGGGCAAAGGTGTTCTCTAAGATTGATCTCAAATCAGGATACCATCAATTGAGGATTGCAGATGCAGGTATTCATAAAACCGCATTTCAAACTCGATATGGACACTACAAGTTCACTGTGATGCCGTTCGGGTTAACGAATGCACCTTCAGTCTTTATGAGTCTAATGAATGGAGTATTCCGTACATACTTGGATAAATTTGTCCTGGTGTTTCTTGATGACATCCTGATCTATTCTAGGTTGATGGAGGAACATGAGGAACATCTAAAGCAGGTGTTGCAGTGCTTAAGGGATAATCAGTTGTTTGCTAATCTCAAAAAGTGTGACTTTTATAAGACTGAAGTTTAGTATTTGGGCCATGTGATTTCTAGTGAGGGAATTTCTGTTGATCCTACAAAGATTCAAGCCATTGTGGATTGGCCTGCACCCACAAATGTCTCAGAGATTTGAAGCTTCATGGGACTTGCAGGATATTATAGGCAGTTTGTTCAGGGGTTTTCTAGGTTGGCTCATCCTATCACCTCTTTGCAGAGGAAGAGAAAGAAGTTTCTTTGGTTCGAGCAATGTCAGTTAGCTTTCTAGACTCTGAAGGATAAGTTGACTAGTGCTCCAATCTTAGCAGTTCCTGATCCGGCAGGTGATTTTGTTGTTTGTACAGATGCATCTTTGGAAGGTTTAGGGGCTGTGTTAATGCAGGAAGGTCGAGTGATTGCTTATGAATCACGGAAACTAAAGGACCATGAACTTAATTACCCCACTCATGATTTGGAGTTGGCCGCAGTTGTGCATGCCTTGGTGAGGTGGAGGCACTTTCTCCTTGGGCATCGGTTCGAGTTGCATACAAATCACCGTAGTCTGCAGTACATCTTCATGCAGCCGAACTTGAATGCGAGATAGAGAAGGTGGATGGAATTTTTGTGTGAGTACGACTTTGAGGTGAAATATATTCAGGGTAAGGAGAATGTTGTAGCAGATGCATTGAGCAGACGCAAGCATGAGTTATCCGCTATGACTCTTGAGGTTGATTTGAAGAGTCAGATTGTTGCAGCTCTTTCTTCTAATGATTGGTATCAGGTAGTGAAGGCAGAGATTGAGTCGGGTAGAGCTTTGGAAGGTAAATTTGTAGGCTACTCCTTGGATTCGGATGGTGTTTTGCACTATGCAGGCCGTATGTATGTACCTCCTGCAGAGGGTCTTCGTACCCTTATCTTGACAGAAGCTCATAGAGCTCCTTATTCGGCACATCCAGGAGTTAAGAAAATGTACGCTGATCTTCGCTCACTATATTTTTGGGTAGGATTGAAGCGTGACATTGCTGATTTTGTGGCTAGGTGTCTTGAATGTCAGAGAGTTAAGGCTGAGCATCATCATCCGGCCGGCTTGTTGCAGCCGCATCTTGTTCCAGAGTGGAAGTGGGACATCATTTCTATGGACTTTATAGTCGGGTTGCCTATGTCTTCCAGGCGACACGACGCTATCATGGTCACTGTTGACAGGTTGACCAAGGTAGCCCATTTCTCTCCTATCCAATCTTCATATACTGCTTCAGTAGTGGCTAGAGTGTTCATGGAGGATATTGTTAGATTGCATGGGATACCACGCAGGATTATTTCTGACAGAGATCCGGTATTCACTTCTGCATTATGGACATCCCTTCAGCGGTCCTTAGGGACTAAGTTGAATTTTAGTTCTGCCTACCATCCTGAGACAGATGGTCAGACTGAGAGAGTTAATCAGGTGCTCGAGGACATGCTTCGTATGTACGTCATGGACCAACAGTCTTGTTGGGAGGACTACCTGCATTTGGTTGAGTTTGCCTACAATAATGGCTATCATCGTTCGATTGGTATGGCTCCATTTTAGGCTTTGTATGGTCATCCTTGTCGTACCCCTTTGAGTTGGGATCGATTGGAGGAAAGGGTTCTTCTTGGGCCTGAGATGCTTCGTGTCATAGAGCAACAGGTAGCTCGCATCCGAGAGCATCTGGTAGCAGCTCAAGATAGGCAGAAGAAAATTGCTGATGCTCACAGGGTAGATCGTCAGTTTGTGGTTGGAGATCGAGTGTTTCTCAGAGTTCATCCTCGGAAGAGCCCTATTCGTTATGGAAAGGGTTCTAAGCTTGCACCCCGTTTCATGGGTCCGTTTGAAGTGTTAGAGCGTATTGGTCCTGTTGCCTATCGCCTGGCATTGCCACCTAGTCTGTCGCGGATTCATGATGTCTTTCATGTATCTGTTCTTAGACCTTACTTTCCGTATGTTACTCATGTTCTTGATTGGAATGCTCTACAGGTCGAGGACGGGCAACTAGCTCTAGATCCCGTGGCCGTGGTGCAGCACAGGAGGCTCGTACTCAGAGGCAGGGATATTGAACAGGTGAGGATCCAGTGGGATCCCAATGATGAGGCTTCAGCGACTTGGGAGGATGCTTCCCGTATGAGAGAATCCTACCCATACTTGTTTTCTGGCTTACAGGAGTAAGCCGGATTTAGGGAGATAGCAATAACCCTCACAGTTTACTTCAGTTGGACTGGGGTTGTATGTATTTTGATGCTTCCGAATACTATGATAATCTTGTTATTATTCGATTTGAATGGTTAGATGTTTGAATGTTATTTCATTATGGACATGATTGCTTTATATGACATTATGGTTGGATTTATATCAGGTTGATTTCGAATTATGATATGATGCAGTGATTTAATTTAATATGTTATGAGATGATTGTTAGTTAGAAATGTAAATTCATTGATTATGTTATAATTGTTAGAATAGGTGTGACGAAGGACAATATAGCATCACTCGTTCGTGAGTGCCCTGTTATGCCCTGTTATGTTGCAATTCCTCCTCACAATGCAGTATTTTGATTTAATGCTTTGATGTTATGTATATATGCACATGTACACAACTTCACTTGTATGCAGGATTTGTAGGTACAAGTCTCGATTCCACCTGCTTCGGCAGGACATGGCGAGCACCAATAACCCAACGGTTAAATGTTGAAACAGAGGTGACGATGAAGTCCTCCCATCCCATGATGTCAAGTCCTCTCGTTTGTTGGTATTGTTTACTTTGTGTAATTGTCGTCATTTGTATTTTGTGTTATGTGTTTTGTCGTATTTTGTTAGGGTGGCATTTTATAAATTATGATTTATTTTAATGATGGAAGTAATTGGTTGTTTTAATGTTAGATTAAATTCTTTTAAATATTTAGATGATTTAATTATTTTTGAAAATCATATATTGCAATTAAATAATAATTAAATATTAAATGTGTCTTAATTATTTCAATCAATTATTTGGTGGTGGATAATTATTAGAATAATTTATTTAAAATAAATATGTAATGTGATGTGCAAGAAAAGTTGCAAAAATGGAAATTAAAACAATAAAACAAATAAAAGAATGAAAAGATTGTGTGAGCCAATAGGAATAGAGATCTGGGAAAAAAGCTAGCTTTTAAAGAATGATTTTCTTTTAATTTGTATTTTTAGAGTTTTTGAGGGATGGACAATATATTTTTATTTAATTATGAATTTTTGCAAGTTCTTCACACACAAAAGATCAGAGAGAGATTAAATTTGCTCAAGTCATTGCCTATGTATTTTGGAATCTGAAGAGATTAGTTTTGAATTCTTTGCTATTATTTGAGGAGAGTTCTAGGAAGGAAATTTGTCTTCAATCTATTACTGGTGTTGGTTTGGGGAGTTCTTTCTGGATTAAGAATTGGAATTGAGTTCGAGGGCAAAATTCTACAGAGGAGATTTGGAAACACGAACAGGAAGCTCTTCGAGGTCATCAGAGTCAAGCAGGCACCTGCAGATTTTTGAATAAGCGTTGGACATCAGGTTCCTCTTATATCTTCTTTCTAGTACCTTCTTTTTCATCTTTCTGCTTCAGAGAAAACAAAACAAAATTTATTAGATGTGATTTGTGTGAATAGGAAAACAAAAAAAAAGCTGTTGTTGAATTGAAAATTAGGAAAAGATATTAAACTTGAACTTTTGAAAAGAGAAAAAAATATATGGTACTGAACTATTTTCCATTTTGTCAAAAACAAAAGAAAACCCTTATCTTCTGAAATATTCAACTTATCAATGATAGGATTTAGAATTTAAAAAAAAAAGGGACTTCCTTATTGAAAATAACATTTTTGAGGATTTATAAATATATACTTATATATGGAGTATTCATTGCTCTGGATATTATTCTGTTTCTTTGTATTTCTCTCCTCTATTTTTTTTAGTACTTATGAAAGTAATATATATATACCTTTATTTAAATTTATATAGATGCAGACCCTAATATTTTATATGTGAACCTGCGGCGGCCGTACGCCTGGCCATCAATGAAATTTATTATTTTCGAATTTTCTTTTTAAAAAAAAAAAAAAATTCAAAGGATGCAATGAAATCAAAAATTTAGTTTAGTAAAGATTTGTATTGGGGTTGGGAGGACGGCGGGCCATTTTCCACCCGCTTATGGCCGGGCGGCCACAACGTCTGTATAATTGTTGTGCCCATGACAATCCATCAGGGCTTGCCAGCATTACAACAGCAGTGGGGCTGTGAGTCCCATGGCCATTGTCTGGCCAGCCAGTAGGAATCTTTTCTTTTAAATTTATTTTTTTTTTATTAATTATTTTATATGTTTTATTTTATTATATATATATAATATATATAATTATATATATATATATATATATTAATATATTAATATATGTATATATATATAATTATATATATATATTTATTTATAAATATATTTTAAAATAATATATATAATGGTTATGTATTTTTTTTTTAAAAAGTGAAATTATAATATTTTGTTTATTATTTAATATTACTTATTTTAAAAGTGGAATTAGAATTGTGTAATTTTAATGTTAATTAATTATATTTTAATAATTTAATTTTATATTTGATTTAAATGATCGATTTTGTTATTAAGTAAATAATTTTTATATATTGTAAAGTAAGTATTGTTTAATTATTGTTTTGATCAAACAAAGATGTTAGTTAAGGTTTAGCCTGTAGTTGTGATTGTGGGCCTTATTGAGACAACCATATTGAGTTATATAATTGGGAATGGAAATAAATGTATTGGTGCAACCTTGTAATGCTATCTGAATTTTCTGTTTGTCATGGTTTTCTTTGTTCAGAGTTGTCGATGTGGGAACCGTTTTGGTCTGTGAAAATCTTGTTCCAGAGGCTTGTGATTTTAAGTGTTATTTACCTTTGTTTATGCTTTTGAGCGCTATTGGTGTTATGTTAGGAAGGGTTGGACGGGTTTGCAAGTCTTTTGATTATGATCAGTTGCGAGATGGTTAATGCCTTGTATGTCTGATTTTGGTTTTATGATTTATAAGTGTTGGTTCAACCCTTGCCTATGTGAGATATGTTAGGGGTCATAGGAGGGAGAGTGGCTCTTCGTGGGCGCCGGCGCCTCAGGATGAGGAAGGGCTCAGGATAACCCACGAATGAGTAAGCTAAAAAAGTGATAACCTAAACAATAGAATTAGGGGGTTGGGTAGTTTAAAAACACAAGATAATAAAACATTGGATTCCTCGGCTATGCATTAGGGCTACCTTAGACTTGTGATAGACTAAGAAGGCCGTGGTCGGCATAGTCATAGTCTCGTCTTCATGAGAGACTATTGGCTCCGCATTAGCTACCCTATGGTGTCGGTGCCTCAGTTAGGAGGAAGGGCCAGGAGATCCATAGATGGGTGCCAGCGCCTCAGTTGGAGGAAGGGCCAGGAGAATCCCATGAG